>OU461587.1:14385405-15585405 GCA_911812115.1 Pristionchus exspectatus
TGTAATGATTGTCGCCTTTATAAGGGAGAGAAGGAAGGGAAGAGACAGGCAGTTCAACCATGAGTTCCTTCTCCAATTACAAGGGAATCGTTCAAATTGCCACTGTCGTGAGTTCATTCTACTCTTTCTACATATCAGTCTATATTCAGTGCTTTGTTCCGTTTACAATTAATTTGCAGCTTTCGGGCGCGTCTCTCATTGGAATCGTTGTATTCCTCGGTCTGATGGTCAATGACATCTCCACTTTTCACGATGATGCAATTATGGATCTCATTGAGTTCAAGGTAAATATCTACCAATAACACCTTCCAATGTAGCTCTAGCCCCTCATGCATTCCTCTATCTTTTTCAGTTCCACTCCAATTCCGCGTGGACTGATATGGTTGCGGTTAACCGTCCTTCAGTCGATGTCAACGCAATCTTCGGAAGATCAAAGAGATCAGCTGGATCGTGCGGATGTGCTGCTGGACCGAACACTTGCCCACAGGGACCAGCTGGACCTCCCGGTCTTCCTGGTACGGTAGTATGAGTGATCATTTTCCTATCCTTGCCTTAGTTGATCTTCGATCTCTCTTCTAACCTTCATTTCCTTCAGGATCCCCTGGAGATGATGGAGAAGAGGGAGAAGCAGGAAAGGATGGTAAATCTGGTCTTGCTGTTCTTGCTGAGACTCTTACTTCATCGTCTGGTAATGGATATGAGAGTGGAAGTGCATGCACTTCATGCCCTGCCGGTCCTCCCGGTCCTACTGGTGTTGATGGAGAGGCTGGAGAACCAGGAAAGGATGGAGATGATGGAAAGGATGGACAAGCTGGTAAAGATGGAGAGAATGGAATCCAAGGAGAAGCAGGAGATAAGGGAGAAGATGGTAGAGATGGAAAGGATGGAAGACCTGGAGCACCCGGTAGAAATGGAAAGAGAGGAGCTGGAGCTCCCGGGCAACCTGGAAAGGATGGAAAGATTGGAAGAACTGGAAAGGCTGGACCTAGAGGAGCAAAGGGAGAGAAGGGAGCACCTGGACCTCAAGGACCTATTGGACCCAATGGACATGATGGTATGTTGAGGGGAAACATGGGGATACGGTAGTCAATTTCTTCCCTTCAGGAGCCCCTGGACAGGATGGAATCGAAGGACCGGCTGGAGGAGATGGTCTTCCTGGTGCTGATGCTGCTTATTGCCCATGCCCTTCAAGATCATTCGAAGTCAAGAGTGAACCCGCCTCTCAGGGATACAGAAGAAGAGCTAGAGTTCACTAAGATGGAGAAGAATACGATCACAGTTAGGAGTACTGTCTGTAGATATAAAGATATTTGAGCGTCAAAACTACTGTGCGCTTGCAGAAGCATAATGGTCTTAGTAAATATTGGAAACGTGTTTTAGTTTGTGTGAAATGTAATGGGAAGAGATAACCTCATACGTTTATCAACAATGAGATCAAATAAGAGAATGAAACACAGTGCAGTTGGTGAGAACCCGTACAGGTTAACAAGGTAGAAGAAGAAGTTATTATTCCGATGTGCCTAGTTGATGAGAAGCTTCGAATATTTTCTCTCCAACTCATCCTCAAGAGCATCCTGAAAAAGAATAATGAAATAAGAAAGAAGCCAATTGTAAAAATGAGGTAAGAATAAGAAATGAATGTTACCTGATCACTATCACTGTCATAAATTTCCTCTCCCAGTCTACGATTTCTTGATGATGCTTTCTTTGCATTTGCACGGAAGACCGATTGGTGCTTTCTGAAAAGGGACACGTAAACAGGACCATACTTATTTCTACTCTTTGAATATTCATTACTAGACAATATGAACTAAACTGACCTCCACATAGATTCAGCTTCACTTGCTCTTTGATGGTAAAGAGTCATCGCAGTATATTGAATCTCTGGATCAATCTTCTCTGTTTCAATTACATTCAGATTCTCATTTGAGATTCCATTCGTCGATCTTTCAATTCTCTTTCGATTCTTCTCTTCTTCTCTCAATTGTTTCTTCTCTCGAGGTTGAGGGCCAGGGCCGGGTTGTCTGTAAAGAATAATATTGAAAAAAGCATTTGTAATGGTCGGTAGTTTGTCACTGAATGGGGTAGCTGACTCACTCTAGAAGTGACTTGAAATGAGCCTTCTTCTTCGATTTTCGATCAGTAACTTCGCCATTGACACAAGTAACAAATCTGTAAAGAGATGATGAATCTCGGATACTATTTCCTCGAAATGAGGCTTATCCATTATATAATTAACCAACCTTACAACTCCTCCTCCGCATTTATTTAGATTCTCCATATCCAATGGAATTGAATCAATTGGAAGTAAACGACCACTAGTACGAGGAACGGAAGTTGAAATGAATGATAACTTCTGAAATGGGTTCAGTCATACTCAGTAGGATTCAATTGCTCCTAATCCTATTACTTGATCTACTCAACTCCAATCTTTCTCACCTCAACATCTAATTTCTTCTGCATAACATCAGCAGGTCTATCGACAGCCTCCCATCTCTTCTGCTTATTCAGTGAATATATAACATTGAAGTCATTTACTCCAAATGGATCACTTGTAGTAGAGAATGGGATCTTCTGAAGAATGAATACTCGTTGTAGGTGTATAGGGTGATTGGGATTGAACCAACCTGGCTGCCGATTTGTTTCTTTGAAATCACATCAGGACCATTGAAGGTTCCACTTCTGAAAATAGGAAATATCAAATCAATTCTTGAGTGGAACTATGAATGAAACAGACCTGTGATGAACAGTTCTTCTCGCTTTGAGATTTCCTCTCGATCTCGAATCTTTTCCTAATCCCTCCATGATTGCTGAGATTACTGAAATGTAGACAACAAATACAGCATATAGCACGATAAAAAATTCAAAGAGACATTGGGGACAGTGGAGGAGAAGCATAATCAAATACGATACAAAGAGAGTGAAACAATGAAGAATTGAAGACTGAATGTGATCTGTGTTCTCCCCTTATTCCTCCTCTATTTATACCCTTGAACCACACAACATTGTGCAATCTCCCGTGCACTCTCTTTCCCTCGCCACTCTCTCACTTCTCTCCACTCTCTCGCCTCTCTGACAGTTTCGCCTCTCTTCATTCTTCACACTATTTCCTCTTCAAGACTCCGCCCTACCCCGTGGCTGCAAAGTTCATTATTGCACAACATCTGAATTTATTGTTTACCATGCCTCAAGAACAATAAACAAAGAAATATTTGAAAAATTGTGATGCGCTAATGAAATATGACGGTATGCTGGCGAAAAAGACAAAATGAACACACCGATATATGTAATCATAACAATTCCCAATTTATTTCTCAGATTCGAGATTCATAGATAATTATACCTGGGATGTTTTCACCTGTCTCTAATTTCTTCTCTTCTCGTCATTTCTCGAGTTGAAGAATTCTTCACGAGGAAATCCATTTTCATAGTGTCTGGTTGTGTTTCGTGTCGACAAAATCACGCTTCCCTTTTTGAAGAGTGAATATTTCGATGGTCCAGTATGCTATATTCCTCAATCGAAATGCAACTCATCATTACTTTCCATATTTCGAGATTATCTACTGTGCTGAGGTATTCAGAGAAAGTGTATTTCTCCATCGATTATGTATAGTACATCACCCTACTCTTGGACATCCTCCTTTACCCTATTCTCATTTGGATAATATGGAGTGCTGAACCTCTTCATAGAAACGTAAGTTTTTTTAATGGACGACGCTACTCAATGAATCCACCAATATAAGCTGCGATATTCATTTCTATATTGCACCACTCATTTATTAATACTCAATGCTACGAGAATTCCACTCTTATTGATTCAGCAATATGCTGAGGATCTGGAGGGTCAGTATATTATGCTATTCATCTTATTAGGATACTCATTTCAGAATATAGTTGTATACTCGTCATCTTTTCTTTTGCTAGATTCGAAGCTTTCTGTTTTTATTCATGGCTGTATGGAAATTTGTTTAATCAACTAATCAATTCTTCCCGAATTTCAGAATCTTAATAGTCACGATAGAAAGATTTGTGGCGACTGAATACTGGTCATGGTTAGTGAATTAATTTTGAATAACGCCAAAGCAAAATAATATGTGTAGGTACGAAAAACAAGGTTTAAGCACAGTCTCTATAATCACTGTGAGTAACTTTGTATTCGAAATTATTGGTTGTACAACGGCCTATCTAATTCTTTATCAAGATTTATTTGCACCCGAAACAGGTTTTATCTTGCTATAAATTCCATAAATACAGAGACAATTGGCAGTAATAATGTTTCGGAATTGTTCAATAGTCGTTGTTGGAGGGTTGATTTCTATTAGTTTTGTGGTACGTTTCAGACAAACGTTGTCTTTATGGAACTTTATCTTGAGGGATATTTCGTTCTCATATACTACAATAACCGAGAACTTCGAAAAATACAACGAAGAAGCGATCCTAATTTCGATAGATATTCTCTTGCGAGAACTTATCAATTGAGAGAAAATGTCGTTATTATGAAGGTTGATTATTCGAATCCGTATTCAAAATACATTCATTCAAATGCTTATCTTTCAGATGTTAGTGAAAATTATTGTGCCCGCTTTTGTGTTTGCTTCACCCGTTTTCATTTTTCGAGCTGTAACTTTTCTTCTACCTCAATATGAACTCTTCTGCAACATAATCATAGCAATTGTCGATCTCTGGGTGGCACTGTCCGTTTTCTTCTAGAATCCTCCCAATGTTATCATTTAGATCGGGGCTCAATGTTCAATTGATCTTCCCTTTTGTTGATTATCGCTTTCGCAAGACTGCAAGTCGAATTCCCATCTTTCGATTCATCATTGAATTACGAGGAATGCAAACATCCACTGGAACGTAAGGAAAAGACAACGATGAATGACCAACAATTATTCGCTTCAGTTTCGTTCGTAAACATCTCACAGGAAATAAGATTCAAACTGCTGATCACTATTTCCATTGGTTGGAAAACGATTTGAAATAAATGCTTGTAAATTGTTCCTTTTGATGAACATTGATAATTTTCTTTGACAATACCAATCGTGCGAAATCCCAAATAAGCGAGATTGAAAAGTGTCTTACGTTCGAATCACTATGTAAAAGTATTGAACTCATGTGTTCATGCATTGTCAGAGTGATGTGATAGCCAGGAATTACAATGCTACTAAATTTATCATTTGAAAAAGCGAGAAAAAACAAATGACAACAGCATTCAACCAACAACAGATCTCATTCCATTTTGTACAAACAGAAGAATGAAAACGAATTATCAAGTTTACAACTTGTCAAGGTAATTCTGGAGATCGGGAATGGCCTCTTTCAATCCCTTTCGTTTCCTAATATCAGCCACTACTTGGAAGGGTTTCGTTCCATTCTCCATTGGATCTCCCGGTAGAATTTGCCAATGGTCGAAGAAACATTGAGGGAAGGCCTGTCCACTTGTGTTCGATCGAAGATCGGCTGTGAATCCTGAATGAGATTGATATTGTTGAGGAAATGAGACACTTGGAGATTTGCGATCTCGGACTAACGCAAAAATATGGTTGACTTACCGAACGATTCATTGACAGGAAGGTATGCCTTGACAACGAACATCGGAGTGCCAGCAACCTGAAATGATTGATTTTATTTACTTCATCATTCTGATTATCTCACCTGAGTCTCTTCGAATACATGTCCTCTCCTTCTGTTCAGTACTCCATAGATTCCTCCAATCGCCTGTTCCGGGCATTGAATCTCCACGAGATAGATTGGTTCGAGTAATCGTGGTTGTGCAGTGAGTACAGATGCATAGACGACTCGTCGTGCAGTGGGAAGAATCTGTCCCGCCCCTCGATGAATCGCATCTGCATGCAATTTGACGTCGTGTAGATTGAATCTGATTCCTCTCATCGTTTCTTCACATAGAACTCCTTCCTTCGTTGCCCATTGGAATCCCGATACGACTGAATCTTTGATCTCATTGATATATTGTTCTCCCTTGGTGACATCAATGAGTAGATTGGGACCATTTCCATGGGGGCCGAAACTCCAGATCTTCCTCGCTTCAGTCACATCGTATTCAAATTTCTCTGCGAGAATTCTCGCTCGATCCTTGATATCTGCCTTCGGATCAATTTCTCCCTCGTCGATTGCCTCTGCCAATCCATCGGACATCGGAAGGGCAGCGACGTACAGACGATTGTGATTATTCGGAGATTTAGAGAGACAGATGTGAGTGGAAGGAGCAGAGACTGTTTCTCTGTACGATACGACAGGATCAGACTTCTTAATGGGAATACCCGCATGATCTTCTTCGAGATCCTTTAGACATATCTCCAGATGGAGTTCTCCTGCTCCAGCAACGATATGTTCTCCTGATTCCTCGAAGATGCACTGAACCATGGGATCTGACTTGGCCAATCTCTTTAATCCTTCCACTAATTTGGGTAGATCAGATGGATTCTTCGGTTCGACGGCAACTCGAACGACGGGAGAAACAGAGAACTTCATAACTCTCATGTTATGGGCATCCTTGAATGTTGTGATGGTTCCTCCTTTGATGAGATATTGATCGACTCCCACGAGACCAGCGATGTTTCCAGATGGAATCTCATCTATTCCCATTACTTGACTGCCCATCATGAGAACTGTCCTTTGAATAGTCTTCTCATTCAGATCATCCTTCTTTCCGGGAACGTAATTCGGTCCTTGAATACGGGCCTTCATTCCGGTTGCCACCTGAAAGCGTATTATTTAGTATCTGATAAAAATATTAGGTTATATCTAGTTGATGTTTTGACGATCAGAGGCAATATTTTTAGAGCTCACCTTTCCGGAGAATACTCTTCCGAATGAGTAGAATCGTCCCTTATCGAGAGTGGGAACCATCTTAGAGATGTACATCATCAGAGGGCCATTAGGATCACAGTTCTTGATTGCGATAGCCGCTTCGTCGTCATGAGGACCCTCGTAGAGCATCTCCATTCGGTATCTCAAAGGAATTCGTAAATTATGGGCTCAAAGTGAGAAAAACAGCATCGATAGGCTAGTAATTCTCAGTTTACTCTGAATATTCACTCACTTCTGTGCTGTAACCGGGGAAGGAAGATGGATACAGATCATCTGCAGTAGAGTATCTCCAGCGGGAAGCCATTTACGCATGAATATCTGCGATATTGATGATGAAATCGTGATCATGACAATAATATAGAACGAAAAAGTACCTTCATGAGTTGCTTTCCCTCCAATTCCTTCTCTTCATGACTCAATTTGATTCCAAGTCGATCGACCAATGAAGAAACTTCCTCCTTCTTCACGTTCATTATTGCATCGAAGACCTGAGAAGAAGAATTTATGAGACGGAAACAAAAAGAATGACCAACCTTGAATATGGGATCGAGTACGAACTGATTGAATCCTCTCTTCGTATCGGCATTCTGGGTATTCATCCACTTCTTCGTCTTCGAATCGTAGAATCGTTCTCCCCACAGATTCTTCATCAATTTCTCCACTTTCACTCCGAACTTATCCGCATACATCTCTGCGAATTGCTTGAGAGTGAATGCCCATCCATGCAATCCCGATCCGAATCCGACATTTCCAATGGAAGGATCAACAGAGATCACTCCCATCGGTCCTTCATCATCTCCATAAGTGGCGATGATGACATTGATGTTCTCGATTATCCTCTGGAATGTCTGGAAGAGTTCCTCCTGTCCGAGTTGAAGTTCGAGAAGAGCTCGATCCATCTTATTCATGAAGAGAATCGGCTTGATCCGTTCAGCGATTGCTTGACGAAGAACCGTCTCGGTCTGGACACACACTCCTGAAGAGAACAACGATAAGTATTGATTTAAAATTTATCGTTGGGATAAAATTGGCTCATTGGAATATCGAAAAAATATAGCGTAGTTTTTTTTTCAAGTGAGTGAACCAACTTAGCTGTTAGTACAATCCAGAATACAGTTTCTCGAAAATCTCAAAATGCGATGAAAAACTAACCCGAGATGCAGTCAACGACAACGAGTGCTCCATCAGTCACTCGAAGAGCTGCAGTCACTTCAGATGAGAAATCGACGTGACCAGGAGAATCAATGAGATTGATGAGGAATCCATTGAACTTCTCCTTCAATCCATCAATATCGTCAATCTCCACCTGAATAGAATTATTGATAGATAGTATCTAGACACACGTGTAATGTTTTCCTCATGAGTTTTGCAAGGAAAGGAAAGGGGCAGAGAAAGGGTTAGTCAGCATGCAAAAGTTAGAGTGTGTGAAATTTCAAAATATTACACGACATTCCGCGTATTTTGCAATTTTCGAATCTGCTGACCTGATTTTCACCCTTGATGAAGTCGATGTCCTTCATTTCCAGTTCGAAGAACATCGTGATTGCACTGAAAGACACACAAATCGTTAAAAGACACAAAATGTAAGCAAAAATCCAACGAAAAGAAGAAAGAAAAACTCACGTGGACTTGATGGTGATTCCTCTATCCTGTTCATCCTTTCTCGTGTCAGTATAACGAGTCTCTCCTGCCTTAGCTCCCGCGATTATTCCCGCCTTGGCCACGAGAGAATCGGTCAGAGTCGACTTGCCTGCAATGGGAGTGAATCAACTCAGTGTTAGTTAGTTCCTGATTATAGTTTCTGTTATCTATTGTTATTTTAAATGTAAACATATAGTGTTCACTCACCATGGTCAACATGAGCGATCACTGACATATTCCGAATGTTCTTTTTCCGATCCATCAGAGAACGAATCTCGTCGATGGTGAAGTTCACCTTCAAGTACAATATTCAATTTTATAATACCTTGAAACATCCCCAAAGACTTGTAGAAAAGTTTAAAAAATGATGTCGATTAGTTAGGAAATGATTGAAAAGAAAAGTACCATGTTCTCAGCAGGTTCGTTGTACTAGATAGACAACTTCACAGGAAGGAATGGACGACGGGCCTCTCGATCGAGGCGGTCGCGATGGGAAAGTAGTGAGTTTTCAACTGCTTTTTGGCTGTTGTTGCTCGGTACTCTTCCGTTTACTCCCTCCTTTATACTGCAAGACACACAACATTGTGCAATCCCCTCCCTCTCGCCTCACTCGCACACAAACTACAAACTCTCCACATAAATTCACATGGAGTCTGAAGGAAATGACGAGTATTGCGAAACGGGAAGAACTTTGACACGAAGAAAAAAAGCTGGACGAAGCGATATTTGGGGTGGGAAGGGATACATCCCTCTAAGAGTGTTCTCAGCAAAACATGTTTATCGCGAGTGGCACATGGTTGTTGTTTACTCAACTGCAGAGAGAGAGACAGAGAAAGTCCCATTCGTGCATTTGGAAAACTAGTCCCTTTCGAGTTCCCCTCTTGGCACACACTAGCTTATGGCGTTTAGGTGTGGGTCATAACATTTACTAGCGGTCTTTGGTGTGGCAGGTGGAAGAATCAGAATTTATGGGTGCAATTGGACTCCATCAATCAGCAGGCACAGACCCTGAACACTGAACAAGTCTGTAACTGCAACTGTATTTAAAAATAACGACTATAAACAAGAAATAAAGTATACATCGATAGGAATATCGCTTCTTCATCTCAGATCGTTTTCCAGCCAATGGAAGTAATGATCAGCTGTTTGAACCTTATTTCCAGTGAGATGTTTACGCACGAATCTGCAATATTATTATTTTTATTGTAACACAGTCATTTCACCTTCCACTGGAAGTTTGCATTCCTCGCTTTTCGATAATAAACCGAAAGATGCGAATCTCGTTCGCTGTTTTACGAAATCGATAATCAACGAAGGGAATGATCAATTGAATGTTGAGACCCGTTCTGAACAATTGATAAAGATCAAAAAAATATTAGAAAAATGATAGAGTGCAACCCATAGATCCGTTACTGCGGTGATTATGTTGCAGAAGAATTCAAAGCGTCGATCGTTCATTAGGAAGTATGTTCCTGCTCGGAATAGAAAGACGGGAGAAGCAAAGACAAATGCGGGTAGGATTAGTTTCAGAAGCATCTAAACTATTCGTTCTTTTCAAAAAAATCTCCATGGTGTAAAAACTTTCATAATTACGACATTTTCCCTCAGCTGATATGTTCTAGCCAGAGAATATCTATCAAAATCCGGATCTGCTCTTCTTTGCAATTTGCGCAATTCTCGATGATTGTAGTAGAGAAGTGAGAAGTATCCCTCAATTTCAGTCAAAGTGAGAAAAGAATAGCTAAACTTACCACAAATCCTCCGAATATAAGGGTAACAGCAACGATTATCGAACAAGTCCGAAGAATTTTGACTACTATTAATCCATTACACTGATCAAACTACCGCTCAAACCTGTTTCAGAGGCAAACATGTCTTGATAGAGAACCAGGTAAGCTAGAATAATAGCAACAGCTTCGAAAATGAAGAAAATGATAAATATTACGAATACAGTACTCCGATCTTGTTTCTCGTACCTACATTTAAGTTTTTCTGATTTTAATGGCCTTGAAAATCACTAACCATGACCAGTATTCTGTAGCAACAAATCTTTCTATCGTCACAGCCAATATTCTGAAAAAAGTATTATTCCTCAAGAAAGTAATTGACTATTGTCAACGTACATCCATGGGTAGAATGCAAACGCTTCAAATCTGATATATGAAAAGATGAGAAGCAGCCATCGATGATCTGAAATGAGAAAAATAAAACAAAAGATGTCTCTGATCTCATAGATCAGAGATCGATTCCCGTTTAATCATCTCGTATTTTCACCTGATAGCCATCTTTCTTCCCCGCTTCTCTCTATTTCTCTTGTTCCGCGGGGTATTTAAGCCGTCAGAGCTATGATAAAGACAGTTCACCCACTGAATCTCCGTGTTGCCGACAAGTGGTGCATCGCCTAACCGAACCCGTCGGCCCTTACTTCTTGGTTACCTCGGTCGACCGTGGATCAGTTCCATCCCGAGGTACTCCACCCCCACCCTAATTCCCTACTTCATCTTCACCATCCCCTAATCTACTACTCCCTGATGGATCTCTTCCCCTCTTCCTTCCTCGACACTCGTCTTCCGGTTCTTCCTCTTCCTTCTTTCGATGGATCATCCGATTGGAGGCAGTTCTGGAGTCGCTTCGTAATCACCATCGACTGTCAACCCATCTCAAACACTGAGAAGCTCATCTACCTTCTCAACTCTCTTCATGGACCCGCTCTCGACCTCGTCCAAGGATATGCAGTATCGGATGCAGCCTACACTGACGTCAAGAGGACACTGGAGGATGAGTACGGAGATTATGGAATGCAGATAACTCGACTCTACGCTTCGTTCTACAATCTTGATAAGGCCGAGGAGACGACAGCATCAGCCCATCGGACTCTCCAACACATCACTCGAATCACTCGTCAACTCATTTCAATGGGAGAAATGATCGACAACGGAATGATGGAGTTCATTATGATGAAGAAATTGCCGCGTTTTCTTCTGGAGTGTGCCCTCCGCGCCAAGATGGAGAAACGACTCAGCGTGACTGGTCTACTGGAGTTTCTATCGCATGAGATGGTCATTCTACGCCAGACAGCGGAATTGAGCAGCCCTTCACTTCCGTCTTCTACTATTACTTCGAGACCTTCCGTTCACACACCATCCATCCCATCGTCTACTATTCATTCGGCACGAATTCGAAAGCGAGGATGGAAAACTCGACCCGTCTATTCCTGCAAGTTCTGTGATGGAGCCCACTCTGTTCTACTCTGCCCCTTGGATCACTCTCATCGGAGAAAGAGTGTAATGGAGAGGAAACTTTGCATCGCCTGTCTCCGTCATTCGCATCTCTCTTCTGCCTGCTCCTCCAAGCAACCCTGTCGATACTGTTCATCACCCCATCATCACTCTGCCCTCTGTTCATCATCTTCATTGGAGGAGAAGAAGCCTCCATGGAAGGATTCCGCTGCTCGCGCCATCACTGAAGAGAAGGAAGTCATCCTACTTTCACACGATCTCCAGCTCATCAATCCTCGCAGTGGAGTGGAGATGCGATCTTCAGTCTTCTTCGACAACGGGGCTCAGAAGTCATTCATTCATGAGGATCTCGCTCGTTCCCTCCATCTCGACCCTATCGACCATACGCAACTGGATATCTCCGCCTTCGGGAACCATTCGATGTCCTTCCCCAGCTCACGCTACATCGTTCAACTGAGACAAGAAGACGGTCAATTGGTTGATCTACTCGTCCATTCGACTCCTCGACTGGAGATGGAGATGACAATGACTGGTGTATCTCCACAAGATCATGACAGGCCGAATCCAACCTTGCGGACTGTTTCTCCTGGAATTCTCATCGGATCCGATCGATTTTGGGACTTTATTCATGGAAGAGGACCGATACTACCATCCGGATTGAGGAGCATCGATACTGTCTTCGGAAGGATGGTCACTGGATCTACAACTCCTTCTTCCTCATCTCGTCTACTCACTCATCTTTCGCCGCCTGGAGGGTCGTTCTCTCTTTCGAACGATCGAAGATAACCATCGCCTCTCTCGCGTCTACTCACTACTGCCTCTACTACGTCTACCACCCTCTCTCGGAACCACCGGATATCCCTTCTACATCGAATCGCCAGCCTGCTCTTCTCAACGTGCCATCGCTTCCGTCATGATCTCGTCTCCGTCAATCGTCGGATATTCGCACGATCAATGACGCCTCTACGATCGTGACCCCTAGTATTTATCGTATTCTTGTGTCTCTCAAATCACGTCTTATCCTCACTCTTCTCCTTATTTATAGTTTGCCTTGCAAACTATCTTTTGCCGCCTTGAGTGTCTCTGATCTCATAGATCAGAGATCGATTCCCGTTTAATCATCTCGTATTTTCACCTGATAGCCATCTTTCTTCCCCGCTTCTCTCTATTTCTCTTGTTCCGCGGGGTATTTAAGCCGTCAGAGCTATGATAAAGACAGTTCACCCACTGAATCTCCGTGTTGCCGACAAAAGAAATCATAAAACCGACCTTCCCAATCTTCGGCGTATTGTTGAACAAACAAAAGCGGAATTCTCGCAGAATTCAGTAGACCCAAATGACCGATACAGAATATGAACGCATATCGAAGCTGGAAAATTAGTTGGGTCGACTGATTATGAAGTAAAACTAACGTTCCTATGAAAAGGTTCGGCATTCCAAGTAATCCAAATGTGAATTGGACAAAGGATAAGATCAATGAGGAGAATGATCAACTGGAACGATGATGGACAAGTGAAAAATTGTCTAAAAAAATACCTCAGTGAGGTAGATTATCTCAAAAGAAGGGAAGTATGGAAGAGTTATGTTTCGACTGAGAAATATAGCATATTGAACCATTGAAAAAGGATCTGTAAAAATGAGCAGTTTCCCTTTGCTCAATCTTTGAGGAGAACATCTGAATAAAGTATAACCTTGTTCTATCTAGATTGATAAATTGATAAACTAAAAAATGCCAAATTTAGCAAATGTAACTTCTCGTGAAAGAACATTCTGAGTCGAGTTGACTGAAGGAGCGAAGAGATAATAACAGGTGAAATGTGTCCTACGTGTGTAGAGAAAGTTTGGATATTTAGATTTTACATATTGTGGATAATGTAATTGTCTTTCCTATTGTCATGCATGATCAGGATAATGTAGCTTATGTCGGATAAATATGACTAGTACATCTTTCTGCTTCATGAGTGATCACTTTCCGCAACAAATTTATTTGATATATAGTATTTTGAATTTTTTTAAATTCATATTTGGCATTTTATTACTGACTACTAATTATAGAGGCCGATTGTGCAATAGTGGACTTGCACCCCACGGGGGGATGAATCGGAAAATCTCCAGAGGGTGCTCTAGAGAGATAGTGTGGATAATGAAGAGAGGCGAAACAGTCACAGAAGCGAGGGAGTGGAGAGAAAAGAGAGAGTGGCGAGAGAAAGAGAGTACACGGGAGATTGCACAATGTTGTGTGGTTCGAGGGTATAAAGAGAGGAGGAATAAGGAGGAGAACTCAGATCACATTCAGTCTTCAATTATTCTTTGTTTCACTATCTTAGTATTCTGCTTCTCTGCCCCTGTTCCCATTTCCTTCCATTTCCCTGTCCTGTTCTATCAGTCATGGTCTCCATTTCAGTAATCTCAGCAATCATGGAGGGATTAGGAAAAGATTCGAGATCGAGAGGAAATCTCAAAGCGAGAAGAACTGTTCATCACAGGTCTGTTTCATTCATAGTTCCACTCAAGAATCGTTTTGATATTTCCTATTTTCAGAAGTGGAACCTTCAATGGTCCTGATGTGATTTCAAAGAAACAAATCGGCAGCCAGGTTGGTTCAATCCCAATCACCCTATACACCTACAACGAGTATTCATTCTTCAGAAGATCCCATTCTCTACTACAAGTGATCCATTTGGAGTAAATGACTTCAATGTTATATATTCACTGAATAAGCAGAAGAGATGGGAGGCTGTCGATAGACCTGCTGATGTTATGCAGAAGAAATTAGATGTTGAGGTGAGAAAGATTGGAGTTGTGTAGATCAAGTAGTAGGATTAGAAGCAATTGAATCGTACTGAGTATGACTGAACCCATTTCAGAAGTTATCATTCATTTCAACTTCCGTTCCTCGTACTAGTGGCCGTTTGCTTCCAATTGATTCAATTCCATTGGATATGGAGAATCTAAATAAATGTGGAGGAGGAGTTGTAAGGTACGTTTAAATTTATTATCGATGGAGCTCTTTTGGAAGAAACAGTATCCAAAATTCATCATCTCTTTACAGATTTGTTACTTGTGTCAATGGCGAAGTTACTGATCGAAAATCGAAGAAGAAGGCTAATTTCAAGTCACTTCTAGAGTGAGTTAACTACCCCATTCAGTGACAAACTACCCACTATTACACATTCCCAATTTAATATTATTCATCACAGACAACCCGGCCCTGGTCCTCAACCTCGAGAAAAGAAACAATTGAGAGAAGAAGAGAAGAATCGTAAAAGAATAGAAAGATCAATGAAAGGAATTTCAAATGAGAATCTGAATGTTGCTGAAACAGAGAAGATTGATCCGGAAATTCAATATACTGCGATGACTCTTTACCATCAAAGAGCAAGCGAAGCTGAATCGATGTGGAGGTCAGTTTAGTTCATATTGCCTAGTTATGAATATTCAAAGAGTAGAAATAAGTAAGATGGTGAAGTGAAAAGTTGTCATTTCAGAAAGCACCAATCGGTCTTCCGTGCAAATGCAAAGAAAGCATCTACAAGAAATCGTCGATTAGGAGAGAATATTTGTGAGAGTGATAGTGATCAGGTAACATTCATTTCTTTTTCTCCTTCCGTCATTTCTGATCTTGTATTTCTCTACTTTATATTTTATTTTCAGGACGCATTAGAGGACGAATTGGAAAGAAAATATTGGAATCTGCTTGATGTATCATCCTCATAATCGTCCTTCAATTGCCATATCAACCTCCTCTCTACGAGTTGTCTCCTCGTTCAGTTTGCCTTGTCCATTTATTTGATCTCAGAAATAATAAATTTTCGAGTCAATCTCTATTTCTTGGACAGAGATTATTTCACGTAAACTCAATATTTTGGTTGAATTCTGAGTAGATAAATGACTGTCTAGAATAGGCCTTTCAATCAACATCATTATTTTCCTATATTTCTGAAGTGAGCTAGAGCTTGAACATTTTTGCCTGCCTTGCTGTTCAAGGGTCTACTCTGAATAAGTGTTTGATAAGTGAATAATATACTGAATAAGTGGTTTGTCCGAAAATATTGAGTATTTGAAACCTATCAAAAAGGCAAAAAAAGAGAGACATAGATATCTAATGAAATTAAATTCAAATATTCTGTTGTGTACAGAGGGATGAATAATGTTCTTTTAAGGACATGACATTTTATCGACGAAAATGTATAATTTTACACAATACTGTCTATTTATACGGCAATCTCAATGGTTCATTCGATTCCATTTGCTGCTCGTACGATTCTTCCAATCTCTGCTCCAATTCGTCCTCAATTCACATCTCATCTTTGATCCTCCTCTCTCTTCTTCTCCCTACCTGTTTCCTATCATTCCATTCCTTTTCTTCCCCTTTCCTCTCCGTTCTTCTCTGAATATCCTTAGGACATCCATAGGCTTGGATTGATCTGCAATTGATCATTTCCATCTCTTTGTTCTCCTTCAACTCTCTTACCTCCATGCTCTTTCCACAGTCTTCGCATCTCCATCTCTCACTGTGATTGAAGTGTATGTTGTGGATGAAGATGCGTATGGATCACAGCTAAAATTTCAATTTATGAACGAATATTTGAAGAAATGCATCGATAAGTGTGATGTGGTAATAATTACTATTCGACGATTCAATCCATCTCCAACTCACTCAACAAGCATGTGCAGTTTACTCTTGTCGCTCTTCGCTTCTGTCGTCTCAACTTCTCCGTTTCTCACTGTAGTCACAGAGGTATAGCCGCCTCTGTTAATTTTTCAATAATCCAGCATTCTACGAAATTTCAACAAAAACGTACTTCTCGCTCTTGACACTCTCAATGGAAGCAGGCATAGGAACTAGATATCGTCCACTTGTTATGGGAACTGACGCCTTGATGAAGGTCGAATCCGAATTCTCAAAACCAATTAAATATTCCACAGTTTCACAGATTGACAATTACGTTATCTCCTCAGCTCTCTCCACTTTCTCCCATCTCTTATCTTTGTTGAATGAATGGGGAACATCATTGCATCCGACACCGAATGGATCGACCTGGGATGATAATAATACTTCCAATCAACTCGATCCGATCACTTCTCCATTATTATCTCCTCCACTCTTCACTACAATTCCTGGTCCGACAATCACTTGCCCCCTGTGGTGATTCCTCTTATCTTCAGCAAGTTTTCGTTGCTTCCTCGAGTCTTTTCCCTCCTCTTCCATGGTAACTGAATGAGAGATTGGTGGGTAGGGAAAGGCGAAGGATAGAAGGAGCGATTCTGTGATGTTTCAGCCAAAAATCATAGAAGGAAAGGGCGAATCAAACTACAACATGGGGATAAATTGGAATCAGAAATTGATAACAACAGTAGGGCGAAAGATATCTAAGCAGTCATGCGACGTTGTTGAGTGAATGTGGTATGAATCGATGAGAATACCTTCATCGCTCTTTTTATCACGGGTTTCCTGTAAGAGTGTAGGAATGCCGTCCACTAGGAAAAACTTTGGGTCTCCGATTTCCATGAAAGTTGGTTGGTGGGTACCTATGGGGGTCAGGACAAGGTCCATCTACTTGGTTTGGTCAATTATCGATTTTATCGATTTTTCGGCTTCAGACCTTTAAATGACCATAACTAGCTTCATTTTCATCGCACAGCGAGCTAATTTAGCGCGATGAATTCGTCTCGGAATTCTCTACAAAAAATTCAAAAAGGGACATATGAAAAAATTCAGTCTTCCACCTGAAAAATCGATAAAACCCATTTTCTGTCCATAAAAGTGGCTATTTCTCGAAAAATTTCTCCAAAGGCAAAAGATTTTTTTTCACTAAATTCTTCTCTAGACCTGTCCTAAACTCACTGCATATGCCATTTTTCATATCTCTGGCCTTTCAATGCCGTTTACTACGTGAGCTCGGACATAGCCGATTATTTGGAGAAAACATGTTTTCCATCATAACCCGCTTCAAAGGCAAGCAATCAAAAAGTCATCGAACTAAAAAATGTAGCTCTTGTCAAGATGAAAAAGAAAGGTCTTATGCAAAAAGTTCGTAGGAGTGACCGTTTTTTGCCTACGTTCGAATAAACAGCTTTGCATTCGAATAGTCGCTGCTTTTATGGCTGAAATATTGCATTTGTGGACCTCTCTCGTACCGCATAACAAAATGTTTATTTTTTGTGCTTATTTAGTTTATTTTTCACATATTGTGAAAGATAATTCACCCTGTCTCGAGGATCGCGATAGCTCACTCTTTCCTATAGTTCCTCACGGTCCTGCATTGTCTCGGAATACTTGTGCTATTGAAGAAGCGTTTGAAGGAGGACCATTTTCAGAATATGTGAAAAATAAACTAAATAAGCACAAAAAATAAACATTTTGTTATGCGGTACGAGAGAGGTCCACAAATGCAATATTTCAGCCATAAAAGCAGCGAATATTCGAATGCAAAGCTGTTTATACGAACGTAGGCAAAAAACGGTCACTCCTACGAACTTTTTGCATAAGACCTTTCTTTTTCATCTTGACAAGAGCTACATTTTTTAGTTCGATGACTTTTTGATTGCTTGCCTTTGAAGCGGGTTATGATGGAAAACATGTTTTCTCCAAATAATCGGCTATGTCCGAGCTCACGTAGTAAACGGCATTGAAAGGCCAGAGATATGAAAAATGGCATATGCAGTGAGTTTAGGACAGGTCTAGAGAAGAATTTAGTGAAAAAAAATCTTTTGCTTTTGGAGAAATTTTTCGAGAAATAGCCACTTTTATGGACAGAAAATGGGTTTTATCGATTTTTCAGGTGGAAGACTGAATTTTTTCATATGTCCCTTTTTGAACTTTTTGTAGAGAATTCCGAGACGAATTCATCGCGCTAAATTAGCATGCTGTGCGATGAAAATAAAGCTAGTTATGGTCATTTAAAGGTCTGAAGCCGAAAAATCGATAAAATCGATAATTGACCAAACCAAGTAGATGGACCTTGTCCTGACCACCATTGGTACCCACCAACCAACTCTCATGGAAATCGGAGACCCAAAGTTTTTCCTAGTGGAAAAGAGAGCTCTTTTTACTACACTCTTACAGGAAACCCGTGTTATGGGGTTGGTACGAAGGGACGAATGGCTTTTTTGTTGTGCAATGAAGAAAGGAATGAGTAAGCTGAACAACCATACGACTGAAATAGACTCAGAGATCTACTACAATCGAAAACAATTTACACCTCGTGGAGGGGAAATCAACAATTGTGGAAAGAGACAACGATTGAAACATCACGCGAACTTCTGATCGTGTGCTTTCTATGAACGATCATGGAAACATTGCTGAGTCACCGAAGAGAAGCACATGAACAAAAGAGAGATCGAGAGAAACGAAGACGAGAGAGTGTGTGAAGTGAAGAGACGATAGACGGTGAGAAAAAACGAGAGAGAAGGAGGAGAGAGAAGAGAGAAAAGAAAGAAAGTGAGCATTGCACAACATTGCACCCTTTTGAGTATAAAGGAGTCCCCATGCTCAAATTCGAACGCGTTTTCACTCGATTTGCGCTTGTTTTGCTGTTGGTTCTCTCGTTTTATCAATCAATTCGTTCCAGAAACTCCTCTAGTCATGGGGAAGAAATCAGGAGATGAAGAATATTCCCAAGGGGTGAGTTGAACTATTTATGAGATCTTGAATAGAACTGGTCGATGAAGATTGTCAGTATTCATGACCATTCTACAGGGAGGCTACGAGAAAGACTCGAGAAGAGCGAAGAAAAGAGAGGAAGAGACTAAAGCTCATCATATTTGGTACGAGAGAACCGGACCAAGTGTGATCATCAGAAGTCAACTCGGAGGAACGAGAACTGTGAGTGAAGACATGACTTACAGGGAGGGAATTTTAACTGGTCAGGTTGGAGATGTTATTAGGATCACGTGCGTCACTTTGAGAGCTCTATTGATACCATCGCGTATCTGAGATCGACTTTGAGGCTCTTAGCTGTACCATTAAAAAGTTGCCAAAACAGCAAAAATGTAAAACTTTAGCGGGGTGTCAAACTCAGACAGAAAGAGTGATATCTCAGCGTCTTTTCGACCGAGCTAACCGGCCATATTTGCAGAACTCCGTGATCTGAATAAGAGTAGCGAAATCTGGGCATGTAGAAAATCCTCAAGACATATTATAGATTTTTCTCGATCGAAGATCACAATGAATACCTTTTGAAAACTGATTTTGAAAGCCAGTCAGGGATCCAATTCGTCTCATTCCATATCTCCAACCTTGCCAGTTACCATTCCTTATTAGGTAGTCTTCCACTTTTCTTGTTATGATCGCTTTCAATGTTCTTGAATTGGTTGGAATGACAACGACAGTTCGCTGAATCTTGTTCAAAGTGAACCGTTTTCAGTCATTCGAAGCTGAAGATGCATTCGATATCTCATGTGATAATGTTCCCCATTCGCTCAATAAGGGAAAGAGATGGGAGAAGGCTCAGAATGCTGAACAGATTCTGTATGAACAGGTAAATACTTTTGTATCTTACGGTTACTTATTCTTTATCTAATCACATCGACGCTCCCCAATATTTAGTCCCTTCAGAACTCATCGGGAAAGACTTCATTCGTGGATGCATCGGTGCCCGGTTATCCCAGTCGTCTCCTCATCATGGATCCAACTGTAATGGGACATGAACAACTCATTGGAAACAAGTGAGCATCTTTCAATAGCACTTATAGTAATTAGACTTTATTTTGTTCACAGCTATCGCAAGTCGTACATATTAGTTGTTTGTTGTGACTTCATTCTAATCGATTGTTCAGGGGCGGAGTGAACAAGTACGTTGAAGTGGAAGATGGAGAGATCTCTGTGAGAAAGGCAAAGAGCAACAGGGCTAATATCTCCAGTCTACAAAGGTACTTTATCTAATTTTAATACGAAAGCACTATGATGAAGGGCGATTTCACAGGAACATCGGAACTTTTTTTTCAGCAACGAAGGCCCTGGTCCTCGCCTGAAGAAGAATCGTCATCGTGCACGAACTGTAAAGGGAGGAAAGAAGGAAGAAGAAGGAGCACAGAGTGATCCATCTGAGGAAGGACAACACACTCGATATTCTACTCTTGAAGTGAAGAAGAGAGATCCAAAGAGTGTCGAGAGATCATGGAGGTACGCTATTGTACCTTATTTTCTTCAGATTAATTTGAGTGAAACGAGTAACTATTTCCAGATGGTGTCAAACTCAACGTTCGTACAAGCAAGGATGGACAAGAAAACCCGCTGCTGATCACGTTCTCGATTGGTATTCCGAACAACAGGTTAGATGTTTACCTCGTATCTCATTTTCTCAACAAATATCTTTAGGACGCTCTGGAGGATGAATTGGATGCATTCTATGAGGAACAATTGGACAGTGAGGAACCATTGAGACTGCCTGATCACAGGGAGAAAAATGTAGAAGTGAGAGACTTATTGTCTTTCTTCAGATTTCTGAACAAAATATATGTTCAGAAGCAGCCCGAGGTGACTCCGAAAGAAGAGAAGGAGGATGAATTCCCTCTGAGAGAGACAAAACTGCAGAGAAGACAGAGAAGGGAGAAGATCATGGCTGAATTGGAGGAGCAGGAATACAGGTGGGCAAGAATCGATATTATACAGAAAAATCAAGCAAGTGTTAACGAAAAAGATTGGTTTCAGAGACCGAATCATTGAAATTCGTCCATCTCTCACTGCTCAACACATGGAAGATGTATTCGTCAAGGCAAAGGAGCACTTCGACAAGGTAAAATTACAATTATTGCTTCGCCAGCAAATAATTATAGTTCAGGTAAAGGTCGGCGACTGTCTTCCAGTCTTTCCTCGCACTATCATTATTCACAAGGAAGAAAGTGAGAAGGTTCTCGGAACTAAAATGAACAGGTTGGCGAAATAATCATTTTTATTCCGTTTCTACTTTTCAGATGTACTTTCGTCGCTGCATCGAATGTTCCCGGTGAAGTGAATTTATATTCTGCACCGAGGTACTTTTCGCAGCACTCAATTTGCTGAAATTCTAGCCAAAAGGTATCATATTACTGAGTACTTTGCAGATTCTGCTGTTCTGTAATTCCCCCTCTCGCTCAACCAGTGGATGGATGGCAGTCTCACGCAAGGAACGAATTGGAGAGATTGGCGGTTAGTTTATAGCGATTTTTCATTTTTGCATTGCGCACAGGCGAGAACAAATTAAGGTTCGAATCACCTGTAATTCCAGATCGGTGAGAGTGATCCATCCGTTCCTTCTTCATCTCTCTCCGAGTGTCCACTCTGCAAGAAGACTGAAGAGATGGAGGAATTGGGAGATGCTGTCGTCATCAAGGTTAGATTTATTCAACAACAACTACTTCATACATGTAAACAGTTGTATGAAGTAGTCCAACCTCCATTTCAGCATCCTCATCTGTTTTCCTTCTCTTGTGGTCACGTCGCTTGCCACTCTTGCTGGCTCGCTCAGGCTAAGCAAAATGCAAGGGCTCACTCCACTTCTGTCACTTGCGTCGTGAGTTTTTTCCAGCTTACTGCATCATCCGAATATCGTTTCGAATGGAATAAAGTATTGTATTCAGAATCCCCACTGTGGTCTCACTGCATGTGTTTCGGAGGCAGCAGCTCTCTTCTCCGATGGAACTCTCGGTCACTGCTTAACAATGAAAATTAAGAAAGTTAAATACGAACTCACCGTATTCCAGGAATCTTCCGTGATTTCTGGTGGGATTCTCTCTGTGATCAAGAGGGCTCCGTTCCTTGTTATGCCTGCCCTCGATTGCTCATTGTTACTTTTTTTTTACTTCGTTCTCCAAAATATGAATGGAAAAAATAATTTAACTTTTCAGCCTCTCAAATCGTCCTACACTGCTGCTGCTCTCTGCGTCTGTGGAGCGAGAACTTGCAAAAGGTTACTCTAGCCATCTTTTTTTTTGTGAAAGTAGCTAGAAAAACAAAAGACTAAGTAGAAAACGAGAGATTGCAAAGATACTTTTCCCCATAATTTGTTCATTATCCAGATGTGGTCTTCGTGAACATCTTCCTCTCTCTTGTTCTCTCTACAGTCAATGGGTAGCAATGAATATCCGAGAAGGATTCCAAAGGCCGAAAGCTCCTCACATTCGCAATCCTCATCGTCATCTTACTCCTCGTGAAAAGACTTGGCTAAAGAATTGTTACATCTGCGGTGCGGAAGATACGATGACGGGCAAGAGGTCACTTATTTATATATCCTTTTATTATTACTCGATAATTAGCTTCATGTGTTTTTCTAATCTAAAGAGTGTTCAAAATTAATGAGTTCTTTTCAGTTGGTGTGATAAGTGTATGCATCAAGTCTCCGTTAGATTCGAAGATCCAGTGAATACGAAGGAAGATCTCATTCCCATTCTCGAAGCACGTGCTAGAATGATGAATACGGAGTACAAACAGGCAAGAATGTAAGTTACGCCCTGATGTATTCATAATCTGATTTCTATTCAGTGATCGCCGTTTGATCGACAAAAAGAAATCACTTGCGATGGAGAAAATCGTCGAGGATGTAAGGAATTTATCGTTTCATGTCAATGTATTCAGTTACACAATACTTATATATTCCAGGGAGTTTTCCTCTTCGAATTGATCAAACTCACTCGACAGATTGGAGTAGAACGAGCACTGAGGAGAAAGACGGACAAAATTGCAAGAATGCAACTTGAGAGGGTTAGTACAACTTCTCATTTGCATATTTTCTTCAAGTATTTGTTATTTTGTGTTGTTCTCCGACCCTCGTACAATTTCAGATGGAGGATACCCTCGATTCTTTCCTTTTCTCTGCAATGGAAACGGGTGGAGATCCAGAGAAGAAAACGGGAGAACTCAAGAAGAAAATCGAACGTATTCGAAATGATTACGCCCAATACATGTGATCACTCACTTTATTCGTTTAAAACTATTGTATCTATGTAAGCGTAAAATATTATATAAGGTTGGACGGAAAATAAATGCATATTTCCGCTGAGAGTTTCCAGGTGTTCTATCATTTCTGAATGAAATAAAAAAAGTGGCCTGATGAACACCATGGTATCTATGCGTGAAATAGTAAGTCACATCTGACTCTTCACGAAGTGATATCAGTCCATGGAGAGCAATTATTGTACAACATTGCGATGGCTTTGGTATATAAATCAGAAACGTGAAGATCCAGTGAAATCAAAGGAAGATCTCGTCTCCATACTCAAACCAAGAGGAACAATGATGAACGGAGTGTATAATGAGGGCATACAGTAAGTTCCAAGCTCATTTTTGTGATCTACTTTCATGTTGCTCCAGTGATCGATATTTAATTGATGAAAAGAAACTACAAGACATGAAGAAAACAATCGAAAACGTAAGTTGCATCTTATAATTTAGTACCTTTCGTCTGTTACAGTGTGTCTTTCTCTTCGTGTCTTTCTCTTCGAGCTCATCAACATCTCTCCTTTCATTGGGATAAAGACACTACTGAGAATTAAAATGGACAAAGTTGAACGGCATCAGCTCGAGGAGGTAGTTGAAAATGGCAAAAGTAATGGAGGTATGGGGAATCGAACCCCAGACTTCTCGCATGCAAAGCGAGCGCTCTACCCCTGAGCTATACCCCCAGATGAGAAAGAGCCCAAGTGAGTCACTGTTGTTTCAGTTGGAGAACACTCTCACCACAATTCTTTTCGATGCTATGGAAGTGGGTGAAGATCAAGAGATGAAAATTAGCAAGCTGGAAAAGATCATCGTTGCTATTCGTAAGCAGTACTACCAGTACCTATAATGTGTACTCTTGTTAAAGATAACGTATACATTTCATTGAAGAGTACACTGTGGCAGAGATAACAAATATTGATGGACACATGCATAATTATGGGGTAGACTGAGTAAACACAGAGGAAGGAGAGGAATCACAATCAGCGTCTAATCACAGCATAGATAGTTTCGTTTCTTGGTAGTCGTGTAAAGGGGGATAATCACGGGAGTGCACTCTACAGTAGGAATGTCAATTCTGTTCGTATTTTCTCTGTTTCTTGGTTATATTTGGTTGTACTCCAGAGAGAGAAGCTGCTGAGGGAGGACGAGGGGCAGAATGAGATGCATTCAAATGAGAATAAGAAGGAGGAACAGGAGCAGAAGGAGGAGGAGGAGGATGATTATCCAGTTTAGTGAGGGGAGGAGCCTGACCCAATTCCTGTGTTCGACAGTCTGATGAACACCATTTACGAATAGAGACGATGCATTTGATGAGAATGAGGACTGAGAGGGCGGAACCAATGGAGATGAGTACAATCATCCACCTGAATAGGAGATTGAATAGACTTCATTCTAATCATTCTCACCACTTTAGTTCTCCTTCGGATTGTTGTTCACAACAGTCAACTCCACAGCAAATCTCATCTCTTTTGCATTGCCAAGCGATGGTCGATGGTCTAAAAGGAGACTATTATCTGGATAAGTGATCTGTTTCCTAGATACCTCGATCCATCCTTGAACTCAATCTGATTCCATTCACTATCTGTCGAATTATCATCGATTTTGTAAGTGCATATATTGCAAGTGCTATTGAGAGTCGAGTTGTTCTCCAGAAGAAGAGTTGTTTGAGCCTTGAACAATCCCTTCATTGTCTCATTCCTAATTGTAATCTTACCAGAATAAGATCAATAGTGTCATCTCCTGTCGTCGTATTCAATACCGTCGTAATCTCAGTATAATTGTCCACAGGAATATTCTCCTCTCCGAAGTAATAATCTCTACTCGCCGTTACGTTCGTTCTGAGATTTCACAACTCGTTTTCACACGCAAATTCAAGGGAAATCAGGTGCTGCCGTGAGAGGGGTTACCACGACAATTCAGGTACTTCTCCCTGATATCGAGTGAAGTTTCCATCTGTTTCATCTCACCTAAAGGGAGCTTTTTCATCTTGAGCGACGTAGACATATCGATGAGAATAGGGAGACATTGAGTGATGGAACATTGAAGAAACGGCCATTGATGTGAGAAGGGAAGAAGTGAAGGAAGCATGAGAGATGGAGGAGGAATGATACGATGGCGATCTGCAACGTTATAATTAATCCATATCCTCATTTTGTCTGTCCAATCTGTGCAGCATGAAAACATGTCAATCGCAGTAAACATCCCATGACTCATTCCTATCTACGTCATCACCATCATCTCTTCTATTGGTATGACTCACGCTCTCGGTACTATTCCACCTCCACTGCGAGATCCTGATGGGGAAGGAGCTGATGAATGAGAAGAAGAAGAAGAGAAGGAAGATGATCGAGCAGCAGATGAAGAATGTCCTCCTGATGAATGTCCTCCTCCTCCTCGACCTCCTCCACCCATTCCACCACGAGATGATACACCTAAAGAGGGAGGGTTTATTCCAGTGTAAACAAGCTATTTGAGGATAGTGATAAGGAATTGATTAGACAATTGGATGATTGAATATCTCACCTTTCCATGTGGTCACTGCCACCAGGACAGCAAGGAAGGGGAACCTCATTAGGATAATTGGATCGTCAAGAGGGCGATTGGGAAGGGAATGGGACCTCTCTGATAAGACGAGAAGAGATATGAGAGATGGACTAAGTTTCCTTCCTTCTCTCTCTCTTTTACTGTTGTCGAGGCAACGGAATGAGAAGGAGGAGGAGGAAGGTAGAGAGAGAAATGGACTGGAAAGAGATGTTGAGGTATTTAGATAGAGAGGAGAAGAATGGGGTAATGAGCTTTATCCACTTATTACGGAAGCCATGCAAGATTCAAAGGGAAATAACAATTGGTATGAATCAGAGGGGTTATTTACGGTGTAGTGTGAATAGTGAACATATATGGGATTATCGAATAGGTCCATATACGATGTACGTCGGTTTATCCGGATCTGTTCCGTTTCCACCTTCGATTAGTTCAGATGCATCACCAGAGAAGAACGAATTAGCATCGATTATATTCACCTGAAAATCACCAGTTATCAGTTTTTATACCATCATTTTCTTAATTTGAGAAATAAAGTTTTACTCACTTCCTTCTCTGGAAGAGGCGTTGCGTAAGCGAGGATGAACTTCCCGTCCACTTCAATCTTGCAGTTCAAATCACCTGAAATCAACAAATATTCAAGATTATCAGATCGAACAAAACCAGCAAAGTTGATCTTCGCTACGAAATCCTTGTGAGCTGCAATGGATTCGAAGGGAGTTCCGAACTTCTTCTCTGCTGCCTGAGAGGACTCATTCATATTGAAAGAAGCCCCTCTCATACCTCGGCCACGATGGAAGCCATTTTCTGGACATTGCACCCAGAGAAACCCTCCGACTGTAACGAATAAGTAGATCATCTGAATTCAAAGTGAATGAGCTAACCTTGAACTCAGTGAACGCCTTCTCCATCGTTGTTTCCAGTGTCACATTGCAACAGAGGAAACCTGCAAGAGCATTTGCACCCTGCTATCATAATGATCACCTACCACTCTTATTAGTATAACAGGCGGGACCGGGTGGCGGTGGGGGAGGAGGAGGCACGACGATTGGAACAGGAATGAAGAATGGAGCACCACCACCACCTCCGCCTCCTCCTGATGAATGGGAAAGATCTGCATGATTAAATGAACTAAGAAGTACCTAGACCTCCTCGATTGCCTCCTCCGAGGAAGAATGAGAGAGGAGAGAAACCACCTTTCTGAAAGGAGAATGGTTGAGATATAGAAAGATGAAGAATAACTGACCGAACTGAAAAGAGACTGGAAGAATTGACCGCCTCCGAGTTGAGCGTATGTTGAACCCTGTAGAACTGTATTCACACATTCAAAAATGATTTTACCTGTTGATTAATCTGCATCATTGGATCCACTTGCGTGTGTTTCTCATGCAGTCGAGCGATGTATTCAGTCGAGCTGAAATCGAATAAGAACTATCGCTGACTCTAACATGCTTAGATACTTCGACAGGTAGAGAGGTTTGCCCATTCCAGCCACTGGATAGTTTTGTGCTGAAGCGCCTGATGGGCCTGTGAGTCTTCATTTTTGCTGATTACGAGGCTTGACGAACCTGCAGCCGGGACGGACACGACCGGTCCGACAGCGACAGCAGGAGAGATTGCTGCAGGGACGACACTCGTCTGAACAGAGATACCTGGAGATCCCTTCGGCGCCTGTACATATGTTTGACCAGATGGCTCCGACAGTGTCTCCGTGACCGTATTCGAGATTATGCCTGGAACGATATATTTATCTCCTTTCACGAAATTGCTAATCACCGGCTCTTCCAAACCCCGGATTGACACTAGAGGTGCGACCCGCAATGGGAGCCATTACAGGAACGGCCGGTTGCGTAATCTCGTTGAATGATTCGACATAGCTCTGAAATAATTGCGGTTTGCCGATTTCATCTGACAAGAAATCTAATGCACCTCCTTCCCAATATCAATCGCGGCCGATTGTGATAACCCTACGGCAGCGCCCGGTCGACCGTATTTGATGTACGTCCGACCTCCCTTGCCTGCGCCCGTCTGTAAGCCATTATTCAATAATCGTTCAGAGATCAAAGATCAACATTTAGATAGGGTGCTCCTGGTATCTGCAATCCGGGGGGTAACTCCACGTATCCGCCTTGTCTCGGAGGCCGTTTCTGCATTTGAGAATGACCCAAAGCAACAAGGGAGGTGGCCAGTAGAATCTGAATCCTCCTGTCTGATTCTGAGGATGAATAATGGGATACCTTGAGCACGAGTAGTGATGAAAGGGAAAGGGCCATGACTAGACTAAGGCAAAGCCGTAAATGAATGGTCAGAAAGGGAGAGGGACTCCCGAACGGGCTTTCACTCTAATTTCGGGTAATCATAATGGACTGACTCGAACACATCCTTGTAGGAGAGATGATTAGTCTTTATCCAACACATAAATACAAATGATGACTAGCGAATGGAGAGGTAAAGCATAATTATTACATCTAGAGACGGTCGTACGTACAGAAATTGATGCCTAGCAGACAATACATAATATTATCGACGGTAAATTCGAACTTTGAATCCATTGGACGGTTTGAGAATAATTTCTGGAAGAGGTCGATTGGCAGGCCAAATATCGATTGATTCGACGCGGAATCGACGGAATATTTGAGCAAGCATTGACTTTGCTTCGAGAACTGCGAATTTCTGGCCTGGAAAATAAATTGAGTGGAATTGTCGGAAACTGACCACTTACCAATGCAGTTTCTCGGTCCACCAGAGAATGGAATGAAAGAGTAAGAATCACGAGCTGATTGCTTATCCGAATCAAAGTGATCAGGGTAGAATTCTTCCGGACGCTCCCAATACTGAAAGGGTGTGATTTTTCTTCTTCGTCTATGTATCATACTGTCATCTATAAATTTAAAGGGCTCACCCTTGCATCTCTACTCGCACTGACTGGGGAGACAATGACAGTCATTCCCTCAGGAAGAGTAACGTCTCCTATCTGAGTATCGTGAGATAATTGACGAGCGATGATCGGAACGGGTGGAGTCATTCTGAAATGGAATCTTTTATTTGACTAAATTCAATGATGGAAGGTTGTCATAAAAATGCGATAATAGTATTGAATTAATACCTGAGTGCTTCTTTGTAGCATTTCTCAATGTAGACCATCCTACAGATGTCTTCCTCAGAAGGACAACGATCGTCTGATCCTGAACAGATATTTAGAAATAAGAAGATCCTCGACTGATATCGCACCGAAAATTTCATCGATCTCTTCGTGAACCTTCTTCTGATATTCAGGATGTTGTCCGAGGAACCAAAGAGTGAATCCAATAGCCGATGAATTCGTGTCAGAACCTACAACGTTTGTAATGAAAATAAAAAAGATACGAGAATAAATTTTGGTCAAGTAACCTGTTTGATTTACGGCTTATCCAAAATATCCAATAGATTCAAAAGCGCAAACCTTCGAACATAAACGTGTCCACTTCTGCTCTCAAGTCTTCATCACTGAGTGCGTTCGCTTTCTGCATCATCAGAAGAAGATCGAGAAGAGCCAATTTCTTCGTTTTCACCTGAAAACACTAAAATAGTATAAAAAAATATGAAAAACTTGCGGCTAATTAAAATATCCATCACTATCTAAATTATCGATAGAGAACGTACTTGTTCCTCATTGAATTCTCCTTCCAGCAGTCCTTCCTCCTCTAATGCTTCCCTTCTCTGTTCTATCACCTACATCACTGGACTTTCGATAAGAAGTTTCGTCGAGATGACTCACTCGTCTAGTGAAGTTTTGCGCAATTGCACACTTTTGATTGAACTCATTAGCGTAACCAGAAATTGCCCAGATTGGTTTGTACCAAAGCCATGGGAATCTAAACGAATGAAATGGAATGCTCAACGTCATTCAGTGGAGAAAACAAATATACCTGATGTAGTCCCAAGCAATCTGAGATAGTCTGTATACGGCATCGATGTAGTCAGAATTCTGATGGGTTTGAGATCCCAGTCGAGTACCCATTGCTGTCTCTGTAACCGTAATGATCAAGCGAGCCAGATTATTTCTAAGTAAATTGTCTTATTTTGCAAAATTTGAGTTTCAACCTGCTTACCTGCAATAATATCCAGTCCGCATCTCTTGATCAAAGGAAAAACATCGACAACTTCGTTCGTATCAGCATGATCGTCGAAGATATTGAGAAGAATCTGATAAAAGGAAGTAATTTCAGCGAAGTAAATTGAAACATACTTGAGTTTGTTCTCCGAAGATTGGAATATATCTCTTGAGGATGTTAAAATGAAATGCAGGAGTGAGCAACTTCCGTCTCGCATGCCATTTCTCGTTAGTTCTGAATCATTTGAGATCAAGTTGCACTGTATTTTGACATCTGCGCCAACTCTTCCCTATCAATATAACGTGAAAATAGTCTCACTATCACTGGGAAACCTGTTTGTGTATTAGAGACACCGACCGCGCGTGATTTTTCTACACGACCATGCGTTTTCAGTGCAAATAACGCATTGAAATCGTAAAAAAAATAACAGGGCGTTACCTGATGACCAGTCCAGATCCTAGCCATTTTTCGAGGATTTGATAGTGATTGGGCTTCGTTATGTTAGAATTGCTCTCGAGAATCACCTAAAAACAAGAGTAATATCATTGAATTTCGTTCTGATCACCCGATGTCCTCTAAGACGGAAAATATGCATACCCTAATGCTTTCATGTGTTCCACACACAATCACAGGCACGGGTCCAGCCCATAAATGCCACATTCCATCACTTTTCTCCGGATCCGCCAGAAGATATTTCCTTCCCCATTCCTCCACTTGATACGTAAACTCTGCAAAGGTAAAAATCCAAAATATCCTCGAACATGATGATAACATCATGTTTTTTTCAAAGGATATCACACTTTTGACATCCCTTCCCAAAATGCGACAATTTGAACGAATACGTCCAATTGAGCACAGGTAGACTTCACATAAAACGTACTCAATACATTCCACTTGAATAAATGAGCTGATCCGAAAAGAGGAATCGAGGGAGGACCAGGGATTTGAGAGAACGCCTGAATATTACACAACTAAACTTCCACTTGGCAGTAACTGCGAACCTTTTTAGCTTTGCTGTAGTAAATGAGAAAATTTCTGATCTTTCTGCGATTATCAATAACAATGAATATAAAAGACAGAAGAAAGACGAGGAGGATAACCATAGTAAAGAGAGGATGATAATCAATGAGGCTCTCCTTCGATCGAAACTCCCTGAACAATTCGATGCGTAATTCAGCGAACGCTAAACGAGATAAGAAAGAATGAAGAAAAGAGGCACTTTTGATCAAAAAGATCGCTCAAACGACAGTTAGACTGACTAAAGAGTAGAAATGGTAAGATATCGAGTAAGAAAGAGAGAGTAAGAGAGAGAGAAGAAGAAGAAGAGACGACTCTTTGTGTTCCTATTCTCTGATTGACTTTCTAGCTGAACAGTGAATTCCCTACGGTGTAAGAAATACGTCGATCTACGAGAGAACCGAAAGACCAGCTGAGAATGAGTAAGAGATGAAAAGTGAACAGTGTTCATCCAATTCCTTCTCCCCGTGAAATTTCAATGTTGAAACGTGAAGAAGTCGAACAATTCGATCTCGGGGTCACATAATTCCATCGTGTTCCTTCTCCCTATTCTATTCTACTACGTGTCTGCTGTAGTAGTCTACGGTTCCAAGGACATCCAAAACATCACGTCGCTGTTTTGTAGAAGTTTTGATCGGTTGGTCTTCACTCTGCCCTGAAAGATAAGAGAGAAAATAACTGCATTGAAAAGGGTTCTTACTGCTGTTTCCATCGACTGAGTTGTTGACTTGTTTGACGGTGATATCTATACTCTCTTCCTTTCGAGAGTGCTTTGATTTCGTTGAAAGTGAAATCGTTCTCATTGTGTGATAATGTTACCCTTCACTGTTCGTTCGATTATTAATTACTCTGAGAAAACATCCGTAAAAGCTCACAAATAAGTGTAGTAAATTACGTGTGAGATCTCTGATAACACGTGGTTTTAGCAGGGAAAGAAGTCGTAAAGGATCTTATCAATAATGTGTAGTCTATGATTGCCCATTCCAACTATCTGGTGGAATAAGAAACACCCACTCAAACATTCCCTATCATTATATAAGAACATATGTGATCCCACATCATTTCCTTCCAACTATCACACAATTTATTCTGACTGTATTTATCTAATTCCTTCATTATGCAACTTCAGATGGTTTTATCCCTCTTCATAGTTATTCCACTTTTCTTCACAGCTTTTGCCATTCTTCTGTCATGGAGGAAGATCAAGGATATGTCAGTGATGATATGCCGATCTTACTTCAATCTAGCGAGGGTCAGTCAATATCCTTCCTGATAGGGAATTCGTTGAATAAATCTCTCTTCGATCCTTGAGCTTCGACGAGCAAACGGAGTTTATACGCTTATTCACTTTGATCTCACTAAATTGTACCAAAACGAAAGAGAAATTATACGGAATGTAGGGATATCACCCATTCAGTTCACACATATAAATCGCATCTTATCTCCTCAGTTATAGACATTAGTCATAGTCACATTTCATTTCAGCTTCCGGGCCCAAAAGCGTATCCTCTCATTGGATCCGTGTGGCAATTCAAATTGGACTCTGCCGGTGAGAAGAAAAATAAAGATGAAAAAAGATTGAAACTTGTTCTCAGATTTTGCTGTTCAAATGCTCGGTTGGGCCAATATTTTTGCATTTTATGAAGGAGCGCCTGGAATCATCAAGGTATGTGAATAAGAGAATTAATTGTCCACAATAATAATTCAGGCTTGGTTGGGGCCGATCCCTGTCGTTCTTGCAGTGAAACCCGATTTCTGCAAGGTATAAATATTTCGAATTTTGAAAACTGTTTGCTTCAGCAAGTTCTCGAGAGTAACACTCTAATCACAAAGGCGACTCAGTACGATAAACTATCGGAATGGATTGGGACAGGATTGCTTACGAGGTGAACTGAATGGGCAATTTGTATATACCTCTTCTCCGTTGTTCATCGTGATTTGTTTCTTCCTTCGTGAGTGTCCGTAGAATGTTCAGGAGTGCCATAATTGTGGGAAAACGTTGCTATTTCAGTACTAACGAGAAATGGTTCGGTCGAAGGAAAATGCTGACTCCTGCCTTTCACTTTAATGTCCTCAAGGGATACGGGGAGATATTCATCAAGCAGGCTCAGGTTGAAAGTGTTCCCACAATAATATTGGAATAAATGTGTTCTAGATAATGATGGAGCAAGTGGAATGTCACGCTGACACGGGAAGGGAAGTAGATCTATTTCCCTACGTGAAGAGATGCGCACTCGATATCATTTGTGGTGTGTTTATTCACTATTACATCAAGCAGGATGAGAATATTCATTATGATTCGAAGTGCACTAAAAATAACAATTTCTTGCAGACACTGCAATGGCCACTCAAGTAAACTCCCAAATAGGAAAGAATTCGGAATACGTTAATGCAGTAGTGAGACTGTCCGATATGCTATTCACTTACGAAAGGTTACAGTTCTTCGATTATGCACAATAAATTATCCCATTCAGATCTCCTTGGATGTGGTTTAAACCCATCTGGTACGGGTGTGGATTGGGATTTGAGTTCGACCGGCTGGTAAAGTTGACCACCGATTTCACGAGACGAGTGAGTTATTGAAATTCTAAACCGGGGGTGGTATTCTTTCTTCAAATTCGGCAGTGCCGAAATTTTCGGAATGCCGAAAAATTTCGCAACTTTCCGAATTTTTTTTATTTCTTCCGAAAAATTGCTCACCATTTTTGACAAAAGACAAGAGAGAGCGATTGGAATTCGAACCAACAACCTTTCGTACAATAAGCAATCTTCTCAACCACTCGGCCATTCGTATACATTTCATTCGCCCTCATTTATCTTCCTAGTCGCAGTCGCCCCATTCGTTGCGGCAGCTTTACTGCAACGGCCTATGTATCGTAATGTTGCAGTAACATTATCGTGGCATTAACTATACCCTATCGTGACATTAGCGTAGTGTCAATGAGGGTTTCCCTTCTTTAATCACAGGAGCAGTGTCGTAGCTCGAATACCGTGATCTACAGTATCCCAAGTACCGTAAAATCGCCGCAACTTCCGTAACCTTGTCATAGTCACAAGGCCACCGCCACATACCCAACTGCAATATATGTAGCCTACGTAACCCCAACTTCACTATAAGCATAAGCATAAGCAATTTAGCCTTACCGTACTACCGTATATCAGCCCCACTACCGTATATCTATCATGACATTACTCTAATACCAAAGTCCCAGTTACTGTAGCGTCAACTGCAATATCACTAGCTCCGTAAACTACTATAGTTCCGCAACCCTGTAAACTGCTGTAGTTCTACCGTAACCTAATATAAATCGATGTTCGAACCCCAACAACAAAACTTCAAAAATATTTTTCGGAATTGCCGAAATCTCTCGCCGAATTTCCGAAATCGTGCCGAATTCCCTTTGTTTTCCCCTCCAATATTTCGTCATTCCGAATAGTGTGCCGAATTATTCTCCCAGCGAATTTCGCGCTCGCTCGGTCGGTTGCCGAATTTCGGCAACCTCATTCTCATTTTCGGCAGACCGCTCTATCCTTCAACGTGCGCGCGAAATGTTTTTCGGAATGCCGAATATTATTTCGGCATTTGCCAAAATTTGAAAAAGAATACCACCCCGGATTAAATAATTTTCAATAATAAATACAAAATTTTTGAAATTATTGCAGGTAATCGCAGAGCGACGTCAAACTTTGATCGATGAGGGTCAAATGGAAGAACCGGGAGATTTGACTAAGAAGAAAATGGCATTCCTTGATCTGATGTTGTTGACTCAAGAGAAGAATGCACTCACTGATGAAGATATTAGAGAGGAAGTAGATACTTTCATGTTTGAAGGCCAGTTATTCACAATCTTGGCCATCCTGTCATCTACAAATTATTTCAGGTCACGACACAACGTCTTCTGGAATGGGATGGACTATCTGGCTACTTGGACAGTATCCTGAATATCAGGTGACCATACCTGATGAATCGAAACAATCCGTCTTCATCGATTTTTCCAGGCAAAAGTTCACGAAGAAATGGACGAAATATTCGGAGACGACGATCGTGAACCAAGTGAATCCGATCTGAAGAAATGTGTGTATCTCGAGAAATGTATTAAGGAATCATTGAGGTGAGATCTCTGAGGAAAGCAGTCTCAGTGAGATAAGAGCTTCCTTCTATCGGATTGATTCGCCTATACGAGCGACACGAAGCACACCGAATTGATCACAACTGATAGAGAGAATGTCTGATCGGATTATGATTTGCTTATCATCGCATAATTTATTTAACAAAAAATTGGTGTTGAATCTGGGCAGATTCGTGACTCACGACATTGAAAAAATAGTGAAACGAGGAAAATATTAAAGATTATGCCCTCCCGTTCCTATTATTGCTCGCCGACTAACTCATGATCTTCAACTGGATGATTACATAATTCCCAAGGATATCACTTGCCTATTGATCCCAATGGGAACACACAGAGATCCCAGAGTGAGCAATAATTGCAATTTAAACTTATTAAATGTGGACAAATTAAAGGAGTGGGAGCATCCGTGGATCTTCTACCCTGATCATTTCGAGCCTGATGCCGTAGCTAAGAGACATCCTTTTGCCTATTTCCCATTCTCGGCAGGACCGAGAAATTGTATTGGTAGGTAATTGGGTGTACGATGTGATTCCATCAAATCATTTCAGGTCAGAAATTCGCCATGACAGAGGAGAAGACCGTTCTCTCTTATTTCTTCCGTAAATACCGAGTCGAATCAACAGAGCCACTTCCAGGAAATCGATTCGTTCCTGAGGTATTGAACGAACACGAATCCCATCTGACAACCCTTTTCAGTTAATTCTGAAGCCGGAAGAAGGCGTTAAATGTCACATGTACAAACGAGTTCGTGCGAAGAAGTAATAACCAGTTCCCTCTGTCGATTTCTCTTCCCGTTGAGTTTTACACTCTGCCAGACTGATAAAAAAGATAAGAGTGATAATGGTTATTGTGTAGTCGGGGTGCGCAGTGGAGTGTAGTGTGGATGAGAGTGGAATAAATGAGTCTGGATTGAAAAGGAGCTGGCAATCCGGTCTAGTAATCACTCACAATGGTTTCCATCGTGATTATCGCTCCACTTGCACTCTTTTTCGCATATATTTTCTGGAAGAGAAGGGAAATAAGAGAGTTCCTCATCTTCCGAAGGAAAGCTATCGAGGCTATTAAATCCGTGAGTTTTTTTCTCTACAATTGTTTTTTTTTCCTATTTTTCCGACAGTTTCTCTCTCGTTTTATAATAATTAATCGTTAATCAATCAGATTCCTGGTCCTCATTCACTTCCTCTCGTTGGCGCTGCTTATCAATTCAAATACGATGCTGCCGGTTTGAATAAATATTTGATATCGATAGATTTCGACTTGTAGATTTCGGTGATCAAATAGGCCAATTCGCACAAGAATACTGCAGAGAAGACAAGAACCGATGTGGAATGATGAAGGTTAGAGGAATTGTACTATAGATAATGAAAGAACTTCCTTCTTCTAGATTTGGATCGGTCCCGTTCCGTATCTCTTCATAGAAAGTGCAGAGATAATCAAGGTAAGCATTCCATCAATCTCTGATCATCTAAATGACGATAAAGGAAGTAATGGAGAGTAACACTCTTATCACTAAATCGACCCAATACGATATTGTTGCTGATTGGATTGGAACCGGACTGCTTATAAGGTGAATAGAGTATGAATCGTCCCCAGGAAAGATCTAGTCCGCATTGAATCCTCTTCTCTCATAATCTATTTGAACCACTTCTTCATAATCGTCTTCTCTCTTCTTTTCGATTGACGCACAAATCGAAAGTGAAAACTGTGGTCGAAATACATGCGACGCATATGTACACTATGGATGTACTCTGCGATCTATTCTTTGTTCTGGATGGAATGAATACTAGAGTGTATTCATTCATTGCAGTACTAACGAGAAATGGTACTCACGAAGAAAGATGCTCACTCCTGCATTCCATTTCAATGTACTCAAGGGATACAATGAAGTGTTTATTATGCAGTCACAGGTATGGAATCGATCTAGGGCTAATAAAAAGCTTGATAAGATGGAAATATGGAAAAGAATGTGACTATAGTTTGAGAAGAATGACAGGCACGCAGATTGACACTTTCTGTGAACGAAATATTCATTTGAGATTCTCGTGGATGTTGTGGACAAATATGCTGATACTGGCAAGGAATTCGATGTATTTCCGTTCATCAAAAGATGCGCACTCGATATTATCTGTGGTATCACAGAGTGCGTAATCCAAATATTACCTATTTTTGATTCAGAAACTGCGATGGGTACGAATATCAATTCGCAGATTGGTGGAAACTCTGAATATGTCGATGCAGTTGTCAGAGTATCCGATATCATCTTCAGCCATATCAGGTAGACCATAAATACGGAATTATCTAACATCGATAACCATTATAGATTTCCGTGGTTGTGGCTAAAGCCGGTTTGGTACGGTTGCGGCATCGGTTTCGAGTTTGACAGATTGGTCAAGTTGACGAATGATTTCACTAGGAAGGTAGGAAATAATGCACTATAAATGTAATCAATTAATTAATTAGGTAATTAACGAGCGTCGTCAAACTCTTCTCGATGAAGGAATGTTGAACCAAACTATGAACGATGAAGAGATTAAAAAGAGAAAATTGGTACCTACTTTTGGGTATCCAAAAATCCACAGAATAAAATTCTCAGGTGTTCCTCGATCTTCTTCTCATCAAACAAGAATCAGCTGGTCTCTCAGATGAAGACATTCGAGAGGAAGTGGACACTTTCATGTTTGAAGGTGGGTCTATTTCAAGTTCACCTAGTACCTCGATAGGGAAAACAACCCATTCGTTCACTCAAAGTGCCACTATTCGAGTTCCGCGTATTTCAAAAGTGTTCGATAGGGTTTGTTTATAGTCCAGTGTGCCTTGAATCTTCAATGATCCGACAGTTTCGTGCACTTCTCTAATCTCTCGTTCCCATCATTTGAGAGTGATCAGCGAACTTTCCCTGTATAATGACATAGTGAGATCAAACGAGCAAAAGGGGAAATTTCGATCCTCCTCTGCTTTTCAATCCATTTTCAATGACCAAGTGACCGGAAACAGTTACTTCACGTAGATTGATCGATGGCCAAATTGTACTCGAGTTGACAACTTTTCGAACCGAGTATTTACTCATCATCAGAGTAAATAGAGTTCTTCTCAGGTCACGACACAACGGCGTCTGGAATGGCCTTCTGTGTGTGGTATCTCGGACAACATCCTCAGTATCAAGTAAACGTTCTCCCTCCTACTCAAACAGAGAAAAAAAGAAAAGTGAACACTGAGAGATACTTTTCATACTTTTCTTTTACTTCACTTTACATACTTTTCCATACTTTTCCTATTGGAACCCTATTCTAGGCTCAAGTTCACGCTGAATTGGATGAAGTATTCGGAGATGAGGATAGAGATCCAACTGAGGCTGATCTAAAGAAGCTCATCTTCCTAGAGAAATGCATAAAGGAGACACTACGGTAGATCAAAGATCAGGAAAGGATCTGACAGATAATTATTAGATTGCGTCCCTCAGTGCCCCTTCTCGCCCGGCGATTAACACACGATACAACTCTAGGTGAGGAAGAGAGATTGAATGACACAATTGAGTGATCTCTTAGGTGGAATTGATCTTCCTGAGAATATGACAATCGTTGCTTGTCCTATGGCCACCCATAAGAGTCCTCAGGTAGGTCATCTCTTCTCGACTTCTCTCCTTCTGTAATCCTCCGATCAAATAAGTCTACTCGATTCTCTAAAGATCTCGCTCATTCACGTGAAATGCACTATTTCATTCGTGATCTTGTTCCTTCGTTTGCTCTCAGTGATCATTTAGTTCTCATAACTTCCCCTTCTCTCTCTCTCTCTCTCTCTTAAACCCTCTACTCAAACAGCAACGATGGCTCGCCCCCATAATCTCTTATTGATAAGTGACGATTTCTCTCCTTCTCGTCCCTCTCTTGTCCTTCTCACTCTCAACCGAATCAGATAGGGATAGTTCATGATCACGTTCAAAAGGGGGCGGGGCCCTTGAACGATTGAGAGCTATTTTGAGAGATTCACTCATCGAATCAGATTATTTTGCAGTATTGGGAGCGACCTGAGGAGTTTTACCCAGATCATTTCGAGCCTGAAGCCGTAGCTAAGAGACATCCATTTGCGTATTTCCCGTTCTCAGCCGGACCGAGGAATTGTATTGGTAATGAGAACGCAGAATCCAGAAAAAATACCCTAAAAATAATTGCAGGGCAAAAGTTCGCGATATCAGAAGAGAAGATCGTTCTATCGTCGTTCTTCCGTAAATTTCGAGTTGAAACGACCGTTCCCTCCCCTGGAAATAGACCAATTCCCGAGATCATCATGAAACCCAGTGATGGAGTTAAAGTGAGAATGTTCAAGAGATGAGCAGATTGAATCTGCAAGAAAAGATGCAGAGATACTTGGTGCAATAAAGGGGTCAATATACGAGTGATAAATGCTTTCTTTCCTCTCCCGTTCCACTCTTAAATTAGAACGATGCAAAGAATGGTCGAAGAAGATTGAACATCCATATCAAGAAGGGCAAATAAGATGAATGTGTAGTCTTGTAGTTGATGATATCTCGTCCTTTTCATTGAAGAATGTATGCACAATGATGAACAATGATGAGCAATCCAATTTGGGGAAATTGTCATCAATTTCAGAGCATAAACTAACTTTCCAGTGTAGTGAGAAATACTTCCTCCAATGTAGTGGTACAAAGATCAGCGATCCCAATTTTAACCCGTTTCGAACGCGAAAGTTCATAGTCTGTTTACTCTTCACTCTTCTTCCTTGGCTCCTTTTTGATCTTGACTATTTTGCATGTAGAAAGTGTTCATTTCTCAAATTGCAAGGGCGATCCAAAAATAGTCGATTTCACCGCAAATCCGATTGAATTCATCGTCCATTCACTGTTCCGATAATCTCCTTTCTCTTTTTTACCAATGATATCTTCATTCTCACGTACTCATCCCATATCCTCATGAGAAATCTCTTTTCTGGAACATTCTCAATTCCTTGTTCCTCATTCCCTTCTTTCTCTGCCTTCGTATCACTAACCTCTACACATCTTCCCTCCCTCTTTCCTTGCTTAGTCTTATCACTTTTCTCCTCCGTGATATGACGTCTTCGCTTCGAGGAAAGGCACTGATCTATTCAGTCTCATATCTTCCATTGAGGGAGAGCCGCCCTCTTCCATTTGACTCCTTCCATCTAGGAATCCCCTCCCCTTCAGTTAGTTCAACTCCACTCCTTCTTTCATGTTGTTGTTCTAGACTTTCTCTCTTTTGTCGTCTACGAACGTGAGCTTTCCCACTAATCTCACCTTGTTTATATCTCTTATCCTTCCTCCTATTCTATTCTCAGTCTTCATCCATTCATCTGCCTTGTCTGCTTGTATTCTGATCCCTTCTCTCTTTATTTCCATTGACCTCCCGAGAGAGAGAAACAACGATAAACGCCGCCCACAGTTCAGAGAGAGAGAGAGAGAGAGAGAGAGAGATCATACTTAAGGGATGGAGAAGTTGATCCACTTGAGAGCATTTCCACCTTCAGTACTTCTGACCTTCAATACCGACCATTGACCCTTTCCCTTCGTCCTATCATCATTATCATTCAGATGGGTCGTCAGAGGGTGTTATCTTCCTTCCTTCTCCTCTCCTCCCTCTCCTCCGTCCTCGCAGATCCTACTGTTGCCACTGAATATGGCTCCGTAGTTGGCTTCGAATTCGAAGATGCGGATATCTTCCTCGGAGTCCCATACGCCACCCCTCCTCTGGGAGAACTTCGATTCACCGTCAGTCTATTATCTTTATTTTCTCCCTTTTTGCCCTGATCGTTGTTAGTCAGACGATGAATCAATAACAAACCTTGTCCTCCGATTAGTTTTCAATCCTCCCTCCTCTCTTCTCTTCCGATCTTCGATCATTTATCACTGGAAAAGCATGTACACCACTGATAACGAGTGAATTATCAAGGCAGAAAAGATACCAGGAATTCACAGATGACAAATTCTGTACATAAACACGATGATCAGACATCACGTTCAAAAATTGTCAAAAAAAAATCAGATGGATCATTGCAGAATCCGATTCCTCCGACTCGATGGAGTGAACCAAGAGAAGCGAAGGCCTTTGCCGATGCTTGCGTCCCCCACTCACGGTATGAAACAATTCATGGATATTTTGAACAGGCGCTTCCATTCTTTTGTTGGATGAAGCTTTTTTTTTAATATTTGGATACAATCAAGTCAGCCCATCCATTTTTAAAATAATGTTGCAGAGAGGCAGTGACCTGGAAGGCATCGGAAGACTGCCTCTATCTCAACGTCATCGCTCCCCGTCGTGATGTGAGTTAATTCATCTAGTAATGTCCGGCTTTCATCTTCTTGATCGTTGTCAGTGAAGTTGTTAGTTGTTGTTTCGAGAAAAAAAAATAATAATTTTAATCCAAACCATAATTTCCATTTCAGTCTTCTGCCGAACTCGCCCCCGTTCTCTTCTACATTCATGGAGGAGGATTCGAGATTGGAAACGCCAAGATATACGGATATGAGTGAGTTAATCGTACTTGTTTTCAACATATTTCTCATTTTGTTAGTAGGATCGACGTATCTACTTTAACTAATTTTTCAAGGGATTTCGCAAGGAGCTACGCCGCTCAAGGAGTCATTGTCGTGTCGATCCAGTACCGAATCGGAGTGCTGGGTAAGACTAACCGTGTTTATATTTGATTGCGTCTCATTCAATATCCAAATGCAGAGATGACGGAGTGATTGTTATTCTTGCAGGGTATTTTACCCTGACAGCCTCGGACAAAATGAGCGGCAACTATGGTATGTTCGATCAGGTTGCCGCTCTTCAGTTCGTCCATCGAAACATCGAGAGGTCAGTTGTACAATCTAGTCTGGGCAAAAAGAATGTCCTTAACAATAATACACCATTCGCATCTCTGACTGTAGATTCGGAGGAGATCCTAAGAGGATCACTGTCTTCGGAATCTCTGCGGGAGGATCATCCGCATCGATGCTCACTCTCTCTCCCTTGTCCCGTGGTCCGTTACTATTGTTACTTTATAAGATTTGCGCACTTGTTCATTCACACAATTTCCCCAGTCGTTGAGTGCAAATTGTATTGAATTACAGATCTCATCGCTGGATCGATCGAAGTCTCTGGAACGGCACACGCTGGATGGGCCATCGACAATCGTGTGGAACAGCACTCAGAGGACCTCGTGGATGCTGTCGGATGTTGGGGCAAGAGGTCAGTCTAAATGTTGTTGCCCAAGAGTATGAAAAAAGACTCTTCGACACAATCATTGTATAGGAATACTGTGGATAAGTCGATTCTTGCAGGTCGGTTGCCGATATCGAGACATGCATGAGGAAGGTCTCGGTGAACGATCTCTACGGAGGAGTGGAGTACATCGTAAGAACATTGTTGAATGATATTCGTACGATATCTCATCATAAATTCATAATGTATTCTTTCAGTTCGAGGCGGCCTTCTCATTCAACATGCTCAAGTTCGCCCCGAGAATTGATGGTCTCTTCGCTCCTCAGAGATACGAGGATCTCGCCCAGGTAAATTTCAGTTATCGAAACTGTACCAAATAGAGCGACTAAGTTGATCCCCCGTTGTTTTATCACTCTGAATTTGATAACAGAGTGTGGCGGATGTGTATTAGACATTCCCTGACGGAACTCGCCGAAATGGTCCCTATAGTACATTCTAGTGTCTGTTTTACCCATGGGGATAAGCAGGTGCAGCCATTTCTCTCACGTACTCAAGTCAAAGGTGATTTCACTTTGTTTTCACTTACACCTGCTCGCGAATTTGCAATTTTCGATCATTTCCTAACCAGTTTTACTGATTGAAACGATGAGAGGAGTACGATGAGAGATTAAAAATCAGTGAATTGCAAAAATCCACAGAGGTTTTGATTAGAGCTAACTATGCATCGTTTTCCGATTCGGGCTTGTTTCAGTCCTTCTCCAAACAGAGAAATAGTGAATAGAAAATTCGATGGAATGCAGTGTATCTAATCAACCCTTCTTTCCCCATTCTCCCATCACTTTTGAAGTTGAAACGTGTGAGAATGGAGAAAATGCTCAAAGTGAGGGGCAGATCACTGTAACTACATCATTTTTAATTGCAGGATTCGCCGAAGATTCCCGTTCTCACTGGAATCAACGCCCTCGAGTCTGCATTCTTCAGTAAGTCAGGGAAATTATTTCCATTCACTTAATTCGAATAGAACAATCGGACACTGAGCCAACGTTATCATTTCAGTCTTGATGCACAAGTCACCTACCATTCACCGATCGACCATCTTCAAAGGGGAGATGCCCGTATTCGATGCCGACAAATTCGACATGAAGACCAGAATCGTGAGTATTCTATCTATTACTTCCTGTTTACTCATTTACTTCCTACGCATCTTATGACGAAAGGCTGATTACTTCCATTACGTAATGTAAGTGAGAAGTGCTCAAGCACTCAAGGTGGGAGAAAACAATTAGCGATAGGTGCTCAGAATAAGTATGACGTATTCTTGATGCCTTTCATTGCAGCTTCTTAACGAGTTCCTCGACCCATCTGAGACCGACCAGGCTGTGGATGATGTGATGACTTTCTATCTCGGAGAGAATTATCTGGAGAAGTACTCGAAGCCGACGAAGGAACAGATCCCATGGATGTTGAGGCAGTACGTCAGTGTAAGTTTCTGCATTATGTAGACATCGGAAATGATATTTCATCCAGTCAAAAAGGTTGAAAATAATGCAAATATTTCAGTTCTGGTCTGACGTGTACTTCAACTTGCCCGCCAAGTATCGTGCAGAGGAGAGGAAGAAGATCGGAGCTGACGTGAGTTCATTACTTCATTCATTCCTCATTGACTCTCCATCATTTCAGTCATATGTGTATCTCTGGGAACATTACAATTCCGGTCTCTTCAAGGATGATGACCCAGTGCCTGGTATGTTACTTACCTCGATGAGGTCAAATTAGGTCAATGAAAATTTTTTATCCGTTATGGGTGAATGATGTGTGTAATCTCTAGACTAGCGACTAGTATGAATGGAGAGTGATGGGATCCCCGAAGATCAGGGCCAATCGATACTAACCCATAACTCATTCGAGGATTCTCAATAACATTCCTTCCTTTTCAGCCGCTGTCCACATCAATGAGATGCCATACATCACGGGACTACAGGCATTGGGTCAATTTGAATGGACTCCCGAAGAGAAGAAATTGAAGGAAAGAGCAATTCAGATGATGATCTCATTCGTTCGCAATGGGTATGATATCATTCTATTCCAATCTATTTTCCTCAGAATACTGTGCATGGATAGCTTTCCATCAGGATTGTATTTGTTTTCTAGCACATGACAATGCCATAGATCCACAATGATAAGACTACAATAAATCCATCCCAGAAAACCGTCGGTCGATGGAGTTCTATGGCCATCGTACACGAACTCGTCCAATTCTCCCTATGTGAAAATCGATTCCCCGGAATGGAAAACGGAAGAAGGATTCTGGGATAAGAATACTCGGTTAGTAAAACTTAAGAGTAAAAACTGAAAAAAGGTAGTTGCTCAAATACTAAGGTCAGAAAGAGATCCTTTCACACTCGAGCTTTCAATTCCGTTTATCTCGGCAGTGGGATCTGAGCCTACGCTCTATTCCCGTCTACCACTTTTGTTGTGCCGTTTCTAATTTTTTTCTGAAGTAGACAAAGTTTTAGTTATAAATACAAAATAAAAAAATTGTATTCATTCAGATTCTGGGAAGAAGTCATGAGCAAGTATTCCTACGATTTCGTTCGATTCAAGAAGAGAACTGTCCCGCAGCAGCAGATTCCTCCTCCTCCAACACAGAAGAATCACGAGGAGTTATAGAGTATCCTCTCCTCCAATTACATTGTCGATATCTCCTGTCGTCTGATTAATCCCATTCTGATCTGTGCATTATTTCCCGCTATTTCACATTGTTCGTTCGTTCATCGTCGATTTGATTCGATTGTCTACATAATCGATATCGTCTGATTTCTCATCGTCGATTTATTCACTCTTCGTTCAATTGTCGTTATCTCCTTTATTGATCTAGGTTGTGTCTCTCCTTCACTGATTGAGATTCTCCTCCCTCCTCACAACTAGATCAATTCATCCAAATTCCGAGCTGTAAACTGAGTATGTCCATTCCATCTCACTAGACTCGATTTCGACTACCCTTCTCAAGTCAAATCATTCATTCTTCCAATTCGCCCTAATTCTCGATTTCAGGGTGATTCCTGCTTTCCCTCTTCTACTCTATCTATTGTATCTAGTCGGTTCCAATAAGACAATATCCTCTCCTATTCCATCATGTCCCTTTTATCGGTATTCTTCTCCCTTGTCTCTTATTCGGGTCTTTCTTCATTTTTAATAAATTGTGATTCATTCAATTACTTCAACGACATGATTTATTGTTTCACAACAGAGAGAGAGAGATCGATTGAGTGTGAGAGTGAGAGAGAGAGGAGATCACAAGGGAAGGAGAGACATTCTGAGAATGAACGAGACTGAAGAAACACGTCAAAGAGGGGAGAAGTACCCATATATAGGACGACAAATATGGAGAATGCACGTGGATTACGGTAGGAGAGGCACACAACGGTGTGGTCGACGGATACTAAAGAGAGAGAGTGGAGTAGATGTCGTAATTGCGTAGGAGAGACACTGACCACTTGTGAGTTATTCCATGGAGAAGGAGCAGAAAAGCAAGAGACTATTTTGGATGAGAGGAAGGAGGGAATGGAATTAGTGGAAGGGGCATCGAGTTACAATGGAAGGAAGAAAGGGATGGGAATGAGAGGGTGGGAAGGAGACTATCTATGAGAAGAAGGATGGGTCCACGTGGAGTGGATGAGATCTGGGAAAATGGAAGGAGGAAGGAGGGGATAAGGAAGCTATGCTAGGTCCAATCTACGATAGACTACGGTAGGGATACGGTAGTCTCAGATATACGGTAGAATTTGTTGTCGAGCCGATAGGAGAATTGATGGCTCGAGATGGGGTTTTCTGTCGGTACGGGGTAATTCCGGAAGGAGATCCATTAGATCGGATGAGAGACCGTATGGATACAATTCCTGAAGGGATGATTATTAGATACTGTAATCAGTTATCGATCGAAGGAGAGACACTACCGTACCTCGAGATCCCTCTTCTCAATATCCGGATATTCATCTTCCAATTCAGGGAGAAGATCCGGTATGTCTTCCAATTGAGCAGGAGAAAGAGTGGAAGAAGGAGATGACTGAAAGGACAAGAGGATGAAATACAGATAGAAATAGAAGGAAAGGGAAGTGGACAAACTAATTCCCCCGTTTCGCCTGCGATGCACTATGCATGGAGAAGACTTCAAAGGGCAAAAGAACGAGGAAGGAGAAGATACTGTGGATTAGATAGATGGGGTTTCATTGAGAATAGATAGATGGGGAAATGGAAGAGATTACAGAGCCGATTTCACGCAATTTCAACGGGAAAATCGAGAGTCTGGGAATATTGTAGACGTCAGAGCTCGGAATAGACATTGTGAAATCGCTTCCTATTGCAATATCAGGTGTGCAATGTTTCATCAGAATTATGAAAGTCTCAAGGGAAAAGATTATGAAGACGTGATAAGATAATTGATGAATCAGCCAATGAAGGAGAGATAATTGTTACCTTCTGTAGAAGAGGAAGGGCCGTTGAGATTCCAATGGAGATGACGATAATGAGAACGAGTGAAGAGAGAGGAGACATGACTGGAAGGGAGGGACAGCTGATTGATAGAATGAGAAAAGAAGGGCGGAGCAGCGAATGTTGATGAAGAATGGGGCGGGGCCAGAAAGGGGGCGGTGCCACGGAGTTTTTGCAGGGAACGGACTATGAATGAGGGGAATTACAAAGGACAAAACAAAAATAGAATCGGCCTACGAATGTGAGATTATGGGCAACAACCTAAGGAGAGAAAAATACAGTACGGAGGAGGAAAGGAGGACTGAAATGGATAAGGGGACGACTGAATTATTGTCTGGTATGAAATAAGAGATGAAAGGGGAGTAAACAAATACAGTTCGTCATAGATCTTGTGGTCGAAGAACTGTAGAGATTGATTATAAGAGAACGGGACGATGAAGTATGATCGACTGAGAGAGAGAAGGAGAGGGGAGGAAGGGAGGAGGGGAAGGGGCGACTGAGTGGGAGACTGAGGTAATGACATCTCTCCACTATATCTCTAGGGAAATGGAGAGAATGTTCTCACTCTGAGAAACGATTAGAATTACTATTTAAAGTGAGAATGAATACTCAGTAGATAAGTGATGCACTGTAAGGGATGAAAGATAATAGATGAAGAATGAGACTGTAGTGAGAGAGGGGCATTCCATGCAAGACTGAGAGAGAGAAGAAGGGAAGAAGTTGTTGTGAGGGAGGAAGGAGGGGAATACCAAGTGACACTCCTTCTCTTCTCTTCAACAGGTCATATTCGAATTCTCCATCGAAAGAGAACAAAGAGAGTGGGCGAAAAGGGCCTCAAAAATAGAAGTTGGGAGCGAGAAAGGAGAGATTAATGGGTTGAGAAGGGAAAGATTGACGAGAATGGAAACGATTTGATGCTCTATCCTTATCCCTTGAGTGCCTTATAAACGTCTCGTCTCGTCCCCTTGTTTACTCACTATGAATCTGAGGTGTTATCGTCATTGAGAGAGACATGTGGGAGACTATTTATGAAGAAGGAGCTAATAGAAGAAGAACAGAAATAGAATAGGGGGAAGGGGAGAGAGGGGAAGGGACATGCATGGATCAGTGGACTATTCGACCTTTCCCCTGAGGAAGAAGACTGGGCTGAGATGAATGAACGAGTAATTGAAGGAAATGTCATGTGCAAGGGGGTGGACGAATAATAAAATGAGACTGGTCACACTCGAAATAGATGCTCTTTCCGATTATACGCATTTAATTACTCCCATGGATTCAAGGATTTTCAAAGATCAGCAGCATTGCGTATTGTGTTTTCATTACTGAATGGCACGAAACTTGTGAAACTCAGATATAATCTAAGAGATTGATAGTAGATAATCCGATGTTGAGTGGGAGTTCCGGAATGATGTTTATGATGTCTTTATCCTGCAATTCCCTCTTTCTCATTCTGTTATTGGAGACCACTCACCAATGGAGAATTGAGTAGATTTCTTTCCGGTCTCGTGACTCTTATACCAAACCATCGACAGATCCATCTCAATCTGATGCTGTGGAAAAAGTCAAAGAGGAAAGCACAGATTTGAATTCCCGCAATTTTATATCTCAGCTCCCCGTATAGGTAGCAACTTGAAATTTGAATTCTGGGGTGGAAATCTAAAAACCACCCCAGAATCCAAATTTCAAGTGCCTAGCACCACTGGGAGCTGAGATATAAAATTGCGGGAATTTAAATCTGTGCTTTCCTCTTTGACTTTTTCCACAGCATTAAGAGAGACCGTCAACATTCACTTGATTCTCAATTTGATACATAGAACATCTCCACCAATCCTTTCCTTTCTCGTCATCAATGGATCAGTCCTTTCGATCTCTCTACAAGACGGCATCTCCGCTGTCCTTTTCGTCCTGCGATCTTCTTACCAAAATCCCCCTTTCGAAAAGGAGTAAAAATAGAATGGTGTGACGCAGTTGCAGTGAAGAGAACGGAGGGAATCGAATCAAGTCGGAGTGGAATAAGACTTGCATCACAGCTGGTCACTACGTTGTTTCACTACGGAAGTTGAGGAAGAAAACATTTGTGAATCATCATATTTCGTCAGAACGTGTGAGAGGAGAAACATCGTGTGATTCAGAATCTTCCGTCGTCATCTTCCAATCGGTTTCTTATTCATCGTCTATGACGTCTCTTCTCTCGAAGACAATAGCTTCATGCACTTGAGAGATAGACAACAAGTAGTTCGTCTCTGTCTCGTAATGGGTACACTTCTAATCCATTTCACTCTTCGGCCTTTCTTTATACCCTCTACGCTACTTTTAGCCATCTGACAGCTAGCGTAATCAGTGGCAGAGTCATGGTCAATAAAAGGTGAGGTGAGGGGGAAAGGGGGTTCTCCCCTCTGCTTTCCTCTTCTTCACCGTATCTACTGACCATTCTAATTGAATACGACGACACGTCACGAAGAGACAGAAATAGAATAGAGAGAAGGACGAGAATAGAATGAACGTAGAAGAGAGGAAAGAGAAGAGAGGTCCTTCAAGTTCTAAGTGATACAAAATGGAAGATAGACACGTCAACAGTGAGGGGGTAGACGACTGAATCACGAGAAGAAATAGAAGAGAACTATCAAATTACACGAGCTTGTAAATTCTGCAGAATCTAGCAGACAACATTTCTCTGTAGAGAAAGTGCCCCTTCCCAATTCCTTTCCCATTATCTTCTAATTGTTTTCTATTCTCAGTAACAGACTCATTTCGTCCTTTTCTTCACGTCATTTCGAAGGAAAGAGAGGGAACATCTCTTTCCCCTTCTCATTCTCCCATCAACCTTTTCCTCCTTCTTCGTCACTATTCCATTCGCAAAGAAGATTTCCCCCACCCGCGCTTCGCTATGACCGAAGAAAAGCCATTTATGCGTCATCATTCTACGGAGACTTCCAAGAGAGGGAAGAAGAGACAAGAACAGTGTCTACCCTAGACCATAGATTTTCCTTTGTGTCTCACAACGATAACGACATCTCGAACCCTTCTTCTTCTTGTCTTTTTCAGTCTTCTCCCTCACGTCATTCTAAGAATCGTGACTCTTCTCCAGAAAGAAAGAGTCGTTTTCTTCTCTCTGCGAGGGTGGGGAAAACATCGTCTCCCTTCTATCTAATTCAGAACTTGGAAGGCCATCAAACGTCATTCTCCACAGAAGAGGACGACGATTGATTGTGAGGGTGGAAGTAACTGTCTCTTCCCTTCGACGTCATTCCTCCATCCTTCTATTCATTGTGAGGGTGGATGAATCCCTTTCATCTGTTCCTTCCTTGTATCTCTTCTGACGTCCCTTTCTCATGTAATCGGAAACCCGTCACGAGCTCCATAAATATCGAGGAGGGGGAAGGGATAATTGGGAAACCATGACATTCTAAATACCCCAGAGGACTAGACGAGGAAAGAACTCGAGTTGTACACCAATTATTCCTCGCCCACCTCCCAGTCAAATTACTTTTTTTGCAAGACTTGTTTTTGTTATTCCAGAAACGTGTTATGAAACCGGTGAAATAATTTATCGGGATGACAGATAATCTTATCAAAACTCTACAGTAATCTTGTTAGGATAATCCTCTGATATGAACAAGCATATGAAGAAAGTGAATACTTTTGTGTACAGGAAGATCAACGGATGGAGTGGAGAGAAGATGGAAGATCAATCGTTTGAGGGCATGCACTGAAAATAACGAATTGTTGATAATTAATTAATTAATTCTGATTAATTAATTAATTATAAGAGTTAGTGATCCTTACTCCAAGTCTCTCGAATGTCTCCTTCTCCAATCTTTCTCTATGATTCGGATGGGCGATTCGAATGAGATCAAATGCTCGCTGTCGCACGTTTCTTCCCCATAGATTAGCGATTCCTGACAAGAATATCCTGATTATCGATCGATTGTCTCCTCCACTTACCGTACTCCGTCACCACATAGTGCACGTGAGCTCGGGAAGTTACTACTCCTGCGCCCTGTCAGAGATCAAAGATCAAATATCGTTATGAGAAAAAAAGAAAGGAAGAAAACGAAGGAAAAGTAGAAACAAAATATATTTTCGAGAGTTCATATTTCAACATTCTCACTGGTTTCAATTGTGAGACGATTTTCGATTCTCCACTCTTCTTATTCGTAGAGGGAGCGGCCATTATTGGCTTGCCCAATCCATCGTCAGAAATCGAGGAACCGTAGATAAAATCAACCTGAAGGAATTACTGTATATCCGTTCAACCAATCGATAATCGTACCTGTCCACCGAATCCCGAGAGGAGTCTACGACCAATCGAATCAGAGCATACTGTAATTAATAAGTTATTGATTCGCCATTCTACGCCTTACTTTGGCCAGTGATATCGATCTCCACGAATGAATTAATGGCAATCATCTGACGTTGGAGTGCAATCACACGAGGATCATTCGTCCATCTGGAAGAAATATCCATTGAAGGAAAGGGAGATCAATAACTGACTATGGACTATAGTAACTCACTCGACTCCGGCAAAGTGGAAGAGGGGATTATTATCGAGGAAATCGTAGAGCATTCGAGTACCGTATGCGAACGATGTCACCACTTTACCGGGCATTGTTGTCTGTAGGGAATTATCGATTGATTAATGACATCGTCTCCTTCTTCTCACTTTGAGTCTATTAGTGATGACATTATTCTTGATTAGTTCAACAACTCCATCAGATATCATCTCAGTATGAATTCCGAGGTCTTTGTGATTCGAGAGAGCAGCCCATGTCGCATCCGGAACATCACCCACTCCTGAACGGAAAATACAGCATGTATTTATGTTATAATTATACTATCAATAATCACTGGCCTAGCAGTGATCTCCCGCAGAATGTAAGAGTCTCGATTAACGGGATGACCTTTACCTTTTATTATACTTTCAATATTTACCAATCCTTATAGTCACGCTACTTTTGGTATGCACGTATGACCTCCCCCTCCTCTTCCTCTCAAGGAAGGACGTCACAACTCTTTGACTGACCACTCTTCGATATCTCTCTTGACTACAACCTCGAGACTACTCCAGATACTCTACATCTCTCACACTATTCCACTTGCGTGACTCAGCTTATGCCTACTCAGGTAAACACTTCGAGGGCTCTCTTGGCTATTCCAGAGGGAAGTCCACTTGGTCAGTCGAAGAGGGGGACACACGCCAAAAATAGACTTCAAACAAAAAAGTGTTTTCCTGGTGTCTGACGGGGGAATTAGAGTGGGAGATAAGAACTTGATAATTCAAAAAGAGAAATGTTCCGGAAATGAGGAGAAATGTGGATAAAGAGCAATGGAGAATCAGTGCTCGATTAGGAGATTGGTCAGACCAAAGAGAGAGGATTAGTGACCACGTGTAATGGACAGCACCACATCATTAAATACATCATTCGTCGATAGATCAGACACATTCAATTACCGTACCCATCTGCATTGTTGATCCATCGTCTACCAGATTATTCGCAATCAGCTTTCCAATCTGCTTCTCAGCCTCTCCCATCTGGCCCATCCTGTAAAAATAAAAAGAGTTTGATCTTGCAAAAGTTTTCCTTATTTCAGTTCTCACACTCCTTCCACACCAATCTCCGTTTTCACTTCATCTATGGCCTTTTTTCCTCTTCTTGTTCCCATGTTTCATTGCTCTTCTTAACTATTCCTATTTACTTCGTCAAAGGAATCAGATGACAGAAAATTGCTTGAATATGCCTTGTCTCCTACCTCGTTTTTCCCCCATCTGACGTCGTCAGTTCCCGCAAAACACCATTTTCATGGAGCGCCTCTTGCGTAGAATATCAGTGATCGCTAAATGGCAGACAGTACGAAGAACTATTCTACGTATTGACCACCACTACAACATGTGCAGAAGTTCAACGCAAGGGAGACTAACGTCATCCATTTACCGTATCAATTCTTTTTACACTCACTTCCTCTCATATATCTCGAATGAATCATCCTTGACAAGGGCATCAAAATGAGACGAATGGACAAGAGATTCTCCATGAGTTCGAGGCATATTCTTCGTCATTACTCCGATTAGGGAAGGCGCCATTGTCACTGCCGATCTGTAGAGGGACGAGTGGAATAGTTTTAGTGAAGACCTCACCTCACACAGTCGACGGACGTTCCGAGTGAGCAGAAACCGCGCTCATCGGGAGGGGAAACCTGCATGAGAATTAAATCCATAGCTGATCCTGGGGTAGCTTTCAGGTGACGGATTCCCGTTCAAATTGGAAAAAAACATTTCCCTAAGAGCTCCTTGGCTCACGTATGCTGATATTCAGTAAGCAAATCTTGCAGCTTTCTTTTGATCTTTCACTCGATCATTCCGTCACTTCTTCCCTCTCCTCACCGTTACAAATGCAGCATCGAGAGGGATTCTCTTCCTGTAGAACATCTTGGCCACGTCAGTGAGGAAGATCGGAACGAAGTCAACACGACCTCAAAGATATCCAGATATTCGGGAAACTCTCAGTCTCAATTCCCACCTGCATTGACATCCTTATTCTGTCCTCCTCCGAGGAAGAGAGCATTCGAACGAATGCGACCTGAAGAATGATCACTTTATAATTATGAAGAATTCAACCTCTGTGGATGCATAACCCACTTCGAACTACCAATTGTTCCTCCTTGCATATACCAAAAATTCTCAATATAAATCGGGTATGTTTGCAAATTCCATGTATTTTTTTTACTATCATTATCATATCTGGTTTCCTTACCTGAGCTTCCCTCGGCACTCCAGGGACTGGGACCGTGTAGATGGATGTGATGGAGGGAGATGCTGTAATTGATTATTACATCAGTTGTCGATCCTCATCTACCGTACTCCTTGAGATCTCTTCTCTCTGCCTCTTCGTGCAGTCCCACTAGGAGAGGAGTGGGAGATGACGCCGATCCTCCCACGAAGATTTTCGAACCTGTCAATGAGAGAATTACAAAGAAACAAGATATTGTTGTTGTTGGTGGTGTTTTGTCCATCTCACAATACCTCACCACTTTTGATATCCTTGAGTGCCTCTCTCACACTCACGATATTCGGTCCCTTATCGTGCACTGGATACGAAACCTCAAGAATATTCAATTTAAAAGTGATTTTAAAATCCACAAACCTCTCTCAATCGATGGAATTGATGCTGTGCTCGTCGGGAATTGAGAGAGACCAATCGACTGAGAAGAGTCATCTTCTATAATGAAAGAGTCATTTAACGAAAGGGATCAATGCTAGATTCTAGACAACAACGGTACTGAACAAGAGAAAAAGCAATCGAGACAGATTAGACCACCATGATAAGAGATCAGTGATAATAGAGAGGAATGAGTATGACAAGGGAGATAGGGGAGATTGTGATGAAGGGAATAGGAGAAAGATGAGCCATGACCTACCACGAAAACATAAAAAGACGATAGACTGCTCGAGAGGAAGAGGGAAACAAGCAATGAGGATGAGAGAAACGGCGAAATTGCAGAAGCAACTGTAAATTCCCCTTGCTCGCTCTCTAAAATCCATTTCTCCTCGATAGATAAGAAGTACATTTGATTTCTAATCCACTGTGACATTTTTCTGACGGGAAAAATCGACGCAGTCTCTATAGCAAACAAATCGAGAGGCGAACTTCACTGCAGTATTGTGGAGGAAAAGAACAAAGAGCTGAAACACCACTGATCACAGGTGACTGATAGAACGACCACAACAGAAAGTTGCGATGTGATAAGAGAACAGAGAATGTAAAACAGAACGAGAATGTGATTAGAGGGAGAGAGATCAAGAGGAAGATCTATTGCTCGAATTAGAGGGATTGGTAAAAAGCATGACCAGCCGAACACGAGGAGTTCAAAAAGAGGAAGAAGAAGATGAAGAGATGGAATAAATATGGAAGGAGACTCACACGAGTTAGTAGTATGGACATGACACATCAACATGAAGGAGACGGATAGATCAGTGGAATCATAATAACTCTTTATCGTCTATTCAATATCTACATCTACAATACAATTAACGACGTGAAATGTCGTACGCAAAAAAAAGAAACGATCAAAGAGAGAAACAAAGTTTTGGTCCTTTAGCATAAATGGGGTCATAACCTGCTACCATTGTGGAAGTAATGACCTGACAAAAATATGAAAGTGAATTATTTTTGAAGCCTGAGAATCAATGGGGGTGACATAATGATATTCATGGATCGATAATACTTGTAGGAGGGTGGGTCACACGCGGATTATATTATACAGGATGAGGTAGGTAATACGAGTGATATCAGATACACGAATGAGACCCCTGTTCGAAATGTATTCAACGTACATACTTGAAATGGTAGGAAGGAAAAGAATGGACATTGTAAATAGATTCCCGTCTATGCTCTACTCCAGTAGATCACTGTTCCGACTATGAAGAGGGATGATGTCACTCCTGCTGTTCTGTAATTGATTATTTGACTATCCGAATCACACTCATTTTACTCACTAGTGTTCATTCTTTAACCATTAGTCAATAATAGCTTGACTCACAGGAGTGCAATAGTTCCCAATCTATCATCATTGATCTCTTCAGTAATACAGACAGATACATGATCTCCCGTTGTCTTCCTTCTTCTTCGCTGTCCTTTCCGTCGTCTCTTCATTTCCTCCGATCCCATCAATAACTCCTGCAAACACATTAAGATTCTTGAAAGAATAACACCATTCTCATTCAAGGTAGACATGGCCCCAAAGAATAAATTAATAATTCGTACCTCCCAGGACGCTTTCTCCGAGGTTCTCTCATCCATTGGTCGAATCCACTTGTGAGCAGCCAGATAACGAGCGACACGAGCGAATCTGAAAATGTCTCATTTTCAAACAATACTACTGTCCACTTACGTTTTGGGAGTATTCGTAGCAACGAGAGCGATTCCTTCGTGTTCATCACTTCTCTTTACATCAATTCGAAATGCTCCCATTTCCCTCTTCAATTCTCCACGAAGAGGAATCATATCGGCCAGAGTGAACTGCAACCAATTTAATGTAAGTGTAGAGGTTGAGTATCTAATATCCGAAAACGTACCCGTGGTTTTTTATGGTTTGTAAAGGATTTTTCTCAAATATACTCGGTTGTTGAATATTTTGTTTACCTAACTTTTTGATGTACGGTAAACAACAACAATAAATCATCTTACCTTCTCCATTCCGATGATTCGATCGACGATAACGTCAACAATCTTCTCCGTTCTTCCATTGAGTAATCCGAACCATGGCCATTTCCTTCTCTTTCTCACTCTCAATGCAGCCGGACGATGACCATGGGGATCCGCACCTGGCTGCAATTGACATCATTCATACTTGATCACACATATTTATCGTTATCTACGTGAAAAACAGTAGAAATTATCAATAAGCAATCATGATAATAATCACTGATCTAGAAGTGATCTCCCGCAGGACGCAAGTGACTAGATTAACGGGATGGATTTACCTTATTTCTAACGTGATAACACATTTCCATTAGCCTATAAAAGGAGGATGAACAAACCAGATAGCAATGGAGATAGTCGATGAGAGGAATGGGCACTCGATTGGCAAAGTCATTTCGACAGGCAAAGATCAACTTGCGAAGCTGCCATAGACGAGAGAAATCACCGTGACCAGCTGATCTAATAGAGAAATATGTGAAATGGATTACTCAATCAATGATGAAGAAATGGAAGTCGTAATGGAAGTATGAACACTAACTTTGTGTATGCGTACAAGTAGAGCATCTTAATGAAGATTGATCCTGTGACTCTCGCATCGAAGGCCGCATTGTGAAAGTGCTCACCAACTGAAAGTATGATTTAGATTGGGAAGTATCCCACAGAAATAGCTCACCTCCGAAAATATACTGTGAGCAAGGTCCCTCACTGATGGATGGATAGGAGAAGGGAAGGATCTGACCACAGGAAGCACTGCAAGTTGGGAAATTCGGACATCAAGATCAAGGGGGTAAACTAACGATTCGAAGAATGCTCCGAGTGTCTTCAGTGAGTGATCCATTACGCCGTTCTCGCTTAGTTGCTGCAAGTGTTTTCAGTCTCATTCATATTTAAACATTTTCAAATGCATTTCATTTGCTCAGGCTGGTTGGGCTCGGTCCTAACAATTAGCGCTTAATCTGCACACGTTGTATCACTGGCAACCTGTTCTAAAGAAATGACATTAAACGTACATTCTTAAGTAGACATGCGATAATCTTCGTATCGAATACAGTTGGCATTTCCTTCCTAGTCGCCGCCTTCCAATCCTCGTATGAATATGCAACGGATCGAGTATTTTTTCATAACTAACTGCTAATAATATGTGCGATTTAATAGCACAGTGGAAAAAAACTAATTTGTCCCTCAAAAATCACAAGGAATGTCCCCTCTCTGGGTTATTTTTAATTGATAAGTTCTGAACAAACCGGGTAGATCATCGACGAAGCACTCATAGAGATAGACAAGATCGAGGAAGGAATTGTGACCAACGATCGGCTGGAAGGGTGAACTATTCCAAAGGGAAGATTGGACATCCTCACCACTCTCCTAGCCAGCATCCTTTTAACGATCTCTGATACTCCTGAGATCTCTTGAAGGAGTCTGTAATTTTAAAATATTCATTTATCGTTGTAATTTTAGTTCAAAAGATGATTTTACGGACTTCTCCAGCTTCTCCTCCACCCATTCTTCTTCCGAGTAATGGAGAAGAGTGAGCACGGGTAATTCAGCCACGTACAACTGGAAAATATAGTGAATTCGCGTAAGAAGGACGAACTAACAAGTGTTCCATCGTGACTGATGGAGAATTCGAGATGTCGATGGTCGTTAGTGAATACATACTCAATGACGGCCTTCTCGAGAGGAGAAAGGGGACGATCCCACGGTGGATGCATACTGAAACGAACCACGTTATCTATTGATGAAATACGATAGATTATGCTGCAGATAAAAACACTTTTTACGTACGTCTGATCTACCGTATCGGTATCGATGAATTCTCCCGATCTGACTAATTCGATGAGTATTGGATGAGGAAGTTGAAGACCCGTCTGATAGGAACGAGCAGAGGGAGAACGATGCACTGTGTGTTGAGACATACGAATCTGTGATGGGGTTAATATTGAATTGAGATTATGGACGTGTGACGCACATTAAAACAAATGATGAAAGATGAATAAATAAATAAACTTACCGCATTCTGCGCTGCCCTCTGGAAATTGATCTTGAGAATCTGAAGTCGATGCTCCAATCCATCCTCGAATACACTACAATTTACATTACTTACATCGTTTGTGGAGTCTCTCCATCATTTTCCCCATTTTTCGCGCAGCATCTATTATATACAAAAAAAAATATTGTACTGACTCATAATCGATTCCTCCCGACAATATCTCCTTCCTCATGTCTTCCGTCTGACGACCATTCGAGTACGTCACTCCTTCCATTATGAACTGAAAATGGAGCTTGAATCGAAAACAAGTAAACATCCTTTCGCTTGGTTATCATAAGGTTCTTTGTGGTAATAATTAGCAGTACATAATTATGAAACATAACTTTCTATGAAACAGACCTTATTGAAGTCAAAGTTGTTATTGGCGAGGAACGAGACGGCAGATAGTGAATAGGAGAAGACTTGCTTGTGAGGAAGTCTTTTGAAGAGAGGAATAGCGAACGACTCCACTTCGTATCTACAATATCATAGATTATCACTCAAAAAAAAAACAAATAAATAAACTAACGATGCTCCGTCATCTCTTTCCGTGAACACGGCGATTCCCAATTGACACGGAGGATAGCGACGGACTGATTGAACGATCTGGAAGACATATTTGCATTTAGCATTGGGAAAGGAGGACTACGTTTGATAGGATTACCTTTTTATATCTCTGTTCCGACTCATCGAATAGAGTGGGAACGAGATCATCTCGCGCTGATGAAGGAAGACCGAGGAATTCAAGATCGATTGCTGAATTAATCAATTGATCTATCCCTCAGAAATAATTGACTTTCATTTAAAAAAAATTATATTCACCAAAGAAAGCAGCGCTGTCGATGACTTTGACCAGCTCGGGAAACCATTCTCGGAAGTTCGAATTGCAGACATCAGCCATTTCCGCGCGTTACGGCTATCTACCGCACTGGCTATCGATTGGTGACAAATCAATCAAGTAGCATTCTAACTGCAACATGATGATTCTTGCAATGGATATATACTGAAGCACGTGCAAATATAGCAGACAGACCACAACTGGAAGGGACTGGATACAAGCAGTGCTTATAGAATCCATTTATCATCAATGAGAGAAGAAGCAAAGCGATGAAAATATCAGAAACGAATGCAAAACAGAAAAGTAACAATTCTCAGGTTCCTCGATCTACGGTAGACAGTGGAATGAGAGTAACAACAGAGGTAAGACAATCAATTCGAAAATGGGGAAACGATAAACTACTCTCCTTAAGCTTGTTCGATCTTAGCTTTCTTCGCTTTAGCCTTCAATTTAGCCAGATCGACGTCCTGAGCTGATCGCTTCTGAAATAATCAAATTATTAAGGGATTAAATTCTCAGTAGTTTCGTCAATGGAAGAAATTATTACCTCAGTGGTCTTGGCCTTAGCCTTCTCTTCAGGGGCAACGAAAGCTGCAGCTCGTTCCTTGTTCCTGAAACAACATTCGGTATGCTTGAATAGCTAGCACACCTGCATACTTCATGTACGCGGCTACCCGTAAAAAAGTTGTGATAATTGAAAATAGTCGGCTCCCAGTTAGAAAATTTTTGACTTTTTTGAATGTTTTGAGCAAAATATGACGGTTTTTGAGAGGAATAGGTCGGCTACCCGTAGAAAAAATTCTAATTATTTGCGGCTACCCGTTCCAACTGGCAGCAAAAATTCCAAGTACATACTTGGCACAGGTATGATAGCTAGCATAAACTCAAATATTTAGTCAACGAACATCGTGTATGTAAGTAATCTCCTTTTGCGTACCTCTGAGTTGTCTTCTCGCCCTGTTGCTCCCATTTCTTTCTTCTCTTCTCATCCACTCTCTGCTTCTCATTGAGGAAGAACTCTCCCGATTCCAATTGCAGATCAATCTCAAATCATATCCGTCAGTACAATTGTTCTATCATTCCATCCATACCTTTCTCGGTTGTTGTTGTGGTGGGAATGGAGTGTAATCTCCCTTTGTCTTCCATCTCGCGGCCTTCTTCTTCTTCGCATCGCGAGTTGTCGTTGCTGCTTGCACCTCCAATTACAAATACGCATAATCACGTACGCAAAATAAAACTTCACTCTAATTGCAAGTGTTAATTGTAAAGTGTAATTTGCACACCTTCTTCTTGAATTTAGGAAGGAATCTATCCCAACTCTCATCCTTTAACTTCTCATTCTTGGACAATTCTCTCTTGATCATCATCGTCTTGATATTGTAAATGGGATGGATGTTGTTCATGCAGTCAACCACGATCGATCTGCCAATTCACATGGTTCATAAAATACATAAATTAGGCCAAAATGTAAATTATAACTAACAACGAAGAATAGAACAACTCACGAGACTTGCTTGAGCCCAGAGAACGGACCAACAGCAGCTACAGTGCCTCCCTGTAATAACCAAATCAATGTGATTCAATAATTAGGAATGATTTGCAAAACGATTAGAACAGAATAGCATACCTGAATGCACACATAACACTGAGTGAGCAACTCGATAGCCTTAAGCGTTGCTCCATCGTTACCCACGAGACGGGCTCGACGCTTGACGAAACGCTCCTTGTTCGATACCTAAACACGCAATAGGATTGAAGTAACCAGGGCAAAATAAATAAACTTGCATCTTGATGAAAATAGGGATAGAAAAAACAAACCATGGAAGAGATCTTGATAATCTCGCAGCTGATATCATCCTGCAGTACTCTCACTGCCTGTTCATAGGGAACGGAGCGAGCCATGAGCTTGAGCATGTCACGAGCCTTAACGAGGAAATATGCCAATACTTATAAACAGGAACGAACATACCTTGATAATGATGTACGGGTCCCATGTCTTTCTCGTCGACCGGACAGTAATGGTACCCTCGAGCAAATCGAGTTCCCCCTGTACAGAAATCGAATTGTATTCCATATCCACAACTAAAACGTTAAGCTGACAAAATCAACTTGCTACTTAGCTCTGTCAAAAAAAAGGAAATAGGCTACCTTCAAGTTTTGATCTCCGAAAGCCTTATCTACCAGAGGCCAACTTTCTCTGAACGATTTCGATTAAGTATCATAATTGTATGAATGTCATTATACCTGATATACTTCTCTCTGTATTTCGGGAAGAGGATGGAGAAAGACGACTCAGCAACTAGACCATTCTTGTTGTCGTCCTGCAATCATAGCCAATATGACAGAGAATCTGAAAACAAACGGAAAATAATCCTTTACCTTGTTGAACGTGGCAATATCCCACCACTTCGGGTCTTTTTGTGCACCAAAGCTTGCGGCTGAACATGAACTGGTAGGCTTCTCCTCGTTTTTTTCGCTTTCGTCGAGGTCCGTGGGCTTGTTCTTTTTACCCATCTGATAAAGAAACTGTTCCGGAGCAAAGTAAGATACAAGGGTGAGTAGAGGCGAATCAAAACATATGTAAAAATCAATATTAAAAATAAATTAGAAAAAAAGAGTTCTCAAGTCCGGGAAGTCTCAATCTAGAGCCGGTAAATGGTAAATCGAAACACCCGGACGTCGAAACACCCGGAAACGTCGAAACACCCGGGAATTCAAATGTAGATCAGATTGCTGATGTGAACTGTTCAGTATTAGGGACGGCGGCGCGAATTTTTGAGTACGAAATATTGGACTACACCCTCCGACGTTTTTCTTGTCAATCTACCGTAATCTTTTTCCAAATTTCTTTCACAGTTTTGCATCTCATTTTAAAAATAAATAACACTTTTTATGATCATTTTTATTAATTACGATTGCTAAAGAATATTTCGAAGAATATATCATACATGATGACACATATAAAGAGGCAAAGAGGAAGTGGTACGATGCGATGCAAAAAATGGACTGTTTTCAAAAATAATATTTAATTCATATTTCTATTGGTATTTATAGATTAAGGTACACAAAAAATGATTATAAAAACAGAAATAGAAATAACATTGTGGTTTGAAAGAATGAGGTCGGGAAAGTTCGTCAATTTAACGTTGTAAAAATGGTTTTCACCAAATATTTAAAAAACCGCCGATAGATTATTTATAATTTTTTAATGGTGATTAGAGGAGGGTAGTGTGAAGTGGTGGACAGAAAAATATGAATAATCTACGGGCGGTTTTTGAGAAAATGATTTTTGAAAAGTTAAGTAACGTTCGTGACACACCGTGACATCGCGATTACTGTAGCTCAGTTCTTGAGCTTTGATCTGAGTTTACTTTGAAAGCTTATCGATCTTCTGGAGACTGTTTTCAACGATGCTATTCAGCAGGAATGCGGGCATTGACGCGAAACGAAGGACATGGCAGTTTCGTTAAAATATTTAAGAAAATCAGTTCACAATTCCCGCTCAGTTTGCGATAGACTGATAAAAAAGGTTGACACGTGATGCGCTCCGTTTGAACTCAAATCGTCGGGTTTCGTACCCTCTTTATTTATCCTATTTCTCTTTATTTTTTATTTTTTTTGTAAAACTAAATTGATAACATGAAATGGGGTAAGGAAAGCTTCCGTTTGCGCATAAACTTGTGAATTGTTTCGATCATCTGTAAACATCGTCGCCGTGCCTATTCAGTATCGATTGATAGATCAAGGGGCCTCTACGGAGGCATTCCTCTTGATCTACCCTCTCGCGCCGAACCTTCCAGAGCACATTTTCGAAAATCATTCTTTTTATTGCTCATCTATCGTCGATGACGCCTTCTGTTTCCTTTTTCTTTTTGTTTGGCGTTTATTTCATCATGACAAATTAGATACTAGTATACTATACTTCTACCGCATTAATACTTGAGTCACTGCGGTCTGTTCCGATTCTTCCCCTTGCGGTTCCATTGCAATTCCTTAGCAATTACTGAGTCCCCTTCCTATCTCTCGGTCTACTCACGCTCGCTCACTCGTGCTGCCGCCCTCATTTCGCGCGTGATGACAATTACTGAACATTGCAAAGTTATTCCTTCTCACGAACGTTGCCCCATCATTGTGTAGGCCCCTTCCTCATTGTCTCGAACTTTTCTCTCGTTTTGCGCACAATATCACCATTATTGTCATTAAATTGCCTTAATCATCGTTCTCTTTCAGGTTCCAGTCTGGCGTCTTTTCTCCTCCCGCTGCGACCACTGCCGCCCGTTCCCCTCCTCTATAAAAGTTAAGTTTGCGCCCACTGTTTAACGTTTTTGAGCGATAACGATCTGGAAAGGGGGGAGTAACGTTAGCGTTGCTCCTTCCAGCGCGGTTTGAATTTGATGAATTCACCCACCTTGCATCTAGGGACGATACTATGTGCAGGGACGTTTAATTACTAAGTGCAGGGACGTTTCGACCACCCTTCATATGATGTGTGTGAGGCGAAAATCATCGAAAATGTTCTTCCGCCTTTTCTAGACCGATTATGGGGATAAGATTGTTTTCAAGTCAACAACAGCATCTGATTTGTCCTTTGAGATTGGAATCTCTCCTTCCTCCTCTCTTCTCCTCTCCTCCTTCCCGTCGATGAAGGATCCTGGCTGTGGAGGAGCCAATATAAAAGGTTCGTTTCGTCCAGTGCCTCCCCGGCTCTCCTCCACTCACTCTTTTTGCTCTTCCCTATTAGCTCTAGAAGTCCACTTGATCATTTCGTGCTCGCGAAGCCGTCGTGCCCGTTTATTCGTGTACGAATCGCCCTCCGTGGGAGGAATGCCCTTTAGAGTTCCCTTCTCTTATGGGCTAGACCGAGAGTTCCATGGGATGATTGGGTGGGACGGAAGGAGCCAGAAAGGAAGAGGGAAATGAGTGAGTGGAGGAGATGTAGGGACCCCCATTGGTATTGATAAGAGTACTGCTTTCCCCTTTTCATGTACGTGATATCGATGGACGGGAGGGGTCGAGACGAGCCATGGAGAGCAACAAGGAATATGGATGCAGACGACACGAGTCTAGCTTACTCCAACACGATTCACTTCACTCCATCGACGGGAGGACACGGTAGTCGTGCAAGGTACTGTGACAATACAATGTGTTTATTAATTTCCGTTCTTACAGTGTCTCATGGGTACGCTTGCTGCTGGCTGTATCAACCACACGAATCGGCCCAGCTCCGACGCAACTCGCTTCACTCGATCGACGGGAGTACACGGTAGTCGTGCAAGGTACTAGGGTTGGCATTTCGGGGGTGACGGTCCGCTACGAGAGAGGGAGAGGGTAGCGGACCGCTACGAGGGAGGGAGAGGGTAGCGGACCGCTACCTCCGTAGCGGACCGCTACGTTTCGGGGAAGGGAGCTTTTCCACGCAGTCTTCAATAAAGCGCGCGCACTAGTTTAGACGGGTTGGGAAGAGCAGGGCGGAGAGGAGAGAAAGGGGGCGGAGCTTCGCACTCCTCTCCCTTCCCCGAGACGTAGCGGTCCGCTACGGGGGTAGCGGTCCGCTACCTCTCCCTCCCCCGTAGCGGTCCGCTATTACCGTTACCGTTTAGCCAACCCTACAAGGTACTGTGACAATACAATGTGTTTATTAATTTCCGTTCTTACAGTGTCTCATGGGTACGCTTGCTGCTGGCTGTATCAACCACACGAATCGGCCCAGCTCCGACGCAACTCACTTCAAGCGATCGACGCAATAAGGAATGGGACGATTGCCTCAAGGTTTGTTCATATTCATTCGCTAGTATAATGCTATTTGTTCAGTGCGTATCTCCCTTCGATACCGTTGTGCTCCTTATACAACGTCATGCCAGTGGGAAAATAATTGATAACGACTACTACATGATTGATCGTCGAGTACGGTATTGGTAAGTGGAAAGATGAATGAATTGTCAACGGATAATTCGTTCAGGTAGCCTCTCTCCCTCTCAAATTCTACTTGTCCAATGAATGAAGGATTTATCCGTTCGACCTTCTTCGACTGTCAAGCCGAGAATTGTCATGATAAGGTACGGAAACTGAGAACTTGCTGTTTTCTTATTTTAAAATACATCTGAAAATAATAAGCTCACTTTCTGCTCTGACCTGTTACTTTGGATGGCAATTTCTCGAAAATTAGTCTCAAATTCTGGAGCATTTTTTAAAAACTTGTTCAATTTTGACATTTTTTTACAACGAGCTCCCGGGCTCACCTATGCCCATGGTCCATACAAAACGTGATAGAAATTACATATCCATTGGTTTTAGTGAATACAATGTAATATTGAACAATCATTGCGCGTGGCGCACCTGAGAAATGCGCACCTGACATCTGAGAAAAAAAACATCCTGAGAAATGCTTTGGAAATCTAATTTAGCAATGCATCAAAATTGCTCAGATTATCGATTTGTTCGAGTTTTTTGTGAATAGACTCAAAACTGAGTTGCCTGAGTAGACTGTTCACATTGTCGAAAAAAATCGGATTCAATTTCTAAACACAGATGAAATGGGTGAGATTTTTTGATGGTATGGAACTCATACTATGTGATTTTTTTACCCAAAAGTCATACCATTGGAATTTTCGTTTTTTTCACTTAAATATACCATGGGGATTATTGGTGGCCGAAATGACCCTTTCCAAATGCGTTTCTAAAATAAATCTAAATGTGAAACTAATCAAACCAATATTTTTGTAGGGAATTCTAAATTATTTGTGGATGCCATTGACGTGTTATTGATCACTTTTATTCCAGGCCTCATTCGTCTCTCTTTCCTCCCCTTCAATCGATAGGGATCTCCTTCCCTTTCGTTCTTCCCCTGTCTGAGAAGGTTCGTATGAAGAAAACCAGGCGGCGATATGATATGTCACCAGAAAATGGTGGCATTACATGCGGATAATAACCTGAAAGTGTGTCAAAATCGACCCGAACATTTTTTATTATTTTTAAATGCTTTTTGTCTCAAAAAGCTCGTAGTTTTAAATTTTCTATTCGTCATCTAGTGGGCTTATTGAATATCTTTGCTATTATCGCACTATGGTTGACAAAACGATGCGATGTGGTAAGAGTGATCAACATTGATCGAGGTTGTCAATATGCGCCATCGTATATGGAAAAGGCGAAAAAAAGGCAAATGTATTTAACGCCGCATCCTTCGAATTTACGATTTATCTCTCCTTTTTTTTCGGAACTTTTTGTTGCATAGTTTTTTATTGTGGGGATTGCTATGAGCCCGTTCGCCCAAGAGTCGGATAAGGGTCGACGCTGTAAAAATATCGATTTCATGAAACTCCTGAATTTCGGGGTTTTCAAGGGTGCCAATTATTGATTTTGCTCATAAAGCGCTGGGGTTCAGACGACGTCACGTAGAAGATTTTTGTGAAATTTTTCGGCCCTTTTTATTGCAGGGCGCCATGCTCACCAAATTGTAGCGATATCCGGGCCCGACAAATTCTACAAAATCTGTTCGTTTCGGCATAATGCTAGTCTGAAACCATCGAAGGCTTTTTCAGCAAAGTAAATATGCCCATCGTCATTGGCACTCTTGGGAACCCTGAAATCTCATGAAATCTGAAATAGACGAACGTCCTCTTATACAGAAATCGCGAAAAAAAATTCGTGTCTGCATTAAAGTCTCATAGGCGCACATCCCTATTATATTTCATCAATACTTCCCCAATTTTTCTAGTCTATGCAAAATCAATTAATAATTCGCTTCTCTTCAGCCCGTCGGCTTCCTTAACTTCGATGACTCCCCTCCCTCCCCTCGTCGTATATATAACCTCCGTCTCCCTCCCTCGTCGTTTCTCAAGTACAAGAGGAGGATGTGGAGGAGAGGAGAGGAGAGGGAGGGTGTGGTGGTTGTACAGGTGCTCAATAGCTATCGTTTCTGTTGTTGGTGTTTGTCATTTCCTGTATATAAACTCGCCCCGGACTGCACTGCTATGTCAGTGCTGTTCCGATGGGAACCATGGTTGTTCACACTGCATGGGGGAAGGGGAGAGGGATACGTGCTCGATTAACCGGGTTCTGTTGGTTGGCCCGTTACCGTTTCCCTTCTTATCCATCTGGGTTAATTATTGATCCATCAGGGCGTTTATTCTCGTTTACCCATCACCTTTTCCTGGGAAGTTTAAGTGTCCCACCGTAGTATTGATTTCCCCTTGTTACCGTATCCTATTCCTTCCGTCTCCCGGGGTACCGTATCTTCATTCCCAGGTACTGTATGTGTCCCGCCACAGTATTGTTTATCCTCGGATTGCCGTACCCTATCGTTTCCTTGAGTACAGTAAGCGTCCTCTGCAGTATTGATTTTTCCGGAGTTTTCGTTGATCAATCAGCTGTTTGCACGGCTCATAGGGAAAAAATCGGGTTGTTGATTATTCCGCCCCCTATCCCGCTGATATCCACCCCGTCTATAGGGGGAGAGCTCATGAGAATTCTGCAAAGATGATCTCATTGTCTTCACGATGCTGGACGCGATATTGAAAGTGTTAACATCGTGTTAGGCTTAGAGAACAGTGCAGAACTCTCTTTTCCACTTTACAACACATTCAATGAATTACATTTTCTCAAAAACGGCTCTTAGTTTATTCGACTTTTTTTGTATTTTTTTAGTATTCCAATACAGTGTTTTTCATCTAATCTAAAAATACAAAGAATAAACTAGAAATGTAAGGTCCGTTTGAGAGGAAAAAAACTAGACGTAGCCCAGAAGAGAAGAGTATCGACTGTTCTTTCGGATTTGCTGTATTCCCGTCTTTAATCTATTCTCTTACTTCAATTTGTATCCACTTACTTCTGCGTCGTCGGCCTATTTTGCTATCTACACTGGTTGGCATATTTTGTAAATTTATTTATTCCCAGAATATCTCATCGAGCGTAGTTAAAATTTAGTTCGTAATGAGACGCGCGTATCGCAATCGAATTTTGGTGGCATTGGATCTCTGACGAAATTGAAGATGAGCAATTCTCCGAGATAGAAAACGTAGAATGTAGCAGCGATCGCACGTGCAACCACTTTCCAATCTTTATCCTGAAAGTGGGAAATTAATGGAATGAAATCAGATGATGACACACGAGGACAGGATAGAGAATACAGAATCCGAAGAAGATTCCAGTGATGGATCCAGCTAATTGAGGAATGAATCGTTTCTAAAACGACAGACGACTACATTCAGACGACAGACATTCTATCGATTTGCGCTTACCAATTCACAAGAAGTTCCCAAGAAAGTAATCAAGAGTAAACATAGCACATCGTAAATGATGAAGAGTGTCAATGCAAGGCATCGTTGATAACGATATGGCATCGAATCCCAGTTCTGATCTTTGATCTTTAGTCTATGGCAAATTGGATTTCTTACCAATACGAGATTGGCCACGTGTGTGAAGAGAAGTGCATAGAGTCCAGCTGAATTTCCAATTACGAATACAGATGGATCAAGCGCATATTGGAGCATTGATCCTGTAGGAAGATGAGCTGATAACTGAATAAGATATGAAATACCTGAAACGACAGCCAACATGTAGATCGGAGCGATTCGCCAGAATTTGTGAACAATTTCGAGCGGTAGTCCGATTAGCTGAAATACGGAACTGAAGATGAATCAGAAGGAAGAGACTCAACCAATTGTGCCACTAGCTTCACGATCAGTTGAGGGAATCTACAGAAAAGTTAAATATTCTTTCAGTTAAATATTTTCTACCCTTGATTGATGAACTGATAAGTGACGAATCTCCACAATTCCATACGAGAGGGAATCGGAGCAAAGACGAAATCTCCCGGCTGAAGAGAATTATTCAATCAATAATTCCAGAAGATGGCTGACTGTTCCTTCTTTGTCTCTCAAACAGCCGGGACATGCGAAGAAAAGATTCGCTCCGGGAGATTCATAAATATAGTAAGAGCAGAAGACAATAAACTCAAAATGAAAAGGTTTGAGGAATAGTTGGAATTGTAAACCTGTGCAATGGAAATGAGAATGATGAAGATAGGAGGAGGCCAGAAAGTGTATTCATTGAGATAGGAGGTCATCTCAATCAGTCAATGATTCTTATGATTCTTATTATCAGTCTGATCTACCTCGAGTCTCTGATTTCTTGCAATAACTGTATTTCCCATATTGATCATAATCTTCCTCATTTCGTTCGTTCTTCCGAGTCCTTTCGCCATCTGATTACACATAAAAATTAGAATTTTTTTTATAATGAATGCTCACAATTCGTTCAAACTCCTCCATGTCAATTCTCTTATCGACATTCTTATCTGTTCTTTCCAAGAAAGTGCTCACTTGAAGCTCATTCAGTCCGAATTCATCTCGAATTTCACAATGAATCGATATGTGAAGGAACAACAAACCTTGTCTTTCCAGTAATTCTTCTCGAATTGTCGCAAGAGGAATTACTGAATACCCTCCGGATAACTGAAAACAATAAAAAAACGATGAAGATAAGAATTGCTTACCGCTCTAAACGTCTTACGAACCCTTTGCACATGGTGGTTCTCTTTCGGCATTCGACTACTGTTAGAGGAAATGTGTGGCGACACGAAAAACAGAGAAGATTGAAATAAAAGGAAAGATGAATCATCTTCTCTCTCGTTCCAAATTCGAGAAGTAAATGGTACGAGATGAATACGAACGGAAGAGTTGAAATAATATTTATTAGATTATGAAGAGTGAATTCTACCCGACGGAATGATTGTGTACACTGATGACATCGCATTGAAAGTATCGACGGGTAATAAATAGAAAGGGAAAGAAAGGAGGTAGATTAATGGATCAATAACAATATTTCTCATCAGATCCATCAGCACAATGTGCAATTCCATCACACCATTGCTGTTTAGTCACTGATTGCTTTTGATTCTCACAGAGAAGATACTTCGTCTCACTCATTCCTGCAATCATTCACCAAGTTATTTTTGACCGTTACTGGGTTTTATGGGCCATTTAATTTCAGTCGACTCCTTTTCAGTCATTCTAATTTCTCTGGGAACCTTCCGTCTTGGAATGGTCAAAGGAGAAGAAGAAGTCACTGTTCACTTACTGCAATTCATTTCATCTTCAGCTCCGGCACAATCGGCCTTTCCATCACAATGTGAATCCCATTCCACACACGATGGTCCCGTGTGAGACAGATGACAATTGAACTTTCCAATACACGCTGAAATCATCTCTTATCATTCATAATGAACTTCGGACTGAAGATAAGGAATGCACTCACTTGAATTTCTACTACATCCAATCTCATCCATATTCGATCCATCTCCACAGTCATCGAATACTCCGTCGCATCTGAATCCATTCCTTCTTCCTTTCCCTTCTTCCCTCTCTTCCATTACCTCTTCTCAGCTGGAATACATTCTCCACTCTTTACGCATGCAAATTCGTCACGGGCGCACGACGCTGCAATTATTTCAATATAAAATAAATAAATAAATCTGTCATACGGCAATTATTCTCGTCGTCTCCATCAGCGCAGTCCATGTGACCATCGCATCTGATAATGATTCATTTGTTAAATTTCATTTTCAGATTGGTGTATGAGTGGACCGAAGGATAATTATGAATAAGGAATTGGAAGAAAGGCTAAAGCCAACCTCTTGGATAGTGGTAGACACATCTGGGGAAGAGAACAGCAAGCATAGTCAGTATCTCCGCAAGTCTCACGAATCGCTGAAATAGATAAAGAACATTGGCCTTCGACCCTCATCTCGGACTCAATTGAGAACATTAATAGTGTGGAATCATCGGTGAAAATTACGTAGTGCTCTCGTATTATCAGCACGCCTCTCACTATCATTCATGCACTTCTTCCCCCTCTCTTCCTATGACGATCCCATCTGTATCTATCGTTATTCCCCCATCATAATTCCACTCAACATTCCACTACTCTCAATAATCCGAGTAATCTCAATCAATCGGCTCACTTGCCGTTCTTCCCTCCCTCTCTAAACAAGTGCGGGTTTGGCATCCAGCTGAGGGGAAGGAAGAACGACAGTTTATTCCCCCCCCCCTCTCATCTCATTTGTTATTCTCCCATCTGCACCCCCGAACAAAGAAATGTAGTAGGTCCAGAGATGAATTCGAGTGAGAGAGCGAGAGAGAGAGAGAAGGGTATGGATGGCAGGTGGCCAGTTCGAATCCCGAGTCAATATCCTCATTTAGCCATCCTTTAGTTCATGAGAGAGAAGAATGAGTCTTCCTTTCCTTTCATTTCCTATTTACATAGCCTAAGGTTCATTTAATGCTTTCTTGTAGCTGATGCGTTATTTTTACCTTGACTTTTTAAAGCGAATATGAGTGTCTGCCTTCCACTCGAAATATGGCAGACAATCGTGGGACTTTGTGATGATGAATCATTGAAGACTATTGATAAGGTTCGCTATCAAAGTCATTTTTTTTGTATCACTGAGGCCAATTCAGTATTTACCCCATCTCATTGACGCTAAACATCCTTCATGGAAAAGTGAATGCTGGAGACTTCGACACTTTTACAGAATTCCGGAAGCATTGTTCAACCAAGATTTTGCACAAAAAGTGAATTTTGTGAAAGTGAGCCGTTGCAATTTTTTTTTTCGCAAACTTGCGTTTTTAGATTTTACTACACCATCCGTTTACGAAGAATCTCATCTCAGAAGCTAAAATGTTCAATGAGAATATTGTTAGATTGATCATGTTTGTCTATATTATAACTCGTTGATTCAGATTGCAGCTTGTAAGTACCATAATTCCAATCTTGTATCCTATCAATCTCATGATCAAACCTTTGATGGAATTATCAATTATCGATTCCTAATCGCTGAACTTGGATTGTCTACTGAATTGTTGAATGGAAGGTGCAACTCCGTGTATTTTTATTTCGACTAACTCCCTTTTCAGTTTCCGACTGAGCTTCGACTACACTATTTCAACTCGATTAGACCGTTACATTTGTATTGAGACGAAGATTGTCGTGAAGGCAATTGATGATGGATACTTTTACGGAGATGAAATAGTGAGATATTCCATTTTTATCCTATCTCGGTCTTTTCTCCAGGAACATTATTTCGATTTGAAGAAGTCGCTTCGTCAATTAAAGCCCTCGTGTTACAGAACATTTTCGGTATGGACTTTTATAACCAGATATTTTATTTCATCATTTTAGATCGAATATTTATCTACTTCACTCACAAAGAATCCCGTGGAAAATCAAGAACTGAGTATTCGACTTCAAATCCCCTACGGATTATCTATTACGAATATTCGTCTAGGTTGGATTTCCAGTTTAGGACCATCGAATATTGTCAAACAGTGCCAGATATCGTGACATTCTAGGTATGTTCCCACAAGTGTAGTTTCATGTAGGTACAGACACGGGTTTCTCAACCCTTGACTAATGTAGATAGTTTCCAAGCTAGTTTAGAAAGTTTGTTCAGTTTCGTGCGAATAAAAAGAGGAACGTACTGCAATGTGTGATATGATCGTACTCGGGACAGTATCTGATATCATGGCGGAAGTTACAATTGTGAGTGAAACTATCGTACGCTTCAGCATCCGATGAACACTGAAATGAAATCAGATAAAAATTGTAGACATCCGGCCGAGGGGCTTCAAAATGACGTGTAGAATTCTTTAGACGAATTACATACTCTGAGGACGAAGGTCTTTCCGATGGAACACTGGTAGAATGTTCTGGAGCAAGTGGTATTGTATACGAAGTAATCGAGACGAGCGAGGCCGTATTGAGCAAGGAGTGCATCCGGATACTCACTCTGAATCGAAATTATTATTTCACTATTTTCAAATTTGAGCGAAAATGAGAGAAATCAGGGAAAACACGAGCATACTCTATCACAGAAATTGAGCTCATAGGCGAGATCCTCAGGTGCTTCAGTGGAAATATGAAGAGAAGAGAGCGGCTGGGGTTGTTGGGGAATCTGAGAAAATGGGATTGACAAATCTCAGCTTAGAATCTAATCAAACCTCTTCTGGGTAGGGCTGAGCTGGCTGAGGTTGGGCGACGACAGGATTAATCACTTGAATTGGCTGTTGAGGAGAGGGAGGAGGAGGAGCAAGGGGACGAGCAATGGGAACTACTGGCACCGGGTTCTGAATGGAGTCTACCAATGCATTGGTTTTACTAGAGATGGTTACGAGTGGCTGAAGTGGCTGGCTGACTCGTGGATTAGGTTGCATGGGATTGGCAATGGAGGGATGGGGCTGAGGTTGCTGAACCACCTGATGAACCTAAAGTTAGGAGAAGCTTGAGCGTTTTATGTTCATTTTTTACTTCTGGCGATTCGCTGAATGAATGGATTCAAAATTACTGAGTGTTCCTCCGCTCCTACCTTGTTCACAACCGCTCCGGCCACTGATGCCAATCGTGCAGTGAAGTCAGGAGGAAGAGTGGGAATCGCGAACTGACTGGAATGGATACCGTACTCTCGCGTGAAACACTATCGCTTCCGAGATCGAATATCCACAGAAGGAAGAAGAAGTGAAAGGGCAGACTAGACAGAGTGGGACAAAAAGGAAGATGAATAAAGATGGGAATACATACAGTGATGACTAACCCGAATTGAGAATCGTCCTGTTCTTCTTCTGATTGATGACCTGTATTGTAGGATGAGAAGGAAGCAATCTGAGAGAAGAATGATCACTTGATCAGTGAAGAGAGACTACCGGTAGTTGAGTTCCCGTTAGATAGGCGATCGGAGCAGAGGTTGAAGGAATTTCAGTCGGAAGAGCGGGGACGATTTGAGGAGCGGATGCTGGATGAAGAGGATTCTCAACGAATGAAAGAAGGAAAACACGATTATGCATGATTCATCAAAAATCGCATCACTAACAATAAGATCATACATTGTACATCATTCTGAGACACATTATATCAAATCTCACCAGTAGAGGGAGCTGCTCCTGGCGCAGGAGCGAATCCAGTGGAGTAGTACTTATCAGGGGACGCCTGAATTCGATCATCATGTCAACGTCATACAAACGAAGCTTCAATAAACTGACTCCCGGAATTGAGCTGATGGGAGCTGATCGAGGAACAGCGCTGTGAGGAGAAGACGAAGATGAGGAGAGAAAGGCTGCTGATTGAAGAATCGAATGAGAGCATGATGAAGGGAAGAATTACTTACATGGTTGATATTCCTCAGGTTGTCCATGGAATGATCCACTCGATGCAGATGGACGTGCTAGACGAGGAGCCGTTGATGGAGCCTGAGTGGGTATGGGATCCTACCGTATCCGAATAACGGCACTCACTTTGATTCCAGGGAAGAGTTGCTGAGATGATATCGCCGGCAGCAACAAAAGGAGGAATGATGCTGTGATCATCCTGAATGATGATGACAGTGTAGGAAGGGATGAAGCAGTAAGATACGGTAACGAGAGTGATAATCAGTAGTCAAGAGAAGGGCAAGAGAGTGGACAACGATCGTCTATCTATTCTTCTCTTCCTCTGACCACGTCGAATCTCACGCCTTCCCTCTGCCTCGAATGGCATCTGTTGAGTGTGTGTCCATTTCTTTCCATCGGCACCAAATAGTTTCTACCTCTCCTCTTCTTCTCTCTCTGATCTACTCACTATCTCCATCTCTCTTTTTCTCTGTCTCTCCTCAATCTCCATACTCTCTCTCCCTCTTCCTTGTTTGCCTGAATGGACAGCTCGAATAGCTGCTTCCTTACACGAGAAAAGAAGAGGAGGGAACTTCTTCTCTCCTTCTCAAGTGGCTCGTTCTTCATGAGATTAGACAAGAAAACAGTGAGAGATGGGCTGGAATCATTCGTGCACTCTTCCCTCCCTCCTCTCATGAAGAGAAGCATGGTTTATCACGAAGATTATGGACAGAGAAATGTATGAATAAAGATGGAATCACAATCCGAATAACCCGATATTCAAATTATTCATATAACAAGGCTTCGATTGAGTCGTTGAACGATGATCACGAAGTTTACGAGATTCATCCAACAAATCGGAGAATTGAGGAGGAATCTGAACGAATAAATGTACGGAATGAACAGAAGGACTACGTTACCTTATCTGGTAGCTGAAAACTGATTTGCACGTTTGAGATTCGTACATCATTGCCCGTATTCAAATGGATTCGGATACCATCGGAACCTGAAGAAATGGTTGAGATTGAGAATTATGTAGTAAGATCGACTGACCTCCTACAGCTGGATGACCATGGATCGTAGAGGATGGGTCGATTTGAACCTGATCAAGTTTTAGATAAAATAAATAGTTTTGAATATTTCTCTAGCCATAGTAGAGTAGGCTCAAATTACAATGTAATGGATATCCTCACTCAGTAGCATATAGACTCTATCGAATAATCATATTAACGTACTTCGAACGATCTTTCACTGCATCTGTTGTCTACTGTGCAGATTTCATGAAGTATCGTTTCCTGTACATAGAAGAGAAGTTCGAATGCAGACCATTGTTTTCGTACCTTCGACATGAGCTTTTTCTCCTTAGATAAACCATCGAGTCTCGAAATTCCCATTGAAGCGGAGACTCGTGATCCCGATGATGAACCATTTCCTCGTTGAAGAAGAGCTGACACTTTTATCTAAAAAAAATTTTGCGGGTCAAAATTATCTGTTTATCGCGCTTTCAAAATGAAGTGGTTATCTTGAATATAAAGATAAATCTTACTGTCGGTCTGAGTCCATCAATAATCCACTTTGGAATTCCGAATGATTCGAATTCGAGATTGAACTCCAATACTCCTCGTTCCATTACTCCAGCCTTGAACAAGAAGATATTTCCTTGTTTCATTCACAGTTACTCACTTCATTCCACATGGTCTTGAATACCAAATTTCCATCATCATTTTCATCCATTTCGAATCCTCTGACAGTGGAAGGACGAAGAGAAAGAGGACATCCGAAGGGATTATGACGAGTTAGTCTCTGAATTTATGATTCATCATCGAAATTGCTTTTACTTTCTTGCTATAAAAGATATGCGAACCCTTATTGAGAGCAAAACCACTCGTTCCACCATTATTCGAATCCCTCACCCGTAGGTGTCTCCCCTCCCCCTTCCCTTTCCCTTCCATAATCTCTCCAATCGGGAGTAATCGCAGTTCTTCTCAACTCAAAACAACCTCCAATTCCTCTCTTGATCTCTCTTCTCTTCTCTATCTTCCCTCGTCCCTCTCTTCTATCTCTTGCCCTCATTCTACATCTACCCTCCCAATGCCCTTTGCGTTTCTATTTGACCACTCTTTCCCATCTGAATTTCCACAATTTCCATAGGAACGGTCAAAACAAAGGCAAAACAATCGAGTGTGCAGTCAACCGTGAAACGAGTAGGAAAATAATGTGGAGTATTGAATCTCACTGTTGCGTCGAGTGGAAGATCGGGATTGTTGAATGAAAGAGAGATAATATCTTCCGATGGAAGAGTGATACCTGGTCGTCACAATGAATAGACGATAAAAGGGAATAGACTAGACTCACCTTTTCGTCGACACTTATCAATCGCTAATTCATTCCTGTCATTGACGATATCAGCAAGACGCTGACACACCTCAACTTTTCCACTTCCTTATTTGATAATGCACTCAATCTATTTTGGTTCAAGAAACTTCTATGGTGTCTTCATATAAAAAAGGAAGAATAATATGGGGAAGAAGAAGGAAAATAAGATATATTCGTGCGTAGGTCTTCCGGTTATTTCAGAAACTAGCCGTTTCGGCTCTCGATCGACATGCGTTCACTTTCGCGCGCTATCCATTTATTTCATAGATATTCCAGAAAGCACGTGCTCTTGTATACAGTTTCGTGCCCCCTCTACGTGACTTTTGGAAAAAATTTCAAATAGACATCAGTGCTTCACAGATAAGAAATAAGCCGTTTCCGTTCTTTTCTCTAATGCATTCGTACCTTAGATAGAGCCCATTCCGATGGATGATCACAGTACGAAATGATATAATCCCATAATTCAGTCGGAAGTTTGTTGGATGGCATCTTAATAAATAAATTGAACATGAATGGGAGGGAAAAGGGACGCGATGTGATTGAAAGGAGGCGATTCAAGTGAACTATTCCCTCTTTCTCTCTCCGTCTCTCTAGAGGCAATCAGAGTGAGAAGACAAATAAACAAGATGGAAGTATGAGAACATAGAAGGAATGAGAGGGAAGAAGGAATGGAAATGAGGGTCTTCAATGGTAGATCAATCTATCTAATTGGTCCTTTTCCTACTTGGATAGGACGGAAATCAATGGACGGAAGCCAATCTTGAAATTGCCGTTGATGGAAGGTTGAAAGAAAAAAGAAAGGAAAAAAGAATGTCACTCGGTCAGAAACAAATGACTAACTGTTTTTGATTGCCTTGTTTTTCATAAGTGATAAATTCAACGTGAGAAGAAGGGGAATGGAAACAATGACGTCACTCGAAAGTGTGAGATGAAGAGGGAGAAGCTTCGTGTTATCCGTTGCTATGATGATTGAGGAAGGATGAATCGAATGAAGTACAGAGAGAGGGCAATAAAAGCGATTTGACTGAACAGGAGTTATTTGCAGTTGACTACTCTCTCTTTCACTTTCTTTCTCTCTTCCTTCCTTCTCCTGTCTGCAGGATGAATAGACCATTGGACTCAATCCATCAACAACAAGTATTCTGACTGGGCAATTCGTCATAACATGAAGCAGAAGCAATGCGTTGACACTTATTGAGAAGAATTCAAACAGAATGTAGAATTTTCAATGTGGAAAGATAAGCCAAATGAATTTCATATCTTTTGAATTATTCAAACATTTTAATTTCCATCCCACTTTAATTTCCTATTTTTCTTTCCAATATTCCATTGTTTGCAAGCCGCTAATCTACTCGAAAACGAAAATTTTCATCCCTCGAAGAGAATGGAGCATGAACCGAAAACCAAGTGAAATTGTTGCAGGAAAAAGACAATGTACTCAATAAGAAGTATAAATAGAGACCTCAACAATTCGAGGAATGTAAAATACGATTATAAGTATTTGAATACCATAAATTCAACAATGCTCTATCATAAATTAGCATTCCTATTCCAATCCCCTCATTCCTCATTCTCCTCTCTTCTAGTCACTTGTATCGGTCGAATGAAAATGCAGTCAGTTTCCAATCATCCTTCTGTCGATACAGTTTGCCATTAATGATTACAGAAGCATCTTTTGAATTCGGGTTACGATGATTAGATCCACATATAGTAGCTTGCACTAGAACGAATGGATACATTACACTTTTCAGTTCCTATTGGACGTTCCTTCTCGGAGTGATTGAAGATCAGGTACTAATGCACCAACTTCAGTTCATTATGATATCTATTTTTCCACAGTTTTTGCATAGATTGTCTAAACCATTGTCATCATAGCTACTTTATTCTTGGTTATATGATATAATGTATAGTACAGAATGTATAGTACAGATTGAGTGCTTCGTTCAGGGTTCATCAGCCCAGCAGAAAGATGGGGCAATCGATGCATTGGTCGATCTATGCGATGACTTTGAATACAGAGCCCACGTGGGTGACTTCAGAATCTCTGACCAATCCACATTAGTTCAATACATATTTCGAATAAAAAAGATAGACCATATTTTGCAAACTGCGATTTTGGCTAGCTTGATGTAATTCTAATATCAAATTTGTGAAGTGTATCTAATCGGTTCGTAAACATTTTAGATCCCGGACGGTGTCTGCGAGAGAATCATTGACGCGTGCGGACATGAAATCGTCCGTCGCTCTGCAATCGACGAATCCCCTCGTGAGTTGATCTTTGATCTTTCGTATTGGCCTTTGATCGACATCCTTCACAATGTTCTGAAAAAAAACTACAATTGTTATGCATTCATTCATTTACAATACAGTCGAAAAGATATTTTCTTTTAGGAGTCGCCATCTGCAAAGTTATTGACTACATGCTTAGCTACCTGGGAAAGTCTCATGTGCAGATAAGAAACGTGAGTTTGCTCGGATAACAGTAGACATCTATCCAATCAAATGGATAATGAGGGATATTCGAACAAAGGAAGTGAATGCATGTACAGAAAGAACAGAAAGAATGACGATGATTGTAGGATATGATCAGTGTCATTTTTAACCACGAGATGATTGTGCCCTTCATCTTCGAGGGACTCGTTCACACTGAAAACAAATCAGATCAGGAGTGAGTTGATCATCTCAACTATGTTTATCGCAAGATTTGTCCGCGCAGTTCTGATAATGCGCCGCACTTATTATTTTTATTTTATTTACAGATGGTTCGGCTTCCTTCTAATTGACATCTTCGAGAAGTCTTCAGTATCTGATCGTATCGCCCTCATCATTCGCTACTATGAGAAACTGCGTAGTTGGATCGTCAGTCTTTTTTTTGTGGAAATTTACAAAATATTAAAAGTCTGCCTCACTTCTAACCCTCTACCTATCCCGTATTGGATAGATTCCGCAATCTGTGTGATAATTAGTTTCTGAATTTCGCACACGTTCGATCGAACAGGCTGAGAGAGCTTACCTAGGAGACTGAAATCTGTAATTTTGAAGTCTCTGTAGATGTAGATAATTTCATTTTCTCACAGATTACGATCTTCACGCAAGAGATCCTTTCTACCTACGACGTCACTACGGCCTTCTTCCGCTCGAAAGAAATGGCTGGTGTTGTTGCCACTGTGAGTGAAGAAATGCCTTTGATTTATGAATGGAACAACAATTTCTTCTCTTCACAAGCAGATTAAATCCGAACTTAGTTCTCATGACTGAGTGAAACAAGGATGAAAAAAATTGAGCGTTTCTATTTCAGATGCCTACGGAGCTCTATAAATGGGCAATTGAGGAAGGCACATTCGAAACGCAAAATGGTTAGAATATTTTATCATCTTTTTTTTTAAAAATTAGACGCTCCCTTTCGCTATCATAACAATGGAATATAAAATGAATTCTTTTCTACTCACAGAGTGCCTCTTCAATGTGCTCGAGAGTGCGATGGATTCACCGAAGGCGATGGAAAAACTACTCGGATATGGTATTGATTGAATGATGACATTATTTAGGATGGAATACGGTATCTGATCAAGTTATATCGCTGATCTATTATGAGTTAAAGTAGCGGGGTTTGATGGATAGTGGACCGGGTTGTAATACGAAGATCAAAGATCATTGTAGGTTTGCTTTCTGTCGCCCATGAGTACTCTCGTTTCCCCCTCAATCAATCGACAGTCCGACATGCGAATGTCTTCAGAGGGTATGCTTCCTCATCGCATTTCTTTATTTTTTCCACTGGATTCCAATAAGACGTTATTATTATTATTATGAGTAGAGTCTTCCTGTAAGTTGACTGTAACTTGAGTAATAATATCCTTCCTTCAGAATCCTTCTGATTCATCCGGAATTCAGTCAAATGTTCAGAAGATTGACTTGTGATGGAGTGACGGGCAATCCGACTGCAGATTACGGTCGAACGATCCCTCCCAGGTACATTTTCTTCAGTAATGCCCTGAAGGCACCGAATTCATTTTTTTATTGAGATGATTTATTTTTCAGAGTTCAGACGGTGGGAGTAAACTACATCCTCGTAGATGAAGATACGGAGATGTAATTCATGAAGATACGGAGATGTAACATGCAACGATATAACGATAAATTCGAAGCCCTCGTTCGTCATTATCTACTCGAATAAAATACTTACTTGAACGAACTTCCTGATTCCTTCCTTGACCAAACATGCAAAAGATTAGAGTTTCAAATACAGGGTACCTAGACAAGGTGGTATTCTCATACTTGTTCGAGTACCGGCAGAGTTAACTGATTAATGCATACAATCACGAAATGGAGTAGATACATCAATCAGTTCAGAGATCAACGATAATATTCTCATGGATTCCCTTCTCGAGTCTGCAAATCATTTACTTATTTAGTATTTAATTTGCAAGTGCATTGCAAGAAATATAATAGATGATTATCTATGATTTAAAAAAAAACACACTTCAGTATCGTTTTTGTTTGCACACGACGCTATCCATGTGATTGAAAAGAATCAACGCTTCTTCTCCTGCAGAAATGATACTCAACAACAATAGAATTGCACTCGAACAGCAATCGAGATTACTCTGAATATAGGGAGGTTCGATGCAATCTTCTCCAGAATGCCAATGATTTTGCTCCTTCTTCTCTCTTCCTTGCTCTTTCTGGCAGAACGAGGTTAACTAGATAGTCCATCTCTAGATACATGCAATAAGATTTCTTTCAGTATTTTCGGATTGCTCGACTCTTCCTCGAATAGCAGTCAAAGATGACTTCCCAAAGAGATTCAAAGATACAATCGTAATTCGAAAAAAAGTTGTCCAGAGTTACTCTGTTGTCCAGAGTTTCAATAGAGTAACTCTGGACAACTTTTTGTGTAATAGAACAGTGAATAGATGGAACTCTCTTCCTAATAATGTAATCACTTCTAGGAACAGTGCTTCTTTTCGCAAACACATTACCTGATTTATGCCTACTTTCGCTAGCCATCCTAGATCGAATTTTCTTTGTTGCCTATGTTGCAACATCGTATCTCATGTATCTCGTTTCCCCCGTACCCTAAACTGTTTATTTGCGTTAATTACATGATAAATTATTATTATTATTATTACAGAATTTCTTCCTCCCTCAATCGGATCCAATAAATCATCTGCCGTCTGCAAGGAAGGATACATGATGTTCATCGTCGGTTCAAACGTCAATTCGAATGAATCTTCAAACATTTTCAGATTCATCGAGGAATTAATTCATTTTTCGTTGCGGATAATAAGCTGAAGTGTCGAGGTGATGGAAAGAAGAACACGAGTAATAAAAGTGAATGGAAATTGAGTGGAGGATACACATTGGATGATAAGGACAAGGCAAAAATGTGAATGGGAGAATTCTAATGCGAACTTCTATTTCGAATTACGATTCTAAATAGATGAAGACTCGAGGACGAACTTCTATTTCGAATTTCGATTCTAAATAGATGAAGACTAGAGGACGAACTTGTATTTCGAATTACGATTCTAAATAGATGAAGACTAGAGGACGAACTTGTATTTCGAATTACGATTCTAAATAGATGAAGACTCGAGGACGAACTTCTATTTCGAATTACGATATGAAATGGATGAAGACTCGAGGACGAACTTCTATTTCGAATTACGATTCTAAATAGATGAAGACTAGAGGACGAACTTCTATTTCGAATTACGATTCTAAATAGATGAAGACTAGAGGACGAACTTCTATTTCGAATTACGATTCTAAATAGATGAAGACTCGAGGACGATCTTCTATTTCGAATTACGATTCTAAATAGATGAAGACTCGAGGACGAACTTCTATTTCGAATTACGATTCTAAATAGATGAAGACTAGAGGACGAACTTCTATTTCGAATTACGATATGAAATGGATGAAGACTCGAGGACGAACTTCTATTTCGAATTACGATATGAAATGGATGAAGACTCGAGGACGAACTTCTATTTCGAATTACGATATGAAATGGATGAAGACTCGAGGACGAACTTCTATTTCGAATTACGATTCTAAATAGATGAAGACTAGAGGACGAAATTCTATTTCGAATTACGATTCTAAATAGATGAAGACTAGAGGACGAACTTCTATTTCGAATTACGATTCTAAATAGATGAAGACTCGAGGACGAACTTCTATTTCGAATTACGATATGAAATGGATGAAGACTCGAGGACGAACTTCTATTTCGAATTACGATATGAAATGGATGAAGACTCGAGGACGAACTTCTATTTCGAATTACGATATGAAATGGATGAAGACTCGAGGACGAACTTCTATTTCGAATTACGATTCTAAATAGATGAAGACTAGAGGACGAAATTCTATTTCGAATTACGATTCTAAATAGATGAAGACTAGAGGACGAACTTCTATTTCGAATTACGATTCTAAATAGATGAAGACTCGAGGACGAACTTCTATTTCGAATTACGATATGAAATGGATGAAGACTCGAGGACGAACTTCTATTTCGAATTACGATTCTAAACAGATGAAGACTCGAGGACGAACTTCTATTTCGAATTACGATTCTAAATAGATGAAGACTAGAGGACGAACTTCTATTTCGAATTACGATTCTAAATAGATGAAGACTCGAGGACGAACTTCTACTTCGAATTACGATTCTAAATAGATGAAGACTAGAGGACGAACTTCTACTTCGAATTACGATTCTAAATAGATGAAGACTAGAGGACGAACTTCTATTTCGAATTACGATTCTAAACAGATGAAGACTAGAGGACGAACTTCTATTTCGAATTACGATTCTAAATAGATGAAGACTCGAGGACGAACTTCTATTTCGAATTACGATATGAAATGGATGAAGACTAGAGGACGAACTTCTATTTCGAATTACGATTCTAAATAGATGAAGACTAGAGGACGAACTTCTATTTCGAATTACGATTCTAAATAGATGAAGACTAGAGGACGAACTTGTATTTCGAATTACGATTCTAGATAGATGAAGACTAGAGGACGAACTTGTATTTCGAATTACGATTCTAAATAGATGAAGACTAGAGGACGAACTTGTATTTCGAATTACGATTCTAAATAGATGAAGACTAGAGGACGAACTTGTATTTCGAATTACGATTCTAAATAGAAGAAGACTAGAGGACGAACTTGTATTTCGAATTACGATTCTAAATAGATGAAGACTAGAGGACGAACTTGTATTTCGAATTTCGATTCTAAATAGATGAAGACTAGAGGACGAACTTGTATTTCGAATTACGATTCTAAATAGATGAAGACTAGAGGACGAACTTGTATTTCGAATTACGATTCTAAATAGATGAAGACTCGAGGACGAACTTCTATTTCGAATTACGATATGAAATGGATGAAGACTAGAGGACGAACTTCTATTTCGAATTACGATTCTAAATAGATGAAGACTAGAGGACGAACTTCTATTTCGAATTACGATTCTAAATAGATGAAGACTCGAGGACGATCTTCTATTTCGAATTACGATTCTAAATAGATGAAGACTCGAGGACGAACTTCTATTTCGAATTACGATTCTAAATAGATGAAGACTAGAGGACGAACTTCTATTTCGAATTACGATATGAAATGGATGAAGACTCGAGGACGAACTTCTATTTCGAATTACGATATGAAATGGATGAAGACTCGAGGACGAACTTCTATTTCGAATTACGATATGAAATGGATGAAGACTCGAGGACGAACTTCTATTTCGAATTACGATTCTAAATAGATGAAGACTAGAGGACGAAATTCTATTTCGAATTACGATTCTAAATAGATGAAGACTAGAGGACGAACTTCTATTTCGAATTACGATTCTAAATAGATGAAGACTCGAGGACGAACTTCTATTTCGAATTACGATATGAAATGGATGAAGACTCGAGGACGAACTTCTATTTCGAATTACGATATGAAATGGATGAAGACTCGAGGACGAACTTCTATTTCGAATTACGATATGAAATGGATGAAGACTCGAGGACGAACTTCTATTTCGAATTACGATATGAAATGGATGAAGACTCGAGGACGAACTTCTATTTCGAATTACGATTCTAAATAGATGAAGACTAGAGGACGAAATTCTATTTCGAATTACGATTCTAAATAGATGAAGACTAGAGGACGAACTTCTATTTCGAATTACGATTCTAAATAGATGAAGACTCGAGGACGAACTTCTATTTCGAATTACGATATGAAATGGATGAAGACTCGAGGACGAACTTCTATTTCGAATTACGATTCTAAACAGATGAAGACTCGAGGACGAACTTCTATTTCGAATTACGATTCTAAATAGATGAAGACTAGAGGACGAACTTCTATTTCGAATTACGATTCTAAATAGATGAAGACTCGAGGACGAACTTCTACTTCGAATTACGATTCTAAATAGATGAAGACTAGAGGACGAACTTCTACTTCGAATTACGATTCTAAATAGATGAAGACTAGAGGACGAACTTCTATTTCGAATTACGATTCTAAACAGATGAAGACTAGAGGACGAACTTCTATTTCGAATTACGATTCTAAATAGATGAAGACTCGAGGACGAACTTCTATTTCGAATTACGATTCTAAATAGATGAAGACTAGAGGACGAACTTGTATTTCGAATTACGATTCTAGATAGATGAAGACTAGAGGACGAACTTGTATTTCGAATTACGATTCTAAATAGATGAAGACTAGAGGACGAACTTGTATTTCGAATTACGATTCTAAATAGATGAAGACTAGAGGACGAACTTGTATTTCGAATTACGATTCTAAATAGAAGAAGACTAGAGGACGAACTTGTATTTCGAATTACGATTCTAAATAGATGAAGACTAGAGGACGAACTTGTATTTCGAATTACGATTCTAAATAGATGAAGACTAGAGGACGAACTTGTATTTCGAATTACGATATGAAATGGATGAAGACTAGAGGACGAACTTGTATTTCGAATTACGATTCTAAATAGATGAAGACTAGAGGACGAACTTGTATTTCGAATTACGATTCTAAATAGATGAAGACTAGAGGACGAACTTGTATTTCGAATTACGATTCTAAATAGATGAAGACTAGAGGACGAACTTGTATTTCGAATTACGATATGAAATGGATGAAGACTAGAGGACGAACTTGTATTTCGAATTACGATTCTAAATAGATGAAGACTAGAGGACGAACTTGTATTTCGAATTACGATTCTAAATAGATGAAGACTAGAGGACGAACTTGTATTTCGAATTACGATTCTAAATAGAAGAAGACTAGAGGACGAACTTGTATTTCGAATTACGATTCTAAATAGATGAAGACTAGAGGACGAACTTGTATTTCGAATTACGATTCTAAATAGATGAAGACTAGAGGACGAACTTGTATTTCGAATTACGATTCTAAATAGATGAAGACTAGAGGACGAACTTGTAATTCGAATTACGATTCTAAATAGATGAAGACTAGAGGACGAACTTGTATTTCGAATTTCGATTCTAAATAGATGAAGACTAGAGGACGAACTTGTATTTCGAATTTCGATTCTAAATAGATGAAGACTAGAGGACGAACTTGTATTTCGAATTACGATTCTAAATAGATGAAGACTAGAGGACGAACTTGTATTTCGAATTACGATTCTAAATAGATGAAGACTAGAGGACGAACTTGTATTTCGAATTACGATTCTAAATAGATGAAGACTAGAGGACGAACTTGTATTTCGAATTACGATTCTAAATAGATGAAGACTAGAGGACGAACTTGTATTTCGAATTACGATTCTAAATAGATGAAGACTAGAGGACGAACTTGTATTTCGAATTACGATTCTAAATAGATGAAGACTAGAGGACGAACTTGTATTTCGAATTTCGATTCTAAATAGATGAAGACTAGAGGACGAACTTGTATTTCGAATTACGATTCTAAATAGATGAAGACTAGAGGACGAACTTGTATTTCGAATTACGATTCTAAATAGAAGAAGACTAGAGGACGAACTTGTATTTCGAATTTCGATTCTAAATAGATGAAGACTCGAGGACGAACTTGTAATTCGAATTACGATTCTAAATAGAAGAAGACTAGAGGACGAACTTGTATTTCGAATTACGATTCTAAATAGAAGAAGACTAGAGGACGAACTTGTATTTCGAATTACGATTCTAAATAGATGAAGACTAGAGGACGAACTTGTATTTCGAATTACGATTCTAAATAGAAGAAGACTAGAGGACGAACTTGTATTTCGAATTACGATTCTAAATAGATGAAGACTAGAGGACGAACTTGTATTTCGAATTACGATTCTAAATAGATGAAGACTAGAGGACGAACTTGTATTTCGAATTACGATTCTAAATAGATGAAGACTAGAGGACGAACTTGTATTTCGAATTACGATTCTAAATAGATGAAGACTAGAGGACGAACTTCTATTTCGAATTACGATTCTAAATAGATGAAGACTCGAGGACGAACTTGTATTTCGAATTACGATTCTAAATAGATGAAGACTAGAGGACGAACTTCTATTTCGAATTACGATTCTAAATAGATGAAGACTAGAGGACGAACTTGTATTTCGAATTACGATTCTAAATAGATGAAGACTAGAGGACGAACTTGTATTTCGAATTACGATTCTAAATAGATGAAGACTAGAGGACGAACTTGTATTTCGAATTACGATTCTAAATAGATGAAGACTAGAGGACGAACTTGTATTTCGAATTACGATTCTAAATAGATGAAGACTAGAGGACGAACTTGTATTTCGAATTACGATTCTAAATAGATGAAGACTAGAGGACGAACTTGTATTTCGAATTACGATTCTAAATAGAAGAAGACTAGAGGACGAACTTGTATTTCGAATTACGATTCTAAATAGATGAAGACTAGAGGACGAACTTCTATTTCGAATTACGATTCTAAATAGATGAAGACTAGAGGACGAACTTGTATTTCGAATTACGATTCTAAATAGATGAAGACTAGAGGACGAACTTGTATTTCGAATTACGATTCTAAATAGATGAAGACTAGAGGACGAACTTGTATTTCGAATTACGATTCTAAATAGATGAAGACTAGAGGACGAACTTGTATTTCGAATTACGATTCTAAATAGATGAAGACTAGAGGACGAACTTGTATTTCGAATTACGATTCTAAATATCCGAGCAGGGGAGAATCGCTATCCCAGAGAAGTGAAGAACGGCCAGAGCGATCTGTAATGGAAGAGATTAGATACCGTAATCTTGAAGATTAATCAATAATTCGTATCTAGATAGACAAGTCGTGTGGCACAAAATCAAAATTTGGGCATAGCCTTCGGCCGCCCTATCGAAAAACGACATTGAGATAATGCAATTAACAAGTCGAAAAAATATTCACACCGACTTGGCAATCATCCCTCTTCGACATCTCATCCGAGCAGGGGAGAATCGCTATCCCAGAGAAGTGAAGAACGGCCAGAGCGATCTGTAATGGAAGAGATTAGATACCGTAATCTTGAAGATTAATCAATAATTCGTATCTAGATAGACAAGTCGTGTGGCACAAAATCAAAATTTGGGCATAGCCTTCGGCCGCCCTATCGAAAAACGACATTGAGATAATGCAATTAAAAAGTCGAAAAAATATTCACACCGACATGGCAATCATCCCTCTTCGACATCTCATCCGAGCAGGAGAGAATCGCTATCCCAGAGAAGTGAAGAACGGCCAGAGCGATCTGTAATGGAAGAGATTAGATACCGTAATCTTGAAGATTAATCAATAATTCGTATCTAGATAGACAAGTCGTGTGGCACAAAATCAAAATTTGGGCATAGCCTTCGGCCGCCCTATCGAAAAACGACATTGAGATAATGCAATTAACAAGTCGAAAAAATATTCACACCGACTTGGCAATCATCCCTCTTCGACATCTCATCCGAGCAGGGGAGAATCGTTATCCCAGAGAAGTGAAGAACGGCCAGAGCGATCTGTAATGGAAGAGATTAGATACCGTAATCTTGAAGATTAATCAATAATTCGTATCTAGATAGACAAGTCGTGTGGCACAAAATCAAAATTTGGGCATAGCCTTCGGCCGCCCTATCGAAAAACGACATTGAGATAATGCAATTAAAAAGTCGAAAAAATATTCACACCGACTTGGCAATCATCCCTCTTCGACATCTCATCCGAGCAGGAGAGAATCGCTATCCCAGAGAAGTGAAGAACGGCCAGAGCGATCTGTAATGGAAGAGATTAGATACCGTAATCTTGAAGATTAATCAATAATTCGTATCTAGATAGACAAGTCGTGTGGCACAAAATCAAAATTTGGGCATAGCCTTCGGCCGCCCTATCGAAAAACGACATAGAGATAATGCAATTAACAAGTCGAAAAAATATTCACACCGACTTGGCAATCATCCCTCTTCGACATCTCATCCGAGCAGGGGAGAATCGCTATCCCAGAGAAGTGAAGAACGGCCAGAGCGATCTGTAATGGAAGAGATTAGATACCGTAATCTTGACGATTAATCAATAATTCGTATCTAGATAGACAAGTCGTGTGGCACAAAATCAAAATTTGGGCATAGCCTTCGGCCGCCCTATCGAAAAACGACATTGAGATAATGCACTTAAACAGTCGAAAAAATATTCACACCAACTTGGCAATCATCCCTCTTCGACATCTCATCCGAGCAGGGGAGAATCGCTATCCCAGAGAAGTGAAGAACGGCCAGAGCGATCTGTAATGGAAGAGATTAGATACCGTAATCTTGAAGATTAATCAATAATTCGTATCTAGATAGACAAGTCGTGTGGCACAAAATCAAAATTTGGGCATAGCCTTCGGCCGCCCTATCGAAAAACGACATTGAGATAATGCAATTAAAAAGTCGAAAAAATATTCACACCGACTTGGCAATCATCCCTCTTCGACATCTCATCCGAGCAGGAGAGAATCGCTATCCCAGAGAAGTGAAGAACGGCCAGAGCGATCTGTAATGGAAGAGATTAGATACCGTAATCTTGAAGATTAATCAATAATTCGTATCTAGATAGACAAGTCGTGTGGCACAAAATCAAAATTTGGGCATAGCCTTCGGCCGCCCTATCGAAAAACGACATAGAGATAATGCAATTAACAAGTCGAAAAAATATTCACACCGACTTGGCAATCATCCCTCTTCGACATCTCATCCGAGCAGGGGAGAATCGCTATCCCAGAGAAGTGAAGAACGGCCAGAGCGATCTGTAATGGAAGAGATTAGATACCGTAATCTTGACGATTAATCAATAATTCGTATCTAGATAGACAAGTCGTGTGGCACAAAATCAAAATTTGGGCATAGCCTTCGGCCGCCCTATCGAAAAACGACATTGAGATAATGCACTTAAACAGTCGAAAAAATATTCACACCGACTTGGCAATCATCCCTCTTCGACATCTCATCCGAGCAGGGGAGAATCGCTATCCCAGAGAAGTGAAGAACGGCCAGAGCGATCTGTAGTGGAAGAGATTAGATACCGTAATCTTGAAGATTAATCAATAATTCGTATCTAGATAGACAAGTCGTGTGGCACAAAATCAAAATTTGGGCATAGCCTTCGGCCGCCCTATCGAAAAACGACATTGAGATAATGCAATTAAAAAGTCGAAAAAATATTCACACCGACATGGCAATCATCCCTCTTCGACATCTCATCCGAGCAGGAGAGAATCGCTATCCCAGAGAAGTGAAGAACGGCCAGAGCGATCTGTAATGGAAGAGATTAGATACCGTAATCTTGAAGATTAATCAATAATTCGTATCTAGATAGACAAGTCGTGTGGCACAAAATCAAAATTTGGGCATAGCCTTCGGCCGCCCTATCGAAAAACGACATTGAGATAATGCAATTAACAAGTCGAAAAAATATTCACACCGACTTGGCAATCATCCCTCTTCGACATCTCATCCGAGCAGGGGAGAATCGCTATCCCAGAGAAGTGAAGAACGGCCAGAGCGATCTGTAATGGAAGAGATTAGATACCGTAATCTTGAAGATTAATCAATAATTCGTATCTAGATAGACAAGTCGTGTGGCACAAAATCAAAATTTGGGCATAGTCTTCGGCCGCCCTATCGAAAAACGACATTGAGATAATGCAATTAAAAAGTCGAAAAAATATTCACACCGACATGGCAATCATCCCTCTTCGACATCTCATCCGAGCAGGAGAGAATCGCTATCCCAGAGAAGTGAAGAACGGCCAGAGCGATCTGTAATGGAAGAGATTAGATACCGTAATCTTGAAGATTAATCAATAATTCGTATCTAGATAGACAAGTCGTGTGGCACAAAATCAAAATTTGGGCATAGCCTTCGGCCGCCCTATCGAAAAACGACATTGAGATAATGCAATTAACAAGTCGAAAAAATATTCACACCGACTTGGCAATCATCCCTCTTCGACATCTCATCCGAGCAGGGGAGAATCGCTATCCCAGAGAAGTGAAGAACGGCCAGAGCGATCTGTAATGGAAGAGATTAGATACCGTAATCTTGAAGATTAATCAATAATTCGTATCTAGATAGACAAGTCGTGTGGCACAAAATCAAAATTTGGGCATAGCCTTCGGCCGCCCTATCGAAAAACGACATTGAGATAATGCACTTAAACAGTCGAAAAAATATTCACACCGACTTGGCAATCATCCCTCTTCGACATCTCATCCGAGCAGGGGAGAATCGCTATCCCAGAGAAGTGAAGAACGGCCAGAGCGATCTGTAATGGAAGAGATTAGATACCGTAATCTTGAAGATTAATCAATAATTCGTATCTAGATAGACAAGTCGTGTGGCACAAAATCAAAATTTGGGCATAGCCTTCGGCCGCTCTATCGAAAAACGACATTGAGATAATGCAATTAACAAGTCGAAAAAATATTCACACCGACTTGGCAATCATCCCTCTTCGACATCTCATCCGAGCAGGGGTGAATCGCTATCCCAGAGAAGTGAAGAACGGCCAGAGCGATCTGTAATGGAAGAGATTAGATACCGTAATCTTGAAGATTAATCAATAATTCGTATCTAGATAGACAAGTCGTGTGGCACAAAATCAAAATTTGGGCATAGCCTTCGGCCGCCCTATCGAAAAACGACATTGAGATAATGCACTTAAACAGTCGAAAAAATATTCACACCAACTTGGCAATCATCCCTCTTCGACATCTCATCCGAGCAGGGGAGAATCGCTATCCCAGAGAAGTGAAGAACGGCCAGAGCGATCTGTAATGGAAGAGATTAGATACCGTAATCTTGAAGATTAATCAATAATTCGTATCTAGATAGACAAGTCGTGTGGCACAAAATCAAAATTTGGGCATAGCCTTCGGCCGCCCTATCGAAAAACGACATTGAGATAATGCACTTAAACAGTCGAAAAAATATTCACACCGACTTGGCAATCATCCCTCTTCGACATCTCATCCGAGCAGGGGAGAATCGCTATCCCAGAGAAGTGAAGAACGGCCAGAGCGATCTGTAATGGAAGAGATTAGATACCGTAATCTTGAAGATTAATCAATAATTCGTATCTAGATAGACAAGTCGTGTGGCACAAAATCAAAATTTGGGCATAGCCTTCGGCCGCCCTATCGAAAAACGACATTGAGATGATGCAATTGAAAAGTCGAAAAAATATTTACACCCACTAGGCGATTATCCTTCTTCAACATCTCATCCGAGCAGGTTAGAATCCCTTTCCCAGAGAATTGAAGAGCGGCCAGAGAGCTCTGTAATGGAAGAGATTAGATACCGTAATCTTGAAGATTAATCAATAATTCGTATCTAGATAGACAAGTCATGTGGCACAAAATCAAAATTTGGGCATAGCCTTCGGCCACCCTATCGAAAAACGACATTGAGATTATGAAATTAAAAAGTCGAAAAAATATTTACATCCACTATGCAATCATTCCTCTTCATCATCTCATCGGAGCAGGGCAGAATCCCTTTCCCAGAGAAGTGAATAGCGGCCAGAGAGATCTGAAATGGAAAAGATTAGATATCGTTGGAGATTAATCGATAATTTGCAGATGCACGATGGGGCAGTGGCCTCCCGAGGACTATCCAATGGGACGGTGGTCGATAATCACTAATACTACGGAAGAAAAGAAGATTGGCATTAAAAAAATGGCGAGAAGAAAAGAGGAATAAAAAGAAGAGGTAAAAACTTAATTCGCGATAGTGGAAAATACGGTAATCAAATGATTGATTACGGTATTTTCCGTTTATTGACGTGATGATGGGAATTTCTAACGATTTCGCAATGCTGAACTTGCACTTTCTGCATTACTTTTTTTCTCGTTTAATTTACCTTTTCATTTATTTTGCTTAATTCTTTCCACTTACTTTTATTATAGCGTTCACTTGTGTTCTCTTCGCGCCTTCTATCACATTATTGATGCTCGCTTGTGTCGGGGCGACTGTAAACGGGTATTTTCTTGTTAATATAACATAAAATTACCAATGGTAAAATGTTGGGGGTACAATTGTTGAGGTCTTGCCCCTTCTTATTTCTAAAACCTATGGGAATGTATATTATCGGTTTCCAAAGATTAGTCACATATCTAATGCAGCTTGCCCCTCATCAATATTTCAATTTTTTTCATGGTTTCATGTTCTATTATTTTCGTTACTTGCATTTTTAATATTTTTAAAAAAGGACAAATACTTCTTACTAGGACAAGTATATTAGAACAAGTTTGCCTTTTACCTACCTTTTTATTCTATTTTATACTTGCACAAAATGGAGGGTCCCAAAATGGAGGGTATTTGTCGGGTCCCTTGTTTCCTCACTATCAGGAATTTACGTTTCACCTTTTGTCCCTCTAATTTTGCAAACTACATGCCGTGCTATGTACTCCATAAATTCGCCCGTTCCCTGTCTCAATGATCTTTTTTCTGCCGTTATTATAAATTGATCCCCCTTTCCATTTTCTAATTTGTCCTCTATCCGTATTGTTCATACCGAGTTGCTTCCACGAGTCCTTTCGAGTAAATTCGTAGCTTCTTTTTCCAATTCTGACCACGCGTTGTTTATCTAAATTAAACGAAATTCCATGCGATTGTTATGCATCTTCTCTTGCATAATATGTACTTCGATTCCTCATAGCCTACCTTGTTCTAATTTCTCCCTTCCATTCTCGTTCTCGCTCGTATCTGCCCGGCTTCGCTCGTGCACGCGTTGTTACTGTAGGAACAAAATCCTTTTTATGACCCAATACAAATAAAATAAAATAAGGGGCTTAGCCGTCTGCTATTGTTCCTCGTGCAGTTGTCCCGTAGATCGATCGCCGTCGCACCTGACATAAACAATATTAGCACTGATAGATAAATATTTTTGGGGGAAGGGGGGGGGGGGGGGTTGTTTTGGTAATGGGCCCTGAGTGCCGTGGGTGGGCCTCTCCACGGTCCTCGTAACCTAAGGGTGGGGTGGAGGTGGGGAAGAGGGGGCGGGGGTTGTTTTGGTAATGGGCCCTGAGTTCCGTGGGTGGTCTCTCCACGGTCCTCGTAACCTAAGGGTGTGGGGGGGGGTTAGTTTAGGGGGTTAGTTGTATTTTTTTGTTTTTTTTATAGTTTTTTATTTTTTTTTATATATTTTTTTTTGTTTTTTTTTTTAGATATTTTTTCTTTTTTTTTTGTTTTTTTCTTTTTTCTTTTTTTTTGGTTTTTTCTTTTTTCTTTTTTTTTAGAGTGAGTGGGGTTGTGAGTTTGAAAGAGGAATGGGGAAGGGGTAAGTTTGAAAAATAAATGGGGGAGGAGTGAATTTGAAAGATGAATGGGGGAGGGGTATGTTTGAAGGGGGAGTGGGGATTAATGAAAAAAGGAATGGGAAATGGGAGTTTGAGGGAAGGGGGGGGGAGAGGTGGAGGGGGTGAAAGGGGGAGTGTGGGTAAAACCAGCCGAAAGAGTAAGTAAAATAAGAAGGGTAAGTAACTAAAAAGCGGGAACTGTGAGGATAAAACAACAACAAGGAAGCAAAATAAGAAGGGTAAGCTATTAAAACAACGGGAACTTTAAGGATGAAAAACTACAGTAATAAGAAGAATTTTAAGCCAAAGCTAAAAATTATGTACATAAAGCAACAATAACAAGTAAGTAAAATAAGAAGGGTAAGTAACTAAAACGACGGGAACTTTGAGGATAACTACAGTACAAGAAGGATTAAATGCTAAAGGTAAAACAACAGTAACAAGAGTAATTAGTGGCTAAAGGTAAAACAACTGTAACAAGAATATTTAGTGGCCACAGGTAAAACAACAGTAACAAGAGGAATTTGTGACTTAAGGTGAAAGAACAGTAACCAGAAGAATTAGTGACTAAAGGTAAAACAACAGTAACAAGAGGAATTTGTGACTTAAGGTGAAAGAACAGTAACCAGAAGAATTAGTGACTAAAGGTAAAACAGCAGTAACAAGAGGAATTTGTGACTAAAGGTTAAACAACAGTAACAAGAGGAATTTGTGACTAAAGGTAAAACAACAGTAACCAGAAGAATTAGTGACTAAAGGTAAAACAGCAGTAACAAGAGGAATTTGTGACTAAAGGTGAAACAACAGTAACAAGAAGAATTAGTGGCAAAAGGTAAAACAACAGTAACAAGAATGATTAGTGGCTAAAGGTAAAACAACATGTAGATAAAAGCAACAGTAACAACTAAAAAAAAAGATTTTCGATCAACCATATTTTCGAAGGACCTTTTTCGACAACGAAATAACGATAACAACGCAACAAATACGATTCATCAAATCGTAATTCATGTTCTGTTTAAAAAAACAGAACATGAAGGTAGCTAAACTAATCCGCACTTTCGAGTGCGAGCTAGTTTATGTGAAGAGACTGCTCCGCATCTACAGATTCATGACTGTCTTTTCCGAGCAATCTGGAAATACCTCCGCTATTGAACGACAGCGTTTCCAGCTCTCCGCGAATTATCGCATCTCTTTTCTGGTTAGTATGAAGCAATGGAAAAACATCTCATCCATGATGCTTTCCATTCCTAAGCCCATAACTTTCATGTGATGAACATTCGGATCTATCTCTAATCTCAAACAACATCCAGTATATAATAAGCACTCGAATGAGTATCGAATTCTAAACCTTAAGCTACATTCAGCGTATAATGAACACTTGAATAAGTATCTATCCCTAGACCTACACTACATCCGGCGTATAATGAGCACTCGGATGAGTATCCAACTAACCTTAGGCCTAACTCACCCGAGCGTATAATGAGCACTCGAATGAGTCTCTAGAATCGCAGATGCGAGCAAAGTGAAAATGCCGAAGGTTGGAAATGTTAGTGTAATTCTAGAGCATTTTCAGCCGTAAGCCGGGCCGGCCCCTCTCCCCTCTAAGACCTTCGGCTTTCCCTTATGCCCACACCTACCACCCTAGAGTTGAAGTCGTCTGCTCATTTTGATTTTTATGAGCAGACAGTTAGCACAAAGAAGAAGTGTATTTATTTATTTTTATTTATTTATTTTTTTCTTTCTTTTCTTCTTTTTTCTTTTTTTCTTTTTTCTTTTTTTTCTTTTTTTTTCTTCTTTTTTTATTTTTTTCTTTCTTTTCTTATTTTTTAATTTTTTTCTTTCTTTTTTTCTTTTTTTCTTTTTTTTTCTTTTTTCAATGAAAGAGGCGGGACGGGGCACGGGAGATCTCTGCATTCTTCATCCATTCTTCTTCTCGTGAAATTCCACTCCCTTTCCTTACTTCACTTGACACTTGCTTTCCCATAGTCCTTCTTTCCTCCTTCTTATTTTATTCCTTCTTCATTTCTTTATTTGTTTCTTCTTCATTTCTTCACTAATTCCTTCTTCATATCTCCACTTATTCCTTCTTCATTTCCTCATTCATTTCTTCCTTATCCTTTCTTATTCCTCCCTTGATCGATCCAGTTGTGTCACAGCGACGGCATACTGTAATGATATTATTTCCAGTCACCCCGACTCGGCCCGCCCGCCTATCGCCGCTCTACGGATACGGTAGCCAAGGTACGGTAGCACATTCTCACCTTTGACTGTTCCCCGATAGTCCATAGTGTGTCTATCGAATCATCTCAGCTTGCTTCTAGCGCGCGAGTTCTCGTATTGCTGTGAAAATATTGATTTTTAGTAAATAAATATAGTTCATTTAAAAAAATCAAAAGTCGAGCGCTCGAGCGCTAGCAGAAAAGTAACTTTCGATTTTCGATTTGCTGGAATTTTTTTACCTTCCTACTAATATTAGCTAATTCCTAGTTGCGCTCGAATGTTTTTCTTTCGTTAATTGCAATAATTTGATCACTCTGATTACGCTAATTAAATTTTCAGAACCAAACTCGGTATGAAAGATTAAGTGTTAGATCAGTTCACAAATGCGCTTCTCACCTGATTAATCTAGTTATTTCCTCGTCCTCTGATCGCTTCTTTGTAGAGGCCTTATCGAATCGACATCTGCAACGAGTACTTCATTATTTACAGGCCCTCCTCTCTCCTCCTTCTTCTTCCTTCTTCTCGCCCTTCTCTCTGCCGCATTAGCCATTCAGGAGGACTCACATCCAGGTGTGATTTATTTTTATTTTCTAACATTAAAATAGAACTAGATAATAAATTCGGAACTAGACTAAAATACCATGATTGGGAGCCAGTAACGTTCGTGTTGCACGTGATGTATAATCGAAATATTTCCAATTTAGCCCTCTTAAATACCTGGTCAATCTCTCTGCTCCCTTTTCTTCTCTGCACTTTCCTTGCTTGAGAGAATCGTCTGGATACTGTCGCGCTCGCTCGAGCCATCTGTCTCTACTCTTCTCTCATTCGCACTTGATATCTGCAACGAGTAATTCATTATTTCTCAGGCCCCTGCCCTCCTTTCGTCTCTCTCCTCTTCCTCTTCTCTTCACTCTTCTCTCTTACGGAACGAATCATTCGAGAGGAATCGTCTCTACTCAGGTATCATTGTTTCAGCTAATCCCCAATGAATTAGAAACTATAATAAAATTTCGGTTTTGAAACCAGCAAGTATCGTGTTTCGCGATGATTCTATATTCCGATTTGTTCCCCACCTCACTCAAATGTATATCCTCCTTGTCCCTTATCTTACCGTTATTCACACTTGTTTACTAATTAACAATGACTAATTAGTGCGAAACTAGAACAAAATGTCGTAGTTCAATCCGGCTACTTTTGTACTGCGCGATGATAATATTTTCCAAGCTAAATGTAATTATGGTACTTACAACTAACCTGCTTGTAATCTTTGCTGCCGATACCCATCAGCTCCTTCCGTGGTAGAGGGATCGCGCTGGGTGCGGTAGCTACGGTAGCCTCCGTGGCCTTTCCAGAGTCGATATCTGCAACGAGTAATTCTTCATTTACAGGCCACCCTTCTCTCCCTTCTTCTCTCCCCTTCCTTCTCTTCTCCCCACAGGGACAGCAACTGATGAGGAGGAGCACCGTCACTACTCCGGTACGGAACTGATTATTTGCAGGCCCCTCTCTTCCCTTCTCTTCCCTTCTTTCTCATCTGAGTGAAATACGGTACGCTTGGAGTGACTACCAGGTACGGTATCCTCTCGAGATTAGGGGAAGGTGAAACACTGACCTGGCTGGCACTTGCTGGGGACTATCGCTTCCTCCCATCACTCGTTGGGTACGGTAGGCGATATCGATCGTCTTGCATGGCATATCTGCGCCTGAAAAATACCCGGTGAACTCAGGTTGCACAGATAACAAATTCTCCCCGGCCCATCAATGCACCTATTTTTGCAATCATTGAGACTAGTAGAGTATATCCGAAAAGTGAAACACTGACCTGGCTGCACTCCCTTGGGTGCTATTGACTGGCTGGGGGCTGCTGCGTCCTCCTTGAGTACGGTAGCCTCTATCGATCGAACGGGCGCTTCTTATTGCTCTTATAGCTTCTCGTTGCCTAAAAATATCCTGTTAATTTTGGTTACCATCCTTTCGAAGTGAGCAAAATGTCCCGCAAGATTCAAGTTTCGCGTAAAAAGTGAATTCTTTCAAATGCAATCGAAACTGCCTTGAGTTGTTTATGAAAGTAGCATTTGGCTGTGTGTTGAAACGCTGTCTCACCTTGCCTAACCTCGAGCCGTTCTTGGAGGTATTGTAGCTTCTTGGAGTACGGTAGCTCTTCTTCTGGGGTACGGTGGATTCTTCAGAGTAGCTCCGCCAGTCTGTAATTAGCAATCAATAATTTCAGTCTTCGCGGATCTGACTCTCTTCATTCGCCATGCTCTCTCGGCAGTCAGACAAAGCGAAGAAAGGGAGAGGAAGAGGATATTCGTCTCCTACTCAGGTAAATTCATCTCATAATTATAAATTACTTGAATCGTCAACGAAATAGCTTAATAGGAGATTGATATACCGTCCTTGTTTGAGTTTCAAAAAAAATTTGAAAGATAAATTGCAAATGAAAGCAGATTACTAGTTCGCGTAGTTCTCATAACCCATTGACTCACCGGGCCTTTGTTCTCCTCTCCTCAATTCCTTTGCTTGGATATCGATCGATCGATCGATCGTAGTGCAGCAGCGGGTACGGTAGTCCTCTTCGGGGTACGGTAGCCTTTTCGTTCATTCTGTAATTTTTACAATTTACAATTAGTTTCAGTCTTTCTTCTTATATTCCCTAACTTTCGTTCGAACCAATAATTTTTGCATTTCACGATAACTGTATTTAAGAAAAAAAATAGCATTAAACCAGTTGGTGATTATCCCATATTTATCCTTCCCGATGACTCACCCTTATTACTCCATCCTTCCCATTGATTGATTTGTCGATCGATTACCGTAGTCGTGGATACGGTAAGTCACGTGCCCATGGCAGTCCTTGCTGAGTACGGTAGCCCTCTTGGCTAGTCTGCAATCAATATATCAATAATTCCAGTCGACCCTCCTCATTTCGCACGCTATCTCGCTGCGGACAGAAAGAGGGAGGAAGGAGGATTCAAATTCAGGTATCCTATTACTAATTTATTTATTTTTGTTAGACCGAACACAAGGGCATGCAAGAAAATTAAAACCGTCACAATTGTGTTTTGCATTTGCTCTCTTTTCGCAAATTACTGATTGATTCTCGCAATTGGGTTTCTTTCCGGATTCTATAAACATTCTGGGAAAAACAGGCTCACCATGTATCCATTATATTATGTCCCTTCTTCTATTCTTCCATCTCCCTCTTTTTCTCTCATCTCTTTCCTTTCCATCTATCCTTTCGGTCCCATCTCTCCGGCCCTGCAATCGATAAATCGATAATTACAGTCTTCCCCTTCTTCTCGTGAGGGATTCTCCTCGTTTCGAGTACTCTCTCGGGAGGCAGACAAAGAAAGGGACGAGGAAAGGATTCGATCCCCGCTCAGGTGGGCGTTTTTCACTTTTTAGACGTCGTTAATTTAAAAATACATAAGTCAATTTGGACTGTGAAATCCAGGTTCGTTTGCGCTTCTCATCTCTATTATCCATAAGCTATCCCATGAAAGGGTGCATTTTTACCATTAAAAATATTTTTCAAAAATAAAACTAAAATCATAATCAATTCGTGTCATTACTGTAGCTACGGTATTCCTCATAGATTCGAAACACGCGTAATTTCCGTTTCACTTTCGCTTTGATTGCTGATTGGAGTTGACTGCAGTATCTATTGTATTCATGGTGCTCACCTCTATTCATTACACGCGGCAAAACTGCCCCTGTCGCTTCCAGAGTGGGGAAACGTGCGGCACTGGCGCTTCCCGGTTCCACTGCAAATTTAGATATTTTATTTAGTTTAGACATAAACTTTTACTTTAATTATTGTAAATTGATAATTTCAGTCACTCTTCTCTGGGAGGAGCGAGGTCTCTCTCCATTCCTCATGCTCTCTCGCCCCTCAGGTATTCTATCCTCTCACATTGTTAATTATTACTTATCACGGGTTTCCTGTAAGAGTGTAGGAAAAAGAGCTCTCATTTCCACTAGGAAAAACTTTTGGTCTCCGATTTCAATGAAAGTTTGTTGGTGGGTACCCATGGGGGTCAGGACAAGGTCCATCTACTTGGTTTGGTCAATTATCGATTTTATCGATTTTTTGAACTCCAAACTTTGAATGACCATAACTCGCTTCATTTTCATCGCTCAGCGTACAAATTTCTCACACGTATTCGTCTCGGAATTCTCTACAAAAAAGTCTTAGTCACACACAATGGAAAAATTTGATCTTCGGTCTCAAAAATCGATAAAACACATTTTTAAACAATAAAAGTATGTTTTTCTCGAAGGAGACCCCAAAACACACTCGATATTATTTTTGCAATCGATTCTACGGACCCGTTTCAGGGTCACCCTGTAAATCGTTTGGCATATCTCTGGCCTCCGGACCCCGCATTAGTACAGGGGCTACGGGACATAGCCGATTTTTTTGAGGAAAACACGTTTTCCCTCATAACCCGCTTGAACGTTATTCAATCAAAAAGTCAACGAAGTGAAAAATGTAGCTTTCGATAATACAAAAAAAAATTTTAGTGAACAAAATTCGTACGAGTGACTGTTTTCGAGATATTTTGGAAATACCACTGTGGAGGTGAATATTCGCTTCTTTGGCGACTGGAATAGTATTTTCGCGGTTCCTCCGCGTTGATTAAAATATTATTTTTTGTATTTCCTCTTAGTTTGTTCAAATTATAACATATTGATATGTTGGTCCCTCACAATCCCTCTAACACAAAGGTGAAGGAACCTTCACTAATGTTGCGAAGGGATAGTGGGATTGTGAGGGACCAGCAATATGTGAAAATATTAATTACTAAACAAGTAAATACAAAAAATAATATTTTAATCAACGCGGAGGAACCGCGAAAATACTATTCCAGTCGCCAAAGAAGCGAATATTCACCTCCACAGTGGTATTTCCAAAATATCTCGAAAACAGTCACTCGTACGAATTTTGTTCACTAAAAATTTTTTTTGTATTATCGAAAGCTACATTTTTCACTTCGTTGACTTTTTGATTGAATAACGTTCAAGCGGGTTATGAGGGAAAACGTGTTTCCCTCAAAAAATCGGCTATGTCCCGTAGCCCCTGTACTAATGCGGGGTCCGGAGGCCAGAGATATGCCAAACGATTTACAGGCTGACCCTGAAACGGGTCCGTAGAATCGATTGCAAAAATAATATCGAGTGTGTTTTGGGGTCTCCTTCGAGAAAAACATACTTTTATTGTTTAAAAATGTGTTTTATCGATTTTTGAGACCGAAGATCAAATTTTTCCATTGTGTGTGACTAAGACTTTTTTGTAGAGAATTCCGAGACGAATACGTGTGAGAAATTTGTACGCTGAGCGATGAAAATGAAGCGAGTTATGGTCATTCAAAGTTTGGAGTTCAAAAAATCAATAAAATCGATAATTGACCAAACCAAGTAGATGGACCTTGTCCTGACCCCCATGGGTACCCACCAACAAACTTTCATTGAAATCGGAGACCAAAAGTTCATCCTAGTGGACGGCATTGCTACACTCTTACAGGAAACCCGTGTTATTATTTTCAAAAGCCACGCAGAATAGTGAACCGTGAGCCTCAATGTTTGTAATTCACGCTGGTTATAAACATTCGTGAATCAACTTTCTCGCAATTACATTCTATTCGATCATATCACCATCTCGTGAAACACAGATCCATCTAGTCTTTCTTGCGTTTTTTCCCCGGAATCTATGATTATTCCGTAAAAGATTGACCCACCTTATCCGCCCATTAATCCATTCCTTCTCTATTCTTCCTTCTCTCCTTTCTTCTCCATCTCACTCGGTCCCTGCAATCGATAATTACAGTCGCCCATCTCGATGATTCTCTTCGTTTTGCACGCTCTCATGGCAGGCAGAAGAATGAGTGAGGGGGGGAAAGGAAAGATTGGCCACTACTCATCAGGTATGAATTAATCACTAAGTTACTCAACACTGACAAATCTGAAAGGGGCGGGGCAATCTCACATCACATCCACTCCGGTGCTTGATTGACCCCGATTCTGCGCAGGCAGAATGCGGTTGATGGAGAGTACGGTAGGCGGGGAGTACGGTATCCACTCGGGGGAAATGCCCTGCAATCATTCGCTCATTCTATCAAGGCCACAATCACAAACGTTTGTCCGAAAAAAATTAAGAGAAAATATCTGCTATTTAAAAAAATTGACACTTCTTTCGGCTCCTTTCTTACCTCATAGCCTGTCTCTCCTCTTCCTTTCCCTCTTATCGAGTCGAGTCCCTTCACTGGCCGTGTAGTGCAGCCGCAGGTTCTATTATCGAATCATTAGTGAATCCACTTTTCGCGTTTACAATCGGTTCGGGTTCTATCACTATTGCGTGAGACACAGAACCATCTAGTCTTTTTTTCGCAACATCATTTTCACCCGATTTCTATGAATATTCTCTGAAACACTGACCCACCTTATCTCATTGTCCTCTCATTCCTTCTCCTTTGTTCCTTTCTCCCTCAGTCTTCTCATCCTTCCTCTAGATCATTCTGCAATTAATAAATTGATAATTACAGTCGGATCTTCTCCATTCTCCATTCTCCATTCTCCATTCTCCATTCTCCATTCTCCATTCTTGCGCTCACGACGGGCGGTCGACTCTCACCCCCGCTCTCTTCCATCCCCAGTTTGGAGAATCCTCGTCCGTCAGCTTGGGCAACCCGACGAGCATCGCCCACTTGGATCATCAAGAGGAGGACCCAGGACGGATTCTAATCGTCTCAAGTGATCTACGGCCAAGAAAAGCCCCATTAAAGAAGACTACTTCGTGAGTTTACTCTTGACCACGCAAGTCAGGACTTCGGCGGCTGGATGACCTACTTCTGGACTCAAGCCATCGACTAAGCGCGACGGGCCACCGACAACAAAAAGCTAAGAAGATACCATCCCTTGACCCTTTGATACTGAGTACGAAGATACCTATCCCCTCCCTAACGATGTTTCTTCCTGCAGGCCCAGTGCCTTGATATCAGGATAAATCTGTATCTGTATCTAAATCTGTATCTTCTCCATTCGGCGCCCTCTCACGGCGGGTCCGATCGATAAGGGAGTGATGAGGAGGGACTCGTCTATACTCAGGTATGTACCATTTGCACTAATTAATCGCCACTATCATATCTCAAATAAGTTCAATTCAACAAATCAGTCCCATGCGAGAATTATTTTACATGCTCCTCCTTTCTTTATATTCTTGGTACGTGATCTGGGGTTTCACAAATGATTTACCTCTTTCCCTTCCTCTCTCCTTACTGATGCCATCGTGCGTGTGGCTGTGTGGTTGTTGGTGACCCGGCGGAAGGGCAGCGAGGGTCTAGAAAAATCGATAATTGGTCGCCCCTACCGTATCCAGATTGGATTCCAGACTAGAAATAGGTCGTCAGAACAACTCAGTTTTCGAGGACCCTCTCCCCTATCTATTCTCCGTGAAACCTGTTCCCACCTGGCTGTTGTCCGTGTGAGGAATCCTCTTGTCCCCTCCTTGAGTACGGAAGGTCACTTGGGGGGGGGGGAAGAATCGTCTGGCGTCGGCCGATCCACGGTTCGGTCACATAACCGACGCCTGTAAGCGCTAGTTCACTAAGCATATACCGCCACAGATAAATTAGGTAAGATCCGGGTGAAACGGCAAAAGGACCTTCCTTCCGTTTGGGAACGCCCTACTTGCCAGATATTTTATTGTTTCTCTGCTCTGCGAAACTCTAATTGTCTTGTCAGATTTGAAAATTGTAAAAAAGTGCTCTTGATGAAACGCAAAAGAACCTTCCCTGACGCCTTTCCTTGTTTCAGTGCCTATGTACTATTGCGAAACTTGGAATAACCAAGATAAATGTCCTTGGTTTCTATGAAACATAAAAGTGGATACCTTGATTCCTCCTCCTTCCCATACTTCGGCTTCTAGCCCGTGTTGCTTCCGGGATGAAGCACGGCGCGTTCGCCCAATCTCGCTGGCTGGGTCCACTGCTATAATCATTTTTAATTTATTTAAAAATCAATATTTTCGTCTATATTTTCAGTCGTCCCTTCACTCGACTCGGGAAGAAGGAAGAGGGAGGACTCTCCTCATTTCGTGTGCTCTCTCGGTAGCCAGACTGACTTCAGGTATTCAATCCCCAATGATTTTCAATAAATAGTGTGCTCTGCGAGCAAGAATAACAGCCCGTTTTGCGTTTCACGGTATTTTTATATTCGAAAGCAACCTGGAACCGACATCTGCTAATAAAATCAATTCGCAATAGTTTACCAAATGCTGCAAAAAATGACGTCCACTGTGTTTTTTTTGGAAATAGGTTATCTTCCATCAAAAAATATTTCGGCTTCTATCCCTATTTTCTGAAAGACTATCCCACCTTATCTCTCCATCGTTCCATTCCTTCTCTTTCCTTCCTTCATCCTTCAATTGGGCGCCGGCCGATCCACGATTCGGTCACATAACCGGCGCCCATCCTTCCATCCTTCTGTCCCTCTCATCTCTCCTTCGATCGCACTCGCTGTCGATTCCTGCAATCAATAAATCAATAATTACAGTTGCCTCGTCTCTCTGGCTCTCTCCATTTCACACGCTCTCTCGCCGGGCAGAGAAAGGAGGGGAGGAGGAGAGGATTCGTCTCTACTCAAGTGGGTCATTTTCACTTATATTTATGGAAACTAAAAGTAAAAATAAATTAATATTACCTCCATCCTTCCCTCTCTTCCTTTCGCCAGCGTGCGTGTAGCGGCGTGCGTGGCCTGCAATTGGGAAAATCAATAGTCATGATCGAAGATACAGTATCCCCGTATTTAATACCGTATCCCAAGCTAGATTCGAACCTCGTGAGATATCCGTATCGCCCCACGTTGATTACTCGCAATAGGCTTTCTCAGGGACATTTTAGTATTTTTCAACACAACCGTTTGCTTCACATCACATCAGTGGATTTAGTTTTGTTTTTTTTTGAAATTGCTATCATTATTATCTATTACAACTAGGGCAATCTCGAATTTCTTGTCCACAGATTCGAGCAGTTAAATTGGATTAACGAGAGAGTGAGGGGAGAGAGGAGACTAATCCAATTGGGGAGAGTCGAGTCCACTCATTCTTCGCCTCGCGCGCATAAGTAAGCGGTTCGCGAGCGGCCGTAGGCCGCTCACTAGGCGAGCGTAGCGAGCCTCACTGCAGCCGCAGGCTGCATGCCACCCGCAGGGTCTAGCCTCCGAAGGAGGCTATCTGAAACACTATCCCACCTTATCTCTCCATCGTTCCATTCCTTCTCTTTCCTTCCTTCATCCTTCAATTGGGCGCCGGCCGATCCACGATTCGGTCACATAACCGGCGCCCATCCTTCCATCCTTCTGTCCCTCTCATCTCTCCTTCGATCGCACTCGCTGTCGATTCCTGCAATCAATAAATCAATAATTACAGTTGCCTCGTCTCTCTGGCTCTCTCCATTTCACACGCTCTCTCGCCGGGCAGAGAAAGGAGGGGAGGAGGAGAGGATTCGTCTCTACTCAGGTGGGTCATTTTCACTTATATTTATGGAAACTAAAAGTAAAAATAAATTAATATTACCTCCATCCTTCCCTCTCTTCCTTTCGCCAGCGTGCGTGTAGCGGCGTGCGTGGCCTGCAATTGGGAAAATCAATAGTCATGATCGAAGATACAGTATCCCCGTATTTAATACCGTATCCCAAGCTAGATTCGAACCTCGTGAGATATCCGTATCGCCCCACGTTGATTACTCGCAATAGGCTTTCTCAGGGACATTTTAGTATTTTTCAACACAACCGTTTGCTTCACATCACATCAGTGGATTTAGTTTTGTTTTTTTTTGAAATTGCTATCATTATTATCTGAAACACTATCCCACCTTATCTCTCCATCGTTCCATTCCTTCTCTTTCCTTCCTTCATCCTTCAATTGGGCGCCGGCCGATCCACGATTCGGTAACATAACCGGCGCCCATCCTTCCATCCTTCTGTCCTTCTCTTCTTCTCTTCTTCTCTCCTTCCATTCCCATCTTGCTCGATCTCTGCAATCAATAAATCGATAATTACAGTTGCCTCGTCTCTCTGGCTCTCTCCATTTCACACGCTCTCTCGCCGGGCAGAGAAAGGAGGGGATTCGTCTCTACTCAGGTTGGCCATCATTATCACTCGTATTTTTGAGCACTAATAAATAAATAAATAATACCTCCTTCCTTCCTTCTCTCATACTGTCGCCAGCTTACGTGTGGCGGTGAGTGGCGCGGTGCCTCGGAAGAGCAGCATCTGTAGAATCAAAAATAATCGATAATTGCGTGTGCCTACCGTATCTATCTGGGAGGGAGGGGTCTACCGTATCCCACCTATCATCGCATATTTTTAATGTTATATAATATATTTAATCATAAACATAGTTATAATAGTGAATTAGAAAAATCTCTCTTCCTCCCCCTCTAGTTGAATTGGAGTTATGAGGGAATATCACTCACCTATCATGCAATTTGCGAGTAGATCCGGGAGGGCGGGGGTAGGTAGGACTTACATGGTCTCTTGGGATTTACCGGAGGATTAGATCCACTCCGTACCCTCAACCTAACGGGAGCTTTGACGCAGGCCGCAATGTGCGACCCGCCGCCTCCCTCACCCCCTCCACTCCCCTCTCCACACTGTCGCTGCCGTGTGCAGCCGGGCATCGAGCCCCTTCACTGTCGCTGCCGTGTAGTGCAGCCGCAGGTTCTGTTATCGAAACATTAGTGAATCCACTTTTAGCGTTTGCAATCGGTTCGGGTTCTATCACTATTGCGTGAAACACAGAACCATCTAGTCTTTTTTTCGCATAACGAACATATCGATATTCGTATTCCACCCCTTTTGTTTATGTTTCGGCGAAGCTGATAGAACCACATTCGTTATTAAAAACATAACGAACTGATAAATAAATCCAAAATGTGATCAATTAGTATTGGCGAAGGCCCCCAGACGCATAACCCAAACTAGGTTGGAAGCCCGTCCATTTGCGGTTTCACGCCCACTTGATCGGGCGAGGGTTACTGTATCTACCGTATCCCTTGATACTCACCAAATCGTACGGCGATATACGCCCGACGCTGAGCGTCCGTGGTGGCGCTGACAGAAGAAAGCACCTGGAATAAGTATTTGTTAATACTTTTTTATTACAGTAAATCTATTATTGCAGATCGGCCGCCCGTCCTTCGACATAGTGGAGGCGACCTACAGGAGACCCGAGTTGTCGCCCGATTATCAGGTACACTTTCACTAGACAAAGATGGTTGAGGAAAGCAGCTAGTTTTGTGCTACATATTCTAGTTTTGCTCATTGTTGATCACCAAGTGAAGGGTACTGTAGCTACCGAAATTATCGATTCTCACCTTACGGCATATAGCCCTGGAGCTTGCGGGAAGAAAAAAATCGGAGAAACCAACGACGTAAACGCAGTCAACGGTAGATTGAACGGTAGATTGAACACACTGAAATCAATCAATGTTCGCAGCTACTTGAAGCTACCGTAATTCTCACCTGGAGAACATTTGTAGACATAATGGAGTATCACAAGTAGAAGAGATGGTATGGAGAATGGGCACAGAAAGAACGGAACTGGAAAAAATTGATGATTATACATCAAGTTTCGCTAATTGTTAGGGTTACTGTGATATTGATGCTCACCTGAGTACAACATGAAGATGCAAAAGGAGATACGATTGAGCACGAGAGTAGATTACGGTAGGAAGTCAGAATACGGTAGAATGAGGATACGGTAGCATCTGCAATTTAAAAAAATCGATAATTGCAGTATCTCGGGGCGCCCGCTCGGTCGTCATCTGCGATAAGAGATGCGAAGGGATCGAACAGTGAGGTACGGTATCACTCCTTAGATAGTCTGATCGATCAATAAATGAGATAAAAGGTTATGGCTAAAAGGTATGTCACATGTCATGTGACTTCTAGTAGCTACCGTATTCTCGAAAGGGGGTGGGGCTTGGCTGTCAACTGTGACGGGGACTCACCGAGAGATGTCTGATGGGCGAGACGAAGAATACACGAGACAGGACCAGAGGTTGAAGACGACGGTGTTGAGCGGCTGCTGCGGTGCGTGGGGGAGCACAATGATGGAATGGGGGCGAGGGTGTTGGTCGAAGGGTGTCGGGGCGGTCTGGGGGTAGTCTTGATGGAAGGGTCGAGGAGGAGGAATGCGGACAAGGGAAATCCGCACGGTCCGGACAGGGAGTTCGCGCATCACCACTGCGCGAGCCCCTGCAACCCGTCCCGGTCCTGCCTCCTGACGAAGACCACCCATGGAGGAAGGGGGACCACCCTCGACGATGACGACCACACCACACGCTCCCTCTGTGCGTCCTGTCGACCCCACGCACGCCTGCTGCCAAGCTCGCTGCAATTAATAAAAATTAAATATTTAATACTTTTAATATTATTATAAATCGATAATTACAGCCCCTGCCCTTCGTGCCCGCTTCTCGACGCGCTCTCACGAGGGATACGGTAGCAGCACGTGGTACGGTAATCAGGTACACTAGGGACAATGAGAGCGATAAGGTCAGCTAGATGATTTGGCTGTGTAGGAGTTGCACAGTCGCATGAGAAATGCAAGATTCCTTTTGAGTCAGTGGGAATTGCACGGCCCACTGAGAATTGCTCGGTCCATTTTCATTCTGGGGAAGTGCACGGCCCTTTTCGATTTTGAGAAGATGCACGATTTATTTTGATTCTGGGGAATTGCATGGCCCACTGAGAATTGCTCGGTTCATTTTCATTCTGGGGAATTGCACGGCCCTTTGTGAATTGTTTGGTTCCTTTTGGTTCTTGAGAATTGCACTGTCCCTTTCGCTTCATTGAAATTACACGGCCTAGTTAATATTTATTCGTGTTTTGCTATGCGATTGGGATTGCTAGGGGATGGGTATTTATCTGATTGCTAAGTAAGTGTTACTGTAGCTACAAGGGTTATCGATCTGCTCACCTCTATCGGCTAAAAGCCCTGTCGCTTGCGGTAAATATGAGAGAAACGGCGAATAGCCCATCGCAAACTCGAGCGTACGGTAGAGAGGGGTTACGGTACTGAAAGGAATCGATAAGTGATCATAGACCATAGATTCCAAGAGGACCATAGAACGTGGTTTTTTTGTACCGAATTTCTGGTTTTTTCTTTGTTGCAAAAATATTCAATGATTCGCTAGGTATGGGTTGCTGTAGCTATTTTTAGTTTCTTTTAATATTATAAAATAATATACGATTGCTCACCTTATCACAAATGTAGATCGATAATAGTGAACAGTGGGTCGAATATAGATACGGTAGGTACGATAGATTACGGTAGATACTGTAAAAAATCGATAAATACAGTATCCCTGCGGCCGCTCGATCGTCGTCAACGTTGACAGAGGAGAAGGAGGAGGGAGGGAGAATTCGGGCAGTGAGGTGGGTCAATAATATTACTAATCGATCGATAATGAGCGCATTTTAATGGAAAATGTGTTTTTTTATCTGATATTCTAGCTGAAGGTAAAGCCGCATCGTTTGGGTTTCATGGGCGAAATATGGACTGGAATGCGGGAGGTCAGGGAAGAGGGGGGAGGGAGATGGTAATGTACTCACTTGGCAGCACAGTATGATGTAGAATAAATCGAGAATCGGATGGAAGAATAGTGGTAATACTCGAGCAAGTGAAGCAATGCTGCAAGCAGGGATCAATTAGGAAGTGAGGCATTCCTAAGTTATGCACTTGAATAAATAGTGAATTGAATTGAGAGCATTTGATCAGAATTGATAATGGGAACGTCATGGTTGAGCTAGGGAGGAGCGAAATTTATTGGTGAAAGGGGTATTTTTATCGATTTTTCCGCAGAAGGTAAAGCCGCATCGTTTGGGTTTCATGGCCGAAATATGGACTGGAATGCGGGAGGTCAGGGAAGAGGGGGGAGGGAGATGGTAATGTACTCACTTGGCAGCACAGTATGATGTAGAAAAAATAGAGAATCACATGGAAGAATAGATATAATACTTGAGCAGGTAAAGTAGTGCTGCAAGAAGGGATCAATTAGGAAGTGAGGCATTCCTAAGTTATGCACTTGAATAAATAGTGAATTGAATTGAGAGCATTTGATCAGAATTGATAATGGGAACGTCATGGTTGAGCTAGGGAGGAGCGAAATTTATTGGTGAAAGGGGTATTTTTATCGATTTTTCCGCAGAAGGTAAAGCCGCATCGTTTGGGTTTCATGGCCGAAATATGGACTGGAATGCGGGAGGTCAGGGAAGAGGGGGGAGGGAGATGGTAATGTACTCACTTGGCAGCACAGTATGATGTAGAATAAATCGAGAATCGGATGGAAGAATAGTGGTAATACTCGAGCAAGTGAAGCAATGCTGCAAGCAGGGATCAATTAGGAAGTGAGGCATTCCTAAGTTATGCACTTGAATAAATAGTGAATTGAATTGAGAGCATTTGATCAGAATTGATAATGGGAACGTCATGGTTGAGCTAGGGAGGAGCGAAATTTATTGGTGAAAGGGGTATTTTTATCGATTTTTCCGCAGAAGGTAAAGCCGCATCGTTTGGGTTTCATGGCCGAAATATGGACTGGAATGCGGGAGGTCAGGGAAGAGGGGGGAGGGAGATGGTAATGTACTCACTTGGCAGCACAGTATGATGTAGAAAAAATAGAGAATCACATGGAAGAATAGATATAATACTTGAGCAGGTAAAGTAGTGCTGCAAGAAGGGATCAATTAGGAAGTGAGGCATTCCTAAGTTATGCACTTGGATAAATAGTGAATTGAATTGAGAGCATTTGATCAGAATTGATAATGGGAACGTCATGGTTGAGCTAAGGAGGAGCGAAATTTATTGGTGAAAGGGGTATTTTTATCGATTTTTCCGCAGAAGGTAAAGCCGCATCGTTTGGGTTTCATGGCCGAAATATGGACTGGAATGCGGGAGGTCAGGGAAGAGGGGGGAGGGAGATGGTAATGTACTCACTTGGCAGCACAGTATGATGTAGAAAAAATAGAGAATCACATGGAAGAATAGATATAATACTTGAGCAGGTAAAGTAGTGCTGCAAGAAGGGATCAATTAGGAAGTGAGGCATTCCTAAGTTATGCACTTGGATAAATAGTGAATTGAATTGAGAGCATTTGATCAGAATTGATAATGGGAAAGCCATGGTAGAGCTAGGGAGGAGCGAAATTTATTGGTGAAAGGGGTATTTTTATCGATTTTTCCGCAGAAGGTAAAGCCGCATCGTTTGGGTTTCAAGGCCGAAATATGGACTGGAATGCGGGAGGTCAGGGAAGAGGGGGGAGGGAGATGGTAATGTACTCACTTGGCAGCACAGTATGATGTAGAATAAATTGAGAATCGGATGGAAGAATAGTGGTAATACTCGAGCAAGTGAAGCAATGCTGCAAGCAGGGATCAATTAGGAAGTGAGGCATTCCTAAGTTATGCACTTGAATAAATAGTGAATTGAATTGAGAGCATTTGATCAGAATTGATAATGGGAAAGCCATGGTAGAGCTAGGGAGGAGCGAAATTTATTGGTGAAAGGGGTATTTTTATCGATTTTTCCGCAGAAGGTAAAGCCGCATCGTTTGGGTTTCATGGCCGAAATATGGACTGGAATGCGGGAGGTCAGGGAAGAGGGGGGAGGGAGATGGTAATGTACTCACTTGGCAGCACAGTATGATGTAGAATAAATTGAGAATCGGATGGAAGAATAGTGGTAATACTCGAGCAAGTGAAGCAATGCTGCAAGCAGGGATCAATTAGGAAGTGAGGCATTCCTAAGTTATGCACTTGAATAAATAGTGAATTGAATTGAGAGCATTTGATCAGAATTGATAATGGGAAAGCCATGGTAGAGCTAGGGAGGAGCGAAATTTATTGGTGAAAGGGGTATTTTTATCGATTTTTCCGCAGAAGGTAAAGCCGCATCGTTTGGGTTTCATGGCCGAAATATGGACTGGAATGCGGGAGGTCAGGGAAGAGGGGGGAGGGAGATGGTAATGTACTCACTTGGCAGCACAGTATGATGTAGAATAAATTGAGAATCGGATGGAAGAATAGTGGTAATACTCGAGCAAGTGAAGCAATGCTGCAAGCAGGGATCAATTAGGAAGTGAGGCATTCCTAAGTTATGCACTTGAATAAATAGTGAATTGAATTGAGAGCATTTGATCAGAATTGATAATGGGAAAGCCATGGTAGAACTAGGGAGGATAGCTGTGCAGAAGCAGTCTCTCCATTGTACGTGCTATCTCACTGGTCAGACAGGGCGAGAGAGCATGGAGAATGGAGAGAGGCAGGGAGGGAAGACTCACCTTTATATCGAGTACGAATAGAAGATATGGATAAATATGTAGCGCCTTTGCGCGTAGAAAATGAGAGAGAAGACTGTTGAATATCTGAAATGGGGAATACTTTAAAGTAAGTAGATCGATGGGGTTACGGTAGTCTGGACTGAGGGGAAGTGGAAACTTACACTAGATTACAGTCAGGTGAATTATTGTAGATGAAAATATAAATTGGAGGAAGAATGAAAGAAATAGCAACATTGTGCTTACGATAGCTGAAATTGGGGATACTGTATAGTGAAGATCGATCGGGTTACGGTAGGTGGAAGGGCTCACTTACATCAAATTGCTGCTCGGAGAGAAATAGAAATAGTAGATTGGAAGGGCAGAGATAATTAAAGAATATCTGCAATGGAGGGTATTGTTGTAAAATCGATAGGGTTACGGTAACCAAGGCTGGGTGGGAGTGGTGACTTACATGGAAGGCTGCTTAACGGAAATGAGTACAGTAGGAATAAAGAATAAATAGATATTGACGAACAAATCTGCAATGAGGGATACTGTAAAGTGAGCAAATCGATCGGGTCACGGTAGTCTGGACTGAGGGGAAGTGGAAACTTACACTAAATTGCAGCTTTTGAATTACTGTAGATGATAAGGGTAGAGATAGAGGAAGAATGAATCAAATCTTCTAGCAACAATAGCTGCAATGAGGGATACTGTAGAATGAGTAGATCGATGGGGTTACGGTAGTCTGGACTGAGGGGAAGTGGTAACTTACATGGAGGTACTGTAGGAAGGGAAGAACAAATCGATATGTGATGAAAGAATAATCGGCGATACAAAACTGCAATGAGTGAAACTGTAATAGAGAGGGTGGGATTCGGTGAGAGAGTGTGCGAAAGTGAGAGGGTGCAGACAGGTAGATAGACTTACCTTTGACAACAAATGGTGAAGTGGGGCCAAAATGGTACAGAATATAGCCAGTCATCTGTCGGGGGGCGGACAATGCAGTGATGGCGTTAATACTGTAATGAGAAGGAGGTTTGTTACGTGTCTGGCTCTCTCCGTTTCGCATACTCTCTCGCTTCTCTGATCGCACGAGAAACTCTCTCAATTTCGCGTTATCTCTCGGCAGCCAGAGGGGCGAGAGAGTGTTGCGAAATGAGAGAGCACAGACGGAAAAGTGATAGAAAGGAGCTCACTTTGATAATAACTACTCAATAATGAGTAGGAAGAATACTTGAGCTACACTGCTCTTTGGCAAGTGTGCAATTGATCGATCGAGGAATGAGGAGAGAGAGACCATTGAGAGAGAGAGATCGATCGGGTACGGTAGCTGAAAGAAGGGTCAGAGTTTGACACCGCGACTCTCTCCATTCCGCACGCTCTCTCGCACTGTCTGACCGGCGAGAGAGCAGGCGGAGTGGAGAGAGTTAGATGGACTTCCCAGTTGGCACTCAAGCTCCGCCCCCTAGTAGCTACCGTAACCTCGAAAGGGGGCGGGGCTTGGCTGTCAACTGTAGCGGGGACTCACCGAGATGAACGAAGGGACGAGACAGAAACGGCACGAGACGGGACCATAGAAGAGACGAAGACGATGACGGTGTTGAGCGGCTGCTGCGGTGTGTGGGGGAGCACAATGATGGAATGGGGGCGAGGGTGTTGGTCGAAGGGTGTCGGGGCGGTCTGGGGGTAGTCTTGATGGAAGGGTCGAGGAGGAGGAATGCGGACAAGGGAAATCCGCACGGTCCGGACAGGGAGTTCGCGCATCACCACTGCGCGAGCCCCTGCAACCCGTCCCGGTCCTGCCTCCTGACGAAGACCACCCATGGAGGAAGGGGAGACCACCCACGACGATGACGACCACACCACACGCTCCCTCTGTGCGTCCTGACGACCCCACACACGCCTGCTGCCAACTGCAATGGGGTTACGGTAATATTGATTGAGTTAGCTACCGTATCCCATCGATGGATACATCTACCGTAATTAGTCAGTTGATGATACCCTGGCCACTGAGCCCTCATAAAAGCAAGGTGAGCAATGTGGTTATTGGATGATTTTACCTGAATCACAATTCTACCAGGTTTGCGAAAACAATTGCATTGGAATCATGCTTGAAATTGCAGGTGTGCCCCTCTCGCCCGCCTCTCCTCGCACGCACTCTACGGAGGGATACGGTAGCCACGAGGATACGGTCGCCGTGCTGATCAGGTACTCACGATCCTATGAGATACTGGGGAATGGCTTGGGCCCCATGAGAATTCGCCCGTCAATATGTGTGCACGTTTTAGCTTGATGAAGAGGGGGTGGGATCGCAATGTGAGATCGATAGCCCCTTCGACTACCGTACTCACCTTAGAGAGGCACTGGCAGACGCGCCGCAGCCGACTCGAAGAGGCGCAACTGATGCGCTGCGCCATCCGACTCGCCCCTGAAACGTCGATAAATAGACTACCGTAATCCCTACCGTGTTTCGTACACTCCGTACCGTACCCACTGCCCTAATCCGTGCCTCCCTGTGCGGTAGATATTACGGAGGTGCTTCCATGCCGTACTCCCCACTAGCTCCGCCCCCACTTACTTGAACGCCTGACTGAGTTCGGCGTGTCTCTTCTGGGCCTTCACCTTGATCTCTCCCTTGCCAGTGTCGAGTAGGAGCTGCTCCCTCTTCACCTGCGAATGGATCAATCGATATCAGCCCTCTCATCACCGTATCCCCTACGGTATCTACCGTACCCGGTCATACGTCGATCGATACCAGCCCCCTCCCGCTACCGTAGTACCTTCATTCTACCGTATCCCCTACGGGTACACGAACCCCAGAAACGGCGCACTCTAGAATACGCGGGTTCGAGGGGAGGCGAGAGTGCAGTGCCAGAGGGAATGAAGAGGGGAGGGGAGAGGGAAAGGGGTTATAAACTAGGAAAGTGCCGGAAGATCGATACCTCCCTCCCGCTACCGTATGCTGATCTAGGGTACTCTTTCTACCGTAATCCACTCACCATTCGACCGAAGTCCTCCGCTCGCTTGACGAGCGTGTCGTACGCGTCGCACGCGTCCTTCGCCTCCTTGATGAACACCTGCAATGATGATGATGATGATGCAATCGATCGATCGATTACCGTATCCTCCGGCGCGCGCCTACCGTACCCCTAACACCTTGCAGCCTACAGAGCCATTGCATGGTTGTGCTTGACGCGCATCAGGGGCTACAGTAACCCGGGGGGGGGGCAGAAGACGGGACTACCGTATACCTGGATGGTGTCGTGGTGCGCGCGGTCGTCCACGTGCGCAGCGGTGAGACGCGAGAGGGCGAGGCGAGCGATGGCGCGAATCTTCTTGAGACGCGCCGCCAGACGGGCCGTCATCGAACGCCAGTGGGACGAGATCGTCGTGTCGCCGCGGCCGGCCATCTGAGAGAGAGAGTATAGGCATTAGACCAGAGGAGACTATGCATTTTCGTAACTACCTGGCCGGTAATCAGACATACTATAATATCGTGATTTATGCCATTAGACCTCTGCTATTAGTGTCTGGCCACTGTATGTTTTGGGCACCCGGTTGGCCATTGGAAATGTATGGAGGAGACCATAGTCATACCCCGCGGATGATTTCGTGTTTCAATCAACGATGTTTAGGGGTTATGATGTTTCCAAAGCTATTTATGAGAAGGTTATGGTAGCTCCACGGGTAACACATGCTGATTGGGGTACGGTAGTAAGAAGACTCACCTTGAATTGGAGCCCAGCCGTGGGGGCCAGGTACGCCTTCAGACGGTTCTTGACGTTCGCGACGTCGATGGAGAGGGCCGCGTTGGCGCGCGCGACCGGTGCGACCGGAGCGGCTGCTGCAGCAACAGGCGGCTGCGTGGCGAGAGCGGCGGCTGGCTGCGTGGCCTCCTGGAATACGGTAGTTGTTTGCGTGCAAGGGTACGGTAGCGCAGATGGTAAAAGGTCCGGGGAGGCGTGTATGTACACTAGCTACTGTTGTGCGTTTGGAGTATGTGTGCAACCGTAATGTGATTGTTTCCACTTCCAGCATTGTCATAATCAGGGCGAATTAGAGTGGGGTGAATGGATGCATGCTGCAGTATCTTTTAGCTACCGTAGAAGTGAGGAGCTACCGTGCCCGTGGCTATCATTGTAGATACGGTAATTGGGTGTGTGTGTGAGCGCCACCAAATCTCAGCTATCCTAGTACTTACCGTATCTTGAGGGATCATCTAACTCTCTCAATTTCCTATGATCTCTCGCATCTATGATCGACGAGAGAGCATTGCGAAATGAGAGTGTCAGACGATTGTTCCGTATCTTACAATATGCTACCGTATTCGTACCTTGAGGGAATTCTCTGCGCGGTCCGCGCGTGCGCGTTGCTCGTCCGCGTCCGCGAGTGCTGCGGCCTTGCTGCTTTCGAAGGTGGCCATGGCCGCGGCGAAGTCCGCGTCCAAGGCCTTCTTGTACGCGTCAGCAGCGGCCGCGTCAGCGTTCGAGAGCGCCACCTCCAGCTTCTCCTCCGCCTCCTCGCGCGCTTCGTCCGCGACAGTAGCGGCCTCGCGGCTCGCGCGCGCCTCCGCGGTGATCGCAGCCGCTCTCGTGCGGAACTCGACCCAGTCCGCCTCACGAGCAGCGCGCCTGCAATGCAAAAAAGTAGCAAAGTTCTCTCGAAATATCAGGGTATAAATCCTACGAATAACATCTAGATTGCTGCTAAAAAGCGGGGTATTTTTGGAGCTGTCGAATGCATGTTTAGAGAGCGCCCAGAAAACGACACTGATAACTATTGTATTGTACACTAGCTTAATCGAAGTTTCACTGTTCCTATTGCAGATGTACCGTATGGTGTGGAGGAACGAAGAGCACTTGCTCGAGAAGGTCTTCCCCCCTAGTACGGAGGAGGTACCGTTCAGTTTGCATTTAATTGATATTACTTGATTACGAAAGGGAAGTGAAACATGAAACTGACAGGCGCTTGCATCCTGCACAGCCCGCGTCGTCGTTGTCCTCCTCGTCGCCAATCGGCGACCTGAAATGGGGACGATTACGGTAGAATACTACCGTAGTTGCCCGGATATCGATTATTCGATCAGGGGATACGGTAGGATGGATATCGATTCTTCCCCCCCCCGCCTCGGGTACGGTAGCTTCTTGTCTATGGAATGGTTATCCCAGCCCCTTGTAAGATGGATGCATTCGGTGTCACCGAAATGCTTCGGCCTGACATCTACGTGGTGCGAATCCTACTATGACCATGTCAGAGTTCATCGCTGTTTCGTACATAATAGTACGGTTAGATCGAATAAAATCGATTCCCGAATAACAATGGATTATTCGCGAATCGAATTTAATCGATCAAAAACAACATTACTGCATACTAGAGTGCGCAATCCGGGTCGTCGTCTCTTCATTCCTCGCACTCTCTCACCGGTCAGAGAGGCGAGAGAGTGTGCGAAATGAAGAGACGACTACCCGTATTTCTAACTCTACTGGATGGGGGGCTACCGTACCGGCCTCTCTTGCTTCCGACGGCGGGCTTCGGCTCTGCCTGCTCCTCTCCTCCAATCTCCGCCTCCTCCTCCTCGGGTCTGTAAGTGTACGGTAGATTACGGTGGTTTTTTCAGGGTGCTTTACAGTATACGCGCATTCAGGGATCAAGTTGTCAGGTCATGCGAATCAAAAAAAATGCGACATGATTTGACGAATTGTGAAGGTTTATTCTCTGTTTTTAATGGATTGGTGGCATGATTTTTCTCCAATTTTTGCTCAAATTATCCGCAAAATGTGGCATGATTGGGATCGTTTCGAGAGGCGGGAGGGGGCATTTGATCTTTGATCTTTATATACCTTTCCTCGATGGCGGGCTCGGCCGGCTCATCAGATGCAGCACGGCTGCTGCGGCGGCGGATGGCGCGTGCGATGCGACGAGTGGGCGGGGCCTGGTCGCTGCAATCGATCGAGTATTCGCTGAGCTAGGGGTAGCCTCGATTCCCCCCCCCTTCTCCCCAGACTGGTTTAGACCTATCGATCGGTGATATGTGGCCATCGTGAAACAACAATATGTCACGTTAGGAAGTAATTTCCGCTTTATTTTCCTTCGCCCATAAATGGGAATATTGCGGGTCTAAATCGATCATCATAATCCCCCGAGTGCAAATCATCAATAATTGATATGCATGTGGATAAATCGATATTTTGCAGGACTACCGTACCTCATGCGGTCTTCGGCGGGGGCGGGCATCTCGACGGAATCTTCCATCGGGTGGTCGGCGGCAGCGTCGACGGCGGCGTCTCTGTAAGTGAGATCCATTTGATCCATTGATGGTTACGGTAGGGGAGCTAATCGACAACTGACTAATTGCCGAAATCAATCGATATTTGGATACCGTACCCGTGCGCTTGCTCCTCGCCCTCCTCCTTCCTCGCTTCCTCCTTGAGCGGCGTCGCCGGTCTGTAATGGGCAAGGGATTACGGTAGCTTCAGGCGGGGGTATCGATTTGCGTATGTCTAGCGAGGACTACGGGGCGCCTGTGACCCGCGTTTGAAGCGCAAAGCCCCTGTGTTTGCGCAAGAAATTCTCTTTGCTCGATCAGATGAGTGCGGGATGTATGCCCTGCGACATTAGTAACGTATTACCCCCTGGTTTGAAGCCCGAGACTCCCGTGTTGGTTTTGAGGTTCACCCCCCAAGGAATGCTTCGGGCGCCCACTGCTAGACCAGTTCTCTCTTTGATCTCTGCGCGCACGATACCTCTGCTCCTTGGCCGCTCTCTCCTTCTTCCTCCTCTCCCTTCGCTCCTTGGCCGCGCGCCGATCCTCCTGGATTCGGCCGAGGGCGCGGACCAGCTCGGCGTCGATCTCCTCCGGGGCCGGCTCCTCTCCTTCGCTCGCTGCCAGCAGTGCCTCGCGCACTGCTTCCCTGAATGGGGATAGTGATCAATCGATAACAGTCCCCTTGTAGGTACAGTAGCTAATCGATAACAACTAGGTACAGTAGTCTATCGGTACTGGGGGATATTCGGGGGGGGGGGATCGATAGTCCTACCGTACCTCAGGTCGGGGTGTCTGCTCGCAGTCCGGGCAGCCTCGCGCCGAGCGTCCTTCGCGCGGAGGACGACGCCCACCTGGCGGTCGAGTGCCGTCTCGCTCGCGGGCAGCTGGCCGCGCTCACGCAGGTCCTCTCGGAACTGCCATCTGACAAATGGGAAATCGATATATTAGTGATCGATAATCGTCGCTCCCCCCTCGGACTACAGTATGCCAATTGGCGACTTCTCTATTGCTGTGTACTACGGTCAGACCCCCTATCCGATTGTCAATAGTGGACAATAGTGGCGTAAGATTACTTCGGTGTGCGAGACATGGTGATAAGATGTTTCAGGAAAAGTGTTTTTCCCAAAGGGTTTTAAAGAAAAATGTGAAACGTCTAATCACTGTTCCTAACGGGCGTACAAGCTAATAGTATCTAGCGATTGACGGGGGTACGGTAAACGGGGAAAATCGATAAAATACCGTACCGGGCATCCATGTGCTGCTGGAGCGCCTGCACTGCCTTCGCCTTCCTCTTCTCCGCCTCCTTCCTGCATTATCACACATTAGAATTAGCGGGGGGGGATTACGGTAGATATCGTAGGGTATACGGTAGTAATAGGTAGCCATTAGCCTCGCACAAATCCGGGACATCGTCTCTTCATTTCACTCGTGCTCACTCGCCTCACTGACCAGAGATACAAGCGCGTGTGAAATGGAGAGACGATTCGATTACACGCAGAATCACTTCTTGTTTGCACTAGGAAACCTCGTACAACCGGGTGCTTTCTCGTTTCAAGCGTGGAAAAGATCTAGCTACGGTACCTGTTTCCCTCCTTCCTCCTTCTGTACGCGTCCCACGCGTCACTTCCGCGCTTGTCCGGGCGGAACGAGGTGTGCTGCGGCGGCAGCTGCACCTCGGCCAGCAGCGCGACCGCGTCGCCGAGGGCGAGAGGGGCGGAGGCGAGACGCGCGAGCGCGTCGACGCGCTGCGCGAGGGCGTGTGCGTCCGCGGCCGGCAACTCACGCGTCCAACGCGTGACGCTGGAGACGTCGCCGTCCGCAGTGAACGACACCGTGGCCACCGTGACCTGCAAGCAACAGCACGTTTCCTCTCGTTGTGTGTGCCCCCCGGGGGGCGACGTTTGTGCATACGGTAGTGATGCCCCCTCACCAAACGATCACGGATGGCGACGAACACCGCAAGTGATCGATATCCATTCTACCGTATCCCCCGCTCCATCAATCGATATCTATCCTACCGTATTCCCCACTCCATCAATCGATATCTATCCTACCGTACACCCAGCTCAATGAATCGATATCTATCCTACCGTACACCCAGCTCAATGAATTGATATCTATCCTACCGTACACCCAGCTCAATGAATCGATATCTATCCTACCGTACACCCAGCTCAATGAATCGATATCTGTCCTGCCTACCGTATCCCCCACTCACCGTGAGGTCACGCACGGTGCCGTAAACCGCGGCGGACAGCGGCGTCGCGCGGTCGCCCGCCAGCAGCAGAGGGCCGGTCGAGGCAGCGACCGATCCGTCGGCGGAGACGATGGAGAGGTGGCCGGTGACGTGGCCGCCTGAAAGAATAGAATACGGTAGAATGGACATCGATCGATTCGATCTGAGGGATATGGTAGGATGGATATCGATCGATTCGATCAGAGGGATATGGTAGGATGGATATCGATTATTCTTCGATCAAAGGGATACGGTAGGACGGATATCGATTATTCGACCAGGGGGTACGGTAGCATGGATATTGATTATTCGATCAGGGGCTACGGTAGAATACGGATATTGATTTTTCGATCAGAGGGACACGGTAGGATGGATATCGATTATTCTATCTGGGTGATACGGTAGGATGGATATCGATTATTCTATCTGGGTGATAAGGAAGATAATAAAACTGACGAATTCTCTCCATCGCTCCCTCGACTTCACGGTACACAGCGGCACCGGTCGCGTTGCCCATCAGGCCCTGCAACGAATATCAATTTATTGATTGGCTGAGGAGGGTATTGTATCCATTGTTGAGCACGGGGTCGGATATACCCCCGATGTTGACCCCTGGTTAGTAACCTATAACCCCCGATTTCGGAAGCAAACGCATCGTTTTTCTCGCAGGATATTTTACTTTTCCTATTTCTAAAGCAATAACCGATTATGATAGCGCGGTGAGAAGTGATTTCAAAAGAGCGCTTAATTAAATTCGTATTTTCACGCTTTGCCGCGCACAATATTTCTGAAACTCCGCCCCTTTGCGTAATAGTCGTGTGTCCGGAACGTTTTATTTCTATGATATCCGATGAGTATATTCGTCTATGCCCCACAGTGCTCAATTAATGCGCCGAATGCAAGCGACTTGCTGGATTTGTGTTCCAAACTTTGGCGAACTGTGTGGGAATATCGATTGATTTCCTACCGTACTCGTGAAAGGACGACATACCTCGATCAGCTCGATGAGCTCGCCGCTGTCCCATCCGCCTCCTTCCACTCTCTCCTCCCTTCTTCCTTCTTCCTTCTCCCCCAAGGGCAAGTTCGTTCTGCTCTTGGCAGGCATCTTGATCTGAGTGATCGGACGGTTTACCTGAAAGTAAATCGATTGATTAGGGGGGGGGGGCGGAGTCACGGTATACGGTATCACACGACGATTACGGTAAGTTGGATAGCGGTACGGGAAACGGCAGGAGCAAAAATACGAGATCAGGCTAGGTGAATCGGTGTCTCTCTCATGGATATTAGCAACAACGGAGAAGAGAGATCAAAGATCACGAATCAATAAATATGGCCGAATTGGAGCAGGAGGAGAGAATGATTGCACACGGTACGAAAATGTGCTAAGAGAAGGGATAGAGTAATCAATGATCAAAAACTAATAGATCATCCATAAAATATTTGAGTGCAAGTTCACAATGCGATTTTGTGTTTCAGAAGCGATAGAAGGAGGGAGGAAAGAATGGATGGAGAGAATGGAAGAATGGAAGAATGGATCAGAGATGGAAAGAAGAAGGAAATCGATAAGAGAGGAGAGAAGGAATGAAGGTGAGGAGATGGGCCTGGGTACGGTATGAGGAGCACACGGTGGTCGGAAATGGATGGTGTTTGTGGGGATATATGTGGTGCTTGAGCAAGGCGTGTAGCAGTTTCAGACGGGATAGGTAATAGAAAAGGTCTTTTCGGATGCTGCTCGAGAAGTGGATCAAGGGAAGAAAGACGGTGAGGAGGGATGGGTTCGGTAGATTGGGCAGAAGCTAAGAGGGCGGTCCATTGCAAGCGGAATTTATGTTTCATTGACAAATGAAAGGAGTAGGGTACGGTTTATCTCAAATAGCCCATGCGATGTTAGAGGGAACGAAGTGTGAATCATTCGCATGTGGGGTTTGATGTTTCACCGTCAAGTCAATGGCGAGAAGAAAGCTTTGCCTCGAAGGTCATTCACACGAACCCCAGAAATCGCGCACACTAGAATACGCGGGTTCGAGGAGAGCCGAGAGTGCAGTGCCAGAGGGGAGGAGCAAGACTTTCTCTCGTCGTCTGTGGTCTCTCACTTTTCTTCTCTCTCGCCTTTCGCTTCCTATAGGGTCATACGTCCCATGCAGCTACGAGTGGTGTGAAACGTCGTATGAGAAAAATATAGGCCATAACGTTGGGACGCAGAAGGTGAATTTAGGATGCGGCAGGGTAAGAAGTAGAAGAGAGAGAGAGAAGGAGGAGGAGGATAGACGGTGGAAGACAATTGGGACAAAAAAGTTACCGAACGATCTTACCCTCTTACCAAAGGGATCACGAACGGTAACAAAAAACATCAATAATCGATTCAATTCACAGTTTTCTCTCGCCCGGCGAGGGTGAGCGAGAGAGCGTGCGAAACGAGGAGACCACGAGAGTGAGCGAGAGAGCGTGCGAAACGAGGAGACCACGAGAGTGAGCGAGAGAGCGTGCGAAACGAGGAGAGCACAGGCGAAAAACGAGGGGGATAGAGGAACACTTTCAATCGGCAAATTTCAGAGCTCAAATGGATCAGATTCGTGATAGCATCACCGTTGACGGGTAATGGATGCAGATTTAGGCGAAAACTGCGTGAAAAGGGGTCAAAAACGAGACTAGAAATGGGGCAGTGAATAAAGTGGGCGAATTGGAGCAAAATGGGCGTTATTTCAGTGATCTAATGGATAATTACAGTAGTCGGAAGGGAGGAACACGCAAATGAAGCAAAAAAAACCGACGTCAACGATGGAAACAGAAGCAAAACGACGTTATTTGAAAAGTCACTGTTTTGAATTTCCTGTTTCGCCCTTGAACATCTTTGACTATTTCGGAAATCACTGTGTTTAGCGTGTTCTTCAGAATAATAAATGGAAGCAAGACCAGCAATAGTTTAATCACCCGGAGGGGATCGAACCAGCGCCGATTGCGGGCAAGCTCCGGGCGCTAACCAATGAGCTATGAGGAGAGATGGGAAGCTGTCCTTTCGGGAGCTATATGAGAGGGGGTTCTGCTCTCCCCCCAGAGGGGCTTATCGTGTCAACTATCGATTCATTGCAGAATCAAGTGACGTCACAGGATGAAGTAGACGTCGTCATCGTTGAGGTATTGACTCTCCTCTTTTTGCATGCTCTCTCGCCAGTTAGACAGAGCGATAGACTGTGCAAATTGAGGAGAGCTTCGAATCAGATTGTCTCCTTCTTTACCACACTCTCTCACTGGTTACAATTAGAAAGGCGAGATAACACATGAAATGAAGAGAGTGATTTCTTGCCAAACATTCATGCAAATTGAGTGGCGGCGAGTTGTGAGCTGGGTTTGGAAATGAAAAAAAGTCTTTTCAATTGTCGATCGATGCCCTACCGTATGCGTTCTGATCGATCTGAACCCGACCGTACTACCGTATCCTTTGCCTTTGCGGACCATACTGTAGTATAGCTCCCATGGGATTTTCGAGCGCAATTGCGATATTGAAAGCGATTGGCTCGTCAATTCTGAGGAAGCTGTACAGTATCGAGCCAACCACCATCTTATCAATTGATTCCCTAACCTAACCCATATGACCCTAGATCCGATGAATAGATAGAGGGGCATAGATCAAAGATCAAGGACCATATTATCAATCGATACCCTACCGTAACCCGTGCGACCTTAGACCGATCCGATGAATAGATAGAGGGCAGCGATCAAAGATCAAAGTAGAAATAGAGAGTAATTCGGGGCAACGTTTTCTTTTGTTTGTTTTTTTTCGGACTGATCTGACTACTATTTCATGTTACTTCCATCAGGTCCATCTGCAAATAAAGAGTAAATGTGTTTGGAATATGAAAAAAATATTTCGTATACTCTTACCTGAAGAAGCGACGACTTATGGCGCTCATGAAGATGTTTCATAAGGGATGTCTCTATCATCTTGCCCATCTAAATAATAAAACCACTTATTAGGCTATAGAAATACATAAGCGGTAGGATGATATCGATCGATCGTCTGCAGGATATGCTTTCGAGGCACTTCTCTGTTCTTTGGCCCAGCCTTTCCTCAGAGAGTATCTCCTCCTTATCATTCTCATTCAGTACCCCTCCACATTCATAGCTTTTTTTTGTCTGGGCCAAAAAACAGAGAAGTTCCGCTTTCGATACGGTATACGATTTTCGATCGATAGGTTGCTGTATGCTTTCCGATACTGTAGAATGTTATCGATCGATAAGCCATAGTATGTATTTTTGATACGGCAGAAGGTCATCGAACGATACGGTACAGTATGCTATTCTGATACTGTAGATGTTTATCGATCGAAATGACATCTGTGATACTGTAGATGACCATCGATCGATAAGCCTCTTTTCCGATCTATCTATCATCTACAAATTTTCAGCAGTGTTCATCCATTTGTAGCACTTACATCACAGAGGAAGCAACTCTGTACTCCCAACTCTCTTGGTCTTCCCTTCTTAGCCTTAGATTTGTCATCCACTGCTCCACCGTCTGTAATAAAAAACGTCAGTAATTCTCCAGCTCCAATCGAAATGGAAATTAAATACATTAAACAGAAGAAGTGAACCTGCCGACACCAAATTGTAGATGTACGAGTATTTCAACCGAAATCGCACAGAAATGACGTCATTCTGACATTATTATTGTTATCATTATGATTCATGTCAGCGGAATTTCCTACTTCATCAATGAAGAATTTTTCGGGATTATTGTTGTTGTATTTCGAAGTCAGGTCCGCAGTGAAATGTATTTCGAGGAATGCCTGCTCATGATATTTCAATTTTCAACTAAATGTGATTTCTTACACTGCGTTTGATTCCCATGCTCGAGCAGACATAGAATTCGTATTGATCATTCGGCCTGATGCCAAAATATTTTTCACTTTGACCGTCAAAAGACATATCAGAATCAGAATCCAGTTTTGCCTGAATTACCAAATGAGAGCAATACACTATCAGAATAAGTGTACCTTGCCGAAAATAGTCCATTCGGAGATATTTTGGAATTTAACAGCAATTCTCTGCTCTTCTACGCAGTTGTATAAAGAAGTCTACAAAGAATAGTTGACAGATAGAGGTATCTGTGATAATCACTCACCACGAGATCACTTAGAAGAACAACTTTTTCCATCCTACTAGACATATTTTCTTCAAAAAACACTCTCGGCCGAGTGTGGAGGAGGAAGAGATCGTAAATGGACAACGAATGAAGAATTGAAGAGAAGAGATGAGAGCGAATTACGCAAATGCGATAATTGCTTTTTTGTCTTCTACCAGACAATAGTGATGCGCATTTGAATAAGGGATTCCAAATGTAGATTAGACCAAACTCTTCTTTCTGAATTTTCAGACTCGTCTGCATGCTTTTCGTTCCGTCAATTTCATCTGCAAACCACAATCACATGGTTAAAAAGATTACTGTAGACTTCGATCGCGTTTTATTTTCATAGAATTTAGCATTAATTTATCTCTTCCGATAAGAATAATAGTAATAATGAGATGTCAAAATATATCAAATAGGACAGGAATGGGCAGGGAATTAGCAAGATTTCTTTCGTATGTTACAGTAATTCATCAGTTCTCTGTTATGGCTAGAACTGGTTTGATTGAGTGATTGTGAATGTTCTTCAGAGGAAGAATCCGAGTCATCCATCCATTCCCTATGAGAGATCAAATGGGTAAGGGAAAGGGGGAATCATCCATTGAGGGAAGGAACTACACTAATCGATCGATAACTATTCTCATCGTAATAACAATGATGAATGAGTAAAGTGAATGACAAATGGTTTAACTAGAATGAGCATGAATGGTCAATGTATCGAATGGAAAGGATGATTGGGAAAATACCTGTGAGAGGGGAAGAATTATTGATACGATAAGGAAATGGATTAGTGATGTCAGTCTGTGTATGTTTCCACATCGTTATTATGACTGGTAAAACGGAGTAACAATATAGACAAGAGTAAGGCAAATGGGTCAAGAGTGTAACAGGTGATGATGATGTGTACAAGTACTACGGTATTCACAGATATGAACGGGTTACGGTAATCTATCTATTCTAATCGATCGATATATTAGTTTTGCTTAGCCATATTGTTCCTGAGTAGAGCGACGAGGTCTGGACCGTATTGACGAACGAATGCATTAGAATCGAATTGAGAATTGGAGAAGGAAGAAGATTGAGACGATGCAGAACTGAAATTACATACATTGTGACAACATCTCTGACACATGGGAATGAAGACAGGTGAGACCATGTAACGTCTGATCTGATTATAATGAGTCGATATATTCTTACCTGAGTCTCGTTTGTCCATTGATGGGATGAATTCTTTCCTTTTCTCTTTCCATTCCACTTATTCTCTCTCGTTCTCGCACATTCGAAGTGTCCATCACATTATTGGCAACATCGAGAAGAGTCGCCCTTAATTAAGTACGATTTATTAAAGAACAGCCTTCAATCGTTTGATATCGTATCCATACTAGTATGAATTAATTAAATCGAAAAATAGAGTAGCGGATCTTTCTTCCTTCTCACCTATCATCATCATCCAATCCTTCCATTTCTCTAATCAATCTCTTCGCATGGATCATCTTATTCATCGCCATTGCAAATTCCTCAGTACACTGTTGAAGATGATGGGCCAATTCTGAATACGAAAATGATTGCATCACAAAATACATCAACATATTAATCATCTACACAACAAAGTATCACCATTTCAGTTCCTACTGATAAAGACAGAAACACAAAATACAGAAAGAAAGTAGCTCACTCTTGATCTCATCAGGCTTTCCTTCAAATTGTCCCATCCAATCATGATGAATATTTCCATTCATTATCGATGATCTGGGAGATTCATCCGATCCGAGATCGGGACCTTCCAATTCCCTGAAATCAACGATATTAATCGATCCCTCCCCTCCTCTACTCACTGTGGTTGCATCTTCTGTGATAGATAATTGGGAACTCTTCTGGTTGTTGTCGTTGAAGGGGAAGAAGTGAGACGAGGGGATTCACCCAATCGACGACCAATACGAACACCATCCGAGATGAAGGAACTGAAGGAGAGAGATGAGAGAGAGAGAGAGAGATTGAGTCAATAACTAACCGAGAAGGTGCACTCTCCTTCCTCAGATACGTTGAATGAAGAGGAGATGCATCACTAGCATTCGAATCACTTTCTCCACTTCCACTCTCCATTCTCGATCCCATTCCTCGATTACGAGGATGATATCGATCAACCTCAAGAGACATCATTACACACATTCACAACATGAACACTAGAGTAGAAAAGGTCATCTGCGTCTACCTAATATTCGAAAACATACTACGTTTCTGAGGCTCCATTTCTACGAATGTCCGGAGAATAAAAATCGTTCAGGAGTTTGAAATGTTTTCTCAGAAAGGGGTTTCCTTTTCGATGATTCTTTCATCTAACTTTTTGATGTATCTCTCCCTCTCCCTCTTCCCTTCCCTCTCACCTTCTTCTGAACAGCTCCTCGTCTCGGTTTGAGAATGGGAGAAGTGAATTCTTCCCTCTCTTCGTATTGTCTCTCATCTGCCAGATCGGGATTAGATGCCTTCTTCAATTGGGACATCGCACCAAGGAGACCAGAAGAGACACCAGATGAAGATGGAATTACTGAGAGGAATTGATAATGATTAGTAGTCAATCAGAGGGAATAACTCACTTTTGGTAGATGGACTTCCTTCCATTGCATTCTCTCCATTGAGTTGACCCATTGAACGAGCGAGATTACGAGAGATTCGATTGAGAGGAGAACTTAAATGAGAAAGAGATTGAAGAAGGAGGAGGAATGACCGTAGCTATACATTTGGAATGGAAACGATTCAAGAGGGATGAATCGTACTCATTCCATCAATAGAAAGGCCGATCATTCCATTTTTCTTGTGAATCACAATAGAATCGATGGTATTTGATATTGATTCCCATCATCTCTCACCTTAGTCTGGGTCTATTCTCATCCACATCAAATCCTCCTCCAATCTCCAATTGTCCGCCTCCTCTCAAATTTCCAATTGATCTTGCTCTTGAAATGGGTGAAGAATCGAGATCACCCGATAGATTATCCGTTGACTGACGAAGTCTGTAGAGGATTGAGTAAATTACACTTCATTCACTGTCAGATAAAGATAATACTCTTGTATTAACTTATTCAATTCAATAAATAAATGAATAATCACACTCACTTTCTCGTCTGTGCAATCTTATCGAGTGCTTGACTGCTCTTCCTCAATTCTTCTCCTCCTCTCAAATTCGATCGAGAAGGAGTGCGACGAGAGGCAAGTGGATACGGTGACTCACAATCCTCAAGAGACAATCATTATCCACCGTAATCATTACAAAATTCCCTCACCTTCCTCTCATATCCCTTATTCATTCCATTGGGAGTGCTCGTCGCAAGAATTCCATTCATTATCAATTGATTTGGACTCTGAGATCTCGATCGAATATGTTGACGAAGGGCAGAGAATGAATCATCTTCTTCTGAAGAATCAATTATTGAATATGAGTGATTGATTGAGTTGATCACTATTCTACTCCCTCACATCACATCTTCATCTACTCTAATGGGATTGATCAACTTAATCACGAGGACTTCCCTTGTTCCGAACCAATTCAATCTGATGGGAATGGGAAGAGGGAAAGAACCAATCTGTGTGTATCAAGGGCAAAGGAAAAGAGTTACAGTAGTTCGGTTTGTTTCTTATTCGAGAGAAGTGGGCAGATACTTTGCATTCAAATGAGTTATCTCGGGAGGGGAGGGGAGGGACAAGGCAGGGGAACATTCCTCCATCTCATTTCATGCTTCATCTCATGGCAGACTATCAAAAAAGGAGCGAATTGGCAAGCAGAATAAAAGGGTCCAAGTGGTTGAAAGTATCGATAGATAGAGTCTCATCGAGATGAGAAAAGGGAAAAGGAAGGAAGGAAGGAAGGGGGCAAGCGACAGAATAAATCATTCCATCACACCAATGTACACCATCATCTACCTTGTAGCCAATCTGCTATCCAATGGATCGATAATTGATCTACAAGATCATCTCACTCCCTCTCCTCTCTCTCTCTCTCTTCTCTTCCCTTACCTCTCCTTCCTCTCGATGGAGACCTTCCTCCTCCCCCCATTGTTCTCGATCTTCTCATTGATTTCACTTCTGACGCATTTCCTTCCATTTGATTAACGAATGGAGATCGAAATCCATCGTTCGTCGATTTCCCGAATAGATCCGATTCTGAAAGCAAGCAGAGCCAAGGCTGAGAAGAGAAGAAGAAGAGAACACAAGCTGTTAGTGAGAGGACGATTCACAGTGCACAATGATAACGACACTCCACTCGCGAGTTACTGTAGCAGAGCAGGAGTAAGTAGAAGGAAGAAGAAGGAAGGAGGAAGGAAGGAGGGAGGAAGGAGGGAGGGTGGTGGTATACGGTAGGGAGTGAGGGAGGTGGAGGAGGATACGGTAGGGAGAGGGGATAAACATACGTCGTCTCGTAATTGCAGCTGCAGATGCTCCTGCAGGAGAGGAAGTGAGACCAATGGATGAAGTTGTCCTTCGAGATGATGATGAAGAAGAAGTCGATGAAGTAGAGGGAGACCATGCGGTACGAGGAGGCTGAAAGAGAGAGGAGTTATCGATTGATTGAATGGATGACATCTACCGTATACCCCTTCCCGATTATGAACCGTACTTCTTCTAAAGGAAACGATTAAGCCTCGCCGTTTAATAGTCCCCCTTTCCTCTCCCCATTCATAACTAGCCCGATCAACTTTTTGCCTCAGTCCACTACAATCCCCTTAAATGGGCACTCACTGCAAAACTGAGAAAAGAGCTGAGCTTTCAAATCCCCTTAGAGAGTGATCAGCACTGATTTCCTAATCTGCCCATCTCATAATAAACAACGAGTGAATACGAACATGCCTTCCGGTGATGATGAATCGGACTCGTTTCCTCAATCCCATTCGAGTGAGAAAGGAAGGGGAGGGGGAGGGGGGGGGAGAAGATGGAGGGGGAAGGGGCAATGGCTCGATTCTATTCAAGAGAACGAACCCTCCTCCTTTTCTGATCAAGCTGTGAGGGGAGGGGTGAATGGGGCACGAGAGAGAGAGAGAGAGAGAGAAAGGAGGGAAGGAAGGAGAGGGAGGAGGAGAGAAATAAAGACTGGATGAGCACAAATTATCAATTGCTTCTCAGCTCAATTCTTCAATTTGCTTGACTAGATCACTTTGAGAGACCGGTCACTTTGAATGGGAGAAGTCGAGTCAATATCAGATTGGAGAGAGAGAGGAGGAGGGGGGAGGCTCATCCTCAAACCAATCAACTGCTTCTTCCTCTCTATTCCCATCTCACTTTTTGTGTCCCCTCAAGGGGTTCCATGACTAATCTTCCGCCTATTTTTCCCTCTAGTTCATCCAGGAAATTCCAATGATTCATTGGTATCTTAAGACTTCTTACAGCAACATCCAATTCGCGTATCATGAAGTGTGCAAGTGTGCTTCCTTACCTCTTTGACAGTACTCTTCAATTGGAATCTTTTGGATAGAGATAATCTCTCGGGCGATTCTCTACTGAATCCATTCGAAGGAGGAGCAAGAGAGGGAGGTGGAGACTGCACGGAACAACCTCCAATATACTCACTTTATTGTAGGAAAGTTATGTTGGCACTTCTTCGGTTTTTGGCACAGCCTTTTCTCGTAGAGTATTCCCTCCCTACCATTCCAAAAACCGAAGAAGTTCCGGAAAGTTTGACCCTACAGTCTTCCATTCTCTGATCACCGCTCGTTCACTTACCATTCAATTGTTCTGCCTGTTTCCTTGCCAATAGATTCTCTCTCAATCGGGAGGTGGGATTGGATGATGACGAGGAAGGGGCAGAGAGAGGAAGGGAGGTGGTGGAAGTGAATGAATAGGGAGAGGGAGAAGGACGAAGGAGAGATGAAGGAAGAGGAGACGGAGACGAAGAGGCTTCCATTGAACGGATCACCGCAACTGAAAAGAAATATATTAATATTGTTATTATTATTAATTTAGTACTAGTGTAAATAAGAAATAGAAGTACTGCAGTAAACAAATCAAATTTAGCAACAATAAAATAAATCGAGTAATTTTGAAGCAGTAGTAATAGTGCAAGATCGTAAGAATGGAAATGGAAGTATAATGAGTGCACGTAGTGAATGGAATGAGGACATTCAATCATCATTGATAAGAAGCTCACTCTCCTTCACTTCTAGAAAAGGACTACCTCTTGATTGAAGGGAGAAGACTGATAGGAAGGAGGGAATGGAAGGAAGGAGAATGAAGGAGGATTGGGAAGGAGAAGGTTTGAAATGAGAAGAAGGCGATGGAAAAGAGAAGTAATCAATGGAGTGATTAGAGTGATAAGCGATAACAGTGAGAGAGAGAAGAGAGACAAGGGGATCAGAGAGGAAGAGAAAGGGATGAACGGACTCTCCTCATATCACACACTCTCTCGTCTACTCTGATCAACGAGAGAGTGAGAGAAAGTGAGAGACAAGGCGTGAAATAGACACTCCTTCTCTCATGTTGTGAAGGAGTGGAAGGAGGTGAGATTCATTCCACTATTCAAACCAAGGAAGGGAAAGAAGAGACACATCAAAGGGAAGCGATCTCCCTCTGAAGAGATATTGTGTACAATGAGGGGAATGAGAAGGGAAAGAGATTAGAAGGAAGAGGACCATTCACACCCTAGGGGAGAAGAGAAGAGATGAAGATGATGGACTGTGAAACGATTGAGAAGGAGATGGAGAAGGAGGGAGGGAAGGGAGGTAAGCAAGGAAAGGTAGATGAATCATTCAAGTGAGAAAGAACGAAAACAGACAAATACTGACTCTGGAGAGAATTCAACACAAGAAGAAGAAGAGGAAGAAGTACAAGCACTGATTGACTCCATTCCATCTCAGTTCTAACCAAATCAAGAGACATGAAATGGATCAAATACTCGAGAGGGAGCTACACTAATGGAGTGAAAGGGAAGGCCACACATTACTGAATAGAGTCTAGACCAATGGAGGCAACGAATAAAAGTAATCAATGTGTAGTAGCATACATCTTGATTGTGGTTGGAAGTTGGATGGGAGTGTGGAAGGGGCGAGTTTCATTCCTCCGTCGAGAGAGGATGAGAATGGAGAGGAATCTGCAAGGTAGATACTTGTTACATCACTAGTCACAATTCAGTGCATTAATATCTGAACCAGGGACAAAAAGGAGGGAAACGCTCCCAATCGGCCGTCGGTTGTTAGGTAACCACTCTCACAATGAGATAGAGACCATCTGGCACTACACAAAGGAGATTGGAGAAGAGAAAGGACGAGGGGGGATAAGGGAGGGAATGAACAGATCAGAGAGAGAGATAGAGAGACAGTTACCATCACAACCTCCCTTGAGGGGGGAGGAGATACAATGAGTGGAATATGAGAGGAAGAGGGCATTGAGGGGATGGAGACTGTATATGGGGATTAGAGGATATGGAAGGGGAGTGGTCATAAGAGAGAGAGAGAGAGAGGTAGAGAGACCACCTGAGGGGGGAGTATGAGACCGAATCAATCCATATCGAGACTACTTGAGGTGAGAGAGGGACGAGAGAAGGAAAGGTATCTCCCCTCTAGCTATTCAAAGGAGTGAAAGGGAGTCCCTCTCAGTGTTCCATTGTGAAATTCGTCTTGCCGCCCTCTCTTCCCTCTCTTCTCTTTCTCTCTTCCCTACGAACAACCAATTCCATGCTTTTTATTGCTCATAACAAGCGATTCTTCAAAGTTTCTAGAACAAAACGGCCGCTATTCCACCTCCATTCCTCTCTTTCTTTCTTACACAATCCCCTTCTCTACCGTAAGAAATCTGCCCCATCGGATGTAATCTATGGGTAAGAAAGAGTACAGTGTGAAAAAGCGATGTAATGGACCCTGGAGATATTTCCGGAGCGAGCAAAATGGAAGAAGAAGTAGTGAATTCGAATAGACAGATCAGGAAAATGTCGTCGAGAATTATCTAATACCCGAAAAAACATACTCGGAATATACGGGTTTCATGTCATGTGTCAGATTTTCATGTATTTGAATAGATTATGAAGTGAAGGAAGAGGATTGATCTCACCATTATCATTGAATGTCTCCTTCTCTTTCTCCATTTCTCCCCATTTTCTTCTCGTTCTTCGTGGACTCGCTGCACGATTCTCATCCATGAATGAAGTAGAGGAAGAGAACATTGGAGATCCAATTGATGATGTCGATTTAGATGATTGATAACGAGCAGAGGAGTGACCAGCTGAAAGGAAGGAGGAGATGAGGGAAGAAGACTACCTGACACTCTCGGAAGCCTTGTTCAATGGACAAAAAGATATGTGATTGATCTCATTCGAGTCAAATTCAGTCTAACAAATGTTTCCCAACCCCAAACCCGCCCTCGCTATCACATGATATAGAGATAAAAAGGGACTGGAGCCTGCGACGATAACCCCCAAACAGAGAAAGAATATAAAGAGAGAAGGAAGAAGAGGAGGCAGATAAGAATTGTAAGCAGTAAAAGAGTGATTGATCCTTTGCTGTGGGGGCAAAAACAGCCAAGAATATAAACATTGACCTCTTCCTCTTCTAGCATAAACTAATCCATTGATTAGCCTCAAGCAACAATTTTTCACCCACTGAAAGGCAGCTAAAAATGGCAAATACGTGGTCTCGAGTTTCACGTCAAATAAGGGAAAGATAAATAGAACGGAAGGGGGGGGGGGCAAAGTGAATGGAAGAGTCAAATGGATCCATCATCCATTCACACTTCAATCTATTCACTGAGAAGTACACTCCTATTAAAACTTATGTTCGCTAGTGTTCTAATTACTATTAAACTACAACGATTTCATTTTTCCAGATAACAAATAAATAAAGCGTACAATTTCCCTCGACTGTGAATGTCCCGTCGATGTGATTGTCTCCTGTCGATGATGGTTCGAGAAGTGAGAGACTGCAATGGGGAAAGGAATTAAGGAAGAACAAGACATAGACATCATCAATTGATCTGATTGATCATTATAAATACATAATCATAATAAAAAATGTGTATTGATCAGTTGTAAGTAGTAATCCCGTTAATCTAGGCACTTGCGTCCTGTGTAAGATCACTGCTAGGCCAGTGATTATTCAAGGGAAGGAATGAATAAAGAAAAGGTCTATCCATATTATGACGACCCGATATCCACACGGGGGAATACATTCCTCTCCTCTCTTTTACACGGTGGGATAAGCGATAAATACAAAAGAGACGTGTGTATGTGCATCCTTCTGTGAATGAATGGGTGCGAAATCCAAAAGGAGCGAAGAAAGAGAGAAGGAATGTTATTCACGCTTCCCCTTCCCATGTATCTGCCACCGTAACGGAAGAAGAGGAAGGAGGGAAGGAGGGAAGAGGGGGGGGGGGGTGATAGGAGGAGGATCAGAGAGGTGAAGGAGTAGAGAGAGAGAGAGAGAGAGAGAGAGAGAGGAGGGAGCGGGGGTACAAGCAAGAGAAACCAGCTGATCAGTGCTCTAAATGGATGAACATAGAGTGAATTGACTGACAGACAAGCAGACACATTTCCTGCCAGCTCCCATTCAATCTACACAGTTCCAATCGGGTGGCAGTAAGGTCTTCCCTCTCTTTGATCTCCTCTCTCTCTTCCCTTGGGCTCTCTTTACTCTTCCGATCACCTTCCCCCCATCAAAGTGTGAATACTAACACTGAGAGAGACGGATGTAAGGAAGGAGAGAGAGGGAGAAGGGGGGGGCAGAAGATGGAGGCTCAAAATAATATTCCACAGCAGACAAACGGTGAGTTCATCCGGATTCATCCCCGTGAGAGAATGGAAGAGAGAGGAGAGATAAGGAGAGAAAGTGGAGGAGGGAGATGACACGTAAAGTGAGTCACTTAAGAGTGGAACACGCAAAATGGAGAGAAGAGAAGGAGAGCAAAGGAGGGATATTACCCTCCTTAGACTGGGACTAGACATAAACATCATCTATTGAACTGATTGATCAGAATAAATACACAATCATAACAAAAATGTGTGCTGATCAGTTGTAAGAAGTGATTTCTCGTGGAGAAACAGTTGAGGATGAAAGGGAAGAGTTGAAAGAAGGAGAGGGAAGAGAGGATAGACAATGGATATAAGCGGATTCCCATGGAGGGGACGAAGGGATGACCCGTATCGAGTTGAGTAAACGGAAGGAATGAGAGATGGAAGAGATGAAGGGTGAGAAAGGGAGGGAAGGAGAAGAAAGAAGTTAGATGGGTTGGAGGGAAAGGGGATGACTGTTTCACTGTTGAGAAAGAGAGACGGGACGGGAAGGAGGAAGGGAGGGGGAGGGGGAGGAGGTAGACAAGTTGGAACTGTGTGAAATAGAGAAAGAAAGAAGGGAGGGAGGGAGGGAACGCAACTCGGCAGATGCAAACTGCCGATAGCAGTGGCCCATTCTTCCAATTTCTCAGCCATTTTTGATCGATCGATACCGTAATCTCAATCGTTCCCTTCAGGACACGATTAACTACCACAAACAGTGAACGGAAGGAGCACAACCTGTCTCTCTCTCTCTCGGGAATGAATACATAAAAGAGGTAGTTTAGTGTTAGAAGGGAAGAATGAAGAATGGAAGGAGTGAGGAGGGAAATGACTGGAATGGCAACGAGGGTGAAGGGTGGATTGAAGAGGGAGAGAGAGAGAGGGGGAGGGGGGAATCAGATGGGGGAAGAATCGTCTAGTATTTGATCAGTCTGTCTATCTCTCTTCAATCCAATTGAGGAAAGAAATGGGAAGACTCAGACCTGTTAATCCATCCAATGAACAGATAAGAGATTGTGATCAACAAGTGATGGAAATGGAACAATGGTTCCATTCCTTCCTCTCGATTGAACAACAACCGATTCGATAATAGTCTAATCAGCATCTCCTTTCTCTCTCTTTCTAATCCCTTCCCCTTTGTGACCCCGTTCCTGAGGGAAACCAGAGAGTGGAATGAAGAGGAGAAAGAGAAGGAGAGGACGAAACAACACCCATCAATTGGCCTTTCGCTTCTCATTATTATTATCTCTATCGCCTTCATTCTCATGACAAAATGAAGGAGAAAAGTGAGAGAGAACGCACGACTTAGCAATGTGAATGGGAAGAAAGAAGGAGGGGAATGGATTATGATAGGAGACCCACTCCTCCCTATTCACTCCATTGGACCACACGTGTTCGAATGGTCGTATCGAGTGACGATATGATGAAGGAGAAGGAGAAGGAGAAGGAGACTGACATCTGGAGAGATCTCCCCCTCTATTTCACTCCCTGGGAGGTATGAGAGAGTAGGGAGATATGAGAGACATTAGAGAAATAAACAAAGTGATTCGGATGAAATATAGCATCGAGTATATTGAAATGGTGAAAGTGAGAAATGGATTGAGAAGGAGGAGCTAGAGGGGTGAATGAATGAGATTGAAGATCTGATTGGAATCTCATCTCCTTCTCAAGACTCGTCTCATTTCAAGGTTGAGGAAGAGAGAGAGAGAGGGAGAGAGGGCGTCACCCTCCCGTTACAGGTAGATGCCATTCTGTCAATTGACATGAGAAAGACGAGAAGAAGAAGAAGAGAGAGGCAAGAAGTGATCAAAGTGATGCCTGTGGAAGGTCGAGAGAAGAAGAAGAACGGTGAGAAGAGGAAGGAATGGAACGGAATCGAGTAGCCGAGAGGAGGGGAAACGCCCTTTCGAGACACTCAGATTCATGATTTGAATCTATGATGAGAAGATGGGGAGAGATCAGGGAGAATGAAGAGAGTCCGGACGAGAAAGAGAGAGAGGGAAAGAAAGGTAAGAAGGTAAGTAATGATGGAATTGAGACGAGGGGCAAGAAATGAGACTGGAGGGCAGGGAGGAAAAAGGAGGGAAAAGGGCAGATCAAAGTAGCGGCATCATTCAATCAAATAATCCTTTGACGCTGAATCGAGAGAGCGGCGAGATCAAAGAGTTTCGAACAACAACTATCGAAAAACAACAACAAAAACAGTTGTGAAAGCGGCGCAAGTTCTCGATAGGGTGAGGTTGAACGGCACTCTTCTTGCCTCTTCCATTGCCTTCCAAGGGAGAAGAGGGGAACAAACAGGAGGGAGAGGGAGGAGGGAGGGGGGAGGGGGGAGGGGGAAGGGAGAAGTCTCGAAGAGGGAGAAGAGCTCATTCAATTGTCTACCTGTGAACAGACCAATTGCATTGAAGAGAAGAAGAAGAAGAAGAAAGAGATGAGAGAGGGGAGAGAACAGAAGGGATTAGGGGACTCGCGAATCACAGTGAACTTATACGAGAGGAGAGGGCGAACAATGGGAAGCACATCACTGAACCATTCCCCTAGTCGTATCTAGAGTTCGAAATACGTGTAACCGTCTCGTCATTCCGAGGGAATTCTCGTTACTCTGACCGGTGAGAGAGTACGAGGAATGAAGAGGCGGTACGAACTTTACTCGCATCTTACGAGTACTCGTCAACTCACTTAATAATTTCTCCATCGTCTTCTCTTCTTCCACTAACAACAATGGATGAATTCGATCCCACTCCACTCTCAGTATCATCATCCATGACGAGAGAATTCACTGATCCGAAATGTGACGAATCAACCTCAGATTCCTGACAATAGGGAAGATTAATGTCTAGAGAGATATAAATAATAACCTTAGGCTGTTCATCGGATACGGTCTCACTTCCACTGCCTAGCACACTATCGGGCGATGGGGTACTGTAATGAGAGATCGATCAATGACTTTATTACTTCCTTCTCCCATTCGACCAGTAATTATGAGGATATCGAGAGTGAATCTCGCACTCAAATCTGTCATTCCTTTCGATTGAGAGAGCGATCGCTTGAGATAAAGGAGAAGAAACGTGAAATGGCAGTGAGGGGTCATCTCTCATGCACAAATGACTAAGAGATATCAAAGATCAACAATCGCACCGTGCATCAACGAATAGTTTCCTCGCCGTAGAGATTCTATTGAAGAGACGGTCGGAGAGACGAAACACGTACAAGCATCCATTCGACGATGTTACGATCAATCTTCTGCAATCAACCATTATAGTTACCGTATCCATCATTCAGTTTACGATTCACTAATTACCGTAATCTCTCCTCACCTGTGATCCGCCGAGAATGCAATATTCGTAGTCATATCTCCGAATCCTCTCAAGACTGCTACGGGATTACCACTCTTCGCCTGAATTAAATCACTTGTCGATAACCGATTCCTACTGTACTACCGTACCTCAACGATGTATACGAATCGATCATTGCAGATTGAGGCAACGAAAGTGCCGGAATGGTCAATGGCCATTCGAGTACACGATGAACTGCCTACCGTACCTTCAATCGATACCGTATTCCCCTCTCTCTCTCTCCCTCTACCGTATCCTTCCCCTTACCTGCATCAGTGGTCGCTTTGACTGTCGAAAGAAGTTTGCCTGTCAATGAATACTTTCTCAATTGTCGATCAGCACATGAAGTGAGAAGAGAGAGACAATCAATTGATATATGGAGATCATTTATAGAAGCCGTACTAGAGATCTGATTCAATCGATCGAAGACAAGTGAATCGTCCTGCAATGGGATAATTATTGGTTTAGTGATATTGAATTCTCACTTACCCTACTCGCCACCTTCCAGATAATAATCATCTTATCGGCTGCGCACGTATACATCATAAAACCATCCGAGGACTGCATACAACGAATATTTAATTAAATTATATTGATAAATTGGCTAATCAATCCAATAAAGAGGGATAGACAATATAACTCGAGAAATGATCCCTCTCTCTCTCTCTCGTCGACCGAGCGGACGAGAGAGTGTGCAAAATGAAGAGACGGCGGAATCATTTCTCGATCTCTAATAGAGAATAACTAACGGCGACAAATTTGATGGCGATGACAGCACTGGAATGATCTTCAATGGTAGTGACATGAGAATATTCATTGTCTGGACGAAAGATATGAACCATACGATCACGACCTCCACATGCGAGAAGAGAGGGACAATCTGAGAGGAATATAGGACGTCATCTTAGTCAATACAAGGACTTTATCCTAACCATTGGAAGGAGTGGAATACTCGAGACACATAATATCGCCATCCTGTGCATTCTCTGTGAAGATTATGTCCATTGAAGGAGTGGACAGATCGAGAACCCTGAATGGATAAGGATGAGGAGGAGAGGAGGAAGGGAGGGGAAGGGGAAGGGGGACTGACATGAGTCTTCCGTTTCTCAATCCCACTGCACAATGTCGACCGTCTCTCGATACACGGAGACTCTTTATCCCATTCTCGAATCGTTCAGTCGATGGCATCATTGAATTGTCTGTAAATGAACTACTGTATCTCAATTGTCATCACTCATTCCTTCCATAGTCATCTCCAATACATCCCTATATCTCACTTCGGGCTGCGACCAATTCTGCCTCGTCATCCACAATCACCATCTTCTTCAGATCATTGGAGAGAAGATTCTGGAATGGGTCCATTCAATTCCCTCTCCATCAGATCCCTTCTCTCTACCTTCATTGGCGTGTTTCCCGTACTCGTTCCTCCATGGTGAAGATTCCACAATCGAAGTGTTCCATCTGCACCTCCCGTCAAGAATGAACCACATGGAAGGAAGGCACCGTCATCAGGATATATCTGAGAGATAACACCTTCTTTCCTATGGATAGATAGTCTGTCTCTCTCCTTTCGCAATGATCTCTTGTTCGTTTAACTGACGAGAGATAAGGCAAAATGCAGAGACGAGAACATTGTTTCTCCTCCGTCTGTTCAATCGTTCTCTTCTCACCTCAAGTGCATGGATATTGCCGACATGAGCAAGTGTTGAATTGATCTTCTTGCATCCTCCCTCTTCTCCTTCTTGCCATGAATAGATAGAATGATCTGCATACGCCACAGTAACTGTCCATGTGGATGGATCACAGCACATCGCGTGGACATCAGGGAATCTCAATATTGTCTTCGATACATTGACTGGTAAATTTGGAAAATAATCTGGCACTTCTATACTCTAGTGCCCAAAGGTAGATAGATATCTATTTTCTTCCACGCTCATTCGATCGCTCACTGTATCATTGCTCACTACTCTCTAGTTAGAGTGCGGCTTTTGGGCATTAAAATAAAGAAGTATCAATACAATTATTAAAAATTCATTTTTTAAAATTAATTAAATTAATAAAATGCATACTTGGCTCCATGGGGTTTATTCTGAATGTCGTCGACGGTTGTGGCCGATGCAACATCTTGAGTGAGGTAGTGAGGGAGACAGAGAGATGGACGACTACTTGGTGATGGAGATAACAAATCTATTGATTGCACCTGAAATACAATTGACGTCACCATTCATTCACTTTCCTTCCATTTTGAGCAGCGACTAAAACATACGGCTCCATTGCTACATCCCAGTAGTAGTCTCGATCCCAGTGCACAAATAGCGAAGATCTTCCCATGATCGAATTGAAAGGTACGAAGGATCTGAAATACATTCAGTGATGAACATCCCACCCTCCCTCCTCCTCACTAAGGCTGTTCAAAAACGCACTCCTCATTTCACATGTTCTCTCGCCGGTAAGAAGAGCGAAAAAGCATTGCGAAATGAGGAGTGCATTTTTGAAGAGCCGTGCTCCTTACCTTCTTATCGACCAATTCATGAATGGTTCCCTTCTCCGTGACAGTGATCACTCGATTATCTTCCATAAATGTCACATCCACATACATTCCATTCCTGTGATCTCCGAGTATCGCCGCCCGCCCCTGTAATATCTCCATTCATCCTATTTACTCCATTAACACTCTTCAATGGAGATGATCAACTTTTAATCACAAGTCACTTGATCACTTGGCATCTCAACACTATCGAATGATTTCTATATTCACATTTATACCCAGAACAGGCGAAATGTGTGTTGCTTATGTAAGTTATAACACTGTATCCAATCGCTGACGGATTGCATCATTAACTGTCATCTCGTGATCAACTCACCGAGAGTCCTCTTCCTTTCACTTCTCCAATTGTCCAGAATTTAACATGTCTCTGTCCCACACTCACACACTGGGATCCATCGGGGGACACAGCGATCGCTTGCACCTTAAAACCACATTATCGTTATTTCAATTGACTAATATTATTGATCTTTGCATCCCTACAGTACCCCCTTCTTCTCCCACTTACCATTGCAGTCACTTTGGAATTCGCAATCTCCTCGCCGGTCTTCCAATTCCACAAGATGATACATTGGTCGTGACTCTCTCCAACGGAGATCAATTGATTGTGAAAGGGCGAGAATTTCTGCAAAATAGAAAATAATAATAACAACAATAATAATGATAATAACAATAACAATAATAATGAATAACATACGACGGCAACGATTCCGAACTTGTGTGAATTCATCTCCTTCGATTGTGTACCCACAAACTTGTCCGTCGTCTTGTCCATTAACTCGAATAGACGGACACATGGAGAATGACCGAACTGACAAAGAGAAAGAGATAATCAATGATCGAGATACAATGATACATCTTCTTCTCAATGTAAAACAGGGTGAATCCAATGTTTCCGTTTCATCAACCAGTTCAGTGTCGTTAGTCGTTTCAATGATAACAAATCAAACGTTAATTCAAAAGTTGAAAAAAATCAAGCTCTTAAAAATGTTGACCTAGTTCACGAAACGGAATCATTCGATGTATTTTATATGCTGCCCTCCTGACCTCTCCAGTGGCAATGAATCCTCCACATGGTGAGAAGTCAAGAGTGGAGAAAGTATTCTTCGATGGGCCAATCAGATGATTCTCCTTACTTCGTCGACCACGATTAATGACCACTGATGCACTGCAATTTACAAGTAGTTATATCCTTATTCTACCTTCTTTCATTCACAAAACACCTCCTTGGCCTCACTTTTTTCCTCATTTATTCCTACACCTCTTTCATCCCTTCTGACATTGAGAAGGGATGAGACATGGTTAAGCCTCCTTCCATTATGTTGCGAGAATGGTGAACAAAACAGGAGACGATTCGCAAAACCAACTGATCCAATGGAAGGTATAATAATCAATAACTGATACCGTACCCTGCGAGATATGCAATAGCTCCAGTCTTATGATCGATAGTTAATGCTGCCTGAGAGAGACTGGTGCAGCCGACAACTCGCTCCACTTTTGCCTCAAAGATACACTATTATTATCCGGAAATTAATTTGGTAGCATCTCCATCCCTCTACTGTGTTTGTTTGAAATCCCCAACTATATTCACCATTTTAATCAGTTTCGTAAATCCTCCTTTCCTCTAGGAGGAGAGGGGAATAGTGGCCAGACTGTGGCCTTCGTTCGTGTACTGTAAGGAGAAAGGGATACGGTAGGAGTACGGTAGAACACGGGAATTGACAAATGTCGAGGCAATATTAGGAGTGAATCGACAAGAATGACGAACGGGCAAATGGAAGGAATTCGCTCTTGATATTGAGTTGAAATTGATGAAAGAAGTGAGAGAGAAGGAAGAAGAAAGAGGAATGGAAGAGGGATAAGCCAATTGAAGTGGTATGCACTTCTACTATGGGAATGGAAGAGAAGAAGAAGAGGAAGTAAAGGGAGAGATACTGGAAGACAAAAGACTCACGCTTACAATTAGCATCTGTTAACTCATGAATACAGGAAGCAATCCAATAGAATTGAAGTGAAGCTATGATATCAACTTTTCCTTCCCATTACCTGTCCTTTCTCTCTCTCTCTCTCTCGAACCACTCCTCTTTCCCATTTCCAAAATAGGGCCGATTTCAAAGTGGAATGTTAAAGGGGAATTTGAATGGCATTCATTGTACTACAGAGAGGGAATGAGAGAGAATGATGGAAAGCGATCAAATCAACAAGGGAAAAGGTGTAGAAACTGTCGAGAGAAAGGTCGAATCACTCATTCAAAAGGGATGAAAAAAGGAGTGGAATGGTGAGGAGGAGTGAAACATTGGAGTGCACACTACTCCGAAGTTTGCACAAATGACTGAAGAGACAATGGAGAGACAGGGAAGGGAAGGAGAGGGAAGGGAAAGGAAGGGAGGAGAATAGAAAATGAGTGAGAAGAGACATCTGTAACTATCCCCTCTCGAGCATTAATGATCTCCACTCATTGATTCGATCAATGAGAAAGAATTCAAAGGGTAGCAGCAAAAATGAGATAATGATCTCTCTCTCAATTCGCCTTTTGTAAACTGCGCATTCATAAACACGTGAAACGAAGAGAAAGAGAGAGAGAAAGGAAGAAAGAAATAGAGAAAAAGAGGGATGGAATAGACGATAAATGCATCTGAATGACAGTTCAGAGGACGATTTAGAAGAGGGATCACCCTCAAAGAGGATTATTGAAGAAAACGCAAAAACGAAGCATACCTCCAAAAGTGAATCACTATTCGAGAGGGGTTTAGTTCCGTTTTGAATCGCGTATTCACAATTGAAATGGATAAATGAGAGGGCGTGATGATTAGATGAGAGATGAAAAGCACACGGAACTGATAAGAGAAGAGAGAAGAAAAAGGGACGAGAGGGGGGGGGAGGGAACGAGTCCAGGAATGAGAAGAAGGTGATTGATCTGAAGGGAATCTGAGGGACAAATAGAATATGCGACGAAAGGAGAGAACGAGTCAGGAAGGGAAGGGAGATAGAGAAGGGAAGAAATGGAGAGAAGTGAGAGATACAAGGAGAAAAGAAGTGATCTCAATGGCAGATTAGTGATAACAAGAGACGTTTATACAATCGGTGACGTTTAAATTCAGGGAGAAAGTGGCAATTACCCCGGGATGATAACGAGAACTATTACAGGGTACTTAATTTGAAAGAAGAGGGAAAAGGTACCAGCAGAGAATGAAAGAATCACAAAATTCGTTCGGAAAGTCGAATGAAAATTTTCAATCGTTTTTCGAACGTTCTTTCGAGAACAGAATATGAGAAATGGAAGACGAGATAGAAACGATCATCAAAATAGATGAGAAATCACGACAATTCAAGAAGAGCAGATGTGCATCAAATATTCAAGAATGAGAATGCAGTCTGAATATTCACCATGACTCTCTTTCGGAAGAGTGATAATAGACTAATCAGAATACGGAGTGATTATGATCCATATGACTCAATAGGGAAATAGTGACCGGAAGAGGAGTACGAAGTAGGGAAGAAGGGAAGATATTATCAACCGTGTGTAGTGTGAAAGGAAAAATGAATGAATGGAAGAGGGGGGAAGAAGCTGAATTGAATTGATAGAAAGGATGAATCGATGAGAGTATCCAAACATGTAGAGAAGAGAAGAAGGAAAAAAACGGAAGAAACGATACGAGAAAAGGTATGAGTAAGTTGAAAAGGAAGAGAAATAAGGTGCAACTCAGCCGTAGATGAGAAGGGATACACTAATAGTCGAATGAACTCTCCCTCACTTTCCCATGATCATTAACGAGTGATTGTTAAAAGAACTGAGAGAAGGAGGGAGTAAGAAAGAGAAGGAGGAGGAAGAATGGGAGGTCTCCTCAAGACATTCTCCCTCCTAGTCATGATTGACCTATCAAGACTGTACCATCCACTACCATTAACCTCTGTCGACATCAAAGAGACTGATTGATATGGAAGAGAGAAGAAGAGAAGATGAGGACCGAGTTTCCCTCCCACACTCATTCTGTGTACACACGAATAGTCAAGTGATAACTATGATAAGAGTGAAAGGGAACGATGAATATGAATAGATCTTTCCCTCCTTACTCTCGGTAGAATGAGCAATCCTTGTGTAGTCAATAGGATCATCTTCATCTTGTATCACTGAATGAATCTGTCACTATTCCTCCTCCCTTATGCTATCCCCCCTCTTCATCCTTCAAAGAGAGAGAGAGTGAGAGAGCCTTTCACAGATCAAGTGGCGCTTTCCCTCACTAATCTCATCTCCATAATTCGAAGAATGGCGAGTCAAATGAGTGAAATGGATAGGGTATGGAAAGGGGTACTAAAGAGGGGGATCTAGCCTTCCATTGGGTGGGCTCACAGACCGGTAGTTCTTTCTCTAGAGTAGTAGTATAGAGAAGAAGAAGAAGGATTAGCAAAGGGGCCAATCTCATTACAAAATCAGTGAGAGATTAAAAGGAAAAGGAGTGAAACCATTCAACAGATAGAGGATGTGCAACAATGAATTGAGTGGAGTGGTACAAGTAGAGTGGTACTGGTTAGAACGATAGAATCCAATCTATTCCTTCTCTTATTGTTTTCCATCAGAGATTGAGAAGGGGCGGATTCGGAATGGATTTCCCCTTCAATCTCTCATTCGAATCTCTCTAATCAAACAAGTGGCCGGTCATTCATTTCAAAAGTGACTGGATCTATGTTGTGAGAGTTGCAAACAGTGAGGAGGATCATGATGCTCCGAAAGAGGGAAGAGATAGGGGAGGAGATGGGAGTGATCTGGACGGATGGATGGAGGGGAAGGGGGGAATCCCCACTCCCATTCACTAATTTCCATGGACCGGAGCTAATCTCTCTCGAGAGAGGGGACAAACCACTGTGGGAGAGGAAGAGGGAGGGAGAAGGGGCAGCAATATGCCCGATATAGAGCTGCAGCAACAGAGAGAGAGAGATAAACAATGAGAAGGACAGACTGAATGGGGGACACCGAAAGGCAGATATAGACTCCTCCTGGATTGAGAGAGAGATCACGTTACACTTAGGAGAGAAGCCCGAAGGAGGAAGAGGGGGGGGGGAGGGAGGAGGGAGTGTACGACCGAGGATGGAGATGAACTAAGATTGATCGAATGAGGGAACGACGAGAGGGAGAAAGACTAATTGGGAAAGAGATCAGTCTGATTACTATCACAAAAGACCATCGGAAGACAATATTATGTGAAACGGAAGTGTGGAAGGGAAAGAGAGAGAGAGAGAGAGGTAAGTGCCCTCAGGGTCAATTGACGAGACTTTAATGGTCTACGTGAATGGGGATGAGGAGGGGTTGAGTAAGAATAAGATGGAGGGGAGAGGGATAAGATGGGTACAATCGGGTTGAGTACTCAATGCAGACACTTCAAAACACGACAAAACAAGAACAAAATAATAGGAAAGGAGGGAGGAACGAAGGAGGAGAAGGAACATTGTGCAAGAACTCGATAAGGAGAAGAAGATGAGAAGTATTCAGAAGGAAATGGAATAGTGAAGAATGGAATTGGTCTGAGAGAAGGAAGTAGAGAAAGGAGATTGGGAACGGGTCTCAGTCTCAGAAATGGAAGGATGAGAGGGGGAAGGAGAGGGGAGGGCGTTGATTAAGGACTGCCATACTGCTCGTTACTCCCTTCTCCACTCATCTAGACTGTCGGATAGATCAATGAATGGGTAGAAGAGATGAGAAGGAGAAGAAGACTCATTCCTCAGATGAGGGAAGACTCTCATGGGACACTGCTAGGATACCCAAAATAGAGAGGGAATCTCGTCCATTCTAGCAATGACCATATTGTCAGTGGTCATCACGCATTACTGTCTCATCCATCACACATTTTATTAACCCTTACTTACACTTAGATGATACGATGAAAAGAGAGAAAGATGAAATATGATCGAAGAGAGATGAGATCACGACAATATAAGTCAAAGCATCGACGACGTCACTGACTCATATCTTACACCATCCCCCCTCCCCTCTCTCCTTCTTGCATTGAACACGAGTAGTGCATGAGTAACAACTACTCTCTCGTTGCAATCATTTTCTGCCCTTTCCAACTGAGTGGACACTACGGGAAGGAGTGGCTACTATCCACTGTTAGAGGAGTACGAAGAGAATAGAGAAGAGAAAGAGTGTGTTCAATAACAGAAGGGAGGAGGAAAGAGACTGGAAGATGGTCTTGAATGGAAGATGAGATGAGTGAATGAGTATTGTCATTGACTGCGAAAGGAGAGAAGAAAGGGCAGGTGCTCACTCAGAGTAACGAGCAAACTTGACCCAGTAATAGGAGAAGACAGTGAATCCTCACGATGGTCTCCCCCCCCCCCTCTCTCTCTCTCTCTCTCTCTCACTTCCAATTGACAATCAATGATTCGTCGTTGAGGTGAGACTGTTTGTAGACAGAGTGAGAAGAGCAAGGAAGAGGGAGAGACAAGGGAAAATGAAGAGACGGGAAGAGAAAGAGAGACGGAAGCATACACGGTGATGACAGTGATAACTGATACTCATGGGAGAATGGAAAGCCAATCTGATTAGAGACACTGTGATACAGTGTGAGGCAATCAGTGGATCAATCACTACAATTGAACCATTTCAACCATAATCACTGCGCAAAAAAGTGAAAGTAAATTACGACACTAGGAGTTCAATGCATCCTTCTCCGAACTGTGATGGATGAATTATAGGCGGGAATTGCATAAGTGAGCCATCCATTACCACAACGAGAGAATATGAAGGGAATGAGGGAGGAGATGGAATCAGATGGACGGAATCGAACGCCCCTCAAGGTATCGAGAACGGAGGGGTGAAGGGAGGAAGGAGAGAGGGAGAGGGATGGCTAGAGGAGAGATCGAATTGAGAAGAGCGGTGACCCTTTAACCTGAGAAAGAAGAAGAGAATGGAAAGAAAGGAGAGGAGGAAGGAACAGTGGACATGTCTCAGATGTGAGGGGGGGGGAAGGGATGCCAATTATGTCCACACCCTGTGGGAACATCCCTTTCTATTCATCAACTCTCTCCATTACACACACTCTCTCACTCATTGTCCTTCGTAGTAAAATAAGGTAAGTAAGACGGTTGGAGGGCGGAAGGGCACCGTGGGAAGAAGTGAGGAGTGGAATGAGGGAGGATGGAGGGAGGACGGGAACTGGAAGGAACCTCCTATTGACATTTCCACCTTCACTTCAAATAAGAAGCACACAAAATCAAGACAACAACGTGAAAATAAGCAACATTTTTGCACTTTCTTTCGTGGATTGCGAAGGAGAAGCGCCTTCTTTAGAACGGGAATGAATAGGGAATGAGATGGAGATGAAAGGGAGGAAGGGACACTCGCTGATACAGAGGACGACTATGAATACTCTCCATCATTGGGGATCCTTCACCTTATCACACAGCCTCTTTCTCTTAATTACAGTACATGAACACAACTTCTTCTTCAGTCTCATCAATCTACATTTACCTCACTTCCCATTCCCCCATCTGAACACCCTCTTTAGTGTGAGTGTCCATGACTACCCTGTGAGTGCATGTAATCAACCCTTCTTCCTTCCCCTTACCACATTCATCAATGCTTTCCTCGTTGGAGAGTGAGATGGAAGTCTCGAGAGTGAGATGGGAGGAAGTCGAGAGGTCGAACCGGACGGTCGTGCAGTAGGAGTCGAGCCAACTACCATCGATCTGATAGATATTAATTAATCAATTAATAATGACTAATTACTCATCAAACATGAAACGTGTGTAGATACAATCAAGTGCACTGTAATGCCCACTGTAAACTGCGAGGGGGTAATATGTTGATAACTAACCTTCTCCTAGCAGCAGCAGAGAGACTTCCCATTCCTCCATTGGTAACTTCTCTCCTCGTTGGGGCAGACAACGACTTCTGCACCATTCCTTCTATAATAGAGGAAGAGAGTACATGGGAGGAAAGGGACAAGTCTCTAATCCCTCATTGTCCCCAATCCAATCACTTAATAATGACAAAGAGGGCTCTGAACTCACTCTTCTCCTCCTTCTTCTTTTCAATTCCTCCTCGAAGTGGGCGCTCCATTGAAGAACGAGGACGGTCAACAGGTGGCGGCCGCATATCTGATTATCGATTGATTAGGAAGGAGATCAGAGAAGAGATTGAAAGTGCAAGATGGAATAACAGAACATGCATAGAATACGAAGTGATGGGAGAGAATAGAAGGGAAGGGGGGACGGATGCTATGGAGGGGGAATGGACACTCAAAGAATAACCACCAAAACTTACACCATTATGTCAAGTATTTCCTGCAATTCGGTGAGAGTGGACGATAGAAGGTGAGAGGGAAGAAGGAGGAGATAGAAGACGAGGCTGTGAGATGGAGAGAGGGAGGAGGGAGGACGTCACAATGTGAGAGGAGGAGAGAAGAAGGGCAGAGGAGAGAAGAGAAAGAGATGGGATAAGGAGAGATATCAGGTCAATACAGAAATTATCATTATGATGGATGATACGGAGAGGAAAAACGAGATCAAATGGATGATAAAAAGAGGAAGAGAAGAAGAAAAGGAGAAGAGACAGAGAATGTTCATCTCGAGGGAAGGTTATAAGATCATATCAGAGTGTACACAGAGGAAGAAGATAAAAGGAAGGGAAGGGGGCTATCAGGAGAGGATAAGTGAGGACATACGAGAGTTTCTCTAGAAGCTGACAGCTGACACTGGAGGAACGTAAATCAGTGAGAGCAGATTACATGTTGCTAATCACCCATAAACGAGTCACGAAGACTGCAGGGAACACACCATCGATTGAACAGGCATTTACCAGGCTTTGGCCATGCGTTAATAGGGTTTGAAATGGTGCACAGGTAGAAATAAAGATCAGTGGTGATCTGACTTCATGAAATGTGAGATGAACCTCTTCCCATCTTACACAATGAGGAATGGGAGAGTCGAGTGTCCATTGCACGCTCATCAACACGATACGGGAAGGAATTATGAAGGAATGAGGTCTAGCAACAACAAAAGGGAGGAAGCGATCGAGCAAGTTGAAAAGATAAGAAAAACCGAGCGAAACAGCGAAGTTTGATTTCAAAGACGAGCGGGAAATATTCCCGCCTGGAAACCGCCGGGAAAATCATCAAAAAAGTCGATAATACAGCCCGCGCAAACTGTCGGAACGATTAATTCTTACAGTATGCAACACCTACCGTAATTATAGTTATTTTATATTTTTACTTCTATATTCTAATTTGTATTTGTAAAATTTTTTTAAAGAAATCGCGTTAAAATGCGTAAATCTCGCCACCTGCACTATCCGTTCAGCTGTTCTCTACGTTATTTGCAGAGAATAAAAATTGAAAATCGTCGCTTGAGTGGGTCGAGGATAAACAGAGAAGAAGAGATGCATAATGGGCGAGCTTAGTCGAGAGAGAGAAAAGAAGCTCAAATCGTTCTCGCCAATCGTCAGTGATCGACACTGTTCACACCATGTATTCAACCAAAGGATCTTCAACTTATGTAAATGACTCGGTAATAGAATCTATTCCTCTCAAAATACCATTCTCAATCGAGCAGTTTACTCTCATATTTGTCATGGCTGCAACTGAAGTACTTCAATCTATCTCACAAGGGCACCATTTATTCCTCCCTTCTTTGATCTATTCTCTCGTTTCAGAGTGAAATGACACTTCTCTCCGATCAACTTCGTTATTCAAATTGGCCTGAGATTCGAGATATCCGTCCCTTCAATTACCATTCATTGGATCGATCCACGTAAGTTCCTTCTGGAATAGTTCATCCATCGATAGCTCCCTCGAGACTAGTCAATCTTCCCCTTCTTCTCGTGTAGTAGTCCTATCCTCTATCCTCTATTTCTTGCCTTGGTCTAATCTCAGTCAACTACTTCTTTTCACTCTTCACACTCATCTCATTCCTTCTCTCTCTCCGTAATTCAAACCATTCTCAGTCCCCCCTCCCCTTCATCCCTCTCCCGTTCCACCATTTGATAACCATACCATTGAGTACTGCATAAGGGAGTGACCCTGAGGGAGAAGGAAGCACTGCTTGGTATCATCATTTTCCCACTTGACTCACCCCCCTCAAACACCATCCCTCCTCCTCCCTTATCATATCCCCTTCCCTCACTTTTGTGTTGTCTTTCCATATGGATTCATTGTTTACTCGTATGCTTGATCATGAGTTGTCTCCCATCGGTATTCAGCCATCCCTTACCCATTCTCATTGGAAATGACCAATCAACTCTTTATCTCACGGTCTCATGATTCAAAACTGGGGATATTTCTTAATCTCGATTCATTTCAATCAGAATTATCTCCTTATCAGTATGAACTTACTCACCCTTCTTCACTTTATCTTCCTTAGTCTTCATTTTCAATTTTGTGCCTTTCCTCATCACATTTTCCCATAATGACTTCGTTCTATGCTCATCCTCCCTCACATAACGATTTCTCCATTCATATCTCTTCTCTCTTCGTCTCTTCTTCATTGTTTGCCATACCACATCGATTCCAATTCGATTTCATATCTCTGTCCTTCCCCTTTCTTCCCTTCATCCTTCCATCTCTCGGGTGTCAATCCCTCTTCAATTCAGAATGGATAAACGGGAATCTCCCGTCCAATCATCATATTCCAATGAGAATGAAGGATCAGAGGTGAGTAATCTTCCCTTTTCTTCGGTCCATCGGAAGCTGAGTAAGAAAGAGAGATAGATCAAAGCGGTATTCTGCATTGAAGAAAGGCTCTATTTTGCCTTGTGACTGTATAATCGAATCATGACAATACTCTTCATTCTTCATTCTTCTCTTCCATTCAGATTCCATCTGGTATCGTGCAGGAGAGAAGAGCTCTCTTCTCAAGAGGATCCACCGTAAGATTTACATTATTGTCAAAATAACAGAAAGATATTTGTCTGCTTCAGCATCGCTAAAAGTCATATCTTTTATCGTAACGTGATCAATATTCCGTTGACCAATTGGAATTATTCAGTGGCTACTATTCCCTCCTTCATCTTCCTCATCTTTCCTCTCTCTCTTCTTCTTCTCCTATTTAGTCATCTTCCATCTTCTCCCTTTTCTTTCCGTCTCATTTCTTCATTCACTCTCTCGTTCCTCCTGATAAATTTGACGTGTTCCACTCTCATTTTATCTTCTATTTCCGTTTCGACCAATCAAAAGCCTTCTCTTATCTATTTTTATCTCATTCTTCCCGCAGAAAAACGGTGAAAACAACAACAACTCTAATCTAAATTGCACGATGTTGACCTCCTCCTCCTCCTCAATCAATTATAGCGTCGAACTCTCCGTGGATACTCTACAATGCCATCATCATGGAAGGAGAAGAAGGGAGGAGAGGGAAGGAGGAATCGATATGGAGTTACATTAGGAGAATCAATCGACTCACGAACCATTTAGTATGTTCATTATTCTAATTTGTATGTTGATCAAGAAGTGCAAACAGAATGAATCTCTCAATGAATTCCTTCCATTCTCTCAGTTCACCCCCAATGGATCCCCTCGTCACTGCTCGATCTCATCGAATTGATGTAATGGGAATAGGAATAACTGCCACTCCATCAACCATTCTCAGAGGAGGCCCATTCGATCCTGAGACTAGATTCCAGAGGTTAGAATCGATTCTTCGATTTGATCTAAATTATCTTCTTCAGAACCTCAGACTGTTGTGTTATCCGGGCAGGGTCGGGCAGACGAGGAACTGTGTGGACATTCCCTCAAGCTGGAAGTGATTCATCCACTAGAACTTATGATCTACCCGTCAAGAGTGAGACACTACCGAGAAGAGTTCCAGTCAGAGAAGTTACCATCAGAACAATTCCACAAAAGGTATGAGTTGGTGATGAAGTGGTATTGGAAGAATATGAAAGAGACCGCATCTCTAAATGGTTGATCATAAAAGAGAAGGGCAAAGGCGTCGACCATCCCATAACTATTTCATCCCATTCGCATTCTTACTTTTATTACCATTTCCCCCTTCCACGGGATTTGCACCAAACAAAAAGGAAAAAAGAGAAAGAATAACGGAGTGAATTGCAGAGAGAGGCTGCTTCTGAATGGAAAGGAGAAGGACCGTTGAGAGTTATGAAAGACCAATCAGAGTACGGACCGCCACCCGCATATGGTAAGAAGAATACGGTAGGTGTATCGATAACTGATTGGATTCCAGGTGCACGCCCCACCAACCATCCGCCCCCGCTTCCATCTACAGTGAACAACAATAATCGGGTAAGTAAATAGTTGATCCATTCATGATAATCATTATTTCCATTCAGGAAGACAAATTGGATCCTCAAGAAATTCGAAAAACGTGTGAAGTCATTCGAGAGTCTCTTCTAGAGGAACCGCCCAAGAATATGGTACGAATCTGGCCTTTACGAAATGAATCATCATTGCGAATTCATGCTATTTCCTCCTTTTCCATCTCTAGTTCAATACTATTCCTTCCTACCATTCATTTCCTACTCGTCTCAGTTACAATGGTGTACTAATCACAATCTCTTCCTATCTCTTCCATTCCCTCATCAAATCCAGTTCCCTCCCTTGTCCCCTCTCTGCCCTCTATCACCTCTCTCTATCACTCCATTCCATTCGTTGTGTGGTCGACGGTTACTGCAGTATCTTATCGAATTCACTTGCCTATGAATGATGCAACCTCTCCTCCCTCTGATATCACTCCTCTTTCTTTCTCTCCTTCTTTCACTGCACTGTCTCAGATGTTCTCTAATTCTCCTAATGTTCCAATGTCATTTCAATCTCTCATTTCATTACACTTCTTCTTCTCTCTAAGGGTCGATCCTCTTTCTCTCTCTTGTCACTCAATCACGATTCCCATTCAAGGGTTTATCCCTTCACTTTTCACTTCTTTATTTCCATCTTCTCGAGTTGTTTTCGTGCCCGCGGGCTAGTTTTCTCTTCATAATTTTCCTCTTCATTAATTGACTCCTTCAATTTCAAGTTATCATTCTCTCGCATCTTATGGAATAAAGTAGTCCATTTTCCGCTTGAAACCTCAGCTGCTCTCGTTTTCTATTCATTCGTTAGTACAACTTATCCCTTCCATTTCATTCATTTATTCTCCTTCGTTCTTTTCTTTCTGATCAATCATCCGATTACTCGGCCTTTCTACTTTATTCCTCTTTCAAGGATACCCTGCGCTATTCAAAATTACTACTTTTTCTCCATTCATTAGCATTTGCACTCAGATCATGACTCGTTATTCCTCATCAAAGTATTCATTTCAGTCTCTACAATCTCGTCTTCACACGATGGAAATTGAAATGGCCGAATTATCTCGTGCTCTCAACTCATCCCAAACACTCATTGATCAATTACACAATGTCGCTGCAGTAAGTGACTACCATATTCCCTCCCTGACTACCGTAATCTTCCCTTCCTGACTACCGTAATCATCCCTTCCTGACTACCGTAATCTCTTCATTTCCAGTCGGGATCCTCCAATTATTCGTCCATTTCGGGTGAAGATGACGATAGTCTCTCAGAGACAAACTCTCAGGTGGGATCAATCAAGTTTGAATGGTCAGAGAGGGGGGGGGGGAAGGGAGGGGTAGCATGTGGGTGGTGACAATGATCTAATCACCAATGATAACTCACCCCCTCTTGTTTCAGATTATTTCGTTGAGAAACCAGATTGCGATTCATTCGCAAAGTCTCTCGAATAAGGATGTGCTAGTGAAGAGACTCGAGAAGGAATTGAATGATGCACAGCAATGTGTCAGTCATTATTACTAACATTCACCATTTTTCTCGCATCTCGCGAGCTCGCATAAACCGTAATGTCTTTTGCTAAGAATAACTTGAACAGATGAAATTTGCAAATAATTTACTCACAAACACAATCATACATACAATCTCACATCCCATTTCAGAATCACGCTCTGAATTCTCAATTGGGTCTTCTCGCATCGAGTCCAGGAGCGAATTTGAAGAGGGATTTGAATGAAATCAAGGTGAGAAATCAATAATCGACAATGTTTATGAGAATTGCCTGAATAGAGTTGATCAAGGGAAAAAATGTGAGAAATTCCTTACTTGTTCGAGTACTCGATAGACTTTACACCAAGTTTGTCGTTCAGTTTCACACAATTCCTTCTTGTCCAGAGCTGTCTTCAGCATTTCCATGATTCCTGAATTACTCTTCATCTCAATTCTCTTCCTTTATCTCCATCCATACCTTCCATAAATGCTTTCCTCACGAGAGTCGGACATACATCCAAAATCATACAAGTGATCGCGTAGTCAGACAATTTCTCAGGAAGCGAAGCGAATCCACTGTTTTGATCGTAGTTGTTGATTGTGAGATCGAGCGCCTTAATTATCCATTCATCTTGAGACAATATCGTCGACCTACAGCCATAGTCATATGAGAGAACTGTCTGAATACATCACTATTCGATCCGGGAACGGGAGGAATTGGAAGGGAAAGTTCGTATTGAGAGAGGAGAGATTTGTAGGTCTGATAGGAGTTTGATGTTCAATGTCTAGTCGAAAAGGGTACCTCGAATGCAGTTTCACACAATTTCACTCCTGCTTCTTCCAATCCGAATTCTTCCACTCTAGACCATGCCTGAATTCAGTTAATCATTTGAATCAATATTCCTTGTGTACCTCCATGATCTCAGTGTGTTCCTGAGGAGTAATCGCTTGTTTGAGATACGCGTTCCTCTGGATAGAAATACCCTCGATAAGGTGCTTGCGAGTTATTTGCAGTAACTGTAAATACTCTTCTTTCCAAATCTTCTTGATTTTAATGTGGAATAGTGAACTGACCACCCTCCACGATCTCTCCGTTTCTTCATCCAATTCCTCCACTCCCTTTAGTACTTTCTTCATTGCAGATATCATTGCGTCTTCGAATAACTAAAAATTGATCATCAGTGTTCACGTTGATATTATCTCTTCAATGACTGACAATAAGATGTGGTTCATATGCATCATAGAAGAAGTGATGAGCTCCAACTTCATTGAGTACTCTCGTAAGGGAGACTATATCGTCCTTATTCTCCATTATCATTGTGATCGCAGCTTGCACTGAGGCACAATGATGTCTGCAGAGAGGAAGGAGTTAGGGAATGATTATGATTTCCCTAGAAGCATTGGACCGCAGGATGTCTTACGACTGTAAATCGCTTGACGTGGACACATACACCTTTACACCTTTATGATTCATAATAGAGTTCTTTCTCTCTCTGACTAATTAGCACTACCTCTTTTTCTCCTAATCTTCTGCCATTCTCACTAGTCAGTTATTACGAGTGACCAGTTTCGAGAAGGGAAAGAAGTGATTGGTCCAGACTGACTACCCCCACCCCTTCCTCCCATTCCATTCCCCTCTCACCTAAAGTAGAAATCTTCATGCAATTCCTTGTTCCATTCCTTTACATTTTCATCGATATTCCTTCCGAATTGCCATATTGGTCGAGTGTGTTTGAATTCCGTCATAAGATGTTCGAATGTCGATTGGATCACCGTACCCTCAATTCCAATCTGTTTCTCACGACGATTGATGAATACAGATTCAATTTCCTCTGCATTAGCAGCTCTCTAACTGTTTATGAGTGGCAATTGCGTAAACAGTTAACTGCATCACACCTGTTTATTCATCTTATGAAGTAGAATCCAATGGGCTCTCGCTAGATGAGTCTCATCCGCCTCCAAATCAGAATCGCACTGTATACAAGTATTGGGGAGAGAAATGAAAGAGTCCTTACTCTATCGGTTTCATCACTCCTAAGATCTTCTTTGATACTCGCTCCATCCTCTGAATCGATAGAGGAGGAGGCCGCATCCATTACCGTGTCCAGAGTCTCCTGGACAAGCTACAAATAACCATTGCTAATGACTTTATTGAAATATATGTGTGATGATGAATTCAACCGCTAGTAACCTTAATTCAATTCTCGTAGAACTATAGAAATTTGTCGCTTCAAAGTAAGAAATCTCGCGAGAATGCAAAGAAATGAGAGAAGGGAGAAGGACACTCCACCTGATGGACTCTGTATTCGTGATACATGGGATGACTAGCCATGAAGAGAGAAGAGTACTAATGGAATCTGTCGATAGAAGTCATCTGAGAGAAGGGAGAAGAAGGAGAAGGAGAAGAGGAAGGGAGAGGAAAAGAGAGACCTGAGAGATGGGGCAATTCACCATTCCACGATATTAGTTGGCCATGCAACTAAAGAGAATCCATGAGTAGAGGACCGACTAAATATACATTGGGATCCAATTGAAGGGATCCAATTCGTATTTGTATATGCTGCAGACAATTTTTATCACGAGATCATTTGATTGGTGTTGTTGATCAAGTGAACATCAAAGTGATTACTCCTCTTTAATGGGCCATTCACTCGAATGAACGATAGTCCATTCCCATTGTCATTCCTATAATTAGTCCCCCTATGATCAGCCCCCTCTTTCTTTCCCTTATGAATGACCCCCCTAGCAACCTTCCTTTCTCTCGTCTAGTGATTCATTCATCCTCTATCTTGCTACGAGTCCATTCCAAGTGGTAGGTCACTCTTCCCTTCCCTCTTGCACTCTTCATCCTTCCTGACAGTGGTCACAGTTTACTCCTCGATCTCTTCTCTTCTGTTTATCAACATTCTCTCTCTCTTCACTCTCCGATTCCCTCTTCTTCTTCCCCTTATCAACTACTCTCTTCTCTGTATCTTCCATCGATTCCATTCGTCACTTCTTCATTTGGAACCACTCCCATCCCTTCTCTCTCCATGGCATCCATACACATCTCCACAGAATCTCTAACAGGATTTTCTTCGATTGTCTCAAACACGAATCCCATTCGCACTCTATCCAGAGATGGGCACAATCATTCGTAGATCCATCCAAATATCTCTCTACTATTCACTATTTGTAATCATTCGTGACAGTCGAACTCTCCTTCAATCTGGTACCAATGCAACAAACACGCAGATTTCTCTCATTGTCCAAACATCTCTGAGAACTCTCCCCCTCCGAGAACTCTCCCCCTCCTCCTCCTTCTCTTCCATCCCTCTTTCCACGTTTCAACCAGTCTGACAATGGCAAACTTCGTGCCTGAATTCACCCTTTTACTCTCATCAAACTGGTTCTTTCTTTTTCATTCCCTTTTCTCTTCCTACCATAAATGTACTCTTTCCCTTCAACCATTTGTCTACCTTTCCATCAATAATCCCTCCTGTGTTCCTCTCTCCCCCCCCCCTCTCTCTCTCTCTCTCGTATGACCAGTCCCTACTTCCCTCTTGAACCCTCAGGGGCTACTTTCACCTTCCCTCTCTTTCTCTCTTTCTATGGAGTCTCCACTCTAATCGTTATTCAATGACTTTCTCCATCATATTCGAACCATTTGATGACAATCTCAACTCATTTCCACCTTCTTACCTTCTTTCTGAAGAGCATCCAACCTCAGAAACGATTGCTTTCAATCTTTTCATTCATTTTCAATGCATTTTCACCATTGAAATCTTCTCATTCTGAGTCAGTGCTCGTTTATTTGTTATTTCCCTCCTCTTCTTGTTCTGGAATCCCTTCTTTTAGATGTTTCCTTCCTTTCTTCAACAATAAACACTACAATTATGACAGCCAAAGAAGTTGACGAGTTGAAGGTGATTTATTAGTGAAATGAGTCTAAATAGGGAAACGGGGTGTTAAAAAGACTGTTTTATTTATACAATTTATTTATTTTACTTATTTCAGAAAGAGTTGAAAAAGAAGAATTCGGACTACGATGAACTAAAGAAAATCAATATGCGATTGGAGAATGAGAGGTGACAATTTGTTTGATTTACTTCATTCTATTCAATGTAAACCCAAGCTATGATCCCTCATGATAGGAGAAGGTCCCTTAGAAAGTTCAGACTCCTTAACTTCCTTCTTTCTCCGTCTGATCTTCTCTAATCCACTGTTAACGGGTCTCAGCTTATCTCTACGCAAACTCTTCGTCATTGCGTCATCTTTGGCACTTTCCTAGTGAGGGATTGAGAGAGGAGGGAGAGGGGAAGGGAGAGGGTTAGACCGATTAACGTGTTCATTATGCAATCCATTCCTACTTTACAATCTCGATCGGGTTAGAATGAGAAGATTACATCCACTGATACACTGAATTACTGTGATACGAACACGATTCTTTGTATAATAACTTGAATCAAATATTGTCCCTGAAAGCAACGCAGGGAAATTATATCAAAGGACACAAAATGTTGAAAGTCAAAGAAAGCACTGCATGAGAAAGTAAAGAGATTTTTTCCTAGATAAAAAAGGGTTGTACAAAAAGGAACTGAATTACTATGATGCAAACGGAATTTGCTGAAAGAATTCATATCAATCGAGCAAACATCTAGTCTTGATCTTGTCCCAGAAAAGTAGAGACGTCTTCTTTTCAGGGAGCAACAGCGTCGTCTTCTCGATTCGCGAGTTCCTCCTGATGTACAGACGTTGATGGCACAGAAGAGAGAACTAACACATCAATTGGACAGAGAACAAAATGAGAAACATGAATTGTTCATGCAAGTAAGTCTCGATGATCCGTTTCAATATGCAAGCATGAAGAAGTCGATGACCGAATAGTTTAAAGATCGATATTGTAGATCAACTCCCTGATCGCGCAAGTTGCTGGAGCGAGTGATGGAAAGAAGGAGAAAGATGAGATCGAGAGGTTGGCCAAAGAAATCAAGGTGGGATTTTTTTGTGAAATTTAGATTCTTGTTAAATCCTGTATATGAATCGAAACGGAGAAAATGATTTCGTTTCAGTCGCTCGAATCTCTATTGGAAACAGAGAGGGATTCAGTGCGAAGGAAGAAAGAAGAATTGGAATTGAGTGCGGCTAAGAATGAAATCGAAGTGAGTAGTAAATGACTACTGATCAAAGAAAAGGAATTCAAGTTGTTGTTGTTTGAGTTCTTCATTTTCAGTCACTATATTTTCAGAAGAAGAAGCTCGCAAATGAAGTGGAGTCATTGAAAAATAAGTTGTCAAGCGAGGTGGAGACGATGGAAAAAGAATTGAATATGAAGTCTGCCGCCCTCCAGAGTATGATGCTTGCTAAGCAAGTGCGTATTGTATATTTTTAATTCGTTTCGTTCTTCGTTAAAGAACATCAATTATCCCCAATGAACAGTAAATTCAACACTTGTGTTTAGGAACCAAAGGACGATGGAGCAAAGAAGGAGCTGGAGAGATTGAATGAAGAAATTGAAGAAGAGAGGAGAAATGCAGAGATTCTGAAGAGAAACCACGATAGTCTCGTTGCGAGGTGGGTGTTCACTATAATTAGAAATTATGATGTGATCTAATCGAATGAAATGATTTCAGTTCCTCAAAGATCTCTCGTGATTATGAAGAGAAAGTACAGATTCTTGAGGAGGAAATGAGGGAATTGGAAAGGAAACTCGACAATTCATTGAAGGAAACGGCGGAAACGAGGGAGAAAGTTAATGTAAGATATATGTATTAATTTTTGGGTCATATCACAAAGCCTTACGGTGAAGTTTTTCAACAATATTTGAATGCTTTGAGAATTGTTCAAATTGGGAAAGGTTTGCTGTCCTCGAGAACTCAACAATTTCCGAGTAAATCAAATATTATTAATTGTAGTCATCGGACGGTTCTCGTCGTGATCTCGAAGATCGATTAAGAAGAGCAGAAGAAGAATCAGAGATTATGAAGGGAAGATTGGATATAGAGAAAGAGAGAGGAGATTCATTGGAGAGACGATTGGAATCGACGAGTGGAGAAAAGGGAGAAGAGGTTGGCTTAACAACGAAATCAAGCATGTGATTAGGATTTATGCATAACATCCTTTGCTTGAAGGTTCGATTACTCGAATCTCAATTGAGTGATGCTCGAGAGAAAGAACGAAATCTCCTGGAAAAAATGAAGGAAGTCGAGGAGAAATCGAGAAGGGTCAGTTGCGGTATCTTCAATATCCTAATTACTTGATGCGAGTATAAGATTGTATAATAGATAGTCTTGTTCAGTTATCCGAGGGATCTGCAGTAGAATTGGCACTGCTGAAGAAGAGTCTGGAGGAAGAGAAGGAGAAGGGACGATTAGTGTAAGTTGAGCGAAGAAAAAAAAAGAGCGTAGATTCAATTTTTTTCGAACAAAATTTAATATGATAACTTCAGTGCTGCATTGGAAGCGAAATTGGTGATTGCGCACAAGGAAAGGGATGAAATCGAGAGGAGGAGCAAGGATTTGGAGAAACAGGTGAGTGACTGGTGATGGTGACGGTTGGGAAATTCTGAAAAAAACATTTTCGTTCATTTATTTTCTAGTTTCTAGTGAGTTTTCTTTTTTCTAGTTTTCTGATCTATTCATTCTTTTAAGCACGAGGATACTCAAAGTGAAATGAAGAGAGCTCAATCAGCAAGAGGAAACGTCCACGATGAATTGATGACTCTAGTGAAATCACTTCAAGAATCGAGACAGCACAATGAGTGAGTTGTGAAAGATTTCTTTTATGGATTAGTCTATGGATTCCTAAATGGGTTGACCCGGATGGAGCTCTCTCTCTCTCTCTCTCTTGTCATTCTTATCAATGTCTTTCGCAACCAACAGGCAGGGGTACGAAACAATTTGACGTTTTCGCAAGAGGTTCGAGAGTTATGAAGAGATCAGCAACAATTCCAATTGAATAAAGGGATCGTGAAATATCAAAGATAATAATGTTTTTTCAGAGAGCTTTCAAATGAGAACGCACAGTTGATGAAGGAATTGAATGAATCGAGAGAAGAGAATGAACAAATGCATGAAGAAATGAGAGTGAGAGAAGATGAGATTGGAGAATGGAAGGAGAGAAGTCATAGGTAAGCATGAATTTTCAATTATTTCGATAGAATCTGACTCTCTCAGGGCTTTATTGTACCGAAAATTAAAAGTTCGTGAAATAGTGAGAAATTATAAATGCACTTCATTGACTTATGAATTTCAAGGGCGGAGACGTCAACTTCGACTCTCTCATCTTCCCTCGAAGAGGAGAAAATACAGATGAAGAATGAAAATGAACGATTGAAGAAGAAATATGAAGAACTGCTGAATGAAGCTGAGATCAGTCAGAAAGTCATCGAAGAGCTTGAAGGTTAGTACATCTCTACATACAATTTCCATGTATTGGGCACGACTTATATATTATTGTGTCTCCTACGGATACATAGATTCAACAAATTCTCTAGAATGGACTTGGACATTGCAGATGAGAAACAATCTCTGCTCGATTCTTCTCGTGATAAAGAAGAGAGAATGGAAGGAGAGATCGAAAGGGCAATTGCCGATACCACCAGTGCACGAGCTGAGGTACATTTATACAACATAGATTCGATAAAAATTGTTTAGTCCATGAATTTTCTCGAAACCCTGAAATTGGAGTGATAATAATCTTTTCTAGATGACGAAGATGGGTCTTCGACTGAAAGATCTCGAAAGTGAATCACGTAAACACGAAGGAAGAGCTGAAGAACTACAGAGAAGAATCGAATCCATTATGGATGTTAGTGTTACAATATCAAACATCTTGATCATTCGATCGATCGATAATTTATCGATCCTACCGTAACCCTCTGTTCCCTTCAGGACTCAGAGAAGACAGCTGGAGTGCAGGCATTGGAAGCAGCAGAGAAAGCAACGAAGATGAAAGAAGCTGAAGAATTCTCAAGGAAGATTAAGAAACAATTGGAGGAATTGGAGAAGGAGAACTCCGTAAGAGAATTCGATATTTTGAATACCTCTGAAATTCGAGGGATTAAATCTTCTTTTTCAGGAGAGATTGGCTGAAAAGGAGGAAATTCACAGAGGAAACGTACAAAAACTCAGCGAACAAGTCAGTTTTAGCTATGTTATTCTCCTCCTTTCGATCAGATTTCCTATATCTTTAGATTCTAACCTTCCTTCTCATTCTATCAGTAAGTAGTCTAGTCAAAGCACTCCATCTTTCCTATTCCCATTTCTTTTCAGTTTGAGGCGAGTTATCCAGGTATTATGACTGTTGTACCCCAAGTGATCTTTGATCTCTCTGTTCGTTGTGTTGTGTGACTCTGTGATTGGTCATGGATCTCACTGATCTATATTCAAGTCTTTATTTCAGGTTACCGATCTTCAATCGAAACTCGCCACTTCCTCTTCTCTCCTCATCGAATCTGAATTGAATATCAAACGAATGCACACGGAATTGGAAGAATTGAGGAGGAAAGATGTAGAGAGGACCAAGAATGAAATGCAGGTATGAAGAGTCCATTGTGGTTCGCCTAATCATTCTTCATTGCAGACTTCATCACATGCTTCTGAATCCGATCGATTGAGAGAGAAGGCAGAGAAGGAAAAGGGAGATCTCGAGAGAAGGATTGAACTGTTAGTTATATCGCTACCCTTTCAGAATACTGTAATATTCGATTCAGATTTGCTGTTGAGAAGGTTGGCCACGAGAGGGAATTGATAGAAATGAAAATGGAAATGGAGAAATTGAAGTCTGAATTGGAAGTAGAGAAGAATCGACCCAACTATGAGTGAGTTCTCAAATTATTTTCCCTTATATTTACAGGATATTAGAATTTATTTTTTTAATTGAAAATTTTCAGGCCTGCGTTGCATCGGTTGAAGGACGTTTTGATTTTGGAGACTGCCGCTAAAGAAAGAATCGAGAGGGAGAAGGAAAATGTGAAGAAGGAGCTGGATGAAGAGAGGAGGAGGCCCAATCAAGAGTGAGTTGTTTCTCCATTTTTTAAATTACAATACTTTAAATTTTAATGATTCATGAGAATAATATATTTATCCTGCAGAGCGGAGACTCTTCGTCTGAAGGAAGCATTGATTGCTGAGGGAGCTGCGAAGGAGAGATTAGAGAAGGAAACGAGAGAATTGAAGATGGAATTAGAGGATGAGAGGAGGAAACCAAATCATGAGTGAGTTCATCTGAAATCATTCTTCTTCTTTTTAAATTTTGTATCTGAACGGGAGTAATTATTCGTGGGTGACTTGTATTTGCCTTCAGTGATTTATTTATTTGCATAAAATATCGTTTGCAGGCCGGAGTTGCATCGACTGAAGGAATCTCTGATCCTCGAGAGAGCAGCCAAGGAAAGAATTGAAAAGGAATCGAGCGAGTTGAGGAGTGAATTGGAAGAAGAAAGGAGGAAACCGAATCATGAGTGAGCTTAATTCTTTCTATTGATTTCCTACATCCATGAATCAATTTGGATTATGCACACAACACCTCTCATTCCTAAATTGTATCTATTATTTAATTTTTGTAGGCCAGAACTACATCGTCTGAAGGAACTTCTCGTTGTGGAGACTGTAGCCAAAGAGAGAATCGAAAGAGAAGCGAAAGAAGTGAAGAAAGAGCTGGAAGAAGAGAGGAGGAAGCCCAATCTTCAGTATGTTTCACTCCTCGAATCAAGTTTATCGTGCATTTTGCGCCCATTTCAAGGGTCGTTTGTCGTTAGCTTCTTTCTCATTGCTTTTATTCCCTCGATAGAACCCCCCTTTGGTTGCAGGCCTGAATTGAATCGTTTGCAAGATCTTCTCAAGGCAGAATCGACAGTGAGAGAAAGATTGGAAGTGGAGAAAAGAGAAATTGAAGAGGAAATGAAGAAAAATGTCGTGCACAGGTCGGTCGATATTTAATTGACCTTTTTGAAGCTGTCCTCAGAGTTCAGTCAAAGACAATTACATTGTTTTTCGATTCTTCTGGCCACCAGTTGAAAACAACTATTGAATACAAATAATCGCTTTGCAGTAATCACGTGGAGAATGGTCATTCCTCTCCCGTTGCTCCACCTCGGAAAGGGAAAGATTCTCATTCTTCATCCGTTTCTTCAACTATCTCGGAGAACATTGATCCCTCTAGTCAAACACCCGCAGATCGAGTGAAACATCTGGAGAATCAAGTTGCTAAGTCAGTACATTTCACTTATCACAATTCCCCATCTTGGGATTGTTTCTTCTTTCTCTTGCAACCTTCTTTTCCTCAATTGAAAATGTGAACAGCAAACTTTCCCAGGCAGCTGATTACTAATTAGATCCCCTATCTCGGCCTTGTCTGACCTTAGATACCTTCCTCCTCCCTCTCTCCACCTTCCCTTTATCCCTCCCGCATTACATAAGCCCTTCATCCTTTTGTGATAGGAACGATGGGCTATTGAATAGAGGATCATTTCCTTCCTCTGATTCATCTCTTTATGAGTTATGACTCAAGCAATGGATCCGACGGGTGAATAAGGAGGGCCGAAGGGATGGCTAAAGGGAGAAGCCGCAAGTATCTGAGAATGGAAGGGGTAGGTCAGAAGGAGGTGATAGGCGAGAGATTGAGAGGAAGAGAGTCAAGCCTCTCCCCTCTTAGATCAACCTCCCCTCTTAGATCATGCCGCGTAGTGCAAACTGAAACCCGATAGGAAAGATTCTTGATAGACGGAAGAGATTTACTCCAACGGAAAGAATGACGTAGAATGAAAGAGAAGGGTCGTGACCTCTTGAAAGGATTGGGATGGGATACGGTGGAATGACTAATTTACAACCTGATTAATCATTGGAATTACAGGAAAGATCGGATAATCGGAGTACTCCGAAGGAAGATTCATCAACAGCAATTGGCTCTTCTTTAATCTATTTAAACTATTCTTTTTGTTTTAGTCTATACTTAATCCATGTCTCGAAGTGCCTTTACCATCCCTTTATTGTGATACAAACCCGTACATACCTATTTCCATCGCTCACTTACTTCAACCAATAGTCCATACAACGAGTTACCAGAGAGAGAGAGAGAGTGTGTATCAATAGAGTAATCAATTATGTCTTCATTTCACCCCTGTTCCATCCTATACAATGTTCTTGCCGTATTAAAAACGTTTACAAATCAGAAATAAATGTCGTTTTGTTCTACGTAAATCGTACACCGCATAGAGAGAGCAGAATCTTTCGAAGAAGTCAAACAAAAAGAAAAACAATTGAAGATTTTTAAAGTACCGTTGCTAGGGAAATATACTGCACAGTTTGAAAAATCTTATGAATGATTCTTATTCATCATCGTTTCAATTGGACTCAATGAAACATGTGCAAAATGAATATTAGAGCAAGTAGGTGCGATATTATCATCCTACAGTATTCTACATTCGCAGCTACATTCTCTCTCATCTCTAGCTACTAAATGATTGATTTCTACATGAGATCCCTGATTCTGATGTCTATGGGTGGAATATAATTGGATCCCCTCCCTTCTCTCTCATCTACCTTCTTCCTTCTTCTTCCCTTCGACGTGAGGCTCACCTTCCCTCTTTATTTGCTCTCTCCTACGAAAAGGAAGAGAGACAATGGACAATGAGAGAGATGAGAGAAAGAGAGAATGATGAGAGAGTGTGGAATAAGAGGAGAGTGGGTAGAGAGATGAGGATAGAGAGTACGGTAGAATGAGAGGATGAAGGTAGGGGATAGAGAGAGAGAGAAAGGAGATCGAATCGGGACTAGAAGTTTCCCCCCTTGGGAAGGAAGTGCAAGAGAGAGAAGAGGGATACTGTAGGAGAAGAGAGAGAGAGGACGAATAGAGCTATGAAAGAGTTTATGATAGAGTGCATTTTGATTACGGTAGGAAAGATGAATTGAGAGACATTAAAGATAGAATCGACAATTCTGAAAGCGGAGTAAAGTTACTATGATTATCAAACCGTCCAATTAATTAATCGAAGAATAACCTCTATTGGGTTCGTTCGAATTTCAAAAAATTGCTTCGCTTTTGGATCACACAAGAATAGTAAATAGACAAATCATGATAATATATTTGATTAGCAGCGCATCTATTCATAATTGCACACTACGTAATTGATCGTACAATTAATTTATCTTATCAGTCATTTAATGATTGAAAAGAAGATGAATAAGGTGAAGGTAGCTTCTATCTCTACATACTATAAGAGAATCAACAATTACACAGCATCAGAAAATGAAAGATAGACATGAGAAAAGAAATATAGATCGATATTGTGGATGCGAACGTAGCAACGATTGTATGACAGTAGTGATCTCGAAGGAAGAAGGGAGACTGAGACTGAGTCTCCGCTTGTCTCGTGTATGTCTTTCCCCCTTCGCCCCTCCCAATCTGCTACTATTTTACAAATATTTGATTTCGTTTTCCTCGGCTGGAGAAACACAAATAGGAAGAGGAGGCAGCAAACACTCTCGTGTATCCACTGACAAGGAGAAGGAGAGACCGAAAGGAGAAGGGGAAAGGACTCCCTCCAAGGGAGGTCTTGTCTCCCTTTCTTAGTCCATGCATCTGTAGCTACTCCATTCACTCAACCATTTCAATTGTTTCCGATCGGAAGATCGATGACTCTTCTCTTTCCTTTTCTTCTTCCTTTGATCTCTCCCCCTCAAGGGAAATTCCCATATTTCACAGTGATTACTCTTCTCATTCTCTTCTCTTCTCATTTACACTCGTAATTCGGCTCATTTCTCACTTTAAAAGTTCGCACACTCGGAAATCCGCCCTTTTCTTCCCTTTTCTCTTCCCTTTCTTCTTCTCAAGGTGATTTCGTCTTCTATTCTTCCCACCTTTTTCAACACTCTCATAACCCATTTGGAATGATCGAGAGAAATTTCAGCAAGATAAATCTTATTTAACATTTACGCAAACATTTTTGCAATTCAATGGGTAACCTAATAAATCCCCTTGTTTATCGGTCAGTCTCTCTCTCATTCATTCCATTGTTACCATACACATTGTCTCATTGGGTGCAGTCTTGACCCTATTCAGATCTTTTTTCCGAAAGAGGAAGATGAAAGAAGAAGTTTGAAGTGGCCAACTCACTGAATACGTAACGGGAGTGCAGAGAGAGAGGGGGAAGGGATACGAGTTGCGTGTACTGATCAGATCATTCTCACCTCATTGGATTATCATTCTCTTTTCGGAAGAAGAACTACTATAATCCCCTACTTTCTCACTTCATATCTTTCTCTTCACAACTCCTCTTCAATTATGACTTCTCTGCCGCCGATTCTCATATTACCTCTATCCTTCCTTCCATCCAATCCACTTTTCACCGTATGAAATGGCATATTTGACTCTCCGTCGATCTCTTCCCTTCTCTTCCATCTCACTCAAATATTTGCGATCGGAAGAAGAATAGGGAGAAGGATGAGGGAAGAAGACGAAGGTAGAGAATGAGTAACGGAATCGAGTCAATGGAGATGGTCTGAAGGAATAGAAATAGAGAGAGAGAGAGAGAGAAGGAGAGAGAAGGAGGAAGGGTACGGTAAGATGAGAAGATGGGGTCATGTTGGTAGACTGAGTATGTCAAGAGGATGTTGTGGTGTGAGAATGACACTTGTGGATGGAGAGAGAGAGAGAGAGAGGTGTGATCTCCCAGTTGAAGAAGGAGGGATAAGTATCTTTCGTGTCACTTCATCGTGAGAAGATACGAAGAGAATCATCAACTATCTTTTATCCTTTTTGATACGGAAATAACGATAAATATTCTATTAAAGCATCTGCGAACAATGGAAGAAAAAAAATCGAATCGATTGAAGAGGAAAGATAAAGGGAGGATTGTCTTCAGTTATTAAAAGGTGTGTATTATGACTAGAAATAGAAAGAGATACAATCGATCGAAGTTATTGATTTGATTGAATGGCAATGAAGAATTGATAGGAGATGAGAAAGGGTAAAATGCTCGATTTGATTATGGTTCATATGATGAGTTGAATGAATAGACCGGCAAAGGAAGGGTAGATCACTATTGGATCGGATACGGTAAGAGAGAAACAACGAGGTATTTACAAACAATTCGAACGATAGGAAGGAAGAGGCACTTGATTACTTGATTGGAACGAATACCCGATTAGACATCGATGGAAGAGGAAGAGAAGAGTCTTTTGACTTGAGAAGATAAAGGAAGATCACAAATTAGCCCCGTCGTGAGGGTTTGAGGAACTGAAATTACGAATTAATTAGTTCTTCTGAGATGGATACCCGTATCTACTGTATGATGAATCACAATAAACGACATACCTATAAAGAGTAGATGCATTGTAGGCTGAGTAATCTTGTGCGTACCCATAATAATTGATGGCATCGAACTGAAAGATGAAAAATTATTATGGATCACACTCGATTTTCTCATTTTCATCTGGGGAATTTGCTGTACAACAAACCTTGGTATTCGGGTCGATGAGTTGATTGAAATTAGTGAGTGCAGGGAGGGAATTGAAGGTGAAATCGTTGGGATTGTAAGGCATCGCCGCGTATTGATTAGCCATCTGAAGAAGAGGATAATGAATTCCATTGTTCCCTTCTTATTCTCATCCCCTCTCCCTTCCTTCCTATTGATAGTGTGAATGGAAGGGGTAGGTGCTACTTCCTTCCTTCCGGCTCAGTCTGTCACTATGGACCCACTAATGGAGAGGGGGAGATACTTGACTGACTACTCCATACCACCTATCCGTGTCCTCTAACCCATTGTCATTCTACTCACAGCAGCTTGATTGGATAGTGATCCGACTCCCGTGATGACACTCGTTGGAAGGGAAGTCGTTGCGGATGTTGAGGAGAGTTGAAGGGACGGAATCGATTGAACAATCGATGATGACTTGTCCTTACGAATCTGCAATGAAATTCATTAATTCAAGTCAATCATTGCCCCCATCTAGCTCCCATTCAACCTAAACAGTACTCACCACAGAAGATTCAATGGGTATGGTCTTCTCATCAATCTTCGATTCAGTAAGAGACGATAGATTGACATTACTAAGTAGTGATCCGACACTCATATTGGAGACTGATTCGTCCTTCACAGGGAATCCTCCCATTCCATCGAATTCCTCTTTAACAACGAATGATCCCATCCCTCCTCCTCCTCCTCCATTGGTATTCCCCAATCCATCAGAGGAGATAGCTGATTGCTTCTTCTGAAAAGGATGGAATGAATGAATAATCCCAAGGAGGGCCAAGGAAGATCGTCATATTGATCTCTCTCGTACCTTCTTGGACCGAGTCGAATCCCTTTCTCCTCGTTCTCTCACTTTAAATCTCTTCTGTCTCCTTAGATAACATCCATTCTCGAACATATTTCCACATAGAGAATGAAGAGTCCAAAATGATCCCTTGCCCGGTTTATCCGGTGTACGAGGAACTTTCACGAAACAATCATTGAATGACAATGAATGTCGAATCGAATTCTGCCATCTGTAAATGATGTCGTTAGTATGGGAAATTCAGTTGATGTGTAATAGTGCGAAGACGAATTAGGTTCAACAACTGACCCCCTGCCGCACCTTTGCTGATTCTGTCGATAGTACGGAAATTGAGTCATGATCCATGTATAGATCTCATTAAGAGTCATCATATGGGTCTCACTCCTTTGAATTGCCATCGTAATCAATGAGATGTACGAGAATGGAGGCTTCGAACTACCGTAGTTCCCATTGTGGATCTTGGCCTGAATGGTAGACAAGGTAATTGTATTGATTGGCTCGTCGAGAGGGAAGATAAGTACTCACCAATTCTGCTTCGGGTACCATTTGGCCCTGTCCTGCAGATGAATTGGATGAAGATCGTGCTATAGGAGTTCGTGAGGGAGGGGATGATGAAGAAGAAGGAAGATTAGATGGAGTAGATGAGAGAACGACTGATGAAGATGAGACTGATGGACGAGTCAATGGTGATATTGATGATGTTGTCATCGAGAACGAATACGGATTCGTCATTTGATTCTGAATGAAGAATGGATTAGTATAGCTGTCCCCCCTTAGCCACTCTCCTATAGAATATTCAATGAAGCTACGTTCAATATTGATATCCGTGTGAAGGATACCTGATAGGAAGTGGCTGCATAATAGGGAAGACTCGATAGAGTAGCTGCATTCGTCCCATAAGTACTGTAGTATCCTCCAAGATTACCATAGGCAGAAGAGAGACTATTAGCGTACTCTTGAGTTGCGGCAGACATTCCCTGAAGAGATTGACTTTGTGATGATTGATCCCCTCTATTTCACAATGAAGACTCGTTTCTCTCTTCTTACCTCAGTTGAGGGAGTTCCCGAGAAGAGGGAAGGAATCTCTAGAGATGCTGTTGGAGTTGAAGAGACATTCGATGTGGTCGATGCCACTTGCATCTGAAGGAGAGGACTTCATCCATGAGGAAGAGGGAAGGGAAGGGAAGGGGAATCCCCCCTCAGAAGGAAGGGTTCACGTCACAATTGGAACAACAAACACACTCGCGATGTGCAAATGTTTAGCAGAAACAAATATTGAGAAAAGGAAAGAGATAACAGAGAGCAAGTGTACTCAATTGCAAACGAGTGACCAGGGCATAATCACAGATCGAATTAGATCGATTAGAAGGAACTACCGTAACCCTCCCGGAAGTAGATACTGTAGTCAGGAAGAGAGTTCATCGAAACAATGAGGATACGGTAATCATTAGAATCGACACGGGATGAAGAAGCTTTTTGTGAAATCCTTTCTGCGCTTTTTGTTGTCGACAAAAAAACTCGTGATTGTGAAAGTGCTTCTCTCTCGATTCGATCGATCGTCAAGAAGGGAAATTCGGGATCAATCGATAGGGATTGTTTACCGTATCCCCCTTGAGATAGAGTAATTGACTTGTAAGGGAAGTGAAGAAGGAAGGAAAGAGGACTCTTTCGAGACACCGAACGGCACCAAGAAATGAGTAAATAGACAGTGAAACTGTGAGAGAATTCCGAGATGGAAGAGAGGGCGGTGGAGAGGAGATGCTCTCGAGGGGAGGAGAGAGGGAGAAGGGAGGTGGGAGAGAGCGGAGGTGGGAGGAGAGAGGGGAGGAGAGGGAGGGAGAGATCACCGTAGCGAGAAGGCTCTTCTACCTCTGAACAAATAGTGGGGAACGAAGAGGAATCGAAGGGAGAAGGGGGAGGGACTAAAGGGAGGAGAAGAAGATGATTGGTCGAGAGAGGGGAAAGAGGGCGGAGTCAAGAGGGAAAGGAAGGATGGAGGATACGAGTAGATAGGACTATTGAAATCATTATGAATTGAGGATATGAGGACAATAATGGAAAGTAGATCAAGAGAGTGTAATGGAGTATCAAAAGGAGTACTTGGAATGGAGAAGGAAGGAGGGGAGAGGGAAGATTGGAATGGTTCGGTTTGAGATGCAGGGTATCACTTGTTGTGATAAGAGTATGATATCAATAATCTGTTCCGGTTGTTTTCATCATTCCACCCTTCATTTCTATGCCCTGGGGGCACAATGGTCACTCTCGTGGTCGAAAGAGAAGAAGAACGTGAACTCTCGTGGAATACAAATATTTGCCAAAGATGGTTAGAGGCTAAGAGAAAGAAGGAAGGAAAGTGAGAAGACTGACAGACAAAAAAGGAATAAATGAGAAGAAACAAAGAATGAATGAGACCACCCAGAATAAGGATGGAGATTGGTCCAAGACGGGGATAATTATAACAGTGATAAGCATAAATATATCACTGATAAAGAAGAGATGAGTAAGAAAGACGAATTGACATGATGAAAACAGAGCTATGAATTTGCAAGAAAATAGGTAGAATGGGTGAGTGGACTACAGTAGGTGAGGAATGGACTAGAAGGGGTGACTGTCCCCTTTCCCCTCTCTTTCCCTCCTTTCTATCCTCACTTCACTTCTCTTCTCTATCGATGGGAATCGGAAGAAGGATGAGGGATCACATTGAATCACAAAAGTGAAGAGATCCGATGGAATTGGAAGGTATGAGTAGGAGGAGGAAATGGATCGTTGTTTCATGGACCATGTTCATTGATGAATATCACTATCCGATCATGTATATGAAGATGAAGATGATGATCGTACAGTGAGAGCGGTCATTCAGTCTACGAGTAAAAATGATTCGGATGGCATTGCAGCAAAATAGGGTGTAAAAGTGAGTGAAATGGATGAGTAACGATTGAGTGAGAGAGAGAATGGAAGAAGACGATGATATGAGGAAGATTCTGATATATACGGGTATGATAATGGTGGAAATGGTGGATCTATTGTGAGAGAGAGCAAAGGAAGAAGGGGAGGAAGAATGGGAAGTCTTCCTTTCTCTCTCTCTCTCCCTCTCCTCCCTCCTTCCTACTCCTCTCTCTCTCTCTCATTTCGCTCGTACCAGAATCTCTTCGAAATTGAGACCTCAAGAGGGATTCATTCTCCATTTCGCATAGACATGAGAGACCACTCGTCTTCCCTTCTCATTCCCATACCAAAATGAGCGAAACTAGATACAAAATGAGGATGATTGTTGGAATCAAAACATGGATCAATGCAAAAAATAATCACGTGGTTGCACTTCGATAGAAGAGAAGTCAAGTTGGAGATAATGGATTCCATTATTGAGATTGATCTCAGAGTATCGACCTACATGAATAACATCCAGAAGGTACAATGAGGAAGAAAAGAATGGAAGGAAAATGAGAAGAGACCGCCAGAGGGAATGGAGGGAAAGGTGGCAATAGATGGGGATATGAGTGGATCAGAGAAAAAACAGAATATGTTTCAGATCATTAAACAATATTCTAGAATGTTTGATGAAAATACGAAATGTAAATTAGATAAAAATCGAAATGAAGAATGATCTGGTGGTTAGTTGAACGTTGAGGAATCCAGTCTGAATCCGAGAACGAGAGACAGCGAGGACAGAGAGAGAGACGTTGAGGGAGAGAAAGGGATGGAAGGAGGCAAGAAGCGGAAGTCTATCTAGAAGAAAGAAGAGACCGGTATGATGAAGATGGAGAGAGAAGTGAAGAGAGAATTGATAAGAGAGAGAGGTCCAATCGATAGACTGAGAGAGAGAGAGAGGTATTCACTGTACTTGAATAGGAGATAAGAGGAATCAGCTGATAGAAAGGAAGAGATGACGATAGGAATCAGTGAGGTTATGAATTGATGAAGTAGAGTGAACTGTGGATCATAAAAGCCATTTATTAAGATATTCTTCAAAGTGGCATTGCAATGCCATCACCGAAACGAAAATAGAATGAGTGAGGTCGAAGAAAGAAGTAAACTTTGGGGGGTATGACAAGAATAGAAAGAGAGTAGATGCAGTTCGATCACTGTCTATGGCAATCCGAGTATAAATAAAATGCACAAAAAGTGAGAATACAATTGCACCGGTTTCTATGGGAGATTTTTGATACGGCACGGAATCCGTGATGATACAACAATTAATGAATATTAGATGCTTAGGGTTGGACTTTGATTCATCTTTGATTACAGGGAAAAAAGTTTTTCAAAGTTTGCAGAAAAAATTCTCGGAGGGATAAATAGAGGCAGATAATATCCCTTGATGTGTCTCAAAAGATAATCGTCAAACCTTTTGAAATTTTGATCCTTTTTTAAATTAAAAGCCAACACCTGATAGTTACTATATTTTACGGATTGAATTGACTATGAAAAACGAGAAGATTCCTTCACAAAGTTCCGGTGAATTGGGAGAGATCCTTGGGAGTGGAGAAATCTTGAGCATTCGTTGATCTAGAAAAAAATCGATCACGCAATAATTTCTTCACGAGATTGATGTTCGAACAAGCACATATCGTGAATAAATTCTCACCCATAAATATTAATGTTGTTGTAGGTTGAGTAGTCGTAGTACGCTGATTGATCAAACTGAAGAAGAGAATTGAATCTATGAATGATCCTTTGAAAGTGAAAGACTAGTGTTTCCACTTACTCGAATTGTCGATTCAGTGAGAGGAACGAACGAAGGAATAGATTGAATTGTATTGAATGAAGAGAAGTCTCCATAGGGCATTGAATACTGACTCTGAAGTGAATTGATCTCACTTAGTCCATTAGACAGTGACCACTCATTGTTAGCTCTAGGTGATACTTCCTTCCGGTTGGTAATAATCTATCCCTCTAATGGACTCGTTCGTGCCCTTCCTTATTAGAGTTCGAAATACGGGTCGCCGTCTCTTCATTTCACACACTCTCTCGCCTCTCTGACCGGTGAGAGAGCACGTGAAATGAAGAGACGGCGACCCGTATTTCGAGCTCTATTCCTTATTCTATTACCACCTATTGTCATTCAGTGACAGACGGATACTATAGAAGGAAGAGAGAGACTGACTGTTGGTTGAGAGGAGAGAGATGAGACTTCAGTGATAACACTCGTTGGAAGACCAGTCATTGAAGATGAAGAGGGCAATTGAAGAGACATGGACTCATTCAGAAGTGACTTGTTCATTAACGTCTTTGTTGGTGATGACTGAAAGAGAGCCGATGTCTTTCGATTTTTTTGTTGTAATTATTTCACCTTGGGAGTTTTGTTCTTCGATGGTTTGTGCATTGTAAGTGAAGAGAGACCAGCATTAGTAAGTAGATCTCCGACTGATTGAAAAGGAGGAGGAGGGGGGGAAGGGTCCATCAATTCCTCCTTTACTTCTTGGATAAGACCATTCAATGATGATGACTGCTGCTTCTGAACGAGTTTCCTATCAATCTATCTGTTGATGACTACAATCTCCCTACCTTCTTAGCCCTCGACGGATCTCTGACTCGTTCCTTCAATTTGAATCTCTTTGGTCTTCTCTGATAGCATCCATTGGGGAACATATTTCCACTATCGGGATGGAGTGTCCAATAGGCTCCCTTTCCTGGTTTATCCGCTGTACGATTCACTCGAATGAAACAGTCATTGTACGACAGAGAATGACGAATAGAGTTCTGCCAGCTAATAAAATGTATTTTTTAGGCTAAACGGTGAATGGGATGGTCTACCTCTTCGTATTCTTTCTGTAATGAGGGAATCGATCGATAATCCATTGATAGATCTCATTGAGAGTCATCTTCTGTGTCTCACTCCGTTGAATGGCCATCGTGATCAGTGAAATGTATGAGTAGGAGGGCTTCGCTCCACCGTATGTTCCAGTCTCGATCTTCATCTGAATATTACTGATTGAAGGGGAAGAAGAGGATTGGTTACTCACAATTTCTGATTCGGGAATCACGGGGTCATCGGGTGAATTGACGGAGGTTGGAGGAGTGGGAAGAATGGAAGTGGGAAGGGACTGAGTTGCATCTGATGGAACTGTAGATGGAAGAAGAGGAGAAGATGAAGTAGTTGGAAGGGAATATTGATAAGTATTGGAGGGCATCTGACTCTGCAATGATTATCAATTCATTGACTGATATGGTCGAATTGATCACCTGATAGGACGTCGGGTTATAATACTGAAGAGTGGACAGGGAGGCATTAGGATAGTTATAGTATCCATATGTAGAGAGATTAGAAGCGTAGTCTTGAGGAGTTGAACTCATTCCCTGAGAAAAGATGATTTCGAAATTGAAGAAATGTTTTCAGTGAGGGATGAGGGATGACGAATCGAACCTCAGTCGATATTGTGGATTGGAAGAGAGAAGGAACTTGATTGAAGGCTGAACTACTTGATGTTGAGAGTGAATTCGATCCCTGTGATACAGTTATTCAATGAATGGAATAGTAATGATACCTGTGATTGTGGAGTCTGGAATAGAGAAGGAAGGGATCCATTAGGAGGTGTGGATGGAATCTCAGAAGGAATAGAAGTAGAAGGAAAAGATGTCATCTGTAGAGGAGGAAGAGATCATTGATGAGTGCGGTAGAATGAAGAGGGTATCCCTTTCTCACGCGTATGTTCATCATTCATCATCATCATTGGAACAGCAAACAAGACTGTGCAAATGTTGACCATATACAAATACAACGGAAATGACCATAGACGGATGACACGAAAGTTCAATTTCCAGACATCGTGCGAATCAATGATGAAATCATTAGTAATTTACAAATCATACTGATTTAATCTATGATTCTCAGATTACGGTATTCAAGGAATCTAGTGCGATTCCTTGCAAGTTAGAAAGAAAAGGCCAATAACGGTATTTTAGGAACTTTCTTATGATGGAATTACGAATCAATCGATAGGTTGTGCTTTTCGCAGACTTAGCAGAAGAAATAGGGGTATCTTAGAGGAAGAAGAAGAAGAGAGAGAGAGAGATCACCGTACTGTGAGAGAGAATCGTCTATGCAAACAAGAGAGGAGGAGGGAAGGTGGGCGGAGAGATGGAGGTGAAGGGGAGGAGAGTGGAGGGGAGGAGAGAGTGGAGGGGGAGAGGAGATGAGAGGGCCTCAGGGGTCAGGCACTTATCAATAGGTCCCTCCTTTCATCTCATATTCCCTCATTTCATTACCTTTTCGGGTAAGCTACATTGATAGTAGGCAGTAAATATTACTGTATTGTTTAGCAGATATACCGTATTCTTCAGCCTTCAGGCTGTCAGTAATTCTTCATTTCACTTTTCGTAAGAGAAGTTACATCTTGAGGGTGATGTTTTCTGCTCATGTTGGAAGATCAATTTGGATGCATTTTCATTAGAACCCGTATTACGATTTCATGTATATCCTGGGGAAGCTATCTCAGACTCGAGCTTCACCTACAGTATCCAGAGGGAAGAGGAAGTGTAAATGGTGAATAACTTGTATGAATGAAGGGAGGAACCAGAGGGATAATGGAGGAAAGTGGCCATCCAATGGAAGGAATCTGCATTGGATGACCTCTAAGGGACCAACTCTAGTGTTCCTATCACATCCATTGTCTCATTTGTTTGACTTATCAATATGCCACCCCCTCAGTCTCCTCTAACTTCTCACCTTCTTCTTCACACTCCTTACGCAAGTTCTCCCATGGGAAGGGAAGTTCTTATCCCTTCCTCATCCCTAATCAGTCCCCCTCCCCTCTCTTCCAATAGGATGGATTACACCATCCAGTCGAGTGTCACTTCCTCTATTACGTATCCATCCATGTCTCCATGAAGTTCTCTTTCCTCTGGATGGCCATTCATAGTTGACCTCTCTCCTATCACCTTCTCTCTCTCTCTCTCTATCGAACACTTCGTTAGTATCAGTCTATGAAGAGTGAGAAGAGAAGAGAAGATATGAAGAATGAAGAGAGTGAAGAGTAAGTGAAGAGTAAGGGGCAGAAGCAGTAGAAGGGAAAAGAGAGAGGGAATCGGTATGTAAAGGGGGGAAATAACTGGATGAAGTGGACATACTCATTGAAGAGAAGTGAGTGAGATCCGATTCCGAGTGAAGAGATCAAAGAAGAGAAGAGAAGGAGAAGAGGTCAGACGATGATCAGGTGAACAAACGAAGAAGAGGGTCAGGAGATCTCTTATGATGGAATACTCTCTTCATGGTTAGAGAGAATGAGAGAGTAGGCAGAATGAAGAGAGTTAGAGAGAAGGAAGAGAATCTGGATATGGGAAAGAAGGACTGATAATAAGCTTGCTAATATGGGAAATTGATTTGACCTCGAGGGAAGAGTAAGGATCAGATGAATCAGAGGGAACTTCATTCAGTAGATTAGCCAGTGATATCATATATCGTAGAATAATTTCGAATCTGATGTGTGCTCCTATGATGGGAACGGATGAAATAGATGGATATAATGGGAGGGAAATGATAAGAGTGAAGAAGAGTGAGTCATTCTGTTCCTTCCATTGGTGAGAGTCAATGAGGGAGAACTGAATAGAATACTGAACGAGTATCACGAAGAACTCTCAAGTGGATGAATCAGTTCATGGAGAAACTGAGGATTCAATCACAAATTAAAACGGTAAAATATCAATGAAATACACGATAAGGAACGAAAACTTTGACATGGAATTGTCAAAGTGGGATCAGAGCAAATTTGCAATTTGAGCAATTTCACGCACAATAAAATGTATTCCTGAATATTTCTCGCGGATGGAAGGAAGAAATGGAAAAAAAGGACAATGGCTAAACAGTGGATACATGGACAGAAACGATATAGAAAGAGAGAAAGAGGAAAGAAAAGAGGACGAAGCCATTTTGAGGATCGATCAATGGAGAATAATGATGATAGTTGGAAGAGAGAGAAAGAAGGAACATTTGAATATTACGAGATGGGTCCTTTCCTTCCCTTTAAAGTGAATATAAACGGTAGGAATGAAAGGGAGGAGTTTGAATGTGGAACAGATTCGTGCCCTTTATAGTTATGACTCAATGGAACCTTCTATGTCTCGTGTCTCTCCTTCTTTCCTTACTTTTGATTTAAATGTTTGAGAGATACATTGATGTATTTTGCAGATCAACAAATTTATCTGGGAAGTTTTCACTTCCACTGTTAGTTTCTTTCTGAACGTTGTCTGTCCGAGAATGATATTGCATTCGGTTCACGAAAAGATTTTCTAGGTAGAGATAAACTTGCCGAATGGATAGAAAGGTAGGGTAAATTAAAATGAACTCGATTTATCTAAAAGTATGTAAGATCGTCTATAGTATACCTCACGTAGGGACCATCATCCGGAAAATATTTTTTCAAAAACCGGAATAAAGACGTTGATAGGTGTGCTTCGGTGGTGTCTTTTGCCCAGTGCGGGAATTCAAATTTTAACGGCAAATTTTGTCTTTTTCGCTATTGTCGATTAATTTAGCTTCCCGTTTTCCAAATTTGTGATTAACTCATAGAAAATCTATCACATTTTCATCCCTCACCGCCTCGTTCAAAACGATATTATAGCTTTTTTGTAATCGACTCCGTTCTGAAACGATGTTTTTCGTAAAGCCTTGTTTTTCGACTGCCATTTCTATAAATGAAGTTCCCCTCTTAAAATTTCGGGTGTAATGTTATGAGACAGGCGGTACATCTCCTGTCTCAGCGTCTCAATGGATTTGTTATTATAGGGTTTTAGCTAGACCTGTTTGAAGTTCACGTCGTGAAAACGGCGAGTTCGTTCCCATTGCTTTAGTTTTCGCTCTCCGACTTTCTAAATTTTTATCCTTGTATTTCTCATATTGACCATTACTAAGTGAGTAGCTGTTCGAAATTTCAAATATTTTCACGTTGTTCTGTAAAAGTTATGGCTGACTGAATCATGTGAAGTTTCGGAAAACTACGTTTTTCACAGCCATTTTCGTAGATTACATTCCCGTTTCTCAAACTCTATTGGAGTATTATGAGGTGGGTGGTATACGTGCTCTGGCAACTTTTGGATTGATTTGTTATTATAGCATTTTTGCTAGACTTGTTTGAAGTTTGGGCTCTCCCATGAGCACTCCCAGTTTGTCTTTGTCTTAGCTTTGCGACCAAAAATATTTTTATCTTTATTTTTATAAAGTTATCCATTACTAAAGGAATCACTACCAGAAGTAACTAAAATTTTCCTGTTGTTGTGATTGACAATTGCGGACATTAGTGAGTTTATAGATAAGCATAAATTGTCTGCAATTTCTCAAGTTCATCTTTCAAGAGTCGAAAGACAGTTCAGAGGGCATCATACTAGTGTAAATAGCACGGCCAAGTTTAAACGATTCTTGGTAGGGGGTTACGGTACGTATTAATCATCGTCATTTCGGGCGAACGTGAAGTGTATGGCTAAAATAAATGCTCAATTTCTATATTGTTCACGATGCGTGAGATAATAGTGAGGAAAAAATAAATTAAAACCTGCTTTTAAAAAATGAAAAAAATGACGTAGCAATAAATAAGTGACACGGGGAACCACGAACGCGACGCGCACCACCACGCGTTGCGTGCATCAACGCCTCTTGTGGGCGGAGCTTTCGAATATACCTTCTGTTTGCGAAAACTTTCCACTAAAGTGGAAATTCTAGTTATTATTTCAGAGTCCAGTACCACATCCGACTGTATTACAGTGAAAACCAAACCGATTAAAAAATACTACAAGTTTCGATGGTGGTCCCTACAGAGATAAAATTTAATAAAATTAGTTTTCAATCGGAAAAATTAAGAGGACTACGGTAAGCAAAATCTTCAAACTTTTGCTTTTAACCGGTTCAGATTCAAAACTTTCCGGCTCAAAATTTTCCTTAATGCTCCCACTTTTTTGCCGTTTTGAATTGTTTTCTTTCTCCGTTTGTCTTCAATACTGATAGGACTGAACAGCGATAATACGTTATCCAAATCGCTGTCAAATCAGGACCGTCCTTAATTTCCATAGTGCCCTCTCATTCGGGCGTCTCAATTGTATTCTCATTAATCGAACGATCGTTGTTTTTGTCGCTGTGTTCTACTTGTTTTCCAATTCTCTCAGTTTTACTGAATCAGTAATCAGATTTCAGAAAGAAAAAGACGACTTCGACGTGTGAGAGGAATCGGAATTCAGGAGGAAAACGACAAGAATGTAAAGGTGAGTCACTCTCGATCGATAGCTTGCGATTACAGAATTAGGAACAATTCATTGATTTATCTGCAACTTTCTTTATTTACAGGTGCACACGGTCAAGATGGCTGGCACTACAACCTAGGCAGGACTCTCGCATGCTGACCATGGAATCCAAAAGCTAAGTTCCCATTACAATTAGGCATGGAAAGATCTTTAAAGTTTCTGTGTGAAAAGATTCTGTAGCACAATTTCTGCATCATTTAGTTCAGTGTGGTTGTGCACCGGGCGCTTGCCGCCCCATCAAGATGAGCAATCGAAGAAGGATCGACTAGGCCGCCGCCACACACCGCAGTGTGGTTGTGCACCGGGCGCTTGCCGCCCCATCAAGATGAGCAATCGAAGAAGGATCGACTAGGCCGCCGCCACACACCGCAGTGTGGTTGTGCACCGGGCGCTTGCCGCCCCATCAAGAGGAGCAATCGAAGAAGGATCGACTAGGCCGCCGCCACACACCGCAGTGTGGTTGTGCACCGGGCGCTTGCCGCCCCATCAAGAGGAGCAATCGAAGAAGGATCGACTAGGCCGCCGCCACACACCGCAGTGTGGTTGTGCACCGGGCGCTTGCCGCCCCATCAAGAGGAGCAATCGAAGAAGGATCGACTAGGCCGCCGCCACACACCGCAGTGTGGTTGTGCACCGGGCGCTTGTCGCCCCATCAAGAGGAGCAATCGAAGAAGGATCGACTAGGCCGCCGCCACACACCGCAGTGTGGTTGTGCACCGGGCGCTTGTCGCCCCATCAAGAGGAGCAATCGAAGAAGGATCGACTAGGCCGCCGCCACACACCGCAGTGTGGTTGTGCACCGGGCGCTTGCCGCCCCATCAAGAGGAGCAATCGAAGAAGGATCGACTAGGCCGCCGCCACACACCGCAGTGTGGTTGTGCACCGGGCGCTTGCCGCCCCATCAAGAGGAGCAATCGAAGAAGGATCGACTAGGCCGCCGCCACACACCGCAGTGTGGTTGTGCACCGGGCGCTTGCCGCCCCATCAAGAGGAGCAATCGAAGAAGGATCGACTAGGCCGCCGCCACACACCGCAGTGTGGTTGTGCACCGGGCGCTTGCCGCCCCATCAAGAGGAGCAATCGAAGAAGGATCGACTAGGCCGCCGCCACACACCGCAGTGTGGTTGTGCACCGGGCGCTTGTCGCCCCATCAAGAGGAGCAATCGAAGAAGGATCGACTAGGCCGCCGCCACACACCGCAGTGTGGTTGTGCACCGGGCGCTTGCCGCCCCATCAAGAGGAGCAATCGAAGAAGGATCGACTAGGCCGCCGCCACACACCGCAGTGTGGTTGTGCACCGGGCGCTTGCCGCCCCATCAAGAGGAGCAATCGAAGAAGGATCGACTAGGCCGCCGCCACACACCGCAGTGTGGTTGTGCACCGGGCGCTTGCCGCCCCATCAAGAGGAGCAATCGAAGAAGGATCGACTAGGCCGCCGCCACACACCGCAGTGTGGTTGTGCACCGGGCGCTTGCCGCCCCATCAAGAGGAGCAATCGAAGAAGGATCGACTAGGCCGCCGCCACACACCGCAGTGTGGTTGTGCACCGGGCGCTTGTCGCCCCATCAAGAGGAGCAATCGAAGAAGGATCGACTAGGCCGCCGCCACACACCGCAGTGTGGTTGTGCACCGGGCGCTTGTCGCCCCATCAAGAGGAGCAATCGAAGAAGGATCGACTAGGCCGCCGCCACACACCGCAGTGTGGTTGTGCACCGGGCGCTTGCCGCCCCATCAAGAGGAGCAATCGAAGAAGGATCGACTAGGCCGCCGCCACACACCGCAGTGTGGTTGTGCACCGGGCGCTTGCCGCCCCATCAAGAGGAGCAATCGAAGAAGGATCGACTAGGCCGCCGCCACACACCGCAGTGTGGTTGTGCACCGGGCGCTTGCCGCCCCATCAAGAGGAGCAATCGAAGAAGGATCGACTAGGCCGCCGCCACACACCGCAGTGTGGTTGTGCACCGGGCGCTTGCCGCCCCATCAAGAGGAGCAATCGAAGAAGGATCGACTAGGCCGCCGCCACACACCGCAGTGTGGTTGTGCACCGGGCGCTTGCCGCCCCATCAAGAGGAGCAATCGAAGAAGGATCGACTAGGCCGCCGCCACACACCGCAGTGTGGTTGTGCACCGGGCGCTTGCCGCCCCATCAAGAGGAGCAATCGAAGAAGGATCGACTAGGCCGCCGCCACACACCGCAGTGTGGTTGTGCACCGGGCGCTTGCCGCCCCATCAAGAGGAGCAATCGAAGAAGGATCGACTAGGCCGCCGCCACACACCGCAGTGTGGTTGTGCACCGGGCGCTTGTCGCCCCATCAAGAGGAGCAATCGAAGAAGGATCGACTAGGCCGCCGCCACACACCGCAGTGTGGTTGTGCACCGGGCGCTTGTCGCCCCATCAAGAGGAGCAATCGAAGAAGGATCGACTAGGCCGCCGCCACACACCGCAGTGTGGTTGTGCACCGGGCGCTTGCCGCCCCATCAAGAGGAGCAATCGAAGAAGGATCGACTAGGCCGCCGCCACACACCGCAGTGTGGTTGTGCACCGGGCGCTTGTCGCCCCATCAAGAGGAGCAATCGAAGAAGGATCGACTAGGCCGCAGCCACACACCGCAGTGTGGTTGTGCACCGGGCGCTTGTCGCCCCATCAAGAGGAGCAATCGAAGAAGGATCGACTAGGCCGCAGCCACACACCGCAGTGTGGTTGTGCACCGGGCGCTTGTCGCCCCATCAAGAGGAGCAATCGAAGAAGGATCGACTAGGCCGCAGCCACACACCGCAGTGTGGTTGTGCACCGGGCGCTTGTCGCCCCATCAAGAGGAGCAATCGAAGAAGGATCGACTAGGCCGCAGCCACACACCGCAGTGTGATTGTTTTGCTTTTTGTTTTTTTTGTTTTGCTTTTTTTTCTTTTTGCAGGGTCGGGAGGCGGACACGCTGATCTCGAAGATGGCCGAGGGCATCGACATCAAGCCGCTGTATCTGGCAGATGATGGAGGAAAGACCCCCGAGGTACGCATACACGAAATTTATTATACAACGTATCAAGTTAGATCAAAATATAGCTCTAACATGTTCTTCACGGAGTGGTTATTATTATTTATTCAGGAACGATTGCCGGAGTCGATGTTGCAATGAACACGCACTTGAAGTTAGTCAAGATGCAGCAGAAGAACCGCGACCCGATGAACCTCGAATCTCTCACCGTCCGAGGTTCGTCTTCCGCTACTTTTTATTATTTTCATGCGTGGGCATACAAACTAATAATATTGTTTTCTACTTCCGAATCTTTGTGCTCCCCTTTTCAATGTAATATTTTTGTAGGTAACAACATCCGCTACATCATCGTGCCCGACTCGTGACCTCTGGACACGCTACTTGTGGATGAGGATTCTCGCAAGAAAACTGCCAAGCGATCGGCCGGAAGTGGCGACAGGGGAGGCATGCGAGGAGGTACGCACGCTTTCGAGTTTATTTGTCTTCTCCTGTCACTCAAAGTACCTTTAGCAAATGATTCACACTCGCTTGGGTAATTCACCAACCTTTCACTCGCTTTTTTTATTCACCAACAAAAAAAAAACTTCAAACTAATAGTGCTCTTAATACTAATAGTAATATCGTGTACCATTCACCATAATTCTCTATCAGTTTCTGATTTAATCATCAGATTAGGTGTAAATTTATCGAAACTTAATCTATTTTTAACGCAATCGTTGCAGGCATGCGTGACCGTGGAGGTCGTGGTGGACCTCGGGGCGGTGGGCGTGGAGGACTCCTAGATGCTAAATAAGATGCTGTGAACCCCCCCCCCTGTAATATTAGGTTGTAACTCGTTAGTAACGAGTCGTTACTTGTTGAACAGCGCCGTTGCATTCCGTTAGAAATCCACCCGAATTCTACTATTTATACAACTTTATATTGTTACCGATGTGTATCGCGTATCACGATTTCCCCTCTCTTCGCATTGATAAATTTTCAAAGCCCAAACAAGTTCAGGGGTTCAGCACATGGGCCATAATTAAGAGGATTTATGACATGATAATTCGAGAGAATGGCATGTGGTTGGGCTAAAGGCGCTCGAAAGGGATCTATATTTGGCGATCCTCCTTTTCCTACTTCCACCGTAACCTTCTCTGTCCTACCGTCCTCCAACCGTAACCTTCTCTGCCCTACCGTATCCTACCGTAACCTACTTTGTCCTACCGTCCTCCAACCGTAACCTTCTCTGCCCTACCTACAGATCGGTACAGTAACCCACAAGGATCGATCGATGCAGTATCCCCATTTTCACATACGGATCGACCGTTACAGTACTCCAATTTCCGCACACTTACACCTGTATCTACAGTAACCCACACAGATCAGAATCCCCATTTTCACGTACATGGATCGATCGATACAATCCTCCAGCATCCCACGAAGATCCATCGATACAGCACTCCAATTTCCAAACAAACATCGGTACAGTAACACACACAGATGGATCGATATAGCATCCTTATTTTCACATACACGGATCGATCGATACAATATCCCCATTTTCACATATACGGATCGATCGATACAGTACTCCAATTTCCACACACATACGTACAGTAACCCACACACAGATCGATCGATACATTTTCACATCAGTATTACATTATCCCCATTTTCACACTCAGATCGATCGATACATTATCCCCATTTTCACATATACGGATCGATCGATACAGTACTCCAATTTCCACACACATAGATCGGTATGTACAGTAACCCACACAAATTGATCGACACAGAATTCCCATTTTCACGCACTCGGATCGATCGATACAATCTTCCAGCAACCCACACAGATAAAACGATACAGAACTGGAATTTCCAAACAAACATCGGTACAGTAACATCCGTAGATCGATCGATACAATATCCACATTTTCACATATACGGATTGATACAATACCACCATTTTCACATATTCGGATCCGTACAATACCCCATTTTCACACATTCGGAACCATACAATACCACAATTTTCACACATTCGGATCCATACAATATCCCCATTTTCACACATTCGGATCCATACAATACCCCCATCCATTTTCACACATTCGGATCCATACAATACCCCCATCCATTTTCACACATTCGGATCCATACAATACCACCAGTTTCACATATTCGGATCCATACAATACCCCCAATTTTCACACATTCGGTTCCATACAATACCACAATTTTCACACATTCGGATCCATACAATATCCCTATTTTCACACATTCGGATCCATACAATATCCCCATTTTCACACATTCGGATCCATAAATACCACCATTTTCACACATTCGGATCCATAAATACCACCATTTTCACACATTCGGATCCATACAATACCCCATTTTCACACATTCGGAACCATACAATACCACAATTTTCACACATTCGGATCCATACAATATCCCCATTTTCACACATTCGGATCCATAAATACCACCATTTTCACACATTCGGATCCATAAATACCACCATTTTCACACATTCGGATCCATACAATACCCCCATCCATTTTCACACATTCGGATCCATACAATACCCCCATCCATTTTCACACATTCGGATCCATACAATACCACCAGTTTCACATATTCGGATCCATACAATACCCCATTTTCACACATTCGGAACCATACAATACCACAATTTTCACACATTCGGACCCATACAATACCACCAGTTTCACATATTCGGATCCATACAATACCCCCAATTTTCACACATTCGGTTCCATACAGTTCAGACTGATCGATGAAGTCCGGCCCATCGATTTACCCATTTCGCAACTGATACATATTACCCCGTATTTCATTAACCGACATTGATCCACCGACCCACAAAGGCAGATCGATGAAAACAACCACTCCGATCCATGGCAACATTAACTTTTCACTGAAGAAGTAATCCACTCACCCACATGGCCCCAGTATGCCCCAGTACTCCCTCACAAATTACAGTATCCCCATTTTCACATGGATCGATCAATACAGTATTCCCATTTTCAAACCAAGGGATCGATCGATACAGTACCCCCCCCCCTCATCAATCAGTACGATAAAAAAAACAAATAAAACAAAGGCAGCACAATAAAAAGCAGCAATATACGAGCAGTGGGGAGAAGGGAGAGAGGGTATGGGGGCACATGGGGACATGTTCCCGACGAAGAATTAATGGAATGACGGTCGGCCACATCGAGAAGAAAGCAGAGACGGACTGCAAATAATTTAACGTTCATTTCTAAATATTTGAATGTCGAAGTGCCTGTCACGTGCGGGAATGGGATAAAATCTAATAAGTAAGCGCATGTTATCTATAACGCCGTGAGACACTAGCAAACATAGTTCGATAGGTGAATTTATAACAAACAACTTTTGATATGATTCCGTTTGAGTAAGAATCGAGCAAGGCCAGGCCCAGCTCAAAATATCGACTCTCGTGAATTTTGTGATTTGGAGTTCTCCAAGGTCTTCGATGGGCTCACCCATTTTTCTCATAGATGATCACTCGTTGGCTTCTTTGGTTTCACTGTTATAGCAAATATAGCAAATATTCCGAAATTTGTACCCTGGGATTGAATTGTATGCTGACCACGACAACCCAACGCCGGTCCGATCTATTCCGCTTGCTAAGACTACTGCGTCGATCCAAAAAAATATTTTCCATAAAAAAAATATTTTGAGTTTTCATGAAAAATCAACAAGGCAGGCGCGACCAGCATGAAATTGTGACCCAGTAGCCATACTCACCTAATTTTAGCGATATCTGGGGCAGATAAATTCAACAAAAACTGTTTTCGCTGTGACTTCGTCAGGGCCCAACGAACGTTTTTGAGCAAAATCAATATGCCCCGAAATCAAAAGTAAAAAAAAAAAAGGGAATTGCTGTTAGAGTATCCATCAATAGTTGATAAAAAGCTTATTTTAAAATGCAAATTTAACCGAGAAAATAGCAGTTTCTCAGTTACTGTACCTTATTATGACGATTCTTGGCTTGACAGTCGAAGAAGTACGAACGAACAAATCCTTCCTTGATTGAACAAGTAGAAGATGGAAGGGAATGAGGCCACCTGAACGAATTATTTGTTTGAACCATTCTTCCATCTTTAGACTCACCAATACTGTACACGTAGTTTGAGCATGTAGTAGCCGCCACCCATGTTCATCCCATTGGCAGTGTGCGTGTAGACGTATAGGGCACAAGAGTCGACAAAGGTGTCGAAGAGAGATACGCACTGAACACATTTTATTATACGAGGAATGAATGGGAACCAACCTTGAGGTAATCTTCCCATTCCTTATTGCGATCGGCCTCCAAATGCTACAGAGTCCAACGGGACTGCAGTGGATGTCTGACCAGCATCTCATGCTGGAGATTGAGGGAGGAGACGGGCGAACAACGAGTTACGCCTGCAGTGAATCGATAAGTGAAGTCATAATTACATAGATAGCGCAGGCCAGTCGGTTCCAAGAATCGGGGATCCGGCTCGATAGAGGTTATTGACGATCGATTCGATACCGACCTCACTATCGCTGCCTCCACTACTCTTGAAGAGAATCGACAGAGACGACGGGAGCAGGACCCTGCAACAAATCGATAAGCGACCGTAATCAATGGTATTTCTTCATCAACCAACCTCCGACAATCGATCCTTCTCATCTTCATTTATCGTCGGGATGCAGCCGAGAGGAAGCTGATCCTATAATATCAATTGATTGATCATCGGTACTTTATCGTCCAGTCAGACCTCGTAATTCCTCTCATCCTCCATTTCTTTCTATTCACATCCTTCTAATGGTCTCACATAGCTCGCTGCCATTCCCTTCGAGAGCACGATGGAGGAGGCGGTCCTTGGGGCAGTCTGGCGGAGCGTAGGCACTGACGATATACTCATTACACGATAGCCCCACAGCCAATACAGTACCTGGATACCATATCCTCACGGTCGATCGAGTGAAGGGCGGAGAAGGGACGAGGACGGGCTGATGGAGGTTCGGAGAGACCTGAATTTGTTCAATGCATTTGACGTCAATCGATACTTCTCCGGTTGACCGACCTCCAATCCATCCCTGTTCTGCCGCTTGCTGGCAGAGGCCGTTATGCGAGAAACGAGCGAAGAGATCAGCGAAACGCGACGGAGCAAGCGATCATCTCAGCGAGCGAGCGACAAACGAAAGGGCCTTTAGAGTGCCTGGAATGTATCGATTGATGATGTTATTTTCAAAGGGCAATCCAACCTCTGTCCAAGTGACGAGAGAGTGCGTGAAATGAAGAGACGGCGACCCTTATTCCGAACTCGTTAGTGCCTGAAAAGTATCGATTGATGACGTCATCTTTGAGATCAGTCCGACCTCGGGCCAGCATACCGTCCTCTCATCGCTTCCTCTCGCCGATGACATCGTTGACGATGCCCGCCCGTCCATCGGCCGCCACACGCTGCGATGTTTCAGATTAGCATCCCATAATTACTTTGAAACTCAAAGTTTGCACTCGCAAAGTGCGTGTGTTCACTCTGCTTTGCCCTATCCCGCCGTAACAGTTAGTAAGACGACTAATCCCATGACAAAAGATATATATTTCAATAAAGTGCGCGCGCATTTTCAAGTCAAACTGGCAGTGACACACTCAGTCGTCGGGTCATCCACCGCGATACTCGAAAAGGAGAATTTGGTATACGGTTCTGCTAGCCGGCCCGGGACGGCGCAACCGTTTCTGGCTTGTGGCCTTCTCCTACGAAAAGATAGACCCGGCACTTGCGACAGTGCGTGACGACCGCCCCTCACTATAGAGGAGATGCGCGCCACTGCCCTAAGGCGACTTAGCTAACATTGGATGGGCGCGTCGCGAAATTAGCATTTGGCATTGAAACGAATGAATTGGAAGAGAAAAATGCCCATCCAAGCAGTTCGCAGTTACTTAAGAAAATGCGCAACAATGCAATGATGACAAATATGTGCGGCACTTATCTCATCGAGGCAGCGGCGGACGGCTTGAGTGCGCTCGCCGTCTGTACGTCTTCCGAGAGGCGGGTGTGCAGTTGAGACGACGTCATCTGCAAAATGCCGGGTTAGAAACACGTTGCAAAGAGAAATAGGCCATGACAATAAGAAAGGAGATCGAAATAATGAAGAGCCGAAATGAGTTAATAAGCTAAATATATCGCATAAACCAAGATCAGTGAGTTATAGCCGGAATTTAGATCGACTTGCAAACAAACGAGAAGCTGCGATCAACTTTTTCGAAACAATAGTAAGGAGCTGGCGGCGCGAAAACGGTAGTAAACAGAAGTGCAGTGGCTAGAATGTGCACGCAAGGAACCAGTAAAACAAAGCATTGGTAAAGCTGATGTCAAACGCTTTTAAAGGGAACCTCAAATCAATTTAGACGAAAAATGTGGCAGGTGATGACAAATGTTTTCGAAAATCGAAAGGAAGAGCTACGTGACCTTCTAGAAGCGAACGATCGAATGACTAGGAAGAGGGGGAGGAGGCCAGACTCGAGTAGATCAAACCGATCGATAGTGCACGTGCACGTGAGCACTCGCGCTCGGTTGATCTCGAACTTTTGATGATCGCTGACATGAATGCGCTCTATTCTCAGCTCGAACTCTAGAAGAAGTACTGTAAGTCGAGTCCTCTCAAACTTTTTCACTTGGGCTTTCATTTCAATCTTTGCAATCGCTCGTTCCAATGGTATATTCTTTGTGTTTTCTTGTTGTTTGAGGGTGTTAGATTTATATTTAAAAAATAACAATATAAAAATAATATAAAATAAGTTCTCGACTGGAAATTTAGAAAGTTAGTAGCTTCAATCGCGCTTCAATTCAATTCGCTTCAATTCAGCTTCAATCGCGTTTTATCGATTATTTTTTTAGTTTGTTTGTTGATTAATTTGTGTCAGATCGTGCTTCACCCGCTGCTTCTCTCATTTCATCTTTCAATTGTCCATAGCGTGTTCCGCATTTCGCTCCTGCTCGCTTAGAAGTTTACACATCATGCAACTCGCATTGCAGCCCTTACAGGATGGACCTCCGCTCTGGGATTAAGCTGAGCGGTGTCTTCTCGGGTCGCGCGGTCGCCGCCACGCCCGTCGCTTCGTCCCGATCCAACTACAAGTTCGTTTTTGGCCCAATAGAGGGCTCTTTTTACCCCCATTGTCTCCCCAGTTTCCAGCCGCATTTATTAGGCTCCTTTCCATGCAAGAAATAGTGTACCAATTGCGTCGTGATATTTAGCAAAACGGGCCTACGACTGAGGATTTCATTATGAAATTATCCTCAATCGATCGAGAACAACTCGATTTTCGTTTTTTGTTGCAAAGCGTTCCAGTTCACTTGTCCCTCAATGCGGATAGCAATTTTAATTTAATAAAGTTTATATTTAAATATACTCTTTGCCAGGTACGTCGGCATGCCGGCGGAGAAGAACGGCACGCTCAAGGGCGACATCGACTACGGCCTCAACAACGTCTTCTTCATGGAGCTGTTCAGAGGTTATTTTTAATTATAATTATTTATTATACAACATATCAAGTTAGATCAAAATATAGCTCTAACATGTTCTTCACGGAGTGGTTATTATTATTTATTCAGGAACGATTGCCGGAGTCGATGTTGCAATGAACACGCACTTGAAGTTAGTCAAGATGCAGCAGAAGAACCGCGACCCGATGAACCTCGAATCTCTCACCGTCCGAGGTTCGTCTTCCGCTACTTTTTATTATTTTCATGCGTGGGCATACAAACTAATAATATTGTTTTCTACTTCCGAATCTTTGTGCTCCCCTTTTCAATGTAATATTTTTGTAGGTAACAACATCCGCTACATCATCGTGCCCGACTCGTGACCTCTGGACACGCTACTTGTGGATGAGGATTCTCGCAAGAAAACTGCCAAGCGATCGGCCGGAAGTGGCGACAGGGGAGGCATGCGAGGAGGTACGCACGCTTTCGAGTTTATTTGTCTTCTCCTGTCACTCAAAGTACCTTTAGCAAATGATTCACACTCGCTTGGGTAATTCACCAACCTTTCACTCGCTTTTTTTATTCACCAACAAAAAAAAAACTTCAAACTAATAGTGCTCTTAATACTAATAGTAATATCGTGTACCATTCACCATAATTCTCTATCAGTTTCTGATTTAATCATCAGATTAGGTGTAAATTTATCGAAACTTAATCTATTTTTAACGCAATCGTTGCAGGCATGCGTGACCGTGGAGGTCGTGGTGGACCTCGGGGCGGTGGGCGTGGAGGACTCCTAGATGCTAAATAAGATGCTGTGAACCCCCCCCCCCTGTAATATTAGGTTGTAACTCGTTAGTAACGAGTCGTTACTTGTTGAACAGCGCCGTTGCATTCCGTTAGAAATCCACCCGAATTCTACTATTTATACAACTTTATATTGTTACCGATGTGTATCGCGTATCACGATTTCCCCTCTCTTCGCATTGATAAATTTTCAAAGCCCAAACAAGTTCAGGGGTTCAGCACATGGGCCATAATTAAGAGGATTTATGACATGATAATTCGAGAGAATGGCATGTGGTTGGGCTAAAGGCGCTCGAAAGGGATCTATATTTGGCGATCCTCCTTTTCCTACTTCCACCGTAACCTTCTCTGTCCTACCGTCCTCCAACCGTAACCTTCTCTGCCCTACCGTATCCTACCGTAACCTACTTTGTCCTACCGTCCTCCAACCGTAACCTTCTCTGCCCTACCTACAGATCGGTACAGTAACCCACAAGGATCGATCGATGCAGTATCCCCATTTTCACATACGGATCGACCGTTACAGTACTCCAATTTCCGCACACTTACACCTGTATCTACAGTAACCCACACAGATCAGAATCCCCATTTTCACGTACATGGATCGATCGATACAATCCTCCAGCATCCCACGAAGATCCATCGATACAGCACTCCAATTTCCAAACAAACATCGGTACAGTAACACACACAGATGGATCGATATAGCATCCTTATTTTCACATACACGGATCGATCGATACAATATCCCCATTTTCACATATACGGATCGATCGATACAGTACTCCAATTTCCACACACATACATCGGTATGTACAGTAACCCACACACAGATCGATCGATACATTTTCACATCAGTATTACATTATCCCCATTTTCACACTCAGATCGATCGATACATTATCCCCATTTTCACATATACGGATCGATCGATACAGTACTCCAATTTCCACACACATAGATCGGTATGTACAGTAACCCACACAAATTGATCGACACAGAATTCCCATTTTCACGCACTCGGATCGATCGATACAATCTTCCAGCAACCCACACAGATAAAACGATACAGAACTGAAATTTCCAAACAAACATCGGTACAGTAACATCCGTAGATCGATCGATACAATATCCACATTTTCACATATACGGATTGATACAATACCACCATTTTCACATATTCGGATCCGTACAATACCCCATTTTCACACATTCGGAACCATACAATACCACAATTTTCACACATTCGGATCCATACAATATCCCCATTTTCACACATTCGGATCCATACAATACCCCCATCCATTTTCACACATTCGGATCCATACAATACCCCCATCCATTTTCACACATTCGGATCCATACAATACCACCAGTTTCACATATTCGGATCCATACAATACCCCCAATTTTCACACATTCGGTTCCATACAATACCACAATTTTCACACATTCGGATCCATACAATATCCCTATTTTCACACATTCGGATCCATACAATATCCCCATTTTCACACATTCGGATCCATAAATACCACCATTTTCACACATTCGGATCCATAAATACCACCATTTTCACACATTCGGATCCATACAATACCCCATTTTCACACATTCGGAACCATACAATACCACAATTTTCACACATTCGGATCCATACAATATCCCCATTTTCACACATTCGGATCCATAAATACCACCATTTTCACACATTCGGATCCATAAATACCACCATTTTCACACATTCGGATCCATACAATACCCCCATCCATTTTCACACATTCGGATCCATACAATACCCCCATCCATTTTCACACATTCGGATCCATACAATACCACCAGTTTCACATATTCGGATCCATACAATACCCCATTTTCACACATTCGGAACCATACAATACCACAATTTTCACACATTCGGACCCATACAATACCACCAGTTTCACATATTCGGATCCATACAATACCCCCAATTTTCACACATTCGGTTCCATACAGTTCAGACTGATCGATGAAGTCCGGCCCATCGATTTACCCATTTCGCAACTGATACATATTACCCCGTATTTCATTAACCGACATTGATCCACCGACCCACAAAGGCAGATCGATGAAAACAACCACTCCGATCCATGGCAACATTAACTTTTCACTGAAGAAGTAATCCACTCACCCACATGGCCCCAGTATGCCCCAGTACTCCCTCACAAATTACAGTATCCCCATTTTCACATGGATCGATCAATACAGTATTCCCATTTTCAAACCAAGGGATCGATCGATACAGTACCCCCCCCCCCTCATCAATCAGTACGATAAAAAAAACAAATAAAACAAAGGCAGCACAATAAAAAGCAGCAATATACGAGCAGTGGGGAGAAGGGAGAGAGGGTATGGGGGCACATGGGGACATGTTCCCGACGAAGAATTAATGGAATGACGGTCGGCCACATCGAGAAGAAAGCAGAGACGGACTGCAAATAATTTAACGTTCATTTCTAAATATTTGAATGTCGAAGTGCCTGTCACGTGCGGGAATGGGATAAAATCTAATAAGTAAGCGCATGTTATCTATAACGCCGTGAGACACTAGCAAACATAGTTCGATAGGTGAATTTATAACAAACAACTTTTGATATGATTCCGTTTGAGTAAGAATCGAGCAAGGCCAGGCCCAGCTCAAAATATCGACTCTCGTGAATTTTGTGATTTGGAGTTCTCCAAGGTCTTCGATGGGCTCACCCATTTTTCTCATAGATGATCACTCGTTGGCTTCTTTGGTTTCACTGTTATAGCAAATATAGCAAATATTCCGAAATTTGTACCCTGGGATTGAATTGTATGCTGACCACGACAACCCAACGCCGGTCCGATCTATTCCGCTTGCTAAGACTACTGCGTCGATCCAAAAAAATATTTTCCATAAAAAAAATATTTTGAGTTTTCATGAAAAATCAACAAGGCAGGCGCGACCAGCATGAAATTGTGACCCAGTAGCCATACTCACCTAATTTTAGCGATATCTGGGGCAGATAAATTCAACAAAAACTGTTTTCGCTGTGACTTCGTCAGGGCCCAACGAACGTTTTTGAGCAAAATCAATATGCCCCGAAATCAAAAGTAAAAAAAAAAAAGGGAATTGCTGTTAGAGTATCCATCAATAGTTGATAAAAAGCTTATTTTAAAATGCAAATTTAACCGAGAAAATAGCAGTTTCTCAGTTACTGTACCTTATTATGACGATTCTTGGCTTGACAGTCGAAGAAGTACGAACGAACAAATCCTTCCTTGATTGAACAAGTAGAAGATGGAAGGGAATGAGGCCACCTGAACGAATTATTTGTTTGAACCATTCTTCCATCTTTAGACTCACCAATACTGTACACGTAGTTTGAGCATGTAGTAGCCGCCACCCATGTTCATCCCATTGGCAGTGTGCGTGTAGACGTATAGGGCACAAGAGTCGACAAAGGTGTCGAAGAGAGATACGCACTGAACACATTTTATTATACGAGGAATGAATGGGAACCAACCTTGAGGTAATCTTCCCATTCCTTATTGCGATCGGCCTCCAAATGCTACAGAGTCCAACGGGACTGCAGTGGATGTCTGACCAGCATCTCATGCTGGAGATTGAGGGAGGAGACGGGCGAACAACGAGTTACGCCTGCAGTGAATCGATAAGTGAAGTCATAATTACATAGATAGCGCAGGCCAGTCGGTTCCAAGAATCGGGGATCCGGCTCGATAGAGGTTATTGACGATCGATTCGATACCGACCTCACTATCGCTGCCTCCACTACTCTTGAAGAGAATCGACAGAGACGACGGGAGCAGGACCCTGCAACAAATCGATAAGCGACCGTAATCAATGGTATTTCTTCATCAACCAACCTCCGACAATCGATCCTTCTCATCTTCATTTATCGTCGGGATGCAGCCGAGAGGAAGCTGATCCTATAATATCAATTGATTGATCATCGGTACTTTATCGTCCAGTCAGACCTCGTAATTCCTCTCATCCTCGCATTTCTTTCTATTCACATCCTTCTAATGGTCTCACATAGCTCGCTGCCATTCCCTTCGAGAGCACGATGGAGGAGGCGGTCCTTGGGGCAGTCTGGCGGAGCGTAGGCACTGACGATATACTCATTACACGATAGCCCCACAGCCAATACAGTACCTGGATACCATATCCTCACGGTCGATCGAGTGAAGGGCGGAGAAGGGACGAGGACGGGCTGATGGAGGTTCGGAGAGACCTGAATTTGTTCAATGCATTTGACGTCAATCGATACTTCTCCGGTTGATCGACCTCCAATCCATCCCTGTTCTGCCGCTTGCTGGCAGAGGCCGTTATGCGAGAAACGAGCGAAGAGATCAGCGAAACGCGACGGAGCAAGCGATCATCTCAGCGAGCGAGCGACAAACGAAAGGGCCTTTAGAGTGCCTGGAATGTATCGATTGATGATGTTATTTTCAAAGGGCAATCCAACCTCTGTCCAAGTGACGAGAGAGTGCGTGAAATGAAGAGACGGCGACCCTTATTCCGAACTCGTTAGTGCCTGAAAAGTATCGATTGATGACGTCATCTTTGAGATCAGTCCGACCTCGGGCCAGCATACCGTCCTCTCATCGCTTCCTCTCGCCGATGACATCGTTGACGATGCCCGCCCGTCCATCGGCCGCCACACGCTGCGATGTTTCAGATTAGCATCCCATAATTACTTTGAAACTCAAAGTTTGCACTCGCAAAGTGCGTGTGTTCACTCTGCTTTGCCCTATCCCGCCGTAACAGTTAGTAAGACGACTAATCCCATGATAAAAGATATATATTTCAATAAAGTGCGCGCGCATTTTCAAGTCAAACTGGCAGTGACACACTCAGTCGTCGGGTCATCCACCGCGATACTCGAAAAGGAGAATTTGGTATACGGTTCTGCTAGCCGGCCCGGGACGGCGCAACCGTTTCTGGCTTGTGGCCTTCTCCTACGAAAAGATAGACCCGGCACTTGCGACAGTGCGTGACGACCGCCCCTCACTATAGAGGAGATGCGCGCCACTGCCCTAAGGCGACTTAGCTAACATTGGATGGGCGCGTCGCGAAATTAGCATTTGGCATTGAAACGAATGAATTGGAAGAGAAAAATGCCCATCCAAGCAGTTCGCAGTTACTTAAGAAAATGCGCAACAATGCAATGATGACAAATATGTGCGGCACTTATCTCATCGAGGCAGCGGCGGACGGCTTGAGTGCGCTCGCCGTCTGTACGTCTTCCGAGAGGCGGGTGTGCAGTTGAGACGACGTCATCTGCAAAATGCCGGGTTAGAAACACGTTGCAAAGAGAAATAGGCCATGACAATAAGAAAGGAGATCGAAATAATGAAGAGCCGAAATGAGTTAATAAGCTAAATATATCGCATAAACCAAGATCAGTGAGTTATAGCCGGAATTTAGATCGACTTGCAAACAAACGAGAAGCTGCGATCAACTTTTTCGAAACAATAGTAAGGAGCTGGCGGCGCGAAAACGGTAGTAAACAGAAGTGCAGTGGCTAGAATGTGCACGCAAGGAACCAGTAAAACAAAGCATTGGTAAAGCTGATGTCAAACGCTTTTAAAGGGAACCTCAAATCAATTTAGACGAAAAATGTGGCAGGTGATGACAAATGTTTTCGAAAATCGAAAGGAAGAGCTACGTGACCTTCTAGAAGCGAACGATCGAATGACTAGGAAGAGGGGGAGGAGGCCAGACTCGAGTAGATCAAACCGATCGATAGTGCACGTGCACGTGAGCACTCGCGCTCGGTTGATCTCGAACTTTTGATGATCGCTGACATGAATGCGCTCTATTCTCAGCTCGAACTCTAGAAGAAGTACTGTAAGTCGAGTCCTCTCAAACTTTTTCACTTGGGCTTTCATTTCAATCTTTGCAATCGCTCGTTCCAATGGTATATTCTTTGTGTTTTCTTGTTGTTTGAGGGTGTTAGATTTATATTTAAAAATAACAATATAAAAATAATATAAAATAAGTTCTCGACTGGAAATTTAGAAAGTTAGTAGCTTCAATCGCGCTTCAATTCAATTCGCTTCAATTCAGCTTCAATCGCGTTTTATCGATTATTTTTTTAGTTTGTTTGTTGATTAATTTGTGTCAGATCGTGCTTCACCCGCTGCTTCTCTCATTTCATCTTTCAATTGTCCATAGCGTGTTCCGCATTTCGCTCCTGCTCGCTTAGAAGTTTACACATCATGCAACTCGCATTGCAGCCCTTACAGGATGGACCTCCGCTCTGGGATTAAGCTGAGCGGTGTCTTCTCGGGTCGCGCGGTCGCCGCCACGCCCGTCGCTTCGTCCCGATCCAACTACAAGTTCGTTTTTGGCCCAATAGAGGGCTCTTTTTACCCCCATTGTCTCCCCAGTTTCCAGCCGCATTTATTAGGCTCCTTTCCATGCAAGAAATAGTGTACCAATTGCGTCGTGATATTTAGCAAAACGGGCCTACGACTGAGGATTTCATTATGAAATTATCCTCAATCGATCGAGAACAACTCGATTTTCGTTTTTTGTTGCAAAGCGTTCCAGTTCACTTGTCCCTCAATGCGGATAGCAATTTTAATTTAATAAAGTTTATATTTAAATATACTCTTTGCCAGGTACGTCGGCATGCCGGCGGAGAAGAACGGCACGCTCAAGGGCGACATCGACTACGGCCTCAACAACGTCTTCTTCATGGAGCTGTTCAGAGGTTATTTTTAATTATAATTATTTATTATACAACATATCAAGTTAGATCAAAATATAGCTCTAACATGTTCTTCACGGAGTGGTTATTATTATTTATTCCGGAACGATTGCCGGAGTCGATGTTGCAATGAACACGCACTTGAAGTTAGTCAAGATGCAGCAGAAGAACCGCGACCCGATGAACCTCGAATCTCTCACCGTCCGAGGTTCGTCTTCCGCTACTTTTTATTATTTTCATGCGTGGGCATACAAACTAATAATATTGTTTTCTACTTCCGAATCTTTGTGCTCCCCTTTTCAATGTAATATTTTTGTAGGTAACAACATCCGCTACATCATCGTGCCCGACTCGTGACCTCTGGACACGCTACTTGTGGATGAGGATTCTCGCAAGAAAACTGCCAAGCGATCGGCCGGAAGTGGCGACAGGGGAGGCATGCGAGGAGGTACGCACGCTTTCGAGTTTATTTGTCTTCTCCTGTCACTCAAAGTACCTTTAGCAAATGATTCACACTCGCTTGGGTAATTCACCAACCTTTCACTCGCTTTTTTTATTCACCAACAAAAAAAAACTTCAAACTAATAGTGCTCTTAATACTAATAGTAGTATCGTGTACCATTCACCATAATTCTCTATCAGTTTCTGATTTAATCATCAGATTAGGTGTAAATTTATCGAAACTTAATCTATTTTTAACGCAATCGTTGCAGGCATGCGTGACCGTGGAGGTCGTGGTGGACCTCGGGGCGGTGGGCGTGGAGGACTCCTAGATGCTAAATAAGATGCTGTGAACCCCCCCCCCCCCCCCCCCTGTAATATTAGGTTGTAACTCGTTAGTAACGAGTCGTTACTTGTTGAACAGCGCCGTTGCATTCCGTTAGAAATCCACCCGAATTCTACTATTTATACAACTTTATATTGTTACCGATGTGTATCGCGTATCACGATTTCCCCTCTCTTCGCATTGATAAATTTTCAAAGCCCAAACAAGTTCAGGGGTTCAGCACATGGGCCATAATTAAGAGGATTTATGACATGATAATTCGAGAGAATGGCATGTGGTTGGGCTAAAGGCGCTCGAAAGGGATCTATATTTGGCGATCCTCCTTTTCCTACTTCCACCGTAACCTTCTCTGTCCTACCGTCCTCCAACCGTAACCTTCTCTGCCCTACCTACAGATCGGTACAGTAACCCACAAGGATCGATCGATGCAGTATCCCCATTTTCACATACGGATCGACCGTTACAGTACTCCAATTTCCGCACACTTACACCTGTATCTACAGTAACCCACACAGATCAGAATCCCCATTTTCACGTACATGGATCGATCGATACAATCCTCCAGCAACCCACGAAGATCCATCGATACAGCACTCCAATTTCCAAACAAACATCGGTACAGTAACACACACAGATGGATCGATATAGCATCCTTATTTTCACATACACGGATCGATCGATACAATATCCCCATTTTCACATATACGGATCGATCGATACAGTACTCCAATTTCCACACACATACATCGGTATGTACAGTAACCCACACACAGATCGATCGATACATTTTCACATCAGTATTACATTATCCCCATTTTCACACTCAGATCGATCGATACATTATCCCCATTTTCACATATACGGATCGATCGATACAGTACTCCAATTTCCACACACATAGATCGGTATGTACAGTAACCCACACAAATTGATCGACACAGAATTCCCATTTTCACGCACTCGGATCGATCGATACAATCTTCCAGCAACCCACACAGATAAAACGATACAGAACTGAAATTTCCAAACAAACATCGGTACAGTAACATCCGTAGATCGATCGATACAATATCCACATTTTCACATATACGGATTGATACAATACCACCATTTTCACATATTCGGATCCGTACAATACCCCATTTTCACACATTCGGAACCATACAATACCACAATTTTCACACATTCGGATCCATACAATATCCCCATTTTCACACATTCGGATCCATAAATACCACCATTTTCACACATTCGGATCCATACAATACCCCCATCCATTTTCACACATTCGGATCCATACAATACCACCAGTTTCACATATTCGGATCCATACAACACCACAATTTTCACACATTCGGATCCATACAATATCCCTATTTTCACACATTCGGATCCATAAATACCACCATTTTCACACATTCGGATCCATAAATACCACCATTTTCACACATTCGGATCCATACAATACCCCCATCCATTTTCACACATTCGGATCCATACAATACCACCAGTTTCACATATTCGGATCCATACAATACCCCCAATTTTCACACATTCGGTTCCATACAATACCACAATTTTCACACATTCGGATCCATACAATATCCCTATTTTCACACATTCGGATCCATACAATATCCCTATTTTCACACATTCGGATCCATACAATACCACAATTTTCACACATTCGGATCCATACAATATCCCCATTTTCACACATTCGGATCCATAAATACCACCATTTTCACACATTCGGATCCATACAAAACCACCAGTTTCACATATTCGGATCCATACAATACCCCATTTTCACACATTCGGAACCATACAATACCACAATTTTCACACATTCGGACCCATACAATACCACCAGTTTCACATATTCGGATCCATACAATACCCCCAATTTTCACACATTCGGTTCCATACAATTCAGACTGATCGATGAAGTCCGGCCCATCGATTTACCCATTTCGCAACTGATACATATTACCCCGTATTTCATTAACCGACATTGATCCACCGACCCACAAAGGCAGATCGATGAAAACAACCACTCCGATCCATGGCAACATTAACTTTTCACTGAACAAGTAATCCACTCACCCACATGGCCCCAGTATGCCCCAGTACTCCCTCACAAATTACAGTATCCCCATTTTCACATGGATCGATCAATACAGTATTCCCATTTTCAAACCAAGGGATCGATCGATACAGTACCCCCCCCCCCCTCATCAATCAGTACGATAAAAAAAACAAATAAAACAAAGGCAGCACAATAAAAAGCAGCAATATACGAGCAGTGGGGAGAAGGGAGAGAGGGTATGGGGGCACATGGGGACATGTTCCCGACGAAGAATTAATGGAATGACGGTCGGCCACATCGAGAAGAAAGCAGAGACGGACTGCAAATAATTTAACGTTCATTTCTAAATATTTGAATGTCGAAGTGCCTGTCACGTGCGGGAATGGGATAAAATCTAATAAGTAAGCGCATGTTATCTATAACGCCGTGAGACACTAGCAAACATAGTTCGATAGGTGAATTTATAACAAACAACTTTTGATATGATTCCGTTTGAGTAAGAATCGAGCAAGGCCAGGCACAGCTCAAAATATCAACAAGGCAGGCGCGACCAGCATGAAATTGTGACCCAGTAGCCATACTCACCTAATTTTAGCGATATCTGGGGCAGATAAATTCAACAAAAACTGTTTTCGCTGTGACTTCGTCAGGGCCCAACGAACGTTTTTGAGCAAAATCAATATGCCCCGAAATCAAAAGTAAAAAAAAAGGGAATTGCTGTTAGAGTATCCATCAATAGTTGATAAAAAGCTTATTTTAAAATGCAAATTTAACCGAGAAAACAGCAGTTTCTCAGTTACTGTACCTTATTATGACGATTCTCGGCTTGACAGTCGAAGAAGTACGAACGAACAAATCCTTCCTTGATTGAACAAGTAGAAGATGGAAGGGAATGAGGCCACCTGAACGAATTATTCGTTTGAACCATTCTTCCATCTTTAGACTCACCAATACTGTACACGTAGTTTGAGCATGTAGTAGCCGCCACCCATGTTCATACCTTCTGTTTGCGAAAACTTTCCACTAAAGTGGAAATTCTAGTTATTATTTCAGAGTCCAGTACCACATCCGACTGTATTACAGTGAAAACCAAACCGATTAAAAAATACTACAAGTTTCGATGGTGGTCCCTAGGTCCCTAGTCACGGAATTTGGGGTCCACGCAAAAGCAAGACTCCGCCCACTTTTTGCTGATTGGCTGCTGCGTAGCGCCCACCAATCAATATGGATCAACCACCGTAATTACTGCGTAGCAGCCCCGCTCAAAACACCGGCCCCGGTCAGCTGAGTATCCACTCAGACTGACAGTCAACACGCTTAACAACTGCCCGCCAATTCAAATTTGATTTAATTTGAAAAGTAAATATTCGCTCCAAGGTTCCGTGTGTACGACGACTAATCCGACACCAAATTACTGTAATTTTTCGCATCAACCTGTAAATCGTGCTTTGAAATGGCGTGCTAGTGACGAATTATAAAAACGCACTTGTCGATGTTCATTCAAGATCTAACTACTGTAATATTCTGTGATTTCTATAAAGCCTTTGTCTTTTTGATGGACCACTTTGATTTCTTCGTTTGAACGTGATGTTTTAAATATATATTCTTAAATGTTTTACCGTTTCCCGATTTGAAGATAATTTGTAATTGTTCAGATGGGAGATCTCGAAGATGACGATGAATCAATGAATGAACCTATTAAACAAAAGGGAAAATCACGAATGAATGGTACATTATTTCTCTTTCTATGTAAAACGGGTTGCAAATGTAGAGGTTAGATACGTAATGAATTCGGTTTAAACATTTTTGGAGTGATTCTTCAACAAAGAGTTGTTATAGAACGAATTCTTCACTTGTTTTTCACTTTCTTCACTTTTTTAGTTGAAATTTTGTATTTGGTCATGAAGAATTGTGTCAATACAGAGAAACGAGATGGTCAAGCTGATAAAATCAGTCGAGAAGTGGTCGATTTCATTGCCACAGCTGTGGGAGATCCATTCTTCATCAGTGTGGTATGTTCAGTTCAGCCAATTCTTTGACCCGAAATGATCTCCTATAGGAAGTTGCAACTATCGTCCAGAAAGCAGAGAATATGGATGATAGAGTCAAAATTGCAGGTAAACAATTATCGTGGTCAATCAAAATCACTCGAGCAATTACTGAAAGAATTTATTTTGCAGAAAGTCTTTTTCGAGCTGGAATAATAAAATCCATTCATCATCGGGATGGAATCATTGATTTTAACAATTATCTTCTTGCCTTTGAATATTTAGTTCCCAGTATGGTAAGGTTCCGTGTAAATTCATTCAAAATGATTCTATTTCAGACGATCTCATTCCCTGATTATCTGCGTATTCTCTGTACTTACAATTTCAAGCCGAATGGGGAATCAACTTGGGATACCTTAATTGAAGTAACACCTTCAATTTATTTTTTTAATGTATTGTTTTTGATCACATTTGTATATATTTCAGCAAATTCAACGGACGATTATTTGTAGACTTTTGCGAAAGGTTAGTACGATATTCATCCATTCGATAACAATCTATGTGCAGGCTCGATATTCATTCAATTGTGATCATTGGACATTTGATGAATACACTGGAATGGTTGCAGTCGTACCTAAAGTATTCTTATTCCTCATTGGATGCATGAAGGTTCGCTCTCTGTTTATAAAATGGTCTGAAACCAATTGATTACAGTCTGAACTTCCAAATGATTTTGAGAATAAAGACAGAAGGATCCTAACAGAATTTGAAACAACCTTCTTGGAATATTTTTCTAGCGATGTCTTCTTCATCAATTTGTTGAAATTATCAGGCATGATTTGAAAATCTTGATATTTGGGTTATTCTTATTTTTAAACTGATATCAACAATATTCTCAGATTTGAAATATGAAACGAAGACTAATCTACTAATGCCAACTGTAATTGGTAACGCAATCAAACAATTCGATAAGAAAAATCGAGAAATTGTCTTCGAGAAAAGCGACACAACTCTCTCCCATGAGGTATAGATTCAACTATGAACTCTTTATTCGTGTCGATTTATCTATCAAAAAGAGCTGCAAAATGTTCTTCATTCTGCCTTCATTATTCAAGATAATATTAATTGAGTGGAATCATTCGATCGTCGACACAACGATCTCAGTCTTCGTCAGTGCACGAATGAATGTCAGCAATAGAGAAGTAAATTCATTCCAAAATAATTTCCAAGTAGTGATCATTCATTCAGATGGCTCAAGATATTCTTCATGCAGCTGAAATGGTCGGAGTGGGTCAATTGTGGATGTGGAAGAGTGCTGTCAGATCGGCTATACAGTTAATGGTATGCGAATTATTCGATTCTGATCATGAGATGCGGTACTAAATTGATCACTAACTCATTCCCCTACATCCTTCATTGCGTATCTTCCAGTGTGAAACTCGTTCATCTCCTCATTCATCAATTCGTTCATTCGTCGAAGTTTTCTTCCTTGATCGTCTTCCTGCAATGATCAAATTGGAAATTTACACTTTGAGAGAACTACTGCAGCACACGGCTAGAGACATGCAATCTGTTCGTTTTTTATCGTTATTTTTTAAAATAACCATTTCATTCAGGCGCTTAGTAAGCTGCCCATCCACGTGTGGGATCTATTCCAAGATGGCCTTGAAAGGGTTTGTGATTCTTCTATTTTTGAAAAGATTAGATTGAAACTGTTCGGTGGAAATCACAAATTATTTTGTTTTCAGCATGGTTACGTGGGTGGAAGGATCGCCGTGGACAGATTCCATACTACTGTGTTAGTGAATATTCTTTCATACCAATTCATTTCTATCACTCCTAAAAAGTTCTCTTCAGACCCGATTGTGAGCTAATCACGCGGTCTCCAATAGCGTTGAGGGCTATCGATGGAATCAAAAATGTTTGAACGTTTTACTAATATTTGAACAGATAAGATTGATTCAAGATAACGTGATTTCAGGACGATATAATCTCAATATTGCCTTCTCTCTTCGATCCTTCGTGTATTGCATTCAATTCTGTACTCGCCCATTTATCGATCGTTGGAGAAATACACCGAAAGACGATTCAATTAGCAGAGTAAGCAACTTTTTTTTGCACTTTTCTGACTGATCTCTTATTTCTCAGTGTCAATCGTCTCATGGAAGTTCCAAATGACGAAGTGGATGGGGAATTGAGATGGAAGAGATTCGATGCCACCTTTTGTCTACTACTCCACACCTACTACACTGTCAATCGAATGGTAAGATAGACGGGAGGATTGATCATGACATGGTGCTTTTCTTGCAGACTCTTCGTCGAATTGTCTGTGGAGGAGGACCGAATCTGGAGAACAGAAGTGGTGTCTTCTACAGGTATTCGAGTAGTCTATTACCGTATCTGAATCTCTTTTCTCAGATGGGTCGCACGATTTGGTCGTCGTGATACGACTCCCAATGATAAAAGAGATATGGAGAATGCATTAGATGAAAAGAAAGAGGAAAGAACGGAGAAGGCAAAAGGATTTATTCGGTTATTGAATAGTCAATGTCCACTCACGGAAAATGAGTAAGTTTCTTGAGAGGTCATTCGAAGCAAAGAAACCATTGCAGTTCGAACTATTCTGATCTCTTCGATATTCTTCCTTATCTTGCTCAACTTTTACTATATGAAGCTGGCAAGAACACATTCGATATTTCGGTTGGTAGCATATCTTTGGATGTATGCATTGCTCTCTTCAGACGGCTCTTTCCACTCTCTCCACTTCTCCATCCATTGTCTATTCTCTTCTAATGTGGTTGTACTGTCTCGATCATTCAGATGCACGAGTTGCACTAGTCAGGAATATGGATAGAGTGATGAGGGAGATGCATGGAACTGATAACACGTAAGAGATCCCTCGTCGCTATCGATGAAGAGTGGATTCAGATGGAGATTTATGCTTCATTCATCATCGACTCTCGTGAGAGAGATGATGAAAGGAGCGAGGACGATGGATTGTGTCAACTCTTCCCCAATGGTTGCTGCATTCATGATCAAACCGCTGAGATACAGACATGAGGTGGGTTGAGGGGAAACCCTAAAGGCACGAAATTACGAATATGCGTTGGAAATGAAATGATGATTTCAGGTAGCGAAGGCAGAAATGGTGAAGAAGGGAATCACGGTTGCATCGCGAGGAAATTGTCTTCCCCCATGGGTTATCGATCTCATCGAATCGGGAAATCATGCTGCCAAATATGATTGGGTTCATGTACGTTAGATAGATCGAAGTTGAATGTCTCATGATCTATTACATTTCAGTTATGGGTACGTGAGATCACTAAATTGATAGTGATGGACGAAATGACGGAGATGGGAGAATTATTGATGGGAGCAGCCATGATTGCCCCACTACAGACATGCACTCAAATATGTCAGAAATTAGGAGATACAATTCTGAATGATTCGAATGAGAATGATAGTCCTCCACGACCAGAGATGGCCCCTTGTCTATTCGTATTCCTATCCAGATTCACTGCACAGGTCAGTCACATTATCACTGTTTTCACTATTTTGAAGTATTGTCTGACCTAGATGGCTTTTTAGATGATGATGATGGGAATGTGGGCCATTGCACACGGAGAAGCTCGGATCGCCGAATTAGCGGAAGAATTGGGAGAGGAGGTGGGAGAACAATGTAAAATAGTACGGTAACAAAATCAATTTCAGGCAGTGCCAAAGAAAAAATTGAGATTCTACGTAGATGATTTGGAAGATGAATTGGGTGAGTAAACATATTCATATTTTTTTATCCATACATTGCAGAAATGACCAGAGCTCATAAAGATGAGATGTTTGAAACAATCACCGCACTCTTCAACAGAATGCTCAGAGCATGTCAAAAGGGTTATCTAAGGTAAGATTCATCGTCTATCCATCCTTCCCCATTTCTAATCATCACAGGAACTCTGTCTCAGCAGTTTCTCTTATCCTCAAGGAGATTGCAATTGGTCCTGATATCGAATGCTCCGTTGCACTCAAGAAGATGGTGCCTCATGAACTGGTTAATACAGATATCGATTGACTTACCCCTAATCATTCCTCCCTTCAGTTGGAATTGCTTGCCGTCATCGATCCTCTTTCTGTACCCTTCGAATTATATTGTTCATTCGTTTCGGATAAGGATAAGAGATTGGAATATCTCTGCAAGTGGAAGAATTGGAAGGGAGTCGAATATCCTGAGATGGAGTATGAAGATGAAGATATGAGAATGGATGATGATATAAGAGTCGGTAGGGTACTGTAGAGTTCTTCATTCACGACTATTGTAGTTTGTACATAGAGTAGTATCAAAATTATTAAGAAATAATCATTCCAAACTAGAAATTGTCATGTGGATCTCTGAATGCACGCGTTCTTATGTAGGTATCGGATCCAGTAGTACCGTACTTGTATATAGAGACAATGTAAAGAAATTTCATTTTGTTGTTCTATTCATGCTCGATCTCACTATCGAGATAAATACTGGTGCTTTCGACGTTGAATAAATCTTATTATTGCATCTAATATCTAATTCCCCTAGTTATAACTGTAGACACTGTAGAGTGCAGCAATTGCAGTAGTGTAGTGTGATCTCATGAGAAAGATTTTGCATGGTGCATTATCTACGGTTATCTACGGTGACTTGTAATGCCTGTAATTACCGCTGTAAATAATCCAATTTTTTTTTGAAAAATCACTTATCGATCAAACAAGTTACCGTAATCCATTTCCTTCACTTCGCGAAATCGCAACGTTGAAGCAGCGCTTTCGCAGTTTCAAGTTTTTGGACTTATGGTCTTTTCCATCTCTCATCTCTAGTCCGCACTCTTTCTTTTCTATCCCTAAAGGTAGATCATTTGCCTCTCTTGTTTTCGTCCATGTTTCACTGATCGATTGGCAGACTAGAGGAATGGAAGGCGAGGGGAATGGCAGTCCTTCGTTCTCTCTTAACATTCTCACGTCCTCCCTATTCCCTTCTTTCCTTTTCTCCCCTCGGGCCTCTATTTCTTCCTTCTTCTTCCTATTTCTTGTCAATCCACTTTCTAGAATCTCATTCCCTCTTCTCTTCCTCTCTTGTGTTGTGTTTCTCTATTTCCGTTGACCTCAACTGTAAACTCCGTTCTTTCTCATTTAGTCTATTTGAGTATCGAGTGGAGTAAACGAGGATGATGCTTGTCTGTCCCATCTCCTTTCCTTCCCTTCTCCCTTCTCCCTTGTTGACTTGGTTCTAAAACACTCTTGTGCTTTTATTTTCGCCTCGAATCGACTCGAATTTCGCAGTAACTGGTTGACTATTCTCTCCTTGTTACGCGTGTTTCTCACGTTTCAATGAGATCGTTTCACTCGTAATCAGTTGAACTTCAAAGAGCGATGACATTTGGTAGTTCGATCTTTAAAATGCTCTTCCTCTTCTTCTCACCCTTCTTTTCCTCCTCTTCATCCCTCATCTCGACTTAAAATTGATTGCGAGAGAGGAGGAAGCGTCTGAGAGAGAATAGAAAGTGCACGTAGTCTATGGAGAGTTGAGACAGATTGGCACGTCGGTTGGATATCATTGAGATCACTTCTAGGAAGTGGACTCTATAGACCATTTCTTGAATGTTTGAATCATTTCTCCCCCAATGTGATATCCGTGTTAGGTGTTATCTGTCCCTCTACCCATCAGTGACCCTCTCTGATAAGGAGTGATTGGATAGAAGGGAGAAACCCCGAGGGAGGAAGGCTAGTCTTTGACGAAAAGGTGAAGTGTGATGTTAAGTTCGATCCTATTCAACGAGATCATTTGCATTTGTGAGCTCTGTTCTAGAACTTCGTAATTATTCGTATTGTTCGAGTTTATGTGTTGTCCAAGATATGTGACTCGAAATCTTAGTGGAGTAAAGGGATGACTGACCAACTGCCATGGATGAACCTTCCCCCCTCTCTCATTTCTCTCATTTCAAGTCAATCAATAGGTTCAACCCTTTCCGCTTGTCTAGTACTACTCACTACTTACATCTATCATATGTCGTAACCTAAAATTGGTCCATAATCTACCTCATTTCTCCTCTCATCTCTTCCCTTCTTTCATCGATCGGCTCTTCTTTTTCATTCTCAACTTCTCAGTTTATTGTCAATACACTCTCCGTCCTCCATCCCCCTCTCTTTCCCCTTCATTTCACTCTTAAATTCGTTCGAATTCGTTGTGTAATTCGGTCGTCACTTCCTACTCTGTACTCCTCTCATTTCACACGTGAAAACAATGAGAAACAGATCGAACCCATCGCTTATCTCACCCCATCCCTCTCCCCTCCCTCCTTCTCCCTCTCCTCTCTCCTCTCCCCTCCCTCCTTCTCCCTCGCCTCTCTCCTCTTCCCCTCACTCTCTCCCTCGGTCACTTCCCATCTACAAACAAGGTGTTGACTGCAACTGCAGTTCTCTCTTTTCTCTCTTCCTCTAATATCCCCCTCTTCCCTTCCCTTCTTTCTCTCTATCTCCATTGATAGGTAGCCAGACCTTTCTGTTATCGTGTTGATATTGTCGTCCCTTCTCTCTCTCTTCTTCACATCATCTTCGTACCCCCCCCCTCCCCATCTCCTTTCTATCTAACTCCTCCTCCCACTTCCTTCCATCCCCATTAGTATCTGCAAAATGACTGACCTCTTCCCCCATACAATTCCTTCTCTTGGAGCCAATTCCGAATCAGAGATGGAACATAGGAAACCCACTGTTTATCGCGTTGATAATGAATACAGGCGAGCAACTTGATCTACTGTATCCATTGATTATCGATTGATTGATTATAGATCGGAGAGTATGTTGACCGATCACGAAAGAAGAAAGCAGATCTCGGTCAGAGGCATCGCTCAGGTACGGTAATCAGTTATCGATTACTGACTGACTGAGATACGGTATTGCAGGTGGAGAATGTCTCTAACATCAAGAAGGCATTCAATCGTCATCTCCACTTCTCGATCATCAAGGTATCGATCGATTCCCTCAGTCTACCGTACTCTTTTGTTCCCCTCAGGACCGTAACGTGGCGACTCCTCGTGACTACTATTTCGCCCTCGCGAATACCGTGAGAGACCATCTCGTATCCAGATGGATTCGTACTCAACAGTACTACTATGAGAAGGATCCCAAGGTACGGTAGATGATCGAGTATCAATTGATTGGGAAGGAAGGGGGGGGGGAATGGCCATTGTTGTCTTGATGATGCACGTGAATAGAAGCTGTGTGCTTGAAGAGCAGGGAACGGAGTAGTGAAAGTGAACGATGAAAAGGATACAACGATGGAATGGGATTGGTAAAGGAAAGAACGAGCAGTTTGGGAACTTGTTGATAAATACATCGATCGATAATTGATTCGTATCTCGATTCAGAGAGTGTACTATCTCTCGCTGGAGTTCTACATGGGTCGCACTCTATCGAATACAATGATGAATATTGGCATTCAAGCAACTGTTGATGAGGCACTCTATCAGGTAGGGAGAAGGAGGGAGAGAGGTACTGACCCATCAATTGCAGCTCGGTTTGGATATCGAGGAGCTCCAGGAGATTGAAGAGGATGCGGGATTGGGTAATGGAGGATTGGGAAGATTGGCCGGTAAGTGAAGGAGGGAATGGATAGAGATGACTCCTTCTCTCTTTAAGCGTGCTTCCTCGATTCGATGGCCACTCTCGGTCTGCCTGCCTATGGATACGGATTGAGATATGAGTATGGCATCTTCAAGCAACTCATCAGAGATGGATGGCAGGTGGGAATATCTCCATTGGAAGTAGTCAAGGTTGATTGTAGATGGAGGAGCCTGACGATTGGCTTCGTTTCGGTAATCCATGGGAGAAGGCCCGTCCCGAGTACATGCTACCTGTTAACTTCTTCGGAAAGGTTGTCAAGGATGAAGATGGAAAGGTATGGTAGATGGAGGGGAGTACGGTAGTCTATCGATTGATTGATTCTTTCAGTCTAAATGGGTGGATACTCAAGTGGTCTTCGCCATGCCATACGATACGCCCGTTCCCGGATATCACAATAATGTAGTGAACACTCTGAGATTGTGGTGAGTGGAAGGGAGAGGCAGATCACAGGAATGGCACGGACGGCACAGACTAGGGTGGAACGACCACCTGTGGCAAATGAGATGCACTCACTTGCGATAACACATGAATCAATTGTTTATTGAGTGCATCTAATTTGGTAATGATGGGCTAGTGTTTCGACTCTGATAATGATAATAATAAGATTAGATGGTTGTCATCGTCAGGTCGGCGAAGGCAGAGAATCACTTCCATCTCAAGTTCTTCAATGATGGTGATTACGTGCAGGCTGTGATGGATAGAAATCTGAGTGAGAATATCACTCGAGTACTCTATCCCAATGACAATGTGAGTGAAGGAGAGGGAGAGTATGGTAGTGAATCAATGGTTAATATCAGATGTTCATCGGAAAGGAACTTCGTCTGAAGCAGCAGTACTTCCTTGTAGCTGCCACTCTTCAGGATATCATTCGGTGAGGGAAGGGATACAGTAATCGAAGGGAATCGAGAAGTGATTTAATAACCCCTTCTCTTCAGTCGCTTCAAGTCGTCCAAGTACGGTAGTCGCGAGGCCGTTCGTGCCGATTTCTCCACTTTCCCCGATAAGGTTCGATCCCCTCGTCCCTGATTGATCTTTGATCTCTCTTCCTCTTCAGGTTGCCATTCAACTGAACGATACTCATCCGTCCATCGGAATCCCCGAGATGATGAGACTGCTCATCGACGTTGAGAGTGAGTCATTCTTCCACTGCGTGAACGCCTTTCTGTCTTTTCCGAATACACACCAAACCCATTTCTTCAATTGCAGACCTCACGTGGGAGGAGGCATACGATGTGTGCACCAAGACGTACGCCTACACTAACCACACCCTCCTTCCCGAGGTACGGTAGAACACGGGAGGGAATGGATCGACGACTTACTCTTCATCTCTCCTCCTTTCAGGCACTTGAGCGTTGGCCCGTGTCGATGCTTGAGCAGATGCTCCCTCGCCATCTCGAGATTATCTACCAGATCAATCAACAGTTTATGGAGGTAGGCATGGCTACGAATTTTGGGGGAAATTGTCTAATCGAAGAGAATTTTAAACTTTTATATATCTAAATCATCCGTTGTCAGGCCGTCGGCAAGAAGTACCCTGGAGACTTCGATCGCATGCGAAGAATGAGCATTGTCGAAGAGGCTGATGGAGTGAGTTGATGACGGAGAGGGAATTGATCTTTGGTCTCTCTCAGCACGGTGAGAAGCGTATTAACATGGCTCATCTGTGCATCGTCGCTTCCCATGCAGTCAATGGAGTGGCTGCACTCCATTCCGATCTACTCATGACACAGACGTATGTTCACTGTTTGAATAACGGAAGGACGAAGTTTAATTAACATCGATCATGGTGTTGTTGCTAATGTCATTACGTAATGATCATTGAACTTTCAGATTCCGTGACTTCCACGAGTTCTACCCTGGCAAGTTCCAGAACAAGACGAACGGAATCACTCCTCGTCGATGGCTTCTCCTATCGAATCCCGCCCTTGCTGATGTAATCTGTGAGGTACGGTAGAATTACTGTGGATATATCGATTGACTCGCCTTACAGAGAATCGGTGATACGTGGATCACTAATCTGGATGAGTTGAAGCAGTTGAAGGCATTGGATAACAATGCTCAGCTACTCGATCAGATTAGAAGAGTGAAACAGGTGAGGAAGAGAAGGAGAAAGAGAATCATCCACTTATTGTGTTGATTGAAGGAGAACAAGATGCGCGTAGCTCAATATCTGGCTGACGAGTACAAAGTGGAGATTAATCCATCGTCCATCTTCGATATCCATGTGAGTATCCACTACTGATGACTAATTGACATGAAAAATGAGGAGAGACGCATGCCGTTTGTGATGACTACTTGTGATTGACTAGTACATATTCCCTTGCCTCCCTCCTTTCCCTCTTCCCCCTCTTGAATTCCTTACTCTCGTTCAGGTGAAACGAATCCACGAGTACAAGAGACAACTTCTGAATATTCTCCATGTGATCGCTCTCTACAATAGAATCAAGGCCAATCCCAATATCAAGATGGTCCCCAGAACGATGATTTATGGTGGAAAGGTACGATAGAAGAGCGGGATACGGTATGCAACGAGTATTGGTTACAGGCTGCTCCCGGCTACCATATGGCCAAGCAGATCATCAAGTTGATCACCTCGGTCGGAAACGTCGTCAACAATGATCCCATTGTGGGAGACAAACTGAAGGTACGGTAGATGTACGATGGGATGGAATCGAGAAGTGATTGTATTGGGTTGCAGGTTGTGTATCTGGAGAACTATCGAGTGTCAATGGCAGAGAAGATCATTCCTTCTGCTGATCTATCGGAACAGATTTCAACTGCTGGAACTGAAGCATCCGGAACTGGAAATATGAAGTTCATGGTGAGATAATGAATCCATCCTGGAGATTCATTACACTGTCAATTAAGTTGAACGGAGGTCTGACGATCGGAACTCTCGATGGAGCGAATGTTGAGATGGCTGAAGAGATGGGCAATGAGAATATCTTCATCTTTGGAATGAATGTTGAAGAGGTAAGAGAGAGAGAGGGAGGGAGAGGAGAGGATGGTACTCAACGAGACACTTGTCTAGGTGGAGGCACTCGGCAAGAGAGGATACAAGGCGGAAGAATTCATCAATAAGAGTCCCGCTCTCAAACAGGTACTGTAGAAGGGGTACGGTCTCTTCTTACCGTAATCCTTGCAGGTTGTTGAACAGATCGAGGCCGGATTCTTCACTCCCGAGCAGCCCGATGCCCTGAGGTACGGTAGAGACGATCGAGAAATGACTCGATTCGAGGTGATCAGAATACGATAGTCTGTCGTTTCAGAGATCTCGCCAACAACATTGTGCATCACGATCGATTCATGGTGTGCGCTGACTTTGACGGATACGTTGCCTGCCAGGATAAGGTAAAGATTACGGTAGTAGAGGGTGGTTATCGATTGATTATGTCAGGTTGCCGAGACGTACGCTGATCAACAGAAGTGGTGCAAGATGGCCCTCCACAACATTGCCAGCACTGGTGAGTACGGTAGTCGATATAGTGGATACGGTAGATATCCGATCGATAACTGATTATATTGAGGCAAGTTCTCGACTGATCGTACTATTGCTGAGTATGCCCGTGAGATCTGGGGAATCGAACCAGGAGAGACTAAGTTGGCTGCTCCTTATGAGGAAGCATCTAATGAGTAAAGAGTAGGAAAGATGAGATATGAGTAGTTAAGAGTATCCATAGTATCTATGTAGTCCGTATCTTTCACTCTGCCATTCAATCTATAACTTGCATTACTCTATTCTGCCATAATGACGAACTATTTGTAGCCATTGTTCGTGTATCATAGTCCCTTTGTTTGTATTCTTCCCGGTAGTACTTTGTATCCCATCTTGCTCTATCCTGATTTCACACATACATCTTGAGATATTCTGTGCTGTACCGTGTAATAATCTGATTTATGATTCAGTAAAAGGTTTTTATCACGTCTTGTTCGATTGAACACGGAAAGAGTCAGCGTCTCTCTGAATATAATTAAAGCGTTGATTACCAGTTGAATAGAGGGATTGGGGAAGGATATGGGAAGGGGAAGCTCGTAGGTGAAAGAAGAGAGTAAGGTGATAGGGGACAATTAAGTTAGAATAATCTCGGGTATTTGAATGGTATTTACACTTCTTCTACGTGGAAGTCGAGAAGGAGAAGGGGGATCGAAGGATGAGAATGAATCACGAAGCTCATCCATTTCGGGTGATGTGAGACCTTCGAAGGATGGAGTAACACGAGGAATTGACACTTTACGACCAAGAAGAGCTTCACTCAGATCACTACACAACTGAAAGTATGAAGATCAGTTGGTGATCAACCTGTGGTTACGGTAGAAGTCGTTTCCAAATGCGAATTTTATCTTACTGATTCGAAGATATGCTCTGGAAGCTGTGCTTCTTCAGTGACCACTCGAAGGGCCGATTGTTCTGTTACCGAATCGAAGAATTTGTACGCTGAAAGAGTCCTTTGATCTACCGTATCCTAAGGAAATGAGCTTACTGTATGCAGTGAGACATCCAGCCAATTCGGCTGCTGCAGGGTTGAAGTTTGTCGGAGGTTTAGGACCTGCAAGATCAAAGATCATTGATGATGTAAGATGAAGTATCTTACCCATCATATTGATTCGTGGGAAGAAGTAAGCCGTGACCCTCAATGGTTTTGATCCATCTCTATCTTCATCCCTTTCCTCTCCTTGCACTCGAATTGGAGCTGCACGAGCAAAGAATACATTGTGAGATTGTTCGTGAGAGAGAAGAAGATCAACACAAATGGAGAGTTGGCTGGAATGGAAAAGAGGATTGGTCTACTCAAACTCCGCCCACTTACTCGAGGAATTTATCGTAGTGATCCTTGCCAGTCAATTGGAATACGAATGCCTGCGAGATCCATTGAGGAGGTTTGATTGTGAATACTCCCTCCACTCCATCGAGAGGCTCGCATCTCTGAACAGAAGTGATTACTATATTTTCGCCTTTTCATCCTTCCGTCACAGGCACTTTGAGTGTGGAAAGAAGCCTTGAATGAGTCTCACCCTGAATACAATCTCGGAATCATAGGGCCAAGGGAGAGAATGGAGATGAAGATGATTGACTGAAGCATGACCAAGAAGGGAATTGAAGAGAATATGAGCATTCTCATCATGATTGAGAAGCATGAAATCAGTTCCCATTCGAAGTGCGAGATGAGTTAGAACCTGCAAGAAAGAAAGGAAATTGATATTTGATCTCTGAGGAAAAAACGTGGACGCCTTGGTCCTCTTTGCCTATTCACAAGTTCTTTTTTCATTCGTACGTCATTGTCCCGTGTCACAGACTCATTGACAGTCTCGTCTATTTCTGTGCTCATCACGCGAATATTCAGTCTATTCGATCTCTGTCCTTAGTCTTGGATGAGAATGAAGATCTAAGTGAATTGAGTCAGATGTCATTCCATGTCGTTTCCTCTCTCATCTTAGATGGAGACAAACGGCAATAAACCCGTCTCTTCCCCTCGTTTTCTTCCCTTGTTTTGCGACTTTGGAGCAGCATCCAATTGAGAAAGGAAACGTGTAAGGAAAAGAGAAGAGAAGAGGAGGAATAGAGTGAGAATACTAAAGGAGACAAGGAGACTGAAGAGGTGAGGATGAGAATAGAAGAAGAGAGAAGAAGAATGGAAGAGAGGACAGAATCTATTATGATGATGAGATGAGAAAAACAAGGAAGGAAAGGGGAAAGAAGATGAAGAGGAATGATCAAGGAGATGGAATCAGTAGTAGTCGGATATGATGTGAGAAAGGGTGACGAATAACGTTTCTAGTGGAAGATTGGATGAATCCTATGGGAGACATCAATTGGGAAGCCTCCGTGAAAGTGTAACTACAGCGAGATTTTAGCTATTTCAACTGGTAGTGGACTAAAATGACGTCCTAAGATTAGGTGGAAAGACGTCCTAAATGCCGACGTGGAAGACCTGATGATACCAGACTCCCGTGTATATGGAGAGCTGTGAGCCATGTGAGCCGGATCCCTTCCCCAAACGGGAAGAAGAAGAAGAGGCGTAGACTAATATTCTGACCTGTGGATGACATTTGTTAACAGCGGGAACGAGGAGACAATGATTCCTCTCGAGTGGAGATGCATTCACTGCAAGGATATGTCGATCCAATGGATCCTCAGTGATCGGACGATCCTCACATCGAAAGTAGAGAAGAACCTAGAGATGATCTTTGATCTTTGAGTGGGAGGAAGAAGGATGATTGAGATAGGGAAGTGTATAGACATCCAGTCATCATCCCCTTCCGTTTCCGCAGTAATCGCTGTCCTCTAGTAGTTCCCTCTCTCTTTTTCTCTCTCACTCACTTCATTATCGTGAAGACGAGTGAAATTCCATCGAACAGAATTGAATGGCTCACGAATCTTACGGAATCTCATTGGCTTACGACGTAATTCGCCCCTTTCAACGTTCAACTGGAAGAGAGGAGAGATTATGGGAGAGATCAAAGATCAGTAATGACCTGGATGGTGAGATTGTATGGTCCATCGAGATACTTGTACATGCAATTGAGATTGTAATTGAGTGCATTCTTCTCCCTGGCCGATTCCCATCGATCAGCAATCAATTGACGAAGCTGGAACAGAAGAAGGATGAGTAGGAAAGGGAAAATGATCAGTGAGAGAATAAGCTGAGTAAAGAGAAGGAATGAACGGAAGGATTGAGAATGGAATGAAGCATTTCGTCGTTTCTTCCATCTTTCTTCGCCTAATCCCATGAATCTCTCATCGAATTGGGAAGGAAGATTAGAATGAAGAAGAAATGAGAAGGAGAAACTGACCGATTTATCATGAGAGAATGAAGTTGGTAATCGGCGAAGATCATAGACAAAATCATCCGTTCGATAGATGAAATGAGGAACGGAAGATTGAGTTGAAGAGAAGTCTGCTGGTAACTGAAAGAGAAAGAATTCTTCTTCTTCTTGTTACGAGTTCCTCTCGACTTCATTATCTACTCCAAAAAGAGAATACGGTATCTATTGTAAAGGGGGCGAGAAAAGGGGAAGATGAAGGGGAGTAAACAGCCCTCTTTTGATCGGAGTCACGCTATTCCATTCAAAGGGAGAGAAAGAAGGATGGCATAATAGTGATGGGAGAGGAGAGGCTAAGAAGAGACAGATGACAGTTGTTAGTATGAAGAAGATGGGATTGAGGATCTACCAGATGGGAGAAAGGCATGGAAAGGAAGAAGGGAGAAGGGGAGAGGGTGTTGATTGGGAAAGACAGGAGAATTATGTTATCTCTCTGTTATCTCGTGAGAGACAGACCAAGTCCTAATCTAGTCTCGTGACCTGCTCTCCCTCCTACTTTACTTTGGTGCCTCGTGATCATTAGTGGATATACTATGATTGCCTATCACTGGTAGCTTAAAATGGTGACGCCGTGAATTAGAAGGGCCATCCAAAACTAATATGGGCCGTATCATTCGGACACGCCCATTTCTAAACGTGTCACGTTTCCTAGCCCATCAAAGTTGGCTGTATTCTTCATTTAAACTTTCAACTATCTTCTCTATCCTCAATATTGGCCCCATCTTTGTCCCGTGGGGAAACAAACTCTGTGGACTCTTCAGACAACTAGCGAGAGGCAACATTGAATTGACTAGAGACAGAAGGATGGATTCACTCATCTGTCCCATCCATTTACCCATTCAACCATGGAGAGTACTGTAATCGATAGAGAGGGGACGGTACCTGTACAGATGAATGGGATCGTTGAGTGCGTGGTGCAGTTCCCAGCATGACGATCCGTCGTCTAATTCCTGAGTGGGAGGAGTCAGTCAGTCCATCGCTCTCTCTCCCCCCCCCCCCCCCTCCTCCCCTCCCTTCCCTCTCTCTCCCTCCCCCTCCTCCCTCTGTCCACGCTTGTTGTGACCACAAGTGTGCCGCAGGGGTCTCGATCGATGACCATTCGACAACAATCCAAACTCCCTCCCATTCCCCTTCACTCCTCTCTCTCCCTCCCCTTCCTGTCATTCGTCCCTGCAGGAAAGAGTGATGGACATTCCATTTCACCCGCTTTTCCCTGTATCTTTCTCCCTCTCTTTCCTCACTAATTCACAACGGAACCTCTCTTCTCTCTCTCTCTCTCTCTCTCTCTCTCTCTCTCTCTCTCTCTCTCTCTCTCTCTCTCAGTCTCTCAGTCTCACTTTCTCTCTCTCCCGCCTGACTTCTATACTTTCTTTCTATTTTTGGAATTCCAACCGAACTGAAATAGGCGCCTGACTCAGGATAGGAGTGAAAAGAAGTTGCTCACTGTTTTCTTGCTCATTAGCTCTTTTTATGCACTTTATGAATTTTAACTAATTTATATTTATTATTTTGAATTAACATCAAAAACCTTCTCTGGTTTCTGATCCGATTCTTCTCCCTTCGACAGCTTCGAACGAAAATATTGGTGAAAAATAAATAGAAACTGAGTCGAAGAAAGTTTCAGTCAAAAACTGGTGAATCATTGAACCACGTTATAACGATGAATCAAAATGAACTAACGTTGATCCATCTTTGATCTTTGATCTCTTCAGACGCCGTTTTCGTTATTATCTCGTCTATTCTCTCGACCAATGGCGTGGACTTGTGATGGAGGATCCAATGCTGAAATGGTACAGAAATTAAGAGGTAAGCGGAGATCAAAGATCAATGTGAGAATAGGGGCAGTAGGTAGATAAGAGCAGTGAATGAATGCGAATGGGAAAAAATGAGAAGCGATACATATTGAATGAGTTGAAAAGGAGAGGGAATAAATTGCAGCTGCTGGTCAATTCTCATCTAATCGAGTGGAAACAGCGATGATGTCTGTAGATAGAGGAGATTTCTCCCCTTCAAGTCCATATCGAGACTCGCCACAAGGAATCGGATACAATGCAACTATCACTGCACCCCATATGGTTAGTGAGGGGGGGGGGAATGATAAATCAGATGAGAACTATTTCGCAATATGTTCTCTGTCATAACCATTGTCTTTTGCCTCTAAAAGTTCTCATCTGACCTAGCGCCGTTAGAAGGGGAGGAATGGATAAAACAGGGCAAGTTGAAAGAAGGGTTGTGACGTCGTCAGAAAGGGCATAGAAAGGGAGGAGGAATGAAATGGGAACGATATTCTTCGTCGACGCTGTGGCCAATGAAAGTTGGATGGGATTGGGAATGTGACGTCGAAGGAAGGAGAGGGGAGGAGGGACGAAATTGAGTTTGTGATACCATGGCCAATAGTGAAAAGGAGACATTCAAAGAGGAGAGAAATCGACCATGATTGGCAAAGTTTTTGCATAATCGAGAAGATCGACGTAAGAGAAAGAAGTGGATGACGAGTTGAAAAGGATGATAAGGAGAAGTAGGGAATTGTCAGGCTGAGTCAATAACAACAACGTTTACTGTAGATGCAAAAGGGAATTTGTATTTTCTTGATTTGCTAACATCTAATGTAATGTGAAGATGGAAGATAATCGGGATAATTCATTCGAGAAGGGAGATTGATCTTTGATCTCTTTACAGCACGCGAATGCCCTACAGAGACTGGTTGATCATCTATTCGAAGGGGCGAAAGCATTGGATGTCGGAAGTGGAAGTGGTTATCTTACTGCTGCTATGGCTATTATGGTCAGTGAGAGGGGAGGGAAGACCTACGTCGGCGAGAATTGATCTGATGATGAAATCGTATGTTGTGACCACACAATTACATTTAGCAGAATGAAATGTGGTGTTGAAGAGTGGGAGGTCCGAAGGGATGTTGTTCTGATGATGTGAGAAGAAGAAGAGTAGAATGGAAGTGTGGTGAGAAGGAAAAGAAGAAGGGAAGGGAGAAAGGGAGTGGACGAGAATCAATGTATAATTAGGTCATCCTAATCTTAGAGAAGAAGACCAACTTTTTCACGGAAAGAGTGCGGAAGGCAGTAATTTTACACTGAATTTGTGAGTGGGTCAGTGGAACGGAAAAGGGAATTATAGAGAGAGAGAGAAGGAGATGGAGATATAATGGAAAACCGAAATGGAAACAGAAGGAGAAGGGGATGGAATTGAATGAAGAAAAGGCGAAGGAAAAGAAGGATGGAGGGTGAGAATATTTGAAGAGAATTGAAGAGAGAAAGGCGACGAGTTGAAATAGAGATGAAAGAGTGTGATTGAGTGAGAGAGAAAGATAGAGAGAGACTGAAAGGAGATTGGATAGGGATGATGTAAGAGAGAGATAGGAAGGAGAAGGAGTAAGGAAAGAGACTTGTTGGGGTGGTCGAAGACTGAATGGAAGCAGAAAAAGATGTGATGTGAAGCATGAAAGTGAGGAAGAAGAAGAAGGACGAGGAACCGAAAAGTCGAATGAGAAGAGGAAGGTTGTTGTTGAAGAGAAGTGAAACAACGAGGAAAGAGAGGAGGGATAGGGGGAAGACTTAGCTGGAAGAATGAATGAAGTCCTCCAATATGAAGAGAAGGAGAGAGAAGAATGAATAAGAGTGGACAGTGAAGTAATATGAGAAGATGTTGAAGGGTAATGAAGATGGAACGGAGTTGAAGAGAGAGGGGAGGGGGAGAGGGAGGGAAGGGTTGTTTGTGTGCCTTCGAATTGTGGTAAACGATCTGCGAAAAATAGTGGAGGACTGTGGTAGTCCCTTCCCTTCCTCCCTTTCCTCTCTGCACGATGGGATAACAGAAGCTACTGATGAATTAGTGATGAATTGCAGGTGGGACCGAATGGAAAAGTTGTCGGAATCGAACATATTCCACAATTGGTGGAAATGGGAAGAAGAAATATCGAAAAGGTGAGGAATTCCGATTATGGAACACTTTTTATTTGATTGGATGAATGACGATGATGACGTAGAATGGGAATGGAAGTGAATGATTATTGCAGAGTCATGGGAATCTTCTTCGTTCTGGTCGAATTGAATTGGTAGAGGGAGATGGAAGAGTGGGATGGCCTATCGAAGGAGGATATAATGCAATCCATGTTGGAGCTGCTGCTCCCACTCTTCCCATGGAGGTTTGATCTTTGATCTTTATTAGATCCTTCTGATCTGTGATTTCTCAGTTGGTTCGTCAATTGGCAGATGGTGGAAGAATGGTGATCCCAGTTGGAACAGCCCATCAGGTGTGATTACGGTAGTGGAATGGATGGATCGATAGTACACACTTTAGTTCCAGGAATTCATCCAAATCGATAGAGAGGGCGATAAATTCAAACAGAAGACTCTCCATGGAGTTATTTACGTTCCTCTCACTAGTAAGGATGAACAATTGAAGAAATGGTGAAGAATCATTTGTATATATAAATTGTACATACTCTTTTTGTCTCGAAACGTTATTTGTACTATAAGAAGCTGCTCCAAATTGTACATATTCTCATCATACTATCTGCTCTGATTAGAAGTTCGCATACTCTTTTTCCCTGACGTGTTTTCGCTTGGTAACTTTACTACTGCTTGACATAACGAGTGTCATCCTTTCTCTCTGTCGGTTGTGTTAATAAAGAAGTACAAAAGAAAAACTGGTGTAATAAATTCCAGATTTATTCGTTCTCTTTCATTTGGTCAATAGACTTCTCCAATCCTCAGATTTAGATCATTCAGAGGATGGTTTCTAGAAGTATCCATTGATGAAAGTCTTCCTTCTCTTTCCTTACCTTGCATTGTATCGTCTGTGACTTCTCCTCTCTTTGACTTCTTTGACTCTTCAATATTCTCGATGGTAATCTCTGAATCCATCTCATTCATCCCTTCCTTTCCCTTCTCTCTTCCTCACCTCCTCATGGAATATTGGAATGACAACATGTTTCCATTGTGATCGTGGTCTATAATGAGGTCTTGTCCAGAAGGAAGAAACATCACGAGAAGGACACGAAGTTCCACTTACGAACCTGAACCTGATTATATTACTGTAGACGATCTATCGACAACTGATTGTTATCCATCGAAAGAGGGAACTAACCATTCAACCAATAGAGAATGTTCTTCACTCTTTCCTTCCATTGATTGAGCTGCTCGAATCTCTACTGTACTCGTTTTTAGAGGAGGAATTATCAATCGTTGAGGATTAATACTGTAGAAGGAAAAATTGATCTTTGATCCCTTATCTCATCCCATACACATAGAGGGAAGGAACGGAGACAACGACTCTAAGGGCGACCCATTGAAGAGAATGACGATTTGTTATTGAGAGAACTTCTTCGTGATATGAAGAGAGAATGAAAGGCTGTAGAGGAAAGAGATGAGAAGAGGTAGAGGGAAGGACAGTACATTCGGTTGCAGTAGAAGAGTGTCCACATCAATGGGAGTATTCGGTTGAGCCGTCTCAGCCAATGTCGATCTTAGAATTGATCTTTGATCTCTGAGGAGGGATTCTCTTACTCATCGGGAGTCTGTGGCTGATCGAGTAAAACGAGTGGTTCATCATCTGATTTCTTCCTTGGAATAAAATGATACGCAAGGAAGAGAATGGAAGAGATAACTTCAAGAAGAATAGAACACATCGACATGTACAGGGAAATCTGCAATGATTGAGATGAAGAGAGGGAAGGTCAATGGAACGGAAAAGGACGTGCATTCCTTCTCTTTTCTCACCATTGGAAGGATGTGAGTAGGAGTACAATATCTTCCTGGAGAAAGAATCGCCTTTGCCAATCGAAGATTATACGCTGTTGATTGAGAAGCAACTGCCATGGGAAGCAACTAAAGAGAGAATGAAGAAGGGAAGGAAAGGGGAAGGGAAGGCGGGCCCACCTGGAAGAGTACCAACTGCCAACTACGGTAGATGCATCGACCAGTCGAACACTATAACATGAGTACGGTATGAGGAAGAGAGGGAGTGATTTACCATGATCTGTACACTGTACATGATGTAGACTGTGTAGGCAAAGTGATTGAGTGGGAAGAATGCAATGGGAAGAGAAGGAGGAAGGAGGAAGATGGCGATAGACTTATTGGGACGGAATACCACTGAAAGGGAGAAATTGATCTTTGATCTCTTATCGTTTTCTCACTTTCGTCGTTCGTCCTCTTGCAATTCCAGAGAAAAGGCCAGAAATAGAAGAATAATGTAGCCAGTGAAATCATAATCTACAGCAGTCAAATATCTCTTCGTTCTTCACTTCTCCATTCTTTCCTTACCTTCACTCCTTGCGTTCCAAAGAAAATTCCGTAGAATGACTTGGGAATGGTGATAAATTGTGCCTTTCGAAAGAAATTGTGGGATAAATTGAGCACAGAGATTGGACTCCACCACACGAGAGATGCAGTTATGAGTGATACTGTAGTACGGTTGGAGAGTACTGTAGAGAGTACGGTACTGACGAATGAGATAGTAGAGATGAGCGAAAGATAGAAGAGTTTCTGTTGATGGAATTGTCCATGTCGAAGAACAGAGATCTCCCTTGCAACAGCACAATCTTATCCTTCCTCAATATTGATCTTTGATCTTTCCCTATTCCCTTTCATTCTCACCATCATCAGAACATTTCTTCTCTCCATTCACTCCCATTTGTACTACACATTCTTCTTCCTTCGATGGATTTTCATTCATGCAACCAGATATCTCCACCAATCCCTCAAAGGAATCGATCGATAGAGTCTCTCCATGTACAGTATACCTCCGTTTCCACTCGAGATAAGTAATAGCATCCCTCGTCCTTCTTCTGTGTACAATGAGATCCGTTGATGTGTAGACATTGACTGAATGGAGATGAAAGTACGGTTGGAGAGGGAAGAGAGAGAGAGAGTACGGTAAGAGAGGGAAGAGAGAGAGTACGGTAGGATATAGAAGGAACTACCTGAGGTGCCCGTTCTGATTGGATGATTGTGAAGTGATAGTCAGTAGGGAGAGAAGAAGAGAAGGAATAAAAATCATTGGAGCGACCAGTCAAGATGTCATTCCAATGGGAGAATGAGGAGAGGAAATGGAGTTGAAGTTGAGAATGAGAAACCAAATACAAATTTGAATCATTTTATCTGCAATTGTATCGAAATATATTGCATAAAATATTTCTGACGATGTGTGATGATGGTGAATTTGCAAGGATAGAAGATGGATTAAGTGATTCGTTTCTCATCCAATCTGTGCTTATCTTGTTGTAACCCTGAATGGAACACTTAAACGGGAGATCTAATTGAAGTCAGACCAGTTGTATCTTCTCTCTTCCTCTCTCTAAGTAATACTCCCTCTCTATTCTCCTTCCTTCCTTTGTCCCTTTGCCCTTCCCTTTCTCTATTCATTCATCGATGCTTCGTCCTATCATTCTTCTCTTCTCTCTTTTCGTGAGTTTATCCATCGAGATTAACCTAAATACTCCCATATGTTTCTCTCTCTCATCCGATTGTTTTGTCCTCGTTTTGAACTGATCGAACCGATCACGAAGAGATTCTCTCGTTGATGATGATAATCTGTCGATCCATTCAGATCTCACATGTCGTCTCTCATATTCCTTCCCTCGCTGAAATCTCCAAGATGAGAGATCCCGTTCTCATACAGGTCAGCATTTTCTCACCATGAAAATAGCTGATTGAGGTGATAAACCATCGAAACAAGCATGTTTCTGATCGATAAACAGAGAATGAATGGCTCCATCTTCAGATCTTTCGTGAATCTCACATCGATCTATCAGGAATGAGTAGATACAATGAAGATCCTCCTCCTATTCCATCCACTCCCAATGGTCAGTTCAATCCTCCTTTTATTTTGAAGGCCAATACGTGTTCTTTCGAAAAGATATTGTTTATGTGGACTGAAAGTGATGATTAAGCAATGGATACTTTCTCTCCCCCTTCCAACTTTCCCTTTCGGAGTCATCCTCTTCTCTTTCCTCCTCTTCAGAACTTTCTCGTCTCTTACTACGTCATTGTCTCTCTTCATTCTAAGCATAACAGCTGATTCACTCAATCAATCGAATTGCCTCAGGGGATTTAGATCGAGAGAGAGAAGGTGAAGAGATGATGAGGAGGAGGGAGAGTTCGTGAGGATAGACTCGTGATTGTGAGTGTGAGAGAATGATGCATCATGAGATTCTTTCGAATCTGAGAACTTGAAGTATCAGTCAACGATGTTTCAAACTCTTCCTTCTTTCTGTGTTTTCATCTCTCAACTGATCATTGAGTCAGAATGAGTCTTGATTCTCCGTAATCATTTCCTGATTCCTCCTTTCATTCTCTTCGTGTCAGTTGGTATCTCTCACTTCTTTCTGTTGCACGAAAGAGACGAGAAATTGGTGTGGAAGGTCAAAAAACGTTCATTCTTTCTCCTCATCCATCACTGGAGAAAATAGACAATCAATTGATTGCGAAGACTTGAAGAAGTGAAGAAGTGAGCTAGGAAAAGCGTGCAAGAATTAGAAACTTCTGCAGAATCAATCGAATTGTGAAGAGTCTTTCAGATCATTCATTACTTCCATTGTTGCACGCAATTGGACAGGTCTTCCGTTTTCCCATTGTGAGAAGTCCATCGATGAGAATACCATGGTCATTGATAGAGAGTGATAGACTGACAATGAGTGGACTGATTGGACTGATCTGTGAAATGAGTGATAGATACATAGAAAGTTCAGTGTAAATAGTTAAATAGTGTGTGCTTAAAGGGAGAATTCATATAATAACTAATTTGTTCAGGAGAAGTAGCTATCAACCACGATTCGGCCCTCGGATCAATCGGATCTCGATCGGACCAAACATTCGAACATGGAATAGGAAAATTGGCCGCTGATGGGGCAAATGTATTCTATCGGTGAGACTATAATTCAATATCTCAGTCTTTGACTCCTATGAATAATGAATAATGAAAATTGATATTTTCAGTGGTGCACAGACGGTAGGAAATGCGTTTGGTCTCCGTCAAGGAAACTACCACGTTCCTCTACTAGATGCAGCAGCTGGATTGATTGGATAGATTCCCCTCCCTTCTCCCTCCTAATTATCTGTTATATTACGGGCCAATTCGCTTTGTTTGTATGTGTAGGGTGAGAGTAATGAACTGAATCGGGTCGATTGACTCGATTGATTGGAATCGAATCTCATTTTGTCCATTCGTTTCTTCCCATTGTAAACGGAACATAAACGATGACTAATCAACATGATCAAAGGGCAGAAATATACAACTGCCTCCTACTCATTCTGGGATGGGAAAGAGAGAAGAAGGATATGAATGAATAAGACAGAGCAAGCAATAGGGAACAACGATTTGAACATGAGAATGCGTCTCTACAGTATTCTCCTCCTACTCAGACGCCTCTCTCCTTCTCTCTCTCTATCATAGATCATCCTTCTCCTTCATTCATCAAGCTCCGCCCTCTTCTTCTCCTTCTGATGAATCCTTTCCATTCAGTTCAATCACACGTCTCAATCTCATCCACGAGACATGCCCTTCCCCTCTCACCTCCCTCTGGAATCTCCCCCCCCCCCCTCCCTTCAACTCTCCTCCCCTTTTCACCACCTCCCTCCCCTCCCTCCTCCTATCTCTCATGCCCTCCCTCATTCAGTAGATAGTTGCACCTGACTGAAGGTTGTATCTCTCTCTCATCTAACCCCTTGATCAGTCCTCCCTTCCCTATTCCCACCCTCCATCCCTTACCTCTCTCAATATTCCGTTATTCACGTGATCTCATAGATCCATTATCTCCTCTCCTCTCTCCTTATCTCTTCTCGTGTTGACTCATCTTCACTCCATATTTAAGATCCTACCAATCCTCCCTCCTCCCTCATCCCTTCCCCTATCATTCTCATCTCTTTCAGTCATGCGTACTATCTTCTTGTTGTTCATCATCGCTGCTCTCACCCTTGCATATTCCTCATGGAGATCCGATCAGAATTCGGTAAGTGGATGATACTGCAGTTAGAGATTACGGTAGCACAAGGACTACGTAAAGCTCTATAATTTTAGGTGAGAGTCGCTCGATCGGCTGAGTCGGAAGAATCGAAGGAATCGAAGGAAACTGTGGAAGGATCGGGAATTGAAGAGAAGAAGGAAGAGAAGAAGGAGAAGAAGGATGATTCGAGTGAAGAGACGGAGGAGAAGGAGGAGAAGGAAGGAGAGGTCAAGGCTCAAGTCGAAGGATCTGGAGAGGTACTGTAATAATCGTTCAGTAATCATTATTGATCAATTCATTGTAGACTTTCCGCTTCAAACGTGAGATCGAGGGAAGTGGATCAAGTGAAGAGAAGAAGGAGAAAGATTCAAGTGAAGAGAAAGAAGTTGAAGGAAGTGGAGAATCTCTCGATATTGCCAATCCCAATCCTGAGGTTCTCACTCAATGATCTCCCTTCCCATTATTCATTTCCATTTGTGGTCATCATCCACAGTCAATCGATAATCATGCATTCACGGTTGTTCCCCCATGTCTTCCTTTCTTTTGATTCGATTTGTATTCCATTCATGCAATACTCAATAAACATGACTTACTACATAGGCTATTCAGTCGAATCAATCAAATGAGTTTCATTCCCTCATTCCTCTTGAATGGCGCAAGAGGAGGAGGGCATTGCATACTTTAAACTCTTGTCCTTTCCATCAATCAGAATGGACTCTCTGAACACGAGTTCCCGTAGATTGACAAGTGATCTCTCTCTCTCCTCAAGGAGACATAATGATGTAAGGGAGGAAGGGAGGGAACCTCTCCCACTCATTCATTCCATCCATGTACTTTCGTTCCTCTTATCAGTGCATTCCTATACAAAATCAGAAGGAACGAAGAGAAAACCAAAAGAGAGGAAAAGGTCGAATGAAAAAGTGAACTGCAACAATCGTTCAGTTTTTGTCTGCTTTTTTGATCAGAACTGACGTCTTTTCCTTCTAATCTAAACATAAAGAGTATTTACGTGCAGAGCATTTTCATTTTTTATTATTGTCAGTTGAAATTTTTCGGATCGAGTGTTTCATTATCGAACATTGAATTTTAAACATTTACTTTGAAACTCGCACTCTTTTACTAAATGCAGATTGAGTTCATCTATTTGATTGAATTTGCTTCACAAAGAGAGCTCGATTCATTTTCCGTCCATTCTTTTCATTTTGTCCTATGTTGAGTGGTCGCGGCCTATTTCTGCTCTTTTTTGGTTAGTTGTTTCTCTTTTGATTGACCAAGTTAGACTTTATCTTACAGCTACACTACTCACAATATCTAATGAGCGACCGACAGGGAAAACGAATGTGACAAAACCAGAGGAAATTGTTGAACTCCCGAAAGGAGATGGAGTTACGAAGAAGGAAAAGGATACAGAAGCAACTCCGTCACTTGAATTGGATAAGAATAAAGAAGGAGATAAGACGACGGAAAAAGATAAAGAAGTCACTTCGTCACTTGGATCGAATCCGAATGAAGAAGATAACGAAGATAATGAACCAGAGATTGATAGAAAGAAGGAAGAAGGGGATGGAGAAGGGAGTGAGAAGGAAGACGAAGGAGTGACTTTAGGAGTGATCGATAATCTTCCTACGAAGAATAAGAATAAGATATCAGATGATGAGGGAAAGAAGAATTATGGTGAAGGAGAACTGAAAGAAGCTCATTTACAAAAAGTAGAAGCTAACGGTGAGAGATTCATAGTTATTTCTCCACTCATTATCTGATTAAGAAGCATTTCAAGAATTTCGTAAGAGAATTTATAGTAATAAACACCTTTTCGAGGTGATTGAATTATTTATTCTTCACTCTTAAATGGACCGTTTCAGCGTCAAATTGACGATCGAAAAAATCCTCGCGATGTTTCCAAGTTATCGGGAAAGACATTCAAATGCCATCACCACAGTACAGAAGATTCATTCAATCTAATCTATATCGTCTTCACTTTCAGAGATTCCTGTTGAATATGCATGTCATATTGAGTATAAACTGGGCGATTATTCTGAATATGAACACTTCATCAAACACTTTAAGTGAGATGATCCTTCTATCCTTTCTCTTCATCTAAATTATTTTCAGTACCACAATTCCGAAAGTGGTTAAATCTCGATCGAGAATAGTCAGGGCGACTGAACCATGTCATGCGTATGAGATATCCAATCATTATTGATTATCCTTATCTCTTGAGGTTATACAGAGAGACAACAGGGAGTCTACTAATAACGTGTGGATGCGATGTTAAGGAATGTTAGACTACTCTCTCTTATTCATCATCGTCCAATCACTCGTTCAGATCACTGTAAAAGTATTGCGAACCGGCCAGCGAAATTTGTCGAATATTTGAAATTCAAGAGTGGAGGGAAGATGAAATTGACACGTACAACAGGACAGAAAGTGAGATTGATCTATCTCGTAGCTAATCAATATCTAATTAAGGCACTATTATTCGTACACAAGTACATATACTATCTAATCAGTGCAGTTCTCGGATTCATCATTCTCATTGTCCTTCTCGTTATTTCAATTGTAGAATGGAAGGCAATGCAGAGTAAGATGGGATAGAAATGGATAGTGATAATCATTGAATAACAGAAAATGAGAAGAAAAGGAGGGAACGAGTGAGCAAATTGAGTCAACGAGTGGAACGGAGTAGAAATGTTAGTCCTTCCCTTCACTCACTAATGAATATATCTCTTTAGTCTCTACGAACAACGTGCAGTGACCCATCGGATCCTAGACCAGAGCACGAATACAGTGCATTCCAACAACTAATGAAGAAACGATAATCTATTCCCATTCTTCCAATTTCTATTCACTCAAACTAATCTCGATTATGAGTATCCAATGATTCGCTCAAATTCAATCGATAAATTATACATAGAGGATACTGTAGCTAATTACATCGTGAGAGATCGATTGATCACGATTTCTGAAAAGATTTATTAGACGAACAAAAAAATGAGACTGACAAAGTTGTAACAAGTAACATATAACTAGGAATAACAATGAAATCAACGATGGAGATCAAAGATCAAATTTTCACTTCCGTCTTTTCTTCTTATTCTCTTTAGCAGATTCGTCTGCGCCTTTCTTTTGTTTGTGACAACCTAAATCACAATCGTTCGAAATGTAATTGTTTCCACTATTCTTTTTATAATGTATAATATATCGTCGTACCTTCTTCCTCTTAACAGGAATTTCTTCAATCTCATCATTCTTCTCTCCTTCGCTTTCTTTCCTTTTCCTCTCCTTTCCCTTACCCTTACCCTTCGACTTCGGTTTCTGAAATGAAATACATCAAATCGTGATCCGTAATACCCCGTTCACACTGATCAGGAAGGAAACGTATTTCCAATAAGGACATTCATTCATACCTCAGTGATCTTTCTCCTCTTCACAATCGGTTCCTCCTCTTCTTCTTCATCTTCATCGTCTTCACTATCATCATCCTCTTCCTCAAATATATATTGAATATTCATTAATCGATGACATTATCATTGAACCCTCTCCTTCCCTCTTCATCCCTCATACCTTCACTTCAACAACATCATCATTCTCTTCTCCATCCTTCTCAATTGCATCCCATACATCCTCATCGTCTTCTTGTTCAATCTTGATCTCCTTCTGGAATACCAAAGTGAAATTGAGACTGACTTCCTCCCTCTCTTCACCTCATCAATCAATTCTTCCTCCTTCTTACTATCCATTAGTTCCCAATCTTCCTTATCTTCTTCCTTCAATTTCGTCAGAATGGACAATTCATCTCGAAGGAGAAGAGTGTTCAAACGGGCCTTGCAGTACACCTACAATCAATCAGTCATTAACGATATTCATTTCGACAGGGAATCTCTCACCTTGTGCACTAATTTCCTCGTGTTAACATCGTGTACTCTCACGAATCGATCGATTCCACATGAAGCGATGAGAGGAGCAGACGAATGAGACTGAGATAGAGAGATATTAAGAGAACCAATGAATATTTCCGATATAAGTCCCTCACGATTGGAAGAAAGTAGAACAAACCTGTATACATCTGACAGATCCAGCTTGTCCCTTGAACTTTGCATTCGGTAGCACTGTAATATCGATTGTCTCTCCCCACTCCAACTTTACTCCAACTCACTCTTTCTCAAATCGAATTGTGCCATTTCTCCCTTTGTATTTCCTGCTATCACTGTCCAATCGGAAGTCTGTGACACCGTAAGAGCTGTGATTGGCTCCTGATTGGAAATAAGTCATTTATCAATCAATAAATCTTCCCCACAGTACCTCCAACCACTCCATCCTCTTCACGGGTTTCTTCTGTACGCGTGGATCATACGTGCGAATCTAAAGGAATCAATCGATAAATACAGTATTCCTCTCTCTGTCACCTCATGAGTACCAGTAGAAGTGACGATAGTGTTTCCATCCTTGAGATATCTCGCTTGCATATCCCATATGGGAACTTCCAGATCGAGCCAATCGTTCCGAACCTAAAGAGGAAAGAGATAAGATAATGAGAATGGCAGATCTTACATTCTTGCTCTTCCATGTTTCCTTGAGAGTGGCTGGATCTAGTGTTCTCAATAGAATATTCTTGCCCGATACAGCAATCTTTCCCTCTTCATTAACTTCCATCGTCAATAGATTCCCATCTCCCACTGTCACTGACGCTTTCTAAATATAATGCATGTTAAATATTCCTTCCCAAATTAAACAACTATTTTAATTCCACATAAATAGTCATTAAGTTTTCTTACTTTGTCTCCATTTTTCTCCCAAAGTTCGACAGTTCCTTTTTCGCTCGCGGTAAGGATTTCTTGACTGAAAGTGTGATATGAATATTAAACGGCATACACTTTGTTAAATTAGAAAATAAATATTAGCAACCGACTTCTTAGTGACATGAAGTCCCCTTATCCTTCCCTCTCCCTCCAATGCGAAAAGTGTGGAGAATGCACCAGTGAGAGAGTCATACAATCGAAGAGATCGATCCAATTGAGCGATCAAAATCTCAGTCTAAGAATCATATATACATCTGGAATATGAGCATATCAAACCTGATCCTCTCCAGAAAATGCCATTGATGTGATTTCATCTTTCTTTGGATCGAGCTCAGTCACAGTGGTTATATTAGAGAACGACGAATCCCGTAGAGATATACCTAAATTCATTTACAATTAGGATATATCATCGAGAGATATGACATGACTCACTCTTGAGAGCTCCTGTGGCAGCACCCACGAAGCAATCCATTGATGGATCACTACAATATATTCATAAATGCATACTTTAAAAATGTTGCTCAACATAAGAAATATATTCGAAATACACGGATCGAGAATAGGTAGATACCACAATCAGTATTGTTTAAACCGCGAGTAAATAGTAAGCTCGAGTCTATTATATGTTCTCGGCGATGGGGAATCTTTTGCAACAACCGAAATGTAAAAAATAATAATAATAACAAATTTGAAGCGACTTTTCAAAACTCAAATATTTTGCAAATTTAGAGAACTACCGTACTCCCTTGTGTTTTCCTTGAGTTGGAGCACGTCTTTGGAGCACGTCTTTCTCCAACGAGCAGTTTTTTCTTTTGATTTTTGATTTTTTAAATCAATCATTTTTTTTCATTTTTTTATGATTGGTGCTGTAAGTGACAAATGCGTGATGTATATACAGTATACCATATACCATTTGAGTGAAAAGAGAAAAAGTTCTGAAATGAATAGTTTATCTTCAGAAGTTGAGATTCAAAAAAGTCACCAGTATTTACAGTACATAGCATTGAAATTCATTTGAATGAGATACAGAACTATTTGTGATAATCAAATTGAACCGTTAAGTGCACAACCGAGATCGAGAAGACCAAAATATATAAAAGTACAACTACACAATACACATTTAGAGAGACAAAATTGTATGAGAACGAAAACTATCGACAACACGTATAGAAGCGAGTAATAAATACGCACTATTTCTTTGTTAAATTAGCAAAAAGATTAGCAGCATTTTGATTACTACGAGATTGGGCTTGTTGAATGAGCATCTGAATTAATGTATTGGGATCTGAGATGGGAGAAGTTGAAGAAGAAGGAAGAGATGAGGAATGAGTACGAATTGGAGATGATTGAAGAGCTGATTGAAGAGATTTCATTGCTGACATCATTGGTTGATATAATAGTTGATTAGGAGGTCGAATAGGTTGAAGAGTGGGAGGACGAGATAATGATGAAGAGGGATTGTTCTTGAGAAAAGTATTCATCTGCGATTGACGAGAGAGGGGTAAGGGATTATTTTTCTTTGGAAGAGGAGGTCGACCGACTAGACCAAGATTACCAAGAATTCGATCGGCTGATCCCACATTATCACCCTTACGCTTCTGAAATTATTTCCATTTTATAATGCAGAATCACTCAAATAGACAAATCAGCTACTGACAAATAACAAAACGATAACAAACCCTCTGTTGTTGTGGTTTCCTCTCTGTCATAGCCACTTCGATTTCCAATCTATTCACTCCTCCATGCTTATCGATCACCTCCCTCACTTCCTTTCGCATATAAGCTAGAGGAATGTTGTCCTTCACACTACAATAGAGATTGAATATATGAAACAGTGTGATGTGAGTGATAAAGATGGAATGAGAGGGTACTTACTCGATGAGTGACTTATGTAGAGCGAGTATCTCAGTCTTAACACCTTTCGTCCATTGGGATGGATGAAGGGAGAGTACACGAGAAAGGGATCGGGTAGTCAATTTAACCATCGACAGATAGCATGATTTAAGCACGTACACTCTGCAATTCAATTCGATATAGTATACTCGATTCAAGTAAGAGTAAGAAGTAAAAATCACGAGAAGAATAGGATAATAAACTAACTCTTCTTTATCAGTGATTGTCCTGGCAAGAGAAGTGCAAACTCCCATAATGGAAGAAGCATCTCCTAATTTGATTGAGAGAGCTAATCCCAATCGAAGAGAACGAAACACGTGGAAGGATAAAGAATCTGATCTACAAATGAAATTCTATTATCATCTATTGTCAGAGCAAATCATACCTTTCAATATCGGCTGAAGTGAACTCCACAACACTTTCAAACAGATCTTCATCTTTCTTCTTCCGAGGGAAGATCTTCTACAAAAAAAATTTAAGTTATGATTGGAAAGAATCCACAAAAATATGTAACCTTGAATATGAAATCATGGGCGCCTTGCAGATCATTATCATTGAATGCAATCTGAGCCAATCGATGGAATGCCTTTCGATGAGGGAATCGATCTCCCACCAACTGAAGGGAATCATGATCATTGAGTAGAAAGAAGGGATTCATACCTTGAATGCCTCTTTACACGTAGTCTTCAATTCCTCGATCAACTCCATCTTATCCTTTGTTTCGTTTAGCTGCAAATAAAATTCTTTCTCTGTTATCGATAAGATGCTCAATGTTATAAAACAAACCACAAATTCCTCATCCGTTTCCTCACTGTTTCTCGATGCTTTGAATGATAGATTGAGAACGACGGCAGATATGGCTGCAATGGACAATGATCCCTTCCCCCTTCTCCCTCTCTTACCTGGTTCCATCTCATACAAATCCATGGCAGCCGATGGTTTGACTACTCCATGTCGACTAAATGCATGTGTATACGATCGAAGACGAACGAGAACTTCCCATGATGGATTAGCTCTACAAGTACATACATTGTCATTCATCTATGCATTGACTGATAACTTACGTTCTCGTTATATACTTCCACACAGTTGAATATGCTTGATAATGCACTTCAACTGGTTCAACATTCTTCTGATTCTTCACTGCAATCTTCTGTGAATATTGAGATCCGCCCATTTGAAGAGCACACGCAGCTTCGAAGAATCCATCCATTGCCTGAAGAAGGAATGGAGATGGGGACAGATGACATTCCCTTACCTTAACTACATACATCCCCCTCTCTTCCCTCTTCTCTTCACTCTCTTCACCTTCATTCTCTTCTTCCATACTTTTACCCTTCTTGAGATAGAGTTTAGCCAGGAAGAAGTATGATATCCATTGGAAGTCCCATGCATCACCCTAAACGTGTCAATAGTTAGCTTCTCAATTTCTCATTTCTTCTCTTACCCGATTCTGTTCCTGCATAGAAGGTGCGATCTCAAGAACTTTCTCGAAGAGAGATGCACATTCACTTCTCAGTTCGTCAACTATCGATTCATTTTGATGAGGATCGAATGATGGCATCTGTATATACGGTATTTATGAATAAAACAATGATTCGCAATATTAAAATAATAAATATTTCTCACCGAGCGGAAATAGCGTGCAAGTCTTGTGGCCAACTGGTAGAGTGCACAAGCAAGCAAGAAGGATACGGTACCATCATCCTATAATTGATCGATTAAATACCAAATAGAGATTCAAATATCAAACTTTGCTTGAGAGTAATGAGGCGACTCTGAAGGGACGAAGATGGTGATGGAGCTCATGAAGAAGATCATCATCGTATAACTGAATGAGAAGGGGATTGGGATGGCAAGAAGAGGGGGGGGGGGGCACACCTTGAATAGTCTCTCACTGGTTGCATACGATAGAATTATCCATGCTCCCTTAGTTACTTCCTCTCCGAACGAACGTACATGATTACTACTCAGGAAATATTCTGCGAATTCACGAGCCTCCTGTAATTAATGATGATTCGGATTGTAAGTAAGTTCCCATGATATATTCTTCAACAAAAAATGAAAGACAATTTACATCGTTCTTGGACTGTCTATGATATGAGAGACTATGAAGATAGAAGACGATACTCTCCAATTTCGATCCTCCTTTGTGAGGCCATTCAAGAAGTGGAGATCTAAAAATACTCACAATTGATGCTGCAGGGATTTTCATAATCTTTCTAACCTCGACTCTTCATCATCACAATTTCCCTTTGAAGGTCCTCTTTCTACCCATTTCTTCAGTCTCTTCACAACTTTCAACCTTTTCTCACTCATTTTAATAAATGAAGGAAATCGATTCTTTACGAGGTCTATCAAATCCACTCCTGTCGTTCCCTAAAAAGTGTAAACATAAAATAAGTCCATTTGTATTTATTAAATAGACTTCTCTTACCTTATCATCATACTCCGGAATGGGATTAGGTATGGAGAGTGCGATTGCACATTTGACAATCTTCCTATTCTCTTCTCCTAATTCGACTCCCGATTGATGATCTTCTGCCGCTCTTCTCCTCTTCGAATATCGACTACAGATCAATCATTTTAATTCATCCCTTCCTTTCTCTCGTTTACTCACCCGAATGTGCAATGAAGCAATTGGTATATCTCCTCTTGCACATTATTCATTAGCCATTGCAGTTTTCGATATCGAAGAATCTCCCTCACACTCTCCTTCTCCATCACAACACGGAATTGAGAAAGAGAATACTTGAGGAATGCACCCTGCAACCATGCACATATGTAGGATCTTGACCAAGATAAAGTATATGACGGAAAAACTGGATAAATTTTAGTATTCCGTGTGATTCGACTTTATGGAGTGAGCAACTCACATTATCCTGTCCACATCCTCCATTGGACGATAATTTATCGTGAGCATGAACGAGAAATCGAAGAGAACGAGTGGGAAACTCATTGTAATCATCCGATCTAAACAATCATCAATTATTCATATATCTCAATTATCATGCGCTCTTACTTATCGTAGTCATCATGAGATAGAGACTCGTTGAGGAGTGTACCCAACAGATCTGGTTTCGATTCTGAATACAACTTATTTAATTTCAGTAAAAATAATGGAAAAAGTACCTTCGATTCTCTTGATCACTTGGTGCAATAACCTCCAGAGAAGCCAATTCTTAGCTAGATGAGAATGCTCCGTAAGACGAAGAAGAGAATATCTGAATATCTTTAGCTTGAAGATCTCTTTAGCTATTTCGGCTTCATCATCTAAATGAGCAATTCTTACCCTAGAGAAGGAAGGATCTTCGAATTAGAAGGAATCGTTGTGTACTTGATCGAATTGAGTAATTTGATCCATGGTTCGATAGTTGATGCAGGGAGAGTAGGAAGAGAAAGCAGAAGGAAGAGCATCCTGAGAGAGAGAGAAGGATCATACTAATCAACATAATCATGGTTAGAAATCACTTACCGATTGAGTATTTCAGTAGCCTTCTCAGTTTTTCCCAATTGAATAAGTGCCTTCGAATATAATCTCGTTCTCACACTCAATTCATCATCGTCGTCCACTGAACTCCATTGAGAATCACTCTCTACTATTGATACGATCTGCAAACAATCATTTAGAACATATTGATTGCTCGAATGAGCAAAGAATTGAAGAATGACAATCTCAAACCTCAGTCCAATTCTCCGTTTCATTAAGATGATGAAGTGAGTGTATTCTTGAAGCCCTCTCTTTTTTCTCCATGATTTCACGGATCGAATCACGAGATACAATGCCTTCAATGAGACAATGACTATGGATGGAATAGTGACAATTCTCACCTCCTACTACATTGAATGCCTCTTCTTCCTTGATGGTTTCAGTCATAAACTTGAGACATTTCATCAATTCTTCCTCATTATCCATAATTGTCTCCACTCGTTTATGAGTGAATCGAATGAGATCTCTCTTCTCAGGGAATTTCATTACTTTCGAATCATCTGTCTGATCGATTGTAGAGTGCACCATTCTCATACAGTATTCCATCGCTGTTGGCTCATCTTTAAGATACATTATTGATCGAAAGAATAATGCAAAAGAAGAAAATTATTGGAACTATAGAAGAAGGAAGAAAGAATGGCAAAACTCACCATACATAACCATCAATGCATGAATGGATCGATGATGGGATTGAACGAGTTCTTTTGAACAAAGAGTCCATCTTCGATATACTTGAATCAATACTTCACTCTGATGGGAAGAACGAGAAGGGAGACAGTCCATTATTAGTGTACAGTAAAGAGACAGCTCTGGAAATAAATAACATATTCGAATCGGGAAGAAACCTGTTTGATAAAATCAAAACAATTTCGGTGCGGATTTCTAGAACCAGCTAGTGAAATGAAGCTAAGTGTTCATGCATATTCGTTAAAAAGATACCAAGTGCTTTGAATACAGTGAGATATCTCTCCTCGTACAAATATTCTTTCATTACTGTCAGCAGATCCTCTTCACTTCCTAAAGAACACTTTCAGTATTATGAATTTGGTTGCCAATTTACACATGACGTGAATATAACTTCATCTTACCAATCGGTCCGGGAGTGGCGCTCATTCTGGATGGAGCTTGACTAATTCCTTCTCTCAATGGACGAATTGAACGAGCATCCAAATAATATGTTGCTACGTCTTCCAATGCTGTCTTAAATTTAGTATTTTACAGAGGGAAAACAGCAAAATAAATATAATAAACTTACTGGTTCCCTTAATGCGATACTGTCAACAGAAGTTGGTCTCTCATCTTCATCACAAGTACTTTCATCTCCTCCTCTCACTCCTTCCTTCTCTCCATCCTTCTTTCCTCTCTTCGATATAAATCTTCCTTCAACTGCTTTCCTCTTCCTTCCTCCTTCATTCACCATCGGCTTCGTTTGTTCTTCTTCTGATGAGAGTTTATCCAGCATCTGCAAAATATGCATGATCATGAAATAAATAGTCTTCCGTCGTTTTCCTTATTGTAGGATAAATCGTTCATGCTCATGCTCATGAGAAAAAATGAAGAGAAGCGCTTACCTTTTCTACAACATCTTCGACAGTGAGAACTTCCTCTTTCATTTCATCTACGACACTTTCAACAATCAGTTTATCGTCTCTACATTCCCATTCTTCGATGAAGATCCGTTGAGTGAACACCTGAATGGTGAATATGTCTTCCGATCGAATGTGATTATGACAGCAGTATGAAAACTAACCTGGGAATAAGCACGAATTCTATCGAAAAGATCACAGAATGCAGTCATTATATCCCATGCATTTTGGTCAGCCGAAAATGAGATTTTGATAGGAGCCATTTCCTTTTCCTTCTTAATTTCCTTCTCCTTTGACTCATCAAAACATTGCTTAATCTTTGCTTCGAGAACAGAAATGCGAGATAAAGTCTAAAAAGAATTATGAATTTGAATGGTTGAACATCAATGGCAAACCTGTTGTTCATACTTCAGATCGACTTCGAATGAAGTTTTGCCAAACAGTTTATGGGTGTAATCTTTCAGTTCTGGGCTGATTGCAGCAATTCTGCAATTGAACATTAGAATGCAAATCTTTTTTTGAATTGTAAGTTATACCTTTTCTTGAGGAATTCTCCCTTTTTGAACCGTCCCCATTGCGCTTCTCGTTCAGCCACGAGTTGTAAACTTGCTGCAAACATAAGAAATCATAGAGAGCCATTTAATCTTGTCGTATTCGATTGAAATATACGTACTTTTATAATTCTTCTTTAGGAAGTGAGTACTCATCAATGCTTCATCTCCTCGCAAATCGTTCGTTCTAAAAATGAGATCATTGAAATTCTTACAATTAGTTATGCCAATTACAACTTGGCCAATCAATCTTAGATAGAAACTGACTGTTCGAATGCGAATATCGCCATATTAAGATCTCCTTTCTGCACTAATTTCTGTCCGAGTGAAAACCATGATTCGTCATTTCGAGGAGCAAGTCCAACCACCTACAAAATTCATAGTTTGTAAAAAAAAGGTTTAATTTCAATGGAAGTGGCACCATGATCGCAAGAGCCACATCAATAAAGAATGCATAAACCCAACCTGGAGATAATGTTCAATGGCGTTTTCCTCATCGAGAGTCGCGAGATTCTTGTGGGCTGCGACGAAAACACGACCCATCTGGAAAGGAAATGATGGTTACAGTAACAACTGAGAGCATTCTTCCTGCCTTCACAATATCATAATTGCCGTAATCAAGATTAGATTGAGTGGCTCACTTTACTCAGATGACTGTTGTCAGCAGGACGCTTTTCCCAGAGAAATTCAGTCACTTTGTACTTGGAAACCTGCATTAAATCATTGAAGAGTAAAAAAGCAAAGATAAAAAACTCACCGAAGGTTGTTTGAGTATTTTTCTTAGTTTCTTCTTCGCTTTCTCTTTCTTTCCTTCGACTAATAATTCCAGGGACTGTTGAAATTTAGCCAAAATTGCAGCTTCCTGAACGAGAAGGTAAGTTTATTAGATTATCTTCTACCAAATTACCGCAGCTTCCTTAGTTTCATTATCACCTTCGTCTTCTTCTTCCGACCAAACATTCGAACTATCTGAAAGAGAGAGAGAGAGGGAGATATTTATATAACTATGAAGTCAAAAAAGACGAACCGTATTCAGTATCATCACTACTGTCACCAGATAGATGTTCTGTCTCCCCATCATCATCTTCTTCGTCATCTTCACTACTGCTTCCTTCCTGGAATAAATAAATGTTAGAAGAGATCTTTGATTTCTGAATTCGAAATCTGACCGAGCTGCCTTCTTCATCTTCTTCATCTTCCGATACTTCTGTGCTATCAGCGATATCATCACTGCTCGCATCGCCCTCGTTCTCTCCATTTTCAGCCATATTTTTCTTGGGCAACAGGCTCATTATGCTGCGAATATAAATTTATAAAACGATAACATCAATTTCTAAAATACACGCTACATTAAAATACCATTAAAATCCCACTACTATACTATTCACAAGTTGGTCCAAAGTTAAGATCTGTAGTCAGATCAGATGAGACAGATCGGAAGTCAGACAGGGAAGATCGGAAGAGGGGGGCGAGTGATGAGGGACGAAGCACCGCCACAGGGGATGCTCAAATGAAACGATTCGAGAACTGAACGTGATGAGGATCAGGAAAATCATTGATTTGATCGATTAGTGAAGAAGATACACAGTGTACTTCAAAGACCAGCTTGGACCTGATTGAAATTGGGTGGAATTTTCGATGACTCTTATAGAGTAGGGCTGTCAGTTTGAAGAATCCGTCTCTTCATTCCTCGTAGATACTCTCTCGTCTCTCTGACTGGTGAGAGAATACGTCGAATGAAGAGACGGATTCTTCAGCCTGAAACCTCTATTATCGAGGATTCCTCACTTTTACAATGAAGACTTCTTACAATCGATTGTGATTAGAGAAGATACTGTGTACATCAGACATTAGCTTGGTTCTGATGAGAGGGATTTTCGATGTCGATTATTTTTGGAAGGAAAACTTCTTGCAATCGGTTGCGATTAGGCTCATCTCAACTTGATTAAGATGAGATAGATATTTGAAAGTATAGTCAATGAGGGGAATATTCGACTCAGTAATAAAGGTCTGCCAATATTGGACAAATTGCGATCGAAAATATTAGCCGTATCATACAACAATTTATATAATAAATACTCTGACATCAGTCTGGTTCTTCTGAAAGCTAGTTTCAAGCATTTCAAAAAAATTTCAAAAAAAAAAATTATTTGCAGAGACCACTCGACGCACTAGAGCATAATACCGTACTCTTAGCAATCGCTATCGGGTTTTGACTTATTCCAAAATAAAAAACTGGATAAAACCAATCATTCGTGACTTTATAATCTTATTGTTCAGCATAGCTGCAAATGAAAATACAAGTGTATTAAAAAACTTGGGAGTCGAGCTTAAAATCCACAAAAAAATGCGAGAGCCGAAAACCGGCTTTTAGAAAAATTGCGTGTGACCGTAATCCAAATTTAGCGTCGAACGCCTAGCCTAGGCTAGCCGCGGCTTTGATCGATTCTCTGGTAATTGGCGTTATTTATTTATTATTTTATTCAAATTCTGATTGTGATAGCCCATACACGTGTTTCAGCACCCAACGTAATGGCTGACAACAACGAGGCTCCTCAGGAACAGATCGTAAACCCTGAGCCGGAGGTTTGTGTTTCCCAGTTTGAAAATGACCTTTCGAGGAATTTTGAAGAAAATATTGGTTTGTTTGGTCTCTTATCATCTATTTAAGGCAATGGATACTCAAACTGCTGCTGAGGAGAAGCCTGCGGAGACTACCGCACCTCCCGCTGAGGTATACATGCGTTTTCCAAATATTAAAGTTCTTGATGTTAGTCAAAAATGTAAGTCTAAATTTAGAGGCATATACAGCTTTAGATTGTGCGGGTATTACGCTTTACCTTTTTGTGTTGTGTGATGAGAGGAAGGGGAAAACGGTTTCCAATATTCTCCACTTAAAAAATAAAAGCACTTAATGCTCGGCCATAATTAATAATTGTTGAACAATCAACAAAAATATGTTATTATTTATAATTATTAACTTCTACTTAGGCTCCTCCCACCGAACCTGCAGCTCCTGCTGAGGCTGCTCCTGCTCCCGTAAGTCAATGATTCACTAAAAGTCAAATTTAGTTGGTGGTCTTTGATGAATTTATTCCATACTTCAATTTTATCCGATATTATGGTACACTATATGGATTTTTACAACTTACATTACAATAATCAAGCAAGATATATAACGGTAATTAATTCTGTAATTCATTGGTAATTTGAGGCTGCTCCTGCGGGAGTTACTCGTGTGCAGTCGACGATGCCGACTCGTCAGTACCTCGACACTACCGTCGTTCCCATTCTTCTTCAGGTATGTACTCATTTTTTTCAATCAATGCTCATTATTCTGAGCAACTATATGTTTTCCTACAATGTGCATCAATTTATATTTAAGGCTCTGGGAGCGCTCGCCAAGGAGCGTCCTGACTGTCCCATAGAATTCGTGGCCAACTATCTTCTCCGTGAGAAGGAACGTTTCGCCTCTGGACCCTCTGGAGCTACCAACTGAATTCATTTCAATTGTACTTAATTTATAAGTTGATATTCTATCATGTTTTCTCTCATTCTCATTCTCTCATATTTTTGTTAATGCGATTCATACGTCTGATCAGTTTTGCAACCGATAAATTCGATTTTAAAGATTTCTATAGGTTGGTGTATTGTCCAATCGTTTTATGCGATATAGATATCTTGAACATTTTCGAGCAGTGATAATTTCGTTCTGTAGATGGTAAAGCTTTTCGTCGGAAATCTCACCGAGCGAATCAACACCGATAGGCTGAAAGAGGTATTTAGTTTTGACATGACAAGTAAGATATGGATAAAAGGAAAACAAGGAGAACTTCATACTCAAACTTTGACTAGAAACTTCAATGGTAAAATTCAGCTTTTCGCTCCTCATTGTCGAGTGACTGAATGCGATGTCCTCAAGAACTACGCATTCGTGGTACGTTTTATATTAATTTATATGGGATGAATAAGTTGTACATTTGTCTTCCCCTTTGAACGATTTGGTTCAGCATATTCCGGATGACACGAACGTGGATGAACTGATAAAGAGACTTGATGGATCGACTCTCGATGGAAGAGCTATCCATATTGAGAGGTACACTTCTTATTTTTTTTCTGTACGCTTTTTTAAACAAATAGAGAACAATTGTATTAGATCGACGTCACGTCTCCGCAAACAACCAGGAATGAGTGACAAGTGCTTCCGATGCGGCAGCACTGAACACAAGACTACCAATTGTCCCCACAATGAAAAGAACTCCGATACTTCGAACGCAACTATCAAGATTGATCTGACCAATTCGGGAAAGAGGCAAGTCTATTGCCCCTTTGATCCTTTCTACTCATATCTCTTTCAGACCATATTCTGGTGCAATGGATGGTCCTGCAGCTAAGCAGCCTTCGTCTCATGGATACTATGCAGGAGGACCTAGTGCTCCTGCTGCTGCCCCTGTTGTAGTTGCCACTCCTGGAGTTATCGATCCTGAGATAACTAGACCTGTTTATGGGTATGTCCAATGATATGGAATATTGTTTATGATCACTGCTACACCGAATTTACACCAATTCTCCTATATCTATTGTATCATAAATAATAATATTGCAGTGATCTGCAAGCATTATACGATCAATACGCGGAGTCTCGTCAACGATATCAGTATTTCCGTGATCGTCTTCTGAAGGAGATGCAGAGTCGAGCAACGGGAATTCCAACGATGGCAGCACCCACAATACCCACTCAGACTACTATGGGAACACAGTATATACTCTTATCTCTATGGGATTACTTATTTTACGGGATCTTATGCAGATCAACGATGATTGATCTGCATAATCTGTATCAAACTGCTATGAAAGCAGGTTGACGGTAAGTTGAGGTAAACAGATTATGCGCGATATTGGAATGGAAAAGTAGTGAGGGATCAATTGCGCGTGTTTCCCATCTCCGAACATTATATTCTCAATATCTTTGTCGCGAGTTCAATTAGTATGAATCCTCCTCTCACCTCACTCTGATCACTTCGACTCTCCTCTATTCTTTATCAATGTCTGATCTTTTCAACGATTGTTCCCTTGATATCGCTTCCTTTCCTTTTGATGTCGTGTTGTTGCTCGGTTTTCTTTTCGTTTCACTTCAAACGTTTCTATCCTCCCACCCTGCCCCGTCCGCACAAAAATCGCAATTAGTAGACATTCTGAAATTCGATTCTGAAATTTCGCTCGCATTAATTTCGTATCCGTCGCAACAACGTCAATCAATTCGCAAATCGATCGATAATCTACGCGTCGTCGAGTAAAAAGTGATATCGAGTTCCGTCGGGTTTACTCAAAAGTTATACCTCTCCCTTCCCTCCCTCGTCTCTCCTCCTCCTTCTCCTTCCCATTCCCCTCCTTCCCTCAACTTTTTTCTCTTCAGAGTCACTGCTCATCCCGTCACCTATCTCACTCAACAGCCCACTTCTCTCCTGCAGCAGCAGCCTCTGCAGCAAGCCTCTCATCCATATGCCAATGCTGCCGGACTCAAGGTTAGTAGACAGGCACGATATAACATGTCTCTATGTGTATGTCGTTGCAGGCTCCGTATCAGATGGGAGTGGGACAGCAGCAGCCTCAAGTGATGACTCAACAGTATGCTGTACAGCAGACTCCAATTCCCATTCAGCAGACTCCTTCCTATGGTGAGTAAACGAGGGAAATTAAAAATAAATATGGTTTAGGAGAAGAAAAATTAGAGATACTGTTGGGAGGAAATTAAACATTAAAGAATGAGGGATTATTAGTGTGTACTTCAGTGTCGCAAGCTCAGCCGATTTACCAGCAAGTGCAGCAACATCAGTATCAGCAGCAGCAACCCGTCGTATACCAGCAAGGTAAGATGACAACTAGTGCATTCAGTGAATAATAATGTAGTTGCAGTGACTCAACAGCAGACTGCCCCTGTTGCTGTCAACGGAACACCCGGAGGATATCGATGGAATTGAATTCGTCCATTCATTTATTCACACAACTCGTCTCCCTCTCATCTGATCCCATTTGTTCATTGACTATACTTGAACTTCAATCTCATCTAGTACCCTCCAAATTATCATGTTGCCACAAATGTTAATAACTTCCATGTAATGCATTGAATGCGACTATTAAATATTTCTCCACACAATGTTTTTATTCTTTTGATTTGATAAACTGAGTAAATATGAATATAATTTGTACTGTGTAAGTGTTTCGGTTCCCAGCCGTATTGATTTCTGGTTGGTGATGGATAGAAAGGGGATCACCATGGATGGATTGCAGGGGAAGAATGATACGGGCTGGAAGGAATCTAGTGAGAATAAGTGAGTGATTACCATTGATAAATGAGAGATTGAAAAGACTTGAGTAGAATGGGAGATTGGAAGAGGTATTGGTAAAAAAAAAGGTAAAGGTGTAGCCACATCAAGCGACGCTAGGTCGGACCCACTGGTAAGGCCAGCTGTTACTGGCCAGCTGGTAGAGGTATTGGGAACAAGAGTAACTCGTGGGAGGAAGAGTAATCACAGGGATAAATAGAGGCGAATAGAGATCAAAGATTAGAGAACAATAAAGAAGAATACAACTGCAAGTGCGAAGAAGGTAAGCATGAAGACACTTGCACTGAAATAAATGATGGATTGGATGAATACTCTGAGGGGAATCAAGTAGATTCTGTTCAACCGGTGGGTATCGAACCAGCTGATTTATTGATCAAACAATGTAAACTTACAATATCACGTATGCATAGAAGGTGAGTTTTTCCTGTGAGAGACCTCGTGGAGTTCGACTGAAATAGACAACGAATCGATAGAGTAATGAATACAGTATACCTCTCTAAGAGGAAGTCTTCCGGTGGCAACTCTTTATCGATCGGCATACTGACTGACTGAGAGGGGGAGGGAGGAGGGAAGTCAATAGGAAGAGAAGAAGAAGAAAAGAACTAGCGTCGTCTCTTCGTTTCAGAAACACAAACAGTGAGGGGCGAAGGCAGCAGGTAAATATATGACTGCATTGGAGAAGGGCAGAGAAAGGAAAGGAAGAGAGAGAGTACTAGGAGGGGAATAACAAGTATTGCCAGACGCCCTTTTCTTTTTAGTGTTGTTGTATATTTCTTATTGTGTAAAATATTAACCGATTGAATATGGCAGTGAATGTCTGCTCCTTCTTCCTGTGTTGGGAGGAATCACCATTCGTGAATTCGTCCATTTCAAATTCGACGATATTCTCAGTTGATGAGCAAAGTGACTGATCTCCCATCATTGATTCCATTCTCTCTGTTGTGAACTAGCTAACCTGAAGCTAACCTGAATGGAGTGAATGGGATGGGGGGGGGACGGAAACAAGCTATCGGACGATGGAAAAATAGAAGAGAGGGACGGGATATTGTGGAAGTGGAGAAGTGAATGATAATAAATATACAGAACAATATTAATTATTATTAAGAGAGAGCAGGACGAGATGTTCGGGGGCTGGTTTGGAACCAAGAATGGATGGGGGTTTGGGCGATGAGCAAACATCGTTGACCCCCAAGGGGAAGAGGGAGAGGGATAAGAGACCAATTGGGAGGAAGGGGAACTGATGAACAGTTAATAGAATAGTATCTGTCGTATAACACCGGCAGAAACGACATAATCGTGGGGGGGGGGGTGCGAGCGCCGGATCCAGGGATCCAGGGATCAAGAATGAAGTATAGTAGTTGGAAGTAATTATGAGTATTGCAGGCAGTAGAGGGTATCGTCCGGGTAAGGATCAATACGGATGGCTGCCCGATCCACCCAAATCGACATGGACACCTCAGGGTAGGATTGATCTTTGATCTCTCGAGAGAATAAATGGTTAAGGTGAGATGAATGGTGAGACAGCGCAACGAGTTCATCTCGTGAATGCATTCCGTCGATTTGGATATCTCGAGGCAGAACTCGATCCACTCGGACTGACAAAGACAAGAGAGTCAGTTGGGATATGGGTCGGGCCAACTTTTTACCGTATCTTATTCCATAATAGTATCTTGAATAGTATCTGCCGTACAACACCGGCAGAAACGACTTAAGCAGAAACGAGTTAACCGGTATCTAGAATAGTATCTGCCGTATCTGTAATAGTATATGTAGATCAGAAATTATTAGAGAACATTGTGCAACGAGAGACCGAACAATTTCGCCCTGTCCAGGATGGATCAGAAAATGGGCAGGAGTAATTGATTAAGTATTCAGTATGCCCGAGCTTTCCCCTGAGACGTACGGGTTGAAATGGAATGCATCCCTTAATGAGAAACACAGTGTGGATGATCTCGTTGATCAACTCAGGTATGGAGAATCCATTGAACTTCTTCTTTAGAGGAAATCGAATCTCGTATGTGTCTCACATGAATCTGATTTGAGGAGTATCTACTGTGGTCCTCTAGCCATTGAATTCATGCACATTTCGAATTGGGAGGAGAGAGATTGGCTGGCGAGGTGAGGAAGATCAATGTACTAAGTGGTTATATCCAATTCAATTTAGACACTTTGAATCGACGATTTCGAGTGAATTGAGGGCTGAGGAGAGAGTGAAATTGGCGAAGACAATGATTAGAGTGGAGGTAAGGAATGGAAATGGATTGAACGAGACAAGGAACCATCCCATTCTAGAACTTTGATCATTTCCTCGCGACGAAATTCGCTACAGTAAAGAGATACGGATGTGAGGGAGCAGAGGCAATGTTCGGATTCTTCACGGAATTATTTGATAGTGCACCCGAGAGAGGAACGGAACAGGTGAGAGATTCACGTGGAATTTACATTTACATTTACATTTATCATGATATCAAGAAAATTGGCCTGTAAGATGAAACATCATTTGGGAGGTATGGGGATCTTCGTATTCAGTGGCAAAGTTGGAATAGCTCATCGAATTAATCATTCAGATAATGTTGTGCATCGCCCATCGTGGTCGTCTCAATCTCCTCACTGAACTTATGCAGTTCCCCACTGTACAAATGTTCAGGTATACACATCCCCTTATTTATTCGTTTTATTTATATTTAAAATTGTAAAATGATGAAAAAATACTTGTAATGATGCAGAAAGATGCGCGGTAAGCCGGAATTTCCGTCGGACGTGCAAGGATCAGGAGATGTACTATCCCATTTGAGTGAGTTGATGATCTCTCTCTCTACTGACCCCTCCCCCTCTCTCCAGCTTCATCCTTCGATCACTCGACACCCGATGGATCAGTTCATATCACGATGCTTCCCAATCCATCTCATCTCGAGGCAATCAATCCCGTTGCCATGGGAAAAGCACGAGCAAGAGCTGCCACACTCAGTTAGTTATTTCTATTCCATTACAATGGAAAGTCACAAGAGAATTGATTCAAAGAAGTGATGATTTCATTAGAAATGACAAAGTGTTAATGAGCTGTAATGAAATTGTCTTTTGTGCCTACAAAACAAACAAAGTATATTCAGATAAAGGAGAATATTCGAAGGAGAAGGATGCCCGATCGGGAGATGGAGTTGTGTGTGTACAAGTGCATGGAGATGGAGCATTCTCGGGACAGGTACGGTAGATGGAATGAGTACGGTATGAATAGACTATCGATTGTAGGGAGTAGTATGGGAGACTCTTGCTCTGTCTCAAGTTCCTCATTTCCGAACGGGCGGATCAATCCATTTGGTCACTAATAATCAAGTTGCATTCACTGCAGAAGGACACGTTGGAAGGTGAGAGACATGGTAAAAAAATTATCGAAAATTTCCTAAAATACGGAAGCATACCCGGTTTCTGAGGTTTTGCTCACACGAAGCATGTGGCTACGATTTAGAAACATACCCGGGGCTTCACGATTTGATCGTTTTTCCATGGTTTTCTCGTAAACATTCGTTTTCGAACATTTTGTCGCCAATTTCTTCATGTATGGTGAGAGGAGGGATAAGAGGGGAAGCGTGTGAATTCCCTCTCTCAGATCGACTACTCACTGCACTGACATCGCCAAGGCTATCGACTGTCCCGTCATCCATGTCAATGGAGACAATCCGGAGGTTATTTTGTAATTATTGTTTATTTAATTAACTTTTATTGACAGGAAGTAGTGGCTGCGACGAGACTCGCCCTCGACTACAGGAACAAGTTCAGAAAGGTAAGATCGATATTCCGGATGATTACCGTACTCCCACTCTTCCCCTCAGGACGTATTCGTCAATATGATCTGTTTCCGTCGATGGGGACACAATGAATTGGATGATCCATCCTTCACTCAACCACTCATGTATAAGGTGAGGGACAAAGGGGATTCTTATTAAAATAATACAAATATTTTACTTTCTTTCAGTTTTTATGCAAGCCATGAATGGCACATACGAGCGTACTCTTGAGATAAAGGTGTTTAAATGAAAAGAAATAGAATAAATTATTGTAGGCGATCGAGTCCCGTCGTTCGGTGCCGACAGAATACACGGAGAGATTGATAATGGAAGGAGTGATTACGAAGGAAGAGATTGAGAATGAGAAGAAGACCCACACTGATAAACTACTCGAGTCATTCAGAGCCATCGAGACAACACCGCCCGTGTATGTTCATTGATTATTACAACTTTTATGAAGACATTGGACTCATTTCCAAATTACAGTGCGAATCATCTAAGTGGAAATTGGACAGGAATGTGTCAGGCTCCTCCTTCGATCGAGAGATGGAACACGGGAGTGAATATGAATGTACTCAGATTCGTCGGAGCTGCTTCTGTACAGACAAAAGACGGATTCGTATGTTCATTCTTTCTATTGTCTATTTTCACAAGAAGAAGAAATGAGAGTGTAGAATTCTGTGTGACGAACCCTCCTCCCAGTAGTTATGATCCCTCTCTGTGAATATTGTGTTGATGAATGGAATGTATTTGCAGGAATTGCATCCCATCTGAAGAAGACGCACGTTGACGCGAGATTGGCCAAATTAACGAGTGGAGAAGGAATCGATTGGGCAACTGCTGAGGTGATAGAAGAGAAGAATGAAGAGAGATGGGAATGATCCCCCTTTTAGGCTCTAGCAGTGGGATCTCTTCTTACTGAGGGAGTGGATGTTCGATTCTCTGGACAGGATGTGGGAAGAGGAACATTCTGCCATAGGTGAGGTCTAAAGCTGGAAATACGGGCTGTAAAATATATAAACTAGCCAGCTACGCTGGCTAGGTGTCGCCGGGTCCGACCCAGTTGGCATCGTCGCTGTCGGAAGGCTCGTGAGGCCGAGAGCAATCCGAAAAAAGATGGGATGGGGCCTTCGTGGCCCCATCCCATCTTTTTTCGGCTTGCCCTCGGCCCCACGAGCCTTCCGACAGCGACTCGCAGACTCGCTTCGCTCGTAGGAGCGTGTGTCGCCGGGTTGTGATAGTCTTCTGCGAGTGCTTCGCGTCGCCGGGTTGTGCGTTTAGTTTTATCCCAGTCATGTGCGAACGCTTGCGAAATGGCCTTAACTACGTTTGGGCTGGTGGACTACATTGGAAGATAAAACATTCACAGTCGCGGACCGAGTTGGCATCGTCCCTCGCGAAAGGCTCGTGGGGCCTCGGGCGATCCGAAAAAAGATGGGATGGGCCCACGCGAGGGCTCGCCCTCGGCCCTACGAGCCTTCCGCCAGGGACTCGCAGGTTAGGCTTTCAAACGCAGGGTAATGTATTTAGGGCATTGTTTAATCCTTGAATGGATAAAATATTCACAGTCGCGGACCGAGTTGGCATCGTCCCTCGCGAAAGGCTCGTGGGGCCTCGGGCGATCCGAAAAAAGATGGGATGGGGCTCCGCCCCATCCCATCTTTTTGTCGGATCGCCCTCGGCTCCACGAGCCTTCCGCCAGGGACTCGCAGGCTCGCTTCGCTCGCAGGAAAGTGCGTCGCCGGGTTGTGATAGTCGTCTGCGAGTGCTTCGCGTCGCCGGGTTATGTATTTAAAACATTGATATAGAATAGTATAGAATATTCTGAAAAAAAAAGACATCAAGGAAAACATCATTCTGAAAAACACGCGAAAAACGAGTTATTGCGTAAGGATAACGTCATATTTCATAAGGATGATGAAATTCATTCAAAATTTAGTGGCGCTACACTTTCCGGTTCGTTTGAGCCTAAGTTCGCCTCGATTGGTCGCTTTTGCGCTGAGTTACACGCGAAAAATGAGTTATTGCCTAGGGATTACGTCATATTTGGTAAGGATGATGAAATTCATTCAAAATTTAGTGGCGCTACACTTACCGGTTCGTATGAGCCTATGCACTTCTCGATTGGTCGATTTTGGGCTGAGTTAAGCGCGAAAAATGAGTTATTGCCTAGGGATTACGTCATATTTCGTAAGGATGATGAAATTCATTCAAAATTTAGTGGCGCTACACTTACCGGTTCGATTGAGCCTAAGCACGTCTCGATTGGTCGAGTTTGCGCTGAGTTACGCGCGAAAAATGAGTTATTGCCTAGGGATTACGTCATATTTGGTAAGGATGATGAAATTCATTCAAAATTTAGTGGCGCTACACTTACCGGTTCGATTGAGCCTAAGCACGTCTCGATTGGTCGAGTTTGCGCTGAGTTACGCGCGAAATAACGAGTTATTGCCTAAGGATTACGTCATATTTCGTAAGGATGACGAAATTCGTGTGAAAAGTGAAAGTACACTTCATGACGAGTAGTTTGGTATGTTGCATGCCTGATTCGTTTGAGTTCCCAGCGAAAAAAGCGCAAAAAACGGTGCAGAGGTGAATTTCGTCATATTACGTAATGATGACGAAATTTTTTTGCAAAAAGTTTGCCTGTCCATGAGGAGTCCAATGGTACCGGAGATAGACGTGTACGATCAGTTTGAGCCGAGTTATGGGCAAAAAACGAAAGCGTGACACACGTTACAGACAGACAGACAGACAGACAGACACTAAGATATGTGACTTATCAAGTAATCAAGTAATATAATGAAGAGACGATTACCCGTATTTCGAACTCTAGTGAGAAGGGAAGAGATGATCATTGTAGACACGCGATGCTCGTTGATCAGAATACCGACGAATGTTTCATTCCTCTCAATTCCATCCACGAGGGACAAAAGGCATTCTATGAGGTTGCCTCCCCATCTTTTTTTATCGATTAAATTCCCCTTATTTACAGGTCGCAAATAATCTCCTTTCTGAAGAGGCCATTCTCGGATTTGAATTTGGTTATTCTCTTGATTCGCCTCGTCGTTTGTGTGTATGGGAGGCACAATTCGGAGATTTCTTCAATGGAGCTCAGATTATGATTGATACTTTCATCGCCAGTGCTGAGAGTTAGTCACCTCCCCTTCAATTACTTTCATCAATTCATTTTCGGAGTGCCAACAAACTTGACCTTGCGCCAATTTTTTTCATGAATGCCTAGTCCCTACACAGTTGGCATACAATCGCCCTCTCCCTCTCCCCTTTCTTCCTATCTTCCCCTCGAGTCAATTAATCAGCCCCTCTTGTGACAAGTGAGAACTCGCGCCCCTTTGACAACTCAAGGTGGTCCAAGAAGGAGAAGAGGGAAGTCTGTAGGGGAATCTATGTCTACCATCTTATTATCCAATGATGCCTTGATATCCTTTCGAAATCCCCTCCTCCTACATGACTATTTCTATTCATCATTCCGCTTCCTCCATTAGTCGGATCATTTCCGGAAAGGGCCTTCTTTTCAACCGTTTTTTGTCCCCATAGTAAATGTCCATTCTGATCCTCCTCTCTTTTCAAGTTGAATCGTACCGCAGATTGGACCTTCCTCCCCCTTCCTCTCTCCCCCCCCCCTCTACCTTTGATAGAATAGATGGATAGTATACAGGAAGGACAAAAAAACGGAGTAGTGATGAATGGAAGTGAATGTATCTGAAGGGATAGAAAGAGATTCAAATCGGAAGAGAGACTATTTCCCTCCCTTCGTTTTCCCTCTTGTTCATTTAGCTGAAAAAGTGGAGAAGATAGATATGAATCGGGAGGTCATTTGTGCCAATGGAGGAAATAGACAGAGGGAATGGAGTGAATGGGGGAGGGCTCCGTATGGTCATTCAATTGAGAGGGGAAAGAAGGATGAAATCATCCCTTGAGAGAAGGAAAATGAGCGAAATGTGTGAGAATACCGTTCAAAGTGACCATGAAATATGCTAATTCCTTCACTTTCTAATTGATTCCAAATGACCAACTGATTTATCGAGAGTAGAAATGGGATGCCATGTGAGAGGCATTAGAAGACATTAGATGACCAATGGGGCGAAGAGGAGGATACTGTGGGTTGAGATTGAAGACAGGGGTCAAGTAAAAGCTCGAGCTAGCTCGTGACACCAGATGTGGTATACTATTATAATTTTTTTAAAGCTGTTGCACTTACTTTTTTAAATTTCGGATCAATTGCTCCAATTTTATCGATCGGTGGTATACTTTTCTCTAATTTTGGTTCAAATTGGCCAAAAAAAGGACGAAAATGTCTTGCTATTACGAATAAGCGAATGTCTTGCAGGTAAATGGTTGACTCAATCTGGATTGACGATGCTCCTTCCTCATGGATTCGATGGAGCTGGACCAGAACACTCTTCGTGTAGAATGGAAAGATTCCTTCAATTGTGTGATTCAAGGGAAGATCAGGTGAGAAGAGGAAAGAGAAGGGAAAGGGATGAATGAGTGAATGCTCAGACTCCCGTCGATGGAGAGAATGTCAATATTCGCATTGCCAATCCAACCACGTCCGCCCAATACTTCCATCTACTCAGGAGACAGGTTATCATACTTATTCTAATCGATAATGATCCCTTTCCATCCAGGTCGTTCCCAACTACCGTAAGCCGTTGATCGTGGTGGGACCGAAGATCCTATTGAGACATCCTCAGGTACGGTAGATGAATTGATGGAGAGAAATGGACATTGATGTGCAGGCAGCATCAACCCTGGCTGAATTCGCTCCTGGAACATCCTTCCAGAATGTAATTACTGAGAAGAAGGAAGGAACCAAGATTGAGAAGGTGGGAGACTTTATTATATCAAATAAAATCATTTTTATCAATGTCGATTCGGGTACAGTTGGGGTCATACGATGAAAGTAAATGATGGACCCTCCTCATTACATATAATGGAATTGTTATGAGGATCAATTAATTAAGGTGATCTTCGTATCTGGTAAGCATTGGATCACAGTGGATAAGGCGAGAAAGGAGAGAGGTCTCGACGAGAAGGTGAAGAGTACGGTAGAAGGGATGAATGGTTATTGATTAAGGTAGCGATTGTTCGTGTGGAATCTCTTTCTCCCTTCCCTGTCGCTGATCTTCAATCTACACTCAAACTGTATCCCAATGCAAAGAGTGAGAAGATTACCTATTCCTTCCTTCTACTTTCTAGATCATTCCCATCATCTCTACCCCTCTCTGTGTAAGAAAAGGAAGGTGGATTCTCCTCCCCCTCTCCCTATCGGTTACCGGGCGGTAAATGAGATAATGTGCCAGTTGTCAGTAGACAGGAGACGGAGGAGCAAAACTATTCACTCTTCACTCTTTTGGCGGCATACTTAGTTAAAGAAGGAAGAAAGAGGGAATGGGGAAGGATAGAAGATTAGTGGTGATGTGCTGTGAAATCTCCATTCTCATTGAGGGGAGGGAAGAGGTGAGAGGGGGGAGATTGAGAAGGAGAAGCACCTCCCATTGAATGGATACTTACTACTACAGTAATACTAGGAAGGGAGTGGTTCCTTCCCATGTGGATATCTATCGGCCCTTCCCTCTACATTTCTCGTGGATCAATTTACATGATCATGTGGTTGTATCGGTCCCCCCTTTGACCCATCCATTCCATTTCTGTGATTGTTTGTATTACTTGGAAGGCGTGATCAAGTGTATCGATGCCCCTTCTCCCTTCCCCTTCTCTTTGTTGATAGAAGGGAAGTCCACGAATGGAGTAACTCGATCCTCCCTTATGATGACTACCCTCTGACTGTCCCTGTGTGGACAGCTTATCAGAGGGAGAGAAGGGAAGGGAGAGTAACGAGAGGAGGATGAGTAGCTCCTGTTAGAGACTGTCAATGGGATGAGGACGGTCCATGTTGCTCCCTCTACCACTCCCCTCTCCCTCCCCTCTATTCCTTCCTTTCGGTAGAAGGGCGATGAATGGACACCAAAGTGTCATAATCTTCCCCTCAGCTCGTAAAGTGTTACTGATACGTTTGCGGTATCTTACGCAATGAGGAAATGAATCGGGTAGTGATTACGCAACGGATTTCTCTCGAGGACTGTCCCATTCCCTCATCCTTCTCTTCTTCCCTCTTTCATCTGAGGACACGATTACATACTCGTGTCTTTGTCTCTCTCGATGGGTACTTGAATGGAGGAATGAGGACTCACAGAGTATCACATCCATTCTCTCTTCTTATCTAGAACACCATTGGAATGGATGAGAATGAGTGAGTTTGAGTGTGAATGGAGTAGAGATCTCAATCGAACCACTTGGAAAGTGAGTGTCTTTGTCACCCACAGGGAAGGAAGAACAGATATCCATCTGAGGGGAAGATGGAATCACACAACTCTTCACTGTTATTCCATACTACTCGACTGTCTCATGAACACTATCTAATATACCCAATGGGAGTTTGAGGCTTGATTCGAAGTGATGGAGTGGATAGAAGGTGTTTAGACCCATCAGGTCATCCGTCCCATTCGTCCCTCCGTTCAGTTTATCCCCTCTCTCCCTCCCTCTCTCGATGCTTTCCCTTTGTGTGGAATGGGAGTAAACTGTAGACTGCCCATCAGAAGGGAGAGAAGAGACTCTTAATCGGCTAATCGTCCAATCGGGTCGGCAAGTCGGCAAAGAGAAAGAAGAAGAGGTTATCAGAAGAAGAATGGAGAAGGTGGTGATATGGGAGAGAAAAGTGATAAGTAGAAGGAATGATTGAGAGGTCAGAGGAGGATTGACCGATGAGTGGTTGGTTGAAGGAGGAGAAGGAGAGGGAGTAGTAAGAGTAGATCATCAGCTGTCATCTCTCTCTTGCAGAACTCCCGCAAGTTATGATGAGATGGAGAATGTTTCCGGTGGCATGGAGAGAGGGAGAAGGAAGGAGTGAGGGGAGAGAAGGGTGTGACAGAGGGTGATAGATGGAGAATATCAATGGGGCAATGATATATGATGATGGAATTACTCGAGAACAGAGAAGAGAAGAAGAGCTCTTTTTTGTGGCCAATAGAGCAAAGGTGCGAAAGGGCCATCGAGAATAATGGCCTATTTATGGCATGCGATTGGAGATGGGCAAATCCAATCGTTGACCTTTGACCGTATATTTGAATGAGTTTGACGATGGTGCCGTTACCCCGATTACAGAATGGGTTATAAATAAGGAGGAAGGTCGATGAAGGAGAGTGGTTATGGGAAAGAAGCATGTGGACAGGAAGGGACTATGAGTTATGATCTACCAATGCCCTCTCCCTCCCTCTCTTCCTCTCTCGAAGGTGGTGCGAAGGAAGGAGAAGGAGGACAAGAGCAAGAAATGATTTGTGGTATCCTTCCTAGATCGCGCAAAGCAACATTGGCACCCTCTTTCTTTACCCCTTCTTTCTCCATGAATTGAGATGAAAACAGAGGGAGGACTACGATTTGAGAAATAAAAAGTTAATTATTGATGATTGTGAATTCTGCAGGTTTCGTGTGGTCTCAGGAGGAGCCTCGTAATGCAGGTGCATGGTCATTCGTCAATCCACGATTCGAGAATGCTGTTGGAGTGAAGGTAAGGAAGAGAGAAGGGAAGGGGATACGGTAGGAGGGATTGAGATTGGATGAGAGATGGAGACCACACGTGGTATGGGAATGAATCAGTTGATGAGAAGAGAGAGGGGGAGGGAGGGGGATACGGTAGTGAGGGAAAGAAAGGAATTAGATGAAGAAGAAGTTAGAGTGTCTGCAGTCTATTCACTGCGGCTCCAACGGGTCATCTTTCCCATTTGTACTTTTTTTCTCGTTTGTACTTAACCCTCTCTCTTCCCTTGTCTACCTACGGTGATCAAGGTTTCCCACTAGGGTGCGGGTGATGATCAGTCCTCCCTCCCCCCTTTCCTCCCTCTGATCCCTGGCTACAGTGTTGACAGATCGTGCTTTATCTGTTCCGATAGAGTGAGAAGGGGAAGGGGAAGAAGCTGTTAGCAGTAGAGAAGGAATTCACTCCTTTGATCTATCCGATTGAGGAAAGGAAGCGAAAAGAAAAGAACTGTTTTTATGAGTGAGAGAGAGGAAGAGAGAGACCCGCCCTGTAGATGACCCCCATTCCAAGGGAGAGAAGAGAGAGATTCTGATGGTGATAGATCAGTAGTACCATCCAAGGGAGTAGTTGGAAGTGTCATCAATGGAGCATCTCCTTCTCTCTCTCTCTCTTCCCCTTCCTCCTCCTCCTTTTCCTCCTCTCTTTCCATTGTCTCGTACAGGAAATTGGAGTGTCCATCTGAGAGTGCGAAAGGAGATGAGAAGGAAGGAGAAAAGGAGATGAAGAGTTGTGATAGGGAAGAGAGAGGAGAGAGGGAGAGGGAGGGGGGAGTACGGTCATCTGAAGGAGTGGAAGGAGGGATGGGGTAGACCATAGTGGATGAATAGGAAGAATGAGATTGGAAGAGATGATAGACTGACGACTAAAATGAGAATGAGAAGGCTGGCTGGAGATACGCATCTCAGGTTACAAGTGGGGGAGGAAAGAAAGGAGATGAGAGAGAGGGGAATAGCTTCACACTTTGAGTAGTATGATAGTCAACACTTGATACAATGGGATGATTTTCAGTCTTAAAAGAGGGATGGAGATTGATCTTTGATCTTTTCAGCTGAAGTACGCGGGACGGCGTGAATTGGCCCATACTGCGACTGCCATTGGACAATTTCATGCTGAAGAGAATGAAGCTGTCATTAGAGATACTTTCGAATGAAGAAGAAGAGACTATAGATTGATTGAGATGGAATATATAGATGATATGGTAGTAGTTGTACTTATTACCCTCCATCTCCTCCCTTCTCTCCTTCCTCTTCTCCCTTCCCTTACTCCATCAGACTCCGCCCCCTTTCACTGTGAGAGTGAGACTAGCCCTTCTTCCTCTCTCTCTCTCTTCTCTTTTCAACAACGAGTAGCTGTTACTGATCATCCGATCATTTGAATATCCCCGTTGATCTACCCTTTGTACTCTCAATCCCTTCCCTTTGTCTTCCCTTTGTCCACTTCCTGTTAATATCTTCTCTCTCTCGGTTTGTGATGTCGTTTGTTTCTCTATAGATTGTTCAATAGTAGAATGATTAGGTTGGTTGATTATGAATTGATTCTGTTATACTTTCCTTTCTTACAGTTGTAAATGTAGTGTATACAATAAAAGAAGGATATTCTACATGAGTCTTGCCCGAGGGGAAGGATTAGACAGACTGTGAGACAGTGTCTTATTGTGAGAGAGAGAGAGAGAGTGCCATAGGGAGGATGTCATCTCAATTACCTCCTTCTCTAGATACAATGCCCTTCCTTTCTTCATATCACTTCTCCCTTCTCTTTCACTAGAGATATTCTCTCTTTCTCCCTCTGGGGGTTGCATAATTTGATTATTTCTCCCAGTCCTCTTTCATTCTCTTACAATCTCTCCCTTCTCCCTTCATCCTCTCAAATGAATACCCTTCTTCTTCTCTCTTGGCCTTCTATCGACCTCTCATTGACTACTGAATCTGTTCATAATCTCCTGTTCCATTCCTTCTATTCATTCTATCATCGTACTTCACTAGAATGGCCAAAGGGGAAAGAGAGTCACTCAGTCAGTCCAATCATTCTTTTTATCATCCTCTTTCATGCTCTTTATGATTATGATTTGAGCGGAGAGCAATGCGCTATCGGTGCCCCTCCTCCCCTCTCTCCTACCCTCTGCCCCTTCCCCCTTCCCACCTCCCCCCCCCCTCCCCCCCCCCTCTCTCTCTCGATCTCAACTTATAGGAGCAGCTTGATTGACGAAGACTGATCAGAGAAAAGAGAAGAGAGAAGAGAAAGGGACAATTCACACTTGCCGATTATTAGATACGATTTGCTTCCCATTCGAGAGAGAGATTGAAATCGTTTCACTTTCCCTCACTCCGTTTCTCATTCTCTCAATACAAACTATTCCATGTTATCGTGAGGTTAATCAACTTCTCTCACCTGTTCAACCCTTTCTCAGAGAGGTGTCCCCTCCCCACCCCTCCCTCCTCTCTCTCTCTCTCCTTCCATTTATCATGGCCATTCCATCGTTTACAGTCCTTCTTCCACTCTCATTTTTGTGCATTCTCTTCGCTTCTCCAGATGTTCTCTTCATTTTCAGTCCCTTCTCTCTTCATTTCCCCTCTTCTTACCTTCTCTTCTTGCCTACCGTGACCATTAATTCACTCCTTTCCTCGATCAAGGCATAAATTGTGTGGTCTGAAAGAGGGAGGAGACAGACTGGCCCCTTTGATCTACTATATTGATCTATCTCCTTCTATTCTCTTCATTTCATCCCAATCGTCCATCTGACTCCCGATTGGAATTCCATTCTCTTTCTCTCTCTCACTCATCACTTTTCAACTCGTGATTAGTGAGTGAAGATGGAATACTCTGATGATCACTACAAGAATATTCCCTCTCTCCCTCTCCTTCCTCCGTTCCCTGTCCCCCCCCCCTTCGATGTCCTCTTCCCTCACTTCTTCATTTCTTCTGTCCAGATTCATTCTTCTTCTACACTCATTTTTCTCCAAGTGATAGTTGTAATATTCTCTCCCTTAGTCTTATCCATTCCATCCTCTCAATCATTCATTCTCTTCTTCTTCTCTTCTCTTCTCAAGCCATTCTTTCATCTAATCATGTTCATACACATGAGATTCACCTTACATTTATTGTGATCTGAGGGAGAGAAAGGGAGAATGAAGAGAGAGAGAGAGAGAGAGAGAGAGAGAGAGAGAGAGAGAGAGAGAGAGAGAGAGAGAGAGAGAGAGAGAGAGAGAGAGAGAGAGAGAGAGAGAGAAAGGGAGTAGCAACACTTTAGGGATTACTCCCTCATTGAACATGTCCATTCATCATTCTTCTCGTGTAGAATCAGTTTCAAGTGATTAACTCCTTCCCCTCTCTCTCTCTCTATCACTCCCTCTCCCTCTTTTCATTCCATAACTGTCTCTTTCGTCCCTCTACCAATCCAACTCCATTACCTCTCTCCTGCTTCTTCCATCCAACTCTTAGGGGAGGTCCAATTTATCGTCTCTTCCTTTCTTCATCCTTCTTCTTCTCTTCAGTCCTCTTCAACTACTAATCTCCTTCTGCAGGTCAATAGACGTTCCCTTTTCCCCCTTTCTCTCTTCAATCATTCTTATCATCTTTTTTCATGCTAGAGTTCTCTTATTGGATTTTTTTCCTGATTTTCGATGAATTAAACTGTCTGCGAGAGAGTACGCGGAAAGGGGAGACTATTGAACATGAGACAGTGTTATTGAAGAATCATTTTCCAATAAGAGAACCCTATTTCATCGTCATCTTCCAACTTCTTCTATCAAATCTTCTCTGGTTCTCAAGTGGCCCCATCTCTCTCTCTCTCTCTTCTCTGAGATTGTGTGAACTCATCAGTATGGAATCAGTCCATGTCCCTTTCCTCTCTCCCAGATGTGATTATGTCCTCTTCTTCCTCCCTTCTATGACTACTCTATCGAACGGGAGAAGAGGGAAGGAAATTCCATGAGTGACCAACCCATCGCTTCTCCTTCTTATCAATTGCTTACTCTTGTCGATCCTCTCTGACCCCTTCTTTAATCAATACCAATCCGATACCGTATCCCTCCGATACGGTACCATCTCCATCCTATTGTCATGTCCATTCTCCTATGTTGTTCATCACTCGGAAATCCTCGTCTCTTCTCTCTTTCCTTGTTAGTCCTTTCCTTCTCTCTCTCCAATGGAATTAGAACTACTATTGTGTAACCGAGTCTTCCCTTCGACCCAAATGAAAGTCGACCTCTTTCTTTCTATTACTTCCTTCGACATCCTTCCGATATCTCGTACAGTCATCATTTATCATTCCGATCATCATCTATCCGTTCCTCTCTTTAGCATTCATCGCCCTTCTGGGTGCACTCGCACCACACTATGAATCGAGGCCCACGGCCTCCAGGGCTGCCGAGACTGCAGAAGAGCAAGGTGATCTCCCTCACTCCCTTCTCTCGATTGATCTTTGATCTCTCTCCTTCTCAGATCCGTCTATGTGCTCGTCTTTCCTCACACGATCTTCGTCCCGGTAGTCTCTCTTTCTGCACGGCGACTAATCAGATTCTTCTCCCACACGCAACGAAATCACACTCGAAGCACGCATTCGATACGGTATTCACACCAGAATGCGGACAGGTGAGCATGCACTTCGATGGTTAGAGAAGACGAGAGAGTGGATGAATAGAGGAGAGACAGAGAAATCACCGGAAAAGCATCGTAAATCGCCCCGCAGATATATTTGATGTGGAGGAATTATGAGAGTTGTAGGACTATTAAAAGACACTATCTGAGAGGATCGACATGTTTGTGTTGGGACTTGGCATTCTTCAAAATACAACCTATGCTCTTTCTTGCATGGTAGGTAGTGCGTGATGAGTGTATGCGGGGAAGGGGGTTAGCTAAGCTTCCTAGCGCTTCTGCGCTTCAGGGGGTAGTAGAAAGTGCATGATTACGTCACAGGTCAAAATGCGTAAATCGAATCCATTCGATTCGGGAGTGGTCTAGCTGTGTTCCTCGTCAAATTCTAAGACATTTTTACTCGGGGACATTTTTCGCTCAAACTTCATCCAAGGCTGCAAATCTATAAATTCAAATATTTTGACATATTTTAATTTTTTTATTACTTTTCCCGCCGGACATGTTGATGTTTTATTTGCTTAAATAATCCGTATTATGAAAACACATTTTCAGTAAATAGGGCGTATTTTATCTTGGACCAGAAGGATGTTCAATACGCTAAAAACCACCAAAAAGTTTGACGAAAATGCTTACAGTACACTCGAACTGATTGCCGGCTCCGGTTTTGCACTTACGGTTCCGGCTCTTGTCTGCCCATCCTTGTTCAAAAAATATTTACAGTGTTCTACCATACCGTACCTTGTTACCGTAACCCAGAATACCGTACCCCAGTGGTATCACTGAATGACTTTATTTTCTAGACGATATTTTTATTTAAAAAAATCTGATATGAAGTCTTGGAATAATACCATTGTGTACACTAATCACTTTCTAAAATTAGAATGAAAATTAATATATTTTATTGTTTGTTTTTTAAATTCTAAAAACCAATTTTACCACATTTAACATTTAGTGATACCACTGGGGTACGGTATTCTGGGTTACGGTAACAGGGTACGGTATGGTAGAACACTGTAAATATTTTTTGAACAAGGATGGGCAGACAAGAGCCGGAACCGTAAGTGCAAAACCGGAGCCGGCAATCAGTTCGAGTGTACTGTAAGCATTTTCGTCAAACTTTTTGATGGTTTTTAGCGTATTGAACATCCTTCTGGTCCAAGATAAAATACGCCCTATTTACTGAAAATGTGTTTTCATAATACGGATTATTTAAGCAAATAAAACATCAACATGTCCGGCGGGAAAAGTAATAAAAAAATTAAAATATGTCAAAATATTTGAATTTATAGATTTGCAGCCTTGGATGAAGTTTGAGCGAAAAATGTCCCCGAGTAAAAATGTCTTAGAATTTGACGAGGAACACAGCTAGACCACTCCCGAATCGAATGGATTCGATTTACGCATTTTGACCTGTGACGTAATCATGCACTTTCTACTACCCCCTGAAGCGCAGAAGCGCTAGGAAGCTTAGCTAACCCCCTTCCCCGCATACACTCATCACGCACTACCTACCATGCAAGAAAGAGCATAGGTTGTATTTTGAAGAATGCCAAAGATATGTCGATCGAGTCAGATAGTGTCTTTTAACCATTGACGGGGGAAGAAGAAAGAGAATGATGGGAAGGGGAAGGAGGGAGGGAGTGGGTGGAGATCTTGATGCCTGTATATCCACACTTCACACGTAGTAGAATGAAGAATGAGTTGTAAGCTGAGATCTTCTCCTCCAAAGGAAGAAAGAGTGCCGTACTCCATAGGGGCCAACTTGGTGATAGAGAGAGAGAGAGGGGGGGGGAGAAGGAATTGAATGATTCATTCCCCTAGAGAGAATGAGACGACGTGAGAAGATGGAAGACATTTATCATACAACAACTTGGAGAGATAGATACCATTACGGAGATGTTTGTCACGAATCTGGAGGTTGAAGGGGCAAAGGGAAGAAGGGAAGGAGAGGGAGAGGGAGAGAGGGAGAGAGACAGCTGATAGGAGGGGTTACGCAAGAGAGATCACTATCAATAAGCTAATTGTTGTGAGAGGGAAGGGGCCAATTATTCACCTCTTTCTTTCTCTCTCACTCAAAACATTCTTTGTCTCCTTCGAAAAGTGTCGAGAGAAAGAGATGAAGTGTGAAAGAAGTGAACTGTAAATGGGAGAGTGTGAAATATTCGAGGGCACTTGCCAAATGACAGATCAATATGTGCCAAAAGTATTGATGGAATATCGGCTATAATAATCTTTGTATTTTCAGAGTGAGATTTCTTCATCTCTCCTTCCTGATCTTCTTCATGGTCTTCTATCGGGAATCGATGGATGTCTCATTTCATTCGGAGGATCATCAGCCAGTCAGTTAGATACTCCCTATTGACACGACCCATTACAAACACTTGAAATGAGTCTGTTCACTCCTCTCAATGACTCCCTCTCCTCCCTCTCCCCCTCTCCTTCTCTCTTGTGACACCCTCCCCCCCCCCTCCCCTCCCTCTCCTTCTCTCTTGTCTTCACTTGTTGATCCATCCATCTAATCCCCTTCTGATACACTCTCAATGATCCTCTTCCATCTCATCTCTCACTAATTACTTGATCCTCCCTTCTTCTCTCTTCATCATCTCTCATCTCTCCTTTCCCATCCTCTTCTTTCGTTCGGAAGGGAGGGAACGACGACACATAAAAAGAGTTGTGTAGCATCTGTGAGAGAGTGAGTGACCACTCAGTCACATCATAAAATGGATATCGATATCGGGAGAAGTAGCTGAGATGGAGGAGGAAGAGGAAGGGGAGGAAGGGAGAGGGGACAATGGTTGGAATTACAGCCAAGAATGCAGCACTGTACTCATCCATTCACGATCAACAAGGAATCGCACAATCAACGATCTCTTATGTATTCCCAATGCTGGATAAGAGGTACTCTCTTTACCTTTTCCGTATCTGATCTTTGATCTTTCAGTGTTGAATTGATCCGAAGTGGATACACAGTCAAAATCTGTGCTGTTCACTATTCACAAAGGACCGATACTATCATTGATCTGCTCAGTCAGTTCAATACCGGTGAGAAGGAGAATGAGGGAAAGATCAAAGATCAACTCGATTAAGATCCTCGTCGATTTCCCGTTCGAATAGTGGAAGATTCATTGGAGGGACCGAGAGTGGAGAATGTATCAGAGATTAGGGTTGATTCAATTGATCAAGCAATGTTCTATCTGAATACAGTGATCGACTACCGATTGATAGGTACTCCCTCTTTCTCTCTCTTTTATCCATTCTGAGGGGTAATCCAGTCTCCCAATGGCAACTAGAGAGGAGACCACTGCCAATTGACCTCTTCCTTCCCTCTGTTTATCCTGTAATTGAGAGTAGTCCAGGCAGGTGTCGGGAAGAGATTGGTCATTTTATGGTAGGGTATATCCCATTTCATCCCTCCTCCTTCCACTCTCCCTCCTTCTCACTCAGTCGTTCTCCCTTTGCAGAAGAGGAAGAAACACAGAGACTATCTCATCTATTCTTCACTCTTTCACTCTATCGACCTGATAGGAAGACTTCGTTTCATCTGGTGAGGTCACCCTCTTCATTGCCTTCCAATTCAGCTACTCACTTATTCTGTATTAAAAATTATTTCGATTTAGGATTGTATAAGAACAGAGAAACTTCTAACTGAGGAACATGTAGGATGTTGTAGAAAAGTATGGTTTCAAATCTAATCCTCGATTATCTCAGGTTGATCTCGGAATGGGGGAGAGAAATTCTCAACGAGGATCACTTTCCATGCCCGCAATCGGGAATATTCTCATTGCACTCACTCAGGGACAAAAGAATCTTCCCAATCGGTGAGTGATCTAACTTCTTCTTCCTTTGATCCATCCAATTAGTCTCACTCCCTCTTATTCCCCCTGCTGGGAGTGGTAATAGGAAGAGGACACTCATCAATCATTTGATAGAAGGAGAGAGAGAGAGAGGGAATCAGATGGAGGATGAGTAATTCCTCCCGTGGTACTCCCCCCTCCTCCTCCCTCCCTCACTCCCCTTTCGGCTCCTTTTTGGACGCTAAGTCCTTCCCATAGTTGGACATCAAAACGAGAGACGTCCCAGAGGGAAAAGAAGAGGAGAAGGAAGAAACAATGAATTGAGAGCTACTGAGACATCTTGAGAAAACGATTGAAGTGGATTGAAAGAGAGGGGAGTTCTGATGGAGAGAGGGGAATAATGGGGAGGATCAACAGAAGGAGTCTTATCGGGGGATTTCATCTGAAGGAGAGAGAGGAGGGAGAGGAGTGATCACTCGTGAAAAGTTTCTGCTTTCTTCACTCTCATTTCACGTTGATTTGATTGGGTTCACGAGGTGTTTCTCATTTCTTTCCTTTCGATATCTCATTTCTTCAGTGATTCATCCCTTGGTCAACTTCTTCGTTGTGAGGTCGGTCGATGCAGACAGACGACCATTCTATGCTCTTTCGCTGAACGGAGGTATCATTACAGTATTATTTGAGTAAAGGGGCGGAGCCTAGACAGTCAGTGTTCTGAAAACTGCTGAAATCGTTACATTTGTGTTATTTGCAGAGACGAGAATGAGAATATTCTGCAATTGGCCAGCAAACTGAGCAAAGCGAGGAAAATTCCGAGAAGAGTGAGGGTAAGTGAAGATGTTTGAACTGAGAAAGAGAAGAGAAGAGAACAGTGATAGGATAGTGATAGGGTATCACTAGAAGATTAGACCATTGACGCAAGAGAAACTTCTGTTAGCACGATTTATTTATGATGAAACGTGCGATGCACGAACGAAAAAGTTGAGATGAGGAGGGATGTTGATATAATGTTGCTTCCACCTCAAAATAAAACCACACCTAGAATGATACTCCATTCTCGAATGAAACATATCCGGTGTTCATTCGTCTCCCCCCCCTCCCTACAATGTTCGTTCCTCACAGTGTTATGCTTCTTTTTGTACAGATATTTGTCTCGGATATCCGTCTTCCCCTGACTGGTTAGTAGTATCTACAACTGATTGTGGTCGGGAGAGAGAGATGACTCGTCTCCTTCCTTCCGTCTCCTCTTCTCCCTTTTGTCCCCTCTCTCTCTACTCGATTAGTACTCAATTCCTCTCTCTAGAGAAGGATCAGTCTACTCAATCGTCTAATTGACACATACACAACAAAGACTGAAGAGATAACTGAAGAGAGACTGAAGAGTGAAGGGAGTTCATTGCAGGGTATGGCTGATTCCTCTTCGGTCTCTTCAACAGAGAGGAAGAAGAGATCGGATCTCGAGTCTTCATCAGAACAATCCGCTGCGGAAACTGTCATCTATCTTGGAAATGGTTTGTTCAATCCTTTTTCCAATTTGAGATACAATACTTTCATTTCAGGACGTCGATCATCAAAGGATAAAATCGTGAGAGAATCGAGAATTTCGACAGTCGAATCTCCGTTGAAACCACTCCAATTGCATGTGAGAACATCTCTCATTTTGAATATCTACTTTGCTGCAAAATTTTTTTTAAAAACTTTCTGAGTGATGTAATTTCAGTTATCGCCTCTCCACTGTAAACCGTCCCATCTCGATCATCACATGGACTCCATTCACCATCGAAGGAAGGACATCCGGGAAGCAGTGTCGCACCATTGCTCAAAGGTTTCATTCAAACCTACGAAAATATGAACATTCTCTTGGTGAATTTTAAAAATGTTCTTCTCTTCCAGGCTACACTCCATTCTTCTCTCCTTATTCTCGAGTGTACGAAGAGATGATCTCTCCACCGGGAACGAGCAAAGGAATCATCGATGATGATGACGATGATGATGAGGTTAATATTGTATTGCGATATCTACGCTCTTCTTCATTCCTGAAAACACCAATACTTACCGTGAACTACGTGCATCATCCATTGCGATATTAATAATCTTCTTTGCAGCGTCGAGCCTTCGGAGGAGTGACCAAAAGCGGAAGAATGGACTTCGGAGTGACGATTGAGGGAGAAACGAAGAAAGATCGGTATGGAATTAATTGAATACTGACTGTAGAACCAATCAATTACAGACAAGCAGAAGAGGAGGAGAAACGACAGTCAATTCTCACTTGGATGGAAGAATCGAATTCAATTGGAAGAGAGAAATTGGCTAGTGATGAAGAAGATGATGATTATAATGATGATGATTGCTTCGAAGAAAGGGAACGGTGAGAAATATTGTTTTTCTACAATTCTGAACGAGAAATTGCAGTGAGATTCGTCTTCCTCGTCCATTGGAAGATATTCAAGAAATGGACGAAGATTCACTACGAGAATCAATGAGAAGTGGACATTCGACCATTCATGCTAATGGGAAACACCCATTATCCATTCTGAGTAGAGAAGCACTCGAAACGATTGAATTCAATGATGGAGGATCCTTTGAGGTGATCAAGGTGCATTTCAATAGTCATGAGCAATTTCTTATACAGGCTCAGGACGAAGATCTTGAAAGGGCGATGGGAGCATCTATCTCTTCCATTCTCTCCCATGACATGCTTACGAGAGTTAGAGGAGAAATGTTGAGGGAGATCTCACGGGTACGTTCATTTAGTACAATCTTATCTACAGACGATCTTCATTGTAGACTTCGTCTCAATTCTCAATAGATGAGGAGCCATCGGAGATGAATGTGTACAGAAGGGCGAGTCATCTGGAAGAATACGGAACTGACAGATTGAAGGAGGTATGTTGAAATGAGGGATTGAGGGATAATCGACCATAATTGTGTAAAAATTCGATTGACAAGCTCCATTGTATAATTTTTCAGTTGACCGACGCAGAGAAACAACGACAGAAGAAGAGATTGGGATTGAATTGCTGTCAGACTTCAACTCGTCCACTTCGACCGATTTGAAGAATGAAGAAGAGGAAAGGAAAGAAGAATTGAGAAAAAGGCGAGATGAAATAAAGGAAGAAGAAAAGGAATTGAAAGAGAGGAGGGAAGAGATCGACAGAAAATTGGGAGCACCTCTTCTAATCAAATTGACTAACTTCACGTTACAAGCTGCTGGGTGAGTATTGAATTGAATAATTCGACTACGTCACTTCTATAACGATTATTCATTTCAGTTTCCGTAAGGTTCATCATCCATCTGATTCTCTTCCCTCAACTCCTACAATCTCATCTCGTAAAGTTCTTCTCCCTGCACGTACTCCCTCTCTATCCAATTGTTCTTCCCCTGTTCATCGATCGAAGAGTAATCTTCCTGTTAGGAAAGAAAGACGATCGTAAGTTATTTGATCCTTGAAGAAGGGCAATTATGATTATTCCGTCTCTCTTTCAGTAGCAAGGGTCGTCTCTCACGTGAGCGTGAGGAGACTTCATTGAAGAAACCAGAAGATATCACTCCTTCCCACTCAAATCTCTCCCTTCGGTCACCATACTCCAAGGTCTGTCTCATTTATCCTAACTGATCTTTGATCTCTCTTATTCCTCAGGTCACTCCAGCTCGTGCTCCATCAGGAGCGGAATCATCTGGTCGTGGATCAGATGATAATGGAAGTAGTGTTGTCAGTGGAAAGAAGATGAATAAGAGAGAGAGTTACTCGGCCTCGTCGGGATATGAATCAGCCACTGGAGATTATCGATATTATTGTAAGTTAAAGTGAAGAGGAAGGAGGAAAGAGAAGAGATTGCAGATAAGAATGAGAAGAACGATCGATTTCGTGTGATTGAGAAGAGATGCGGAATTGCTGCTAGAGAAAGTGATCGATTGAGGGAGAAACAGAGGATATTACAGATGGTGAGGAGATCAGTTTAATAGACTTTGCTTGATTACAATTATCACATCTTGTATAATAAATTACCTGAGGAATATTAATAATAATAATGGACATCATTTTAGGAATTGCTTGAAGCGAAAGAACGAATAGGCGAGCGAGTAGAAGAATGGAGAGGAGATCTCGAAGGAAAGAGTGCACTCTCACATCATACATTACTTGATACTCTTATGCAGGTACTGTATAGAAGGGAAGGGGATACGGTAGAATAGAATAATGAGACACTTACAGGATGAATAGAGACTACTGAGGGTGAGTGAGTACCGTGGTACCGTGGTACTGTAGATTCATTACCCTGTTATCGATTGATCAATCGATTGCACATTCGTACAGTGTCCACTTCTGTCCCTCATTCACTTTATCGTTTCATATCCCTCTGAATACCGTAATCTCACAATAATCAATAATCGTTGCAGGAGAATCGAATACTGGAGAAGCGAGTGGTTGCATGTCAGAATCATGCGATGTTAGTGACCTCCCTCCTCTGATCTATCTACCGTACCCTCCTCCCTCCCCCTCAGGTTCCTCAATCAATACGAGTTTCCCCCGTTGATCTACCATTTCTGAGCTTGTCCCCTCTAGTGAACGACCACAATGCGATTAATTTGTTTTTATTCTGCTTTTTGACTAGTCAGTCCTGCGTAATTCTAGTGTATTCTTGCCTCAGTTCTTCCATTCATTCTCTACATTGCCATTGAATTGAATATCGAGTGATTACGGTGATACGAATGACCTACCGAGAATATCGACTGATTAGCCTGTGCATCATAAACTGATTATTCAATGAATCCAAAGCACACAGACACACTATACAGTTTCGTTCTCCTTTTCTCCCCTCGGGGGTGATATCCCTTCTCTTTTTTCCCTCTTGGTGATAGTAGGTCAGAATGGACAGTGTTGCACAGGATGGAAGAAGGAATGTTGATGGAGAGAAAGATGAGAAGAATGAGATAGAAGAAGAGGTTCAATACTCTCAATAACACCCCTTAGAGAACATGAGATCCAATCAAAGGAAGGGGTCAGTAGATCCATTGAAGAGATAGATCAAGTCACTTGGATAGTCACACCTTCTCTTTCTCCATTGCCCTTATTCTGAGTGACCTATCCGTGAATAAACTTAGTTCCACTAAGTGAACTATTCATCTCTCCTTAGTTCCTTCTCATCTCTCTGAATAGATTGTCCTTCCTTCCTACGAACAGGTGTTTCCTTTATTCCGGATTGGTTACTATAGACTATTCTTCCTACTCAAACACTTATTCCTCTTCTAAACTCTTCACTGGGAACTCTTCCCCTCATCCAACCACTGTTTCCATTCCCTTTTCCTCTTCTTTCCTTCCTGGATGATATCCGTATCTCCTTAGCATTCCATTATCTCACTCTCACTGGGGGGAAATCTAGGACAATGACTGAGTATCTCAGCCTATCCCTTCCTATCACTGAACCCTCTTCTCAAGTGAGGGAAAGGAAAGGGAAAGCCATAGTTCCGGAACTGCCTAAACCATTTCATCTTTGGCCAAACATTAACTTTCATTTGGTGCTTGGTATACCGAGGATTGGAGGATAGCTGTCTAATCACATGTCTTCATGCTCATTCCTTTCTTCCTTCAATCGTCCATTCCATACCCTCATTATGTTCTTTTATGCTTCTTCTTCTTTTATAATCCTGCCATTCTTCTCTCCAATCATCGTATTACTCATACAAATCTTCCCTTCTTCCGAACAAGAAATGACCATCCCGATAGACACAAAAAGTGAATTGTTCATCCCTCTTGACATTCTTTCGTCCGTTCCTTTATTCTCGACAATCCGATCATCGTCCCTTCCACAAGCCAGTCTTCACAATACCCTTCTCTCTCTGACTCATTCCTTGCTTGATCTACTCTGAGTAATCCATTCAGATCCTTCCCCTCTCTCTCTCTCTCTAGATATTCCTTCTCCATCTCTTCGTCTCATCTCACAATCGAAGTAGGCTGCAGTCTCTTTTGACCTCACGGGAAAAGATTGGAGAACAGATAGGAATTCCTAATCCGAATACTGAGACCCATTTGAGAACTAGAATAACCATTTCCATCTTGTCACTTTTCTCACCCGTAACAAACACTTCTGGGTATTTACGGACTGTTGAATACCCGAATATATTGAGTGACACACTCTTATAGTCCGTAAAGACCAACAATCGATATGAGCACTATAGAAGATGCAAGAAGATGTAAAGGAGCACATCATAACGAAATATAATATTGTTTTAGCTAACACATTCATTCGTACTTCTTCACGACTCCATAACTTATGAATTGTGCACTCCTTGATCGGCGGATCGAACTGCTATCACCTTAGTGATATTCTGTAGTTGTCACACCTCCTTGATCACCTCAAGCTAGTTTCAATCTCACTTTCCCCTCATTTCACTTATCCGTTCTCCCTCTCCTCTCGATCTCTCTTGAGTATCTCTCTCTCTCTTTCGATAGGGAGTGAGAGTCATTCTTCCGACCTATTTTAGCTAGTAGGAAGCTGCGAAGAGGAGGAGGAGGAGGAGGGAAGAGGGGAGGTGAGGAGGGGAGGTGGGAGGAGGAGCTTTTCTGGATCTATCACAATCTGCTCTTTCCTCATGTACCTTGTGAGTTTCTGAGATGAATGGATCCTCGCATGCCTATCCTCTCTCTTCCCACCCTTCCCTTCTACCGTATCCTTCTTCCCCTCCCTCACTTTCTCAATTCTTCCTCATTCTTCTCTTCATCTGTCATTCCTCTCGTCGCTCATCATCCTAAAATTGAACTCCATTTGATGTCAAGGCCGCTAAAAGTGAATGGATCCGTTCTATCGTTTCTCATAATCTCTCATGTCCTGAGGGTACAATCTCGTATCCCCCTATCCCCCTCCCTCCCTCCCCCTCCTCCCCCTTCTCCTCCCTATGACTCCTTTGATCCTCTTACATGCCCATTCAGTCCATCCATAATATACATTCCGGATCTCGTCTCTTCTGATCTCTTCTCTATTCTCTATCAGTCAGGACGGGTCATTTCTCTTCCATTTCTTGTCCATTCAAATCGCCCTACTTTTCATCTCATCCCATTATCCTTCCGAACGCCTTTCCCTCTTATCCGAGTCTCCTTTCATTCATAATCAATCGATAATCTTAACAGGGAAATCAGATGAGGCGCTCATAGCGCTTCTCTTAGTGGCTGCTGCTCTTTCACAAGGTATGTCTCTCTTTATCGTGGGTTTCCGTAGGTACTGTAGAAGATCCATCTTGAAAGAGTTCGGTAGAATACTGTATGTACAGTACTAGAGTACGGTGTAGATCGATAATGTACGGTAGATAATGGATATCTCTTCCAGCAGCCGAAATCGATCCATGCGACCGTCAGCCCTTCCGAGGTCGTTGTCCTAATGGAAATGGAGCACAGACCGATCACAATTCGTATTGAGATACTACATGAGAAATAATGAATGCGTTTCGTATCCCTTCGGTGAGTATATTCCTATTGATGAACCACTCTGATCAACCTTTATCCTAGTGACTTTCACTTGTAAAGTACAGGATTAGTCATACATCCGTAGTGAAGTGATCCATCTCAGGTCACTGCGCCAATGATGCATCTGAGCCAGAATTGTTCCGATTCAAGGAAGAATGCGAACAGGCTTGTCTCGCTCCAGGTAATCACTACTTAAACATTCATACTCTTTCTCCATTCTTACCGTATTCTAACTCCTCCTTCAGGAAACCTCGGCGTTCCTCTCGGAGATTCATTCGAGACATACGGAACAGTCGGTCCTCTTGACAAGGAAAGATCAATCCGACAACTCGTACACCTTCCACTCAAACGCCCCTTCCCACTACTGTCCCTCCTACCACAACTGGAGTCCCTTCGACGACTGTTAGAGTGATCACTTCTAGATCGACCACTCCTTCAACCACTACTACGGAGGAACCGACAACTGGTGAGTAGTCACTTAATAGAACATGTGTGATCTAGGATAAAAAGCTGATGCATCCAATGATCTCCTTTTCTTCAGAATGCGAGAGACGTCGCGCCCTCGCCTCTTCTTCCCTAATCAAGGGTGGATTCGTCCCCGAATGCGATAGAAATGGTCGGTCCTCGCCCTTTTCATCATTGACACTCAATCTTTTCATTCCTTCAGGAAACTTCGCTCGTACTCAATGTGAACCCGATGCCCGTCAGTGTTTTGTGTGGATGAAGATGGAATTGAAGTATCCAATTCAAGAACGAGAGATGGATCCAGACCCGATTGCGATGGTACGTCCCTTTCCATCCTTTTCCTCTGCAGTTCCTAAATACTTTATGGCAGTGATGTCTAGTAGGTCACCTTGCACTATTTCCCCTTCCACTTTCTTCATTTTCACTCTCCCCTTCTCATACAAACTTTCCCTATCCAATTCTCGCTTCGTTTCCCTTTTCTCTGAGATTCCTTTCTGGTTTTCCTCGTGTATCTCTCGCTCAAGGGGAAAGTTTCCGCTGACAAAAGAGAGAAGGGAAGGAGGAATGAGGGTACGCTTCCCTTCCCTTCGATCGTCCCCTCTTCTGTCCCAGTTGAAAGTGATCCTCACTGAAGATAACCTCCCCTCTTCGATACTCTCACTTTCCATTCTCACTCTGAATAGAGATGAAGAACTGGCACGACTAATCGAATAAAGAGGGAGAAAGTAGATCCGGGACTGGAGAATGGCATACTAAGAAGGAGAGTAAAGTATTCATTGTAGGTATCGTTCGTGCCTCTCCTCCTCGTACAAATGAATGTGTTGGAATTCCCGAGACAGGCCCTTGCTCATCCAATCTCGTACGATGGCATTATGATGAAGAGGCACAGGAATGCAAGAGATTCGCTTACTCTGGTAAGATTATTGAATAGTAGAAGAATCTAGTGCTAGGGTATGCATACCATCGCAAGATGAACGCATCATTCGGTGACCGTAGTGATTGCTCACAGCAGGAATAATGCAGATAATGAAGAAATGAGAACAAGTTCACAAATTGCAGGTTGTGGCGGTAACGGCAACAACTACGAGACAGAGGAGGCTTGCCGTGAGAGATGTGTGCCTGTCTCAGTGGAATGCCCTCGTGGACTTCCCCTTAGACACACTCAGGATACTATGTGAACTGTGCCAAGCAATCGTGTCCCTCTGGATACCAATGCCATACCATTGGAGCACAAGCGATATGCTGTGAAGAGGAGAAGAAGAGCGAAGGTAATGAGAGAAAGGGGAAAGGAAGATAATTGATTGTCATTCAGTTGACAACCTTCGTTCCAACGTGGCGCTGGTGATGTGTGCGCTATGCCCAAGGAGAGAGGACCCTGTGACAAATATGAACTGAGGTTGGTAGACTCCACCCACTTTCAAGCATTTCTCATAATTCAATAAATTCATCGTCTTCAGATTCTTCTACAATTCCGAGACGAAAGAGTGCAAGTATTTCTTCTTCGGAGGTTGCGAAGGAAACGGAAATAACTTTGCCCGAGTGGAAGATTGTGAACAGAGATGTGGAGTGAAGAAGGCTGCTCCTTCTCCTCTTCCCGTCCATACTCCCCCTCCCACTACTCTTCCTCCTACCACGACCCCTCAGAGGGTAAGATATACGGATTGACTTGATTTCATTCATTGATTCCTCCTCAGACAGCTCAAACGATTCCTCCACTCGTGCGACTCATGTGCCCACCGGATTCTCTGGTAGAGGACCAGTCGTGCCCAACAGAGGAGGAGTCGAGGACTCTTTGAGACATTCGAACCCGAATTCACTCCCGAGACCGTCCCTCTTCCCACCACTGAGATTCCCCGCGCTGGAGAGAAAACTCTCGCTGAGGGTAAGCATTCCTTCACAAGCTTTATTCGGTTGGTGATTGCTAGGAAACTGAAGATTATTTCGAAGCTATAGCTATACTCATAAGCACTCCCGCATCCCTTGCTTTCCCTTCTCTCTCCTCAGTTGTGCATGGCTTCTCTCTTAAGGTTCTCGCTGCATCCATCCCCTCGACGCAGGAAATTGTCAGGGTCATTTCGTCCGATGGTTCTGGAATGAACAGAAAGGAAATTGCGAGGTGAGCATGACAGCTTCTGCTTGATCCCCTATCTGAATGAATGCATCTAGAGTCTCTCTTCCCCTTCAGGTATTCACTTACACTGGATGTCAAGGAAACGGAAACAATTTCGCATCTCGCGAGGAGTGTCTATCCATCTGCAATGGTGAAGCATTGGCTCGTGGTGGCAGTACGTATTCAGAGCTTATTCATCCCCTTCCCTCTCTTGGTTCATGGTCTAGTGATTATTGGTAGAGCTCGAAATACGGGTAATCGTCTCTTTAGTTCACGCACTCTCTCGCTTTTCTGACCGATGAGATAGTGTGAAGAATGGAGAGATTATTACCCTATTTCGAACTGTAATTCCTGGTTCGATCCCCCGGTATGAAGCACAATGCAGCACTATCACAACGGAACAATCAATGAATCACTCGCACCCACTCATCCCTTCCCTTCGAAGACACAATGGATAATGATCCCCTTTTAGTCCTTCCTACTGCTGCCGCCGTGACGAATGTGTGCAAGCATGATGTCGATGCAGGAGAATGCAATGGAGTATTCCAGGTTAGAGATCAAAGAAGATCAGTGAGTAAAGGTAGATATTGCAGAGATTCGCATTCAACTCTGAAGCGGGAGAGTGCCGTCCCTTCACTTATGGAGGATGCGGAGGAAATGGAAACAATTTCGCGACGATTCTTGAGTGTAAACAGAGATGTCAACAGGGTGAGAATAAGAACTTATATAGGAAGAAGATCCAGTGCACAAATTTTCGAAAGAAGTAAGACTTTTGTTTCAGATACTGTTAGCGGTGATGTGTGCACGTCTACCGTTGATTCTGGCGAGTGCTCGGGAGTATTCCAGGTAAGATCAAAGATCAACTAGACCCCATCATCCTTCCTTTCCCTCTTCAGAGATTCGCATTCGATCGTGCAATGGGAGATTGTCGTCCCTTCAACTATGGAGGATGTGGTGGCAATGGAAATAACTTTGCATCTCTTGGAGAGTGTAGAGGACAGTGTTCTCATCTTCTTGCCTCTGGTTGCTCCCCTCGACCCGCATGCGACCTCCAGAGATGTCAGATGCTTCTTGATGTTAGAGGATGTCCATTCTGCAGTTGTCCCCCTAATAGAGGTACGGTAGATGGGAAGGATTACGGTAGAATATCGATTATAGATGGAGTTGTCCCTCCCGTCGTTCAATGCCCACCCGTTGATCCATCGAGATGCGTCGAACCATGCACAACCTTCACCAACAGGTACTGTATCCCCTTCTACCGTACTCTATCGTACTCATCCAACCGTAATCAACAATCAAATTGCAGACTGGGATGTACTGAGTGCTCGTGCCCTCGTGAAGGAGAGATGGCTCAACCTCCTCCCTCCATTCCAATCCCTCATCCCACCTCCCCTTCAACCACCTCCTCTCCTCCCACCTCCGCTACTCATCCCACTTCCCCTCGTGGTTCTCCTCCTGCCCCTCATCATAATCATTCTCCATCACCTCCTTCTCATTCCTCTGCTCCTCTCCTCCTTCTGCTCCTTCACCTCCTTCTCCTTCTCGTAATCATCCCGTTCGTCAAGAGGCCGTCACTACTCATGATACTCATGATAAGCCCCTTCCTCCTCCTATCTCATCCCATCCTAAGATCTCCCACTCATCCCCTCCTCCTCCTCCTCCATCTACTAAGTCTCTTCCTCTTCCTGATGTCCTTGGAGAGAAGTGCATGCAACCATTGGATGCAGGACCTTGTGATCGATTCATTGAGAGATTCTACTTCGATTCCAAGGATGGAAGATGTCACTCATTCAGGTATGAGGGGTTACTGTAGATGGGATGCTGTAGCTGGATCAATCACCAACTGACTTTTCTTCAGATACGGTGGATGTGCAGGCAACCGTAATCACTTCTTCTCCCAGAAGGAATGCGAGATTCACTGTGCCCGATTCTCCAGTGAGTTCATTTTTCTCTTTGTTCTTCCAGAGTGACATTCTCTAATCGATAATCTTTCTTCTGGGTCGGGGGAGTCCATTACAGAGTGTGATATCGTCCGTCTTCGTCCTCCTTCTTCTCCTTCCCCTCCCCCCTTCGCCCCTTTGCACTCACTCTCCTCTATCGTTCCCTCTAACCATCAAATGGATCGATGCTTGAACAGCCCTGCATGTCTAACCATAAGCCCATTGATAATCTTATGTTGCTTGTTCTCTCTTCTTCTCAGTTGGAATGATTCTCACTTCTCATCATTCCAGATTTCCTGTCGGAGCAAGATCCGACACTTGCAATGATCTCTCGTCGTCTCTCAGAGAATAGTGATGCATCTCTTCCCTTCATGGAATCACCTGATTCATCTCCTTCTACTCTTCCTCTTCCTCTTCCTACTACAACTCCTCTTCCTCATCGAGTAGAAGCTGGATCAGCACCGGGAACTGTCGTCCGCACCTTCAAACCCATTCCCATCGATGAGATCATGCAATGGGCACTTGAGCATGAAGGACCCGAGGCTACCGCTGCACCCAAGGCCGGAACCAAGACCGGTACCAAGGCAGCTACCACGAGAAGTGCCCCAGTGACTACCACGAAGGCAGTCCCTACCACAACCAGAACGGTGCCCACTACCGTCCGTCCCACGCCTACCAAACTGACTACAATGAAGACAACTCCTCGTGTAGTGGAGACTCATCGTCATGAAGGAAAGACTCGAGTAGAAGAATCAGTTGATGAACCAGTGAAGAAGATTGCTACTCCGGTGGAAGGAGTTATTCGAGTACCCAATCCTCCACGTGTTATCGTCCCTCAAGATCAAACTCTTCCCAAGGAAGTATTCGATCGATTCATTCATGATGTCGACTCATTCCATCACTCTTTCGTCAAGGAGAAGAATGGTGAGATTCCTCCTCCATTCCCAATTCATCATTCGCACCCATCACCAATGCCCGCAGGCACACTACACCTATTCCACGTTCCCGATGGCAATTCGGGAATTCCACCCATGCACCCTCTCGCACCGCACATCCAGCACATGATGAGAGTAGGAGAGCAGATGATGAGAGTCAATGAGGGAAATGCACGAATGCACCACCAGAGAGTAGTCGATCTCACTCCATTAACTGATTTGCATGAGGAAGCACCGCAGAAAGAGACGAAGAGAGTTAGTGCATCGAGAACGAAAGTTCTTGCTCATCCCACATCAGAGAGAATCAGTCCACTCGTTCCTCTTCCTGGTAGAGATGAAGAGGAGAATTCACCCGGAGTTTCTGTGAAGAGAACGAGTGAAGAAGTTATCCCTCTTAGACATCGTCCTGCTCCATTGAGAGTTAGAGTTAGACCCATTCCCAAGGATATGAAGGAAATGAAGAGTGAAGAAATGAAGAGTGAAGAAGATAGTGAAGAGGCCACTACTCAATCTATCAGATTGATCAAAGTGACAACTGCTGCAAGGAAGAAGACTACAACCCATGCAGCCACTGAAATGACGACGAAGGCTGTTGAAGAGACGACGACTCATGCTGCAACCACTACTCATTCCACCCCTTCCACTACTAAGAAAGTAGAAGAAGTGAAGAAGAAGGATGAGAAGAATAATTCGATCAAGAAGATTGAGAAGGTTGTCGATCATACGAAGACTCCAGTTGTGACAGTACCCGAAATGGTTCCCACTACCACTGTGGCTACCACAACTACCATAACTACCACGATTGCACCGATTGAGAGTGAAACCGAGTCGACTGAAGAGATATCGGAGGAAGACTCTTCGAAAGAAGAAGAGACTTCCACTGATGAAACCGTTGAAGAGACTACTGAAGAAGATATTGAAGAAACTACGGAGATGAATGCTGAAGAAACCGCGACTGAAGTAAAAGAAAAGGCTGATTCATCAGAAGATTACGTCGTTATCTCTGAGAGTGGTGAGGTTTCTGAGGATACGAATTCCACTGTGACAGGGACAGTAATGAAGAATAGTTCGATGAAGGTTGTTGAAGAGATCACAGTTGTACCCATGATTGTATCCACTTCGACCCTTTCATCGACTCTTCCTTCTTCTACTGTGTCTTCGATGATGAATACTTCTGAAGGACCTTCTCCCTCAACTGAATCTCCCATCTCAATAGAGAATTCAACAATGACTTCATCTGAAGAAGATTTGAGTGAGGAAGATATGGAGAACAGTGAGATTCTCTCAGAGGTCGAAAAGGGAGAAGTTCTCTCCCCTTCAACCAATTCCACTTCGAATTCCACTCTTTCCCACGACGAAGCAATGGATATGGCTAAGATTCTGTCTTCATTTACTGATCTTCTCACTCCCACTAACATCACTACTACTCATTTTCCTCCTCAGTTCACTTCCACTTTCCCTCCTCATTCCACATCCGATACAGTTTCACTCGTGACTTCCTTGGTGCACTCTCATTGGATTCATCGACTTCGTCTCCTTCAACTTCGTCCACTTCAGAAGATGAAACTACGCCCCTTCCAATCTCAATTGATGATGATACTCCTCGATTCCTTCTTCCTCCTCCATCTCAAGTAGAAGAGATACCCAATCGATTCCGTCCTCCTGACAATTTGGATATTCAATTGAAGAGTATGAATGAATCGATAACTCGTGAGTCGAGACATATCGATGCACTCCCATTGCCTGCACTCCCTTCAGTTCCTGCACTTCCCGCACTTCCTTCAGTTCCTTCAGTTATCTCAGTTCCCACTTCTTCAGTTGATAACCTTCCCTCTCTCACTCCTCCACTTGCATCATTCACTCCACTTCCACCACTACAGCATGAGCATGAATCCATTCAATCTCTTCATCCTTTAGATGCCTCTTCCTCGATTGTCACTCCAACGAAGAAACTTCCTCTTCATCGTATCATTGGCACAACTCCCACTGCATCTCCTACTCCTGCTCCTCTTCCCCTTCCTCATCCCTCTGTCCCTCGTGCCATCGAGACTTCAGCAGAGGAAGGCACACGCCCGCATGAATCTGCTTCCCCCGTGCACATTGCTCCCGAACAAGCAATTCAGGGAGGGTTGGAGGTCAATTTAGGAGAGGGAGAGGATATCTCCCTAGAATCGACCACTACGGCTCAATCTACTCCATCTGCCAACTCCATCACTGAAGTCTCTTCAACAACTGCATCCATTCCTCTCCCTCCGTCGACCTTCCAGCCCTTCCCTCTAGCTGAAAGCACATTTGCCCCATTCCCATTGGCCGATAGCACATTCGCTCCTGTCCCTACACCCGCAGCCACATTCGCCCCTCTTCCCACTCCCTCAATCACTCTTGCTCCCTTCCCTCAACCATCTCCCTCTCTCAAAGAAGAGGAGAAGAAGGAGGAGGAAGGAACAGAGACGGAGAGTGAATATGAAGAGGAAGAAGAAGAAAAAGAAGAAGATTCAGATGATATCGTCACTCCTGTAGAGGAGACCACAACCACTCCTATTCCCTCTACAACTACAACTACAACTATCGCTCCTCTTCCAGTCCTATCCGATGGAGCAGGAAGACAGCCAATCCCTGATGCACCCTTTGGAATCGCCGCTCTTCCTGGTGAGATATTCAACTTTATTTGAGATGTTTTTGGAATTGATGCTGAAACCGTAGATCAGTCTGAGAAAAAGATGATAATGTCTTTAATTTGAGAGGAACTGCCCGTCTCTGACCCTACTGCCGTATGCAGTCTCACTGCTGAAGCTGGACCTTGCTTCGACTACTCTCCCAGATGGTTTGTCGAAAGCTTCCTATCGATCCATTCATCTCTTCATTCCTAATCTCTCCTTTATTCAGGTACTTCAACCCCACATCCTCTCGTTGCGAGCAGTTCTCATATGGAGGCTGTGGTGGCAATGGAAACAATTTCGCCGAGAGAAAGACTTGCGAAGTTCGATGTGGAACAGCTGGAGGATCTCCCACTCTTCTCTCTCAAGTACCCGAGAGATGCACTCTTCCTAAGGATATTGGAACTGGAGGAGGATTCGCCAGCAAATGGTGAGTATTAAGAATGATTAGAGCCGTTTCAATAAATAATCAAAATAATCAATGCATCGTAGTCAGGAATCCATGATAAATCAATGAAATTCTCAGGTTCTTCTCGATGAAATCTCTTCGTTGCGAGCAATTCATCTTCGAAGGAGTTGGAGGAAACACAAATCAGTTCGATTCCCTTTCTGATTGCGAGAGATTCTGTACTCCTTCGGATATAATGGATGAGGCGAATCAACCTGTAAGCGATGAAGATGATGAAGAAGATTACGAAGGAGAAGGAGAAGATCCTTCCATTGGATTGGATGATGCATCCCCTCCCAAGAGTGCCCTTCCTCCTCTCACTTCTGTCGATGATTCCACTGATTTGACTGAGAAGACATCTGAATCTGCCCCTGCTGTTCATGGATCGAAGACTGTTCAGAAGAATTATCACACTGATCCCATTCGATCAGTTGTTGATGTAAATGGACAGGAATTGCCCATCGTTGCCCCTTCTCCTCCTGAGACGGTCAATTATCAGACTGGTCATAGAGCTGCTGGAATAAGAACATTCGCTGAATCGAATGGACGAGTCGCTATTGAGAATGCAGCTGATGTTGATGAAGATGAAGATGCTTCCTCTCATCCCGTCCTTCCCTCGTGTCCCAATTCTGCTCCTGAACTCAAGTAAGCATACGAATCTCGTTATTCATCCCATATTTGACGTTTATCTAACTGATTTTTCTATTCAGATACGCTGATGGTCGTCCCGTAATGTGTCTGCCAGGCAAGAATCAATGCCCTGACAAGTCGGTCTGCTACTTCAATGGACTCGATTACTTCTGTTGTCCTGAAGATGAAGATCCGTATGATAAACACGTATTCGGAGGATACAACGGAGAGGAGACAAAGCAGGGATACAAGAGATTCGGACATTTGAACATCAGGTACCTTTGAAAGGAAAGAAGTAACGGAATAATGGATTTATCTTATAGACGTCTTCGTGATTCGGTGATTGATCATTCTCGTCGTAAGCGTGAGACGGGTCTCTTCTCCATTGATCCTCTTCGATTCGATGGAGCTCCCATTAGACAGATCTCTTCTGCAAGACCAGCTAAAGCAATCAGAAGACATCCAGGAAGAAGGAAGACTCCTTGTGATTATCCCCTTGAGAAAGGAGAATGCGCTGAACAACATCTGAGATATTTCTATGATAAGTCATCTGATTCGTGTCGTCTCTTCCACTATTCCGGATGCAATGGAAACACGAATAACTTCGGATCAATTAGAGATTGTCAAGAGATGTGTGTAAAGACTGTCAAGGGTGAGCATTCTCAAGTCGTACCTTTTATCCAACACAATCTTCATTTTCATTTCTGAAATTATATGTGAAAAAACGCATTGACGAATGAATAATCATCCCTTCCCTCTTTCAGATACTGCAGCTCAACAGCAGAAGATGGCATCATCTCTTCCCCCTGGTACATGCCCCTCTGGTGAACCACTCGGTGGATCAGCTCCCGTTCTCTGTGGAAACACAACTGAATCCATTGGATGTCCGAAGGGATACTTCTGCAGACAGGGACCTCCCGATGTCTGCTGCCCTAATCTATGTACGTTTTATATAAGTATTCAGCACTATCTAAGTGTGTAGTAAACCAGTAAGCAATAGACTCGATGGATGTAGATTGACCGAATAATTTTAGCCCTGAACGAGATTCTTTCTGCTGCTTCGACTGAGGGAGATGTGAAGGAGACAGTACAGAGTGAGTCCCTCTCCTTCCCCCCCCCTCTCTCTCTCTCTCTCTCATCTCTCCTCTCTCTTCCAGCCGTCCCTTCTACCACTACTACAACAACGAAGGCTCCTCAACACTATTGTCCCGATGCATCGGATCCTCTCCTCACGAAGGCTGGAAAGATTCGTACTTGTGGATCTGGATTCGATGGACTCAAGATGTGCCCAAAGGGATTCTACTGTGCTATCAATGCTGATCAAGGAAGTGAGTTGGGAAAGGGATACGGTAGTGAGTACGGTGTGTCATATTCTCTCTCTTCTTGCAGCTCGTCTGTGCTGTCCCATTTCTGGTTCATCCTCTCGTATTCCCTATCAACACGGAGTTATTCCTCCTTACTTCGGAAAGCGTAATCCGAATTCGGGTGAAGTGATCGAGAGAGGATCTCTTCCTGCTGATCATCACAAGACAATTATTGCTAATGAGGAAGAAGTTGAGATGGACAAGGTAAGAGATCTTCAATGATACGTTATCAACCATCGAACTGAAGAATACTAGAATGAAGAGAATAATGAAGTGAGAATCTTCTATTTTCAGAAGGCAATGGATGACTTCATTGTTCCTAAGTCTCCCAAGGGATCACTCGAGAGATTTATCGATGAGGCACAAGTGAAATCAGAGGAGGAAGAGGAAGATGATGATGAACTAGCAAGAATGATGATCAAACCGACGAGACATCAAGAGAAACAGGAAGAAGGTAAAGAAGAGGAACAGAAGATGATCTCACCAACTAATGAGTATTCAGTTGCATCCATCATTCTTCCCTCAATCGACAGTGAATCTTCTCCTGTCTTTATTTCTAATGTTCCTACTCCGACTCTTGAATCGGAATCTACCGTACTCCCTAAGGAGACATTTGATCGATCGAGATGTCAATTGAGACCAGATGAGGGAAGGCCATGCAGGGAGGATGAAGTTGCACCAAGGACAAATCTCCATTACTTCTATTCTGAAGTTGATGGAAGATGCAAACTATACTTCTACAAGGTAAGATCTATTCATGATGATGAGAAGTCAATGATTAAATTCCAGGGTTGCGGAGGCAACGAGAATCGATTCGAGCGAAAGTCTGATTGTGAGACAACTTGTATGGAGTGATCTTTGATCTTTCTCTCCCTTTCTCTTCTCCCTAATTCTCATTTCAACACGAGTTCATTTGCTTTCTCCATTCCATTCTTTCTCTCTTAGTCTTTCTTAGTTGAATACGATATATCCTTTGATGAATTGCTCACATTCCATTATTCTCATCGATTCACTCCATTTCTGTATGTATCTTGTTGACTGCCTTTCCCCTCATTCGACCCCTAATAATCATTCCCCGTAGTCAATTTACTCCAAACTCTTCAGGCCGTGCAATAGGGAACAATTTCCCAAATTCTTTCGTATTTATCCAAATCGTTGACCGGATAAATGCAATAATAAATTTTTACCATGAAGCAAGGCACAAAATCATAATAGATGGGTATGGATTTAGAGTGGAGAGTAGTGTACACAATAATCTTCGTACTGCTCATAACCCAATCTAAGGGACATGAAGCATGAAACGACCATCAAACATTGAGAATGATGAGATGGAATCGAGAGAGAGGTGATCATTCGTCCCCTCTTTATCAATTCTCAAATGGTCATATCCATTTTGCTCCTTTCTTCACTGTTCGTACTAAAAGAGGTTTTTCTTTAATTTCCATTTTCTTGAGTTTAGTATTGTTTCAGGCGTGTTCACCTCAACAACAAGATGAATTCTTTGCCGATCCAAGGTAGATCTAAAATTAAAGATACAGCAGACCAATGACAATAATTAATTGAATGAGATCCATGAAGAATCGTTATCCTATCCAAAAAGTTGCCATCGAATTGTGAACATTTTAAGGGATTGTGCTAGAACTGCATTACTTCGAATATACACAAAATATCCCTGGGATGAAGGGAAAATCGAATATTATAGAGGAGAAATCGAGAAGGGGGTCAGTGTAAGTATCTATTATTTTTTCTGACTTGTCAATTTCAGCTACGAGATCTTGAGATCTACGGAGGAGTGACAGTCCAACAAATGGGAACGAGAAATTCAAAGATGTTTGTGTAAGTATAATATGGATTTAACGGAAGAAATAATTGAGTTAAGGAGGTTTGAAGAGAATGGAAAATCAGTGTATGGAGAACAACATACAATGAACAACCTAAAGGTTCCATGTACTGTGAGTAGAAATTCAATCCCAGTCTCCAGAAGTCATTAATTCAGGTCATTCAAGAATTTACGAGGAAAGCAGTTTCGTGGAGTAATAATGTGAGTTTGATATATCACGCGTACCACGAGAGAATCGAATTGATGATGAGAATAGAAAATAAATGAATTAACATCAGTCTATCTCACATTCAATTCTCTCCTGACATGCGTGATATGATGAGATCATAGATGAATATCCATTGCCAGATTAATAAGGCCGTACTTGCATGCCGATGTGAAAACCCATACGAAGTTCACAAGATTACACCACTATACTGATTTTACGAATTCTGTCAAGCACTGTTTCTTAATACATAGCCTATTAATTTATTTTTTTTAATAATCTTATTATTGGACCCTAATTCGTAAATTGTACCCATATAATTCCGAAAGCAGAATATAATTGTATATTATATCAAAGTGTGCGAATAAAGCGAGAATTATATATTTCTATTGATGAAGTCTTCATCATGAGAAAATATATTTCTAGATATTATAGCAGTCAGTGACTCAGTTACTTCACTCAGTAAGTCACTCAGCTGAGTACTCAGTAAAATTTTCGAGATGATACGGTAGTTGTACTGTAAGTTTCAAAGAAAACTGGTCCCAAAAAGATTTATCGATTTTTGAATTACTACGGTAGGAAAAAACCGATTTTCGCACTTTTTGGCGACCCGAATTTTTCAGTGTTGTGTTGTTTCGTCGTGCTTTGTTTGATGAAAAATGGTTGTGTCATATTAAGGGTGACTAACACGAGCGATGAGCTGCTCTCCAGCTCTATCTACTCCGGCTAAATCACAGAAGCCTTCCTTCATCAACGGAACAGGTTTGAAGAGGTTCCATGCATTCGTATTCTCAATACTATTCTAGAATCACTGTCATTGATGAGCCTAAACGGGGAGCAAGAAGATCATGAAGTGAATCCGGAGATGCCCAGTAATTCAGAGTTAGAAAAGGTTACCTTGCTCAGTAGCAATTGCTTCAAAATTGCCCATGTTTCTGTATTTCATAAATTGTGTTGTTAAGCGTGGAGAGTGCCTCGTTGCAAAATCCGCATCGACTTTAAAGAATCGGAATCCTTCTGCAGTATGTTGATTCTCAGCGACTAAATGTTTTTGTCATTTTTAGATGGAATGTGGAGTGATTACAAAAGTTAAATCGATCCTGCGTAAAGAAAGTGAATCACAGGAGGTAACGATGATTTTGGTATTTAATATGATTCATATATACTGTTCTCAAATACGCTGAAAAGGATGCTGCTATTCATTTTGCTCGAAAATATTCTGTTCGGTTCAGATGTCATCACCCTCGTTTATACTCTTATCCTATTCTTTCAGACCTCGAGCTCTGCCAGAAAAAGTATCGTATGGGGAGATAAAACCACACTGGAGACTCGCTTCTTTTATCCTCGCGAGGAAGATGATAATGTTATCGGTGAGTTCTTAATGTGATTGAATCGTTGAATGAGAATTTCAATTGAAGCGATCGATCCAGTTAAAGATGAGAAGTCTAACTGCCCCCGGACTAAGAAGAACGGAGGTAGAGCGAATCTTTTTTCGTAGTCTGTTAATCGTAATTTTGTAGTGGTGGAAGGAACCGATGAGGTTACGCAGATGGGAATGAATATAAGGTGCAGATCGGATAGATTGGATATTGAATTAGACGGTATTATTATTTTTTCCATTACCGCTGTAACTGTCTACCCAGCTCTTGCATCGTAATTAGTAGTGCCATGCTTCTGTTCAGGAGCGCCTATAGTTGAGTATCCGAAAGGAACCTTTAATGATGATGACTTCCCTGTGGACGTAATGGAAGTGGGAAATGGTGACGGAGATATCGAACTCCAATCGTTGGAGACGAAGATTACGGATACACCGAAGACAGATGATAAGGATGATGAAAATATCATTCCTTCTCTGGAAATGGAAGAGACTCCGAAGAAAGCTCCGAAGAGGAAGTACCAGAGAAAGAAGAAGCCCGTGATTGAAGGTGTGTCACAATACATTTCACACTATTTTCGCCAAATCGTAACAAGTTAAAATATTTATTTCAGAGCCGGCAAAGATTGAAGAGGATATGGTCCTAGTTATGAACGATGGCGACTCTGACAATGAGAATAGTAATATATTAATTGTTTGACACGAGTATTGTTTGGCGTTATAGTGCTCATGATTGATGAAGGAGATGAGAATACGGAAGAAGTTGGAACAAAAAGGGAAAGAAAAGAAAGAGTATGCTAGAATTGAGAAGGGAGAAGGAGGTATTGTTAATCTATTTTCGCTTATGTTCATCGATTAATTATTTTAGGCAGCTATTCTTGAAAATGACAAAATGCTGGCACGCTTAAACGAGAAGACAGACAAAACGGAACAAGATATGAATGACGAGTTCGAGGCACTCGCGAAGATGGTTTCCCAGACTAGTAAGAGAAAGGGACGGGTACGTCTATTGTTCATTCGAATATTGTTTTCCTCATTTATTTTCAGAAAACAAAAGTAAAATCGGAGGAAGAATTGAGGAAAGAAGTCGAGAAAGAATTGGGTTCGTTTACTCTCATCAGCCATTTTGTAAATGATAATTATAGAGGTGGATGACCCTGTACTTGTGAAATCTAATATCATGAAGAAAGAGAAAGAAGTATACGATGAATGGAAAAGATCATTTTTAGCGATATCACCGAAGGATGATCCCATGATTAAGGTTAATTCTTATCAATGGAGAAATGTATTGTAGATATCGGTGTATGATATATAACGTTATTAAGGAGCTGGAGGCGGAAGCAGACGCTTACGCTGAAAAGAAAAAGAAAGAAAGGAGAGGGGAATTAGATGATATGCCCGATTTCGATGATGTATGCACTTGGGACATATCGTTTATTGATTATTTTATCAAATTAGTATGGAAATAATTAATTTTATTTAGCTGGTGATGCAGTACAACAAGTTCAAGATGAATCCTCTCGAAATCAATGATAATGAACAGGAGGAGAGTTGTGTTGAGCCAAAAGAAAAAGTCACGAAGAAAAAGGTTGTGGAAAAGAAAGAAGTGAAAAAGAAGAGTGAAGTAAAAGGAGGATCGAACAAGAAGAAAAAGGACGAGTATGTTTAATATCTTACCACCTGCACTTTTATCACATAATTATTTTTGGAGTATGCATCAATTTCAGCAAAGAACACAGTGATGTTCCTCAGACTGAGGAGGATAAGGAAAGAGAAGTTCTTGCTGAGATTGAGAAGAAGAAGGCTGACGCTACTGAGAAAGCAACGAGAATGAAACAACAGAAGATAGAGAATAAAGAGAGGAAGAGAATTGAATGGGAGAATAAAAAGGAAGAAGAGGAGAAAGTTAGAGAAGCTAAGAAACTAAAGAAGAATCATGAGAGAAACATTGTGAGTTGTGTTAATCTGTTCCTTATTCATTAACTGATTTGAGATGGGTCGGAAGCCGAAGAGTAGAGCGGAAGCTGCAAGAAGGACGAAGGCACTTCTTGCTATGGAGTAGGGATACGATGAATTATGAATAGAGGGACAGTTATTCTTATAGGAAAGGTGCTGAAAAGAGTGCTGCAGAGGAAGATGAAGAAGATGAACCGAAAAGAAAGAAGAGAAAATACAGAAAGAGAACTAAGCCCGTATCATTCATTAGAAGAATCAGGGTGAGAATGGTATCACTAATGTTTATACGAAACATAATTTATATATTGTGTTGTCGAATAAGACAGATAATGCAGGATGCGGATGATGTGGAGAGTGAAATCGGGTGTGGAAAGTATATCGAGAACCCATGTGATATGTGTGATGAGGTGCGATGCGACCTTAGTTATGATTTCACTTTTGGTTTTTTAGGATGAATGGACGAATTTACCATATGAAGATGAAGATTCAGATGATGATCAAGATATAGATGAGGTGCTCTCTGTCCCTTTTATATGGACGAGTGAAGAAGACAAGTTGCTTGTGAGTTTTATTTTTGATGATGCCTGTAAAAAGGCATCGTGGAGAATGGTTATATGTTGAAGGAGGGAGATATTGGTCCACTCAATTTCGATCCTGATGAGCAGATGAAAAGACATGTCAACGAGACGGAGAAGGTTATTCATCTATTCGAGTTATTATGTGAATGATTATCCTTTCTAGTTCTCCAATGGTCTCAATGTCGAATATCATGAAATGGTAAAGCATTTGGATGGAATGAAGCTCAATCTCTTCGCAGATACAACACTTAGAAGATTGTTCGTACTCTCCATTCTATACCCTCTTCCTCTAATGGAAATTGATTTACAGCGATCATCGAGTTGTTCATAATATCGATTCTCTTGCAACAATGAGAACATGGCCAATCGATCTCATCCCTCATCCAGCTGTATCCATTCCCATTCATCGGAATCACATGTGGATTAAACCCTTCGAGTTCGTTGTATTTCCATCCGTGGTTAGAGGTTAAGCCGTTCATTTTTAGAGGACTTGTTCGAGTTCGTCCCCTGCACAAGAAGAAAGATCAGATGACATCGAAAACAATCGATGAGATGAGTGGAGGAAATATTGAGACTGTGACTAAGAATGGTTTGGATACTTTCGCATTCTCATATTCAACATAGTGATGTATTAGATATAGTGATGAACCTGGAGGAGCTGATTCTATCAAAGCTGAAGAAAACTAGGTAAGTAACTCTCGATTATTATATCTATCAACTACTCGTTCTTTCAGTTGGACTCCTCTTCCAAGTGGTCGAAATCCATTCGACATTCCGGAGATTTCTACTAGAAAGTAAGATCAGTGATGAGAAAAGACGATTCTATAGGTGTAATAGATACATTTAAGTGAATCTCGTGCCGTTGTGGACTATCATTCTGTACCATATGTACACAAGCATCATGTACAGAGCCTCCCTTGTGAGTATAATAACAAAAAGAGGAAGAAGACGAGAAAGGAAGTTCTACAAGAGATTGCCACGAAACAGAGACCTGATGTGGGGAAGAGGGAGGTATGCGGATTAATAGATAAGGGATATGATATAATGATGAATCAGGACATCTATATACAAGAAGAGGAAGGTGATGAGGAGGATAGATATAAGTTTGCATGGAATGAAATGGGAGAAATGATTGAGAATCCGATGAGAGACAATCGAATGGAAGAAGATCCATTCGCTGCTGCCAATCCTTATGAGGGGTATGTTATTTTATGTGAATTCGTAATATCTAGTTATTCAATTGTAGAATGGAGTATGATGATGATGAAGTAGCGAGTGGAGGGAATGGAGTGATGGAGGAATCTCATTATCATCATGAGAAAGAAGATGAGACTCAATTAGGAGAAGCCTTCTCATTCATGGCTGCTCATATAGATGTTTAACCCCTCTTCCCATACGGTCCGTTTCATTTGCTGACGTTTTATCCTAACTGAGATAATCTAATTGTCGAAACGAGTACACCAAATAATTCATACCGAGTGCTAAATCACACTACTTTTTGTAGAACAAACCGAATATTTAAATTGTCCCAAATACACAAGTAAATCAGAAGTTGTAGCTTTATTTAAATCAGAAAAAATCAAATCAATAGTTGAAAACATATGTCCTTGTTTCGGGACTTCCTTTCCTCGTCTACTTATTTTTTCTGTTTTTGGGCAATTGTTTTGTTACTGTCTCTAAGTATAATTTCGCTAATTTTGTTTGTTATGTAATAAAAAAATAGAAATATTGAGTTTATTTCTCTCTTATTTAATGCTTTCTATTAGTATCTCTCACTTGGTACAATACGCATGAATGGATGATGGGAACAATGGTTAACCGTCGTTTGAAGAGTATCGATTGGAATGTTGTTTTGAATGATTGACTAGTAATAATGAATGCGAGTTAGATGAATCGACATCCATGTATCATAGGGTCTATCGACGTTGAGCCTGCCTCAGGGAGAATGAACCAGTTCTTGTGCCATAGATCAGGCATCATAACGTGCTGTTTCTGAAATGTATTAATAGTTAAGTGTCTCAAATGGGTTAAATAAGCGTGTAAGCGGGATTAGGAATGTATGAGTAGGTGTGATGAGCACCCATCACAAACCTTGCTGTTATGCTTGTGACTGTGCCCTTCAGTGGACGAACCGAGAATATTGTTGTCGATTAGTAATCGATATGTCCATTCCACAGTGAAGAAAGTGGCCGCATTAGAGGGGAAAGCTCTGAAATAGCAATTAATTCATGATGGAAAGAGAATGAAGTATTCAATACCTTAGAAGAGTCGAATTGAGACCAACGAAGAATGATCGCCATCCATTCTCTGCGTATGTCTTGAGGATAACGTCCCAGTATGATTTGTACGAGTTGCAAGTCTGAGAGATCACAGATCAATTAGAATGGGATGGGCAGATACTACCTGGAATCTGGTCTTGATGACATCGGTTGGATAGTTGAATAACCATGACAGCATACCCGCTCCACCTTAAATTGTTACTTTTTTAAATACTGTTGATAGAAGATAATAGTAAGGCGACTGACCTCCCGCAAATAGTAATTGAGGAGTAGTGAGACTCTCCATCTTTCCATCTTTACTCATCTTTCTTGCCATCCAATCATACGATGCAAAGTATATTCCGAAGGCAGGACAATCACGGAGTACTGTAGCAAGGAATCCTCTGAAAAGAGCGTAGTCTCTATCCTATGGAATGATTCAATTACATACCTCGATAGACATCCGTATCCCTCTCTCTGGATTAGACTTTTGGCTGCATGAATGGGTGATTTGTATCGAGTATGAGCTGCATCATTCTGGATTTGTATCAATAGTTTAATCCTCTCGGAAGGAGTGGCGATAATCGATTGAGCGAGACCAGCAGCACATCCAGCAAAGAAATGAGCCTTAATGATACAATAGAGATGTATGATCTATTAATCTATCACTAGTCTCTCAATGGGTTCATTCCCCTAATCTCAAACCCGTTTATCGAACCATTCCTTTTTGTCTAACCTGTATGGAGTCAGGGTTCTCGAACTTCTTTGATACCATTCCATGGACACCGAATACTGTAGCATTGATTACTGTGAGAGAGGCGAGTGGAGGAGTAATTCCTATAATGGATGGAGATGAAATTGTGAGAGATGTCATAGACATCCTGATAGAGATTGAGAGATTAGAGAGATGGGATAGCATCCCCATCGGTTGATTATAATAGACTGTGTATTTACTGTCTTCTTCCCATTCAACTGTTCTAACTGAGACGAATGAGTGAAATCAAGTGATTGAAAGAAAAGAGAGACCGACTTGTGATGGAGATTGTAATGACTACACTTCTATCGTCCAATACCATCGATTGAAAGGGAGATTGGGAGTATATGGTTGACTTACCCTTGTACAATCCCTTGAATACTCCTTCTTGCTTGACGATGGTTGACCAGCAATGGAATGTCCCCTTGTACAATTTCTTCCCTGCTTCTTGAGTCTGCAGTCGCACCTATGGGAACATGAGATTACATTCCAAGCTACGACCGTCAGTCAATTTCTATTTCGTCTATGAGTCTTGTCTATAACTATCTGTTTCAGATATTATGTATGCAACCATAACCATTCTTATATTTGGAGTATATACTTTGTATCCTCATAAAATGGTTCGATCAAGTGACAAGGGTGTAACCGAAAAGAGTCTGTCAAAGTAATCATTGAAACGTATCGGTCGAATGTTTCAGCGTGTTGCAAAATGGAAGAAAAATGAAGATACAAAAATAAATGGTAATTGTAGATTTTAAAAAATGCATACTTTGACTGTGTCGAGGGGATGACCAGCGAAGACACCTGCGGCTCCTGAAGAGAATATTGTCAATTTTAAGCATTTAAAAACGTCTTCAATTGAAGCTTTGCAATTTCTAGCATTTTAGCTTTCTTGTGTTTTATCTGCAGACCGAGCTTCATGGAAAAAATAGTATACTACCGTATACATGATGATTATGCATAACCCAGTGAAGCCATTTCGGGACATTGCGGAGAAAGTAGGGAAAATGAACCTCCAACACATCCGGCGAAGAAATCGAGTGCCATCGATCGATATCGAGGGGACTACCGTATCCGCGCTTTACGCGGCAGAAACAGCCGATATTCGAGTAGCGAAATTTCGCCCGTTCCGATTAGAGAATGGGAATGGGGATAAAAGTAGATGAGAAAAGGGGTTTAACAGATGAAAGGACGACGGTTCCTATTGATGAGGATTGACGATGGCATGTGTGAAGAGACGAAGAGAAGGGACTGTATTCGTCCATTCCCCCCTCCCTCTCCCTCCTTCCCCTCTATACCTTCCCCCTCCCTCTCCCTCCTCCTCCTCTATACCTCCCCCTCCCTCTCCCTCCTCCCCCTCTATACCTTCCCCCTCCTCCTACCACCCCACTATCTCCTTCTCTATCAACGAATAGGAGACACTGTGAGAAAAGGCGAAGCAAAGAGATTTATGATCAGAGTAAGAGAGAGGATGATTACTCCCTATCGATACAATATCCTTTCCCCCTTTCCCCCCTACACAACCCCCCCCCCCCCCTAGGGTTAACCGTTCGGAAATCGGAAAGGCCGAAACTCAACTGGCAAAATCACTCTCTTTCCGGAATGAGAGTCGAACAATGAACTTTCCGAAACTATTCCGAAACTATTCCTTTGTCCGAAACTCCATTGTCCATTGTTCGACTCTCATTCCGGAAAGAGAGTGATTTTGCCAGTTGAGTTTCGGCCTATCCGATTTCCGAACGGTTAACCCTACCCCCCCCCTACTCCCTTCACCCCTTTTCCTGCACTAACTTCACACTATCAGGTGCATTATCATCACTTTAGATATGGTAGATCAATCAATTCATGAATCGATAGATGGAATACAGTACTCCACGTGGTTTCACGACGACATCGTTCTCTCTTCTCTCTTTCACTCGTGTCCTTCCCTTCCTTCTCTCATTCTCTTCACTCTGAACTGGAAGTGATAAGTGTGATCATCCCTTCTCTCAATCAATTGGAGGAAGTGGGAATGAGACGTCAGCAAAGGGCGAATAAGTAGAGTGAGAAATCGACGAATAGAAAGGGGAAGAATGATCGATTAGTCATACATCTCGTCAGAATATTCCATCACGAGTACGGCAGTTTAGATACTGAAGCACTGACTTCACATCGATTGTCTTTGCAATCGATACATTACTTATGAATGATACAATGCAGTTAGTGTTCTCCTTGACCTCAGGGATCATTGATCATCTTAGTCTGCAGTCTGCAGACTATTCACTGGTTCGTCCCCCCCCCCTTCCCCTCCTTCCCACTCTTTGTAAAGTATCCCTTCCGTTCGAATCAAAAGTGTAATTAGAAAGAGAGAGAGAGAGAGATAGTAGAAAGATGAACATGTTAGGCTCGATGGGCGAATGATCTCAAAATGTGACCATCGATAACTTTTTTGGGGGTTTGAGAAAGGAGGTGCTAATCTCGAGGCTTGGGAATAGATTACGCGTGTCAAGACAGACAATTATGATGGGTGTAATGTACCACCAATGCATCCGGCAATATACTGAACATTGCTCTCGAGTGGAGGAGAGATAGATATTTCTTCGTCGGGAAGAGGGCATGGAGAGGATACAGATGGAGTTGAGAGATCACAGTCCGAAGTAGATTGATATCTCTGAATTAAAATGAAATAAACGGAGTGAATGATGGATTGAACCCCTATGGCATTGTTGACAAGTGAGTACATCCTATCAGTTCGTATATCAGTCTCCCTGAGCCCTTCCTTCCCTCATTTCTTACCTTATGGACGATTTCTGAATAAGCTCCTGCGATCTTGCCCATCGGAATGGATCTGAAGTGGGACGATTCACTGAAAAGAAGGAAGGAAGGGAATGAACCATTCACTAGGAGAAAAGTCGTATCCGACCGCCTTCGATGACGACCAAGTAGGGAAAATGATGAGATGAGAGGGAGATGGAATATTGATCGTTGTTCATTCTAATTCAATTCGTACTTCAATTCCATTCATCCTATATGTTTATCTCATGAGTGGTCGATTCACTTAATCATCATGGGATTCATCTCTATTATTATCGCCAAACTGAAAGCGAGAAAGTCATTGAAGAAGTTTCGACTAGCGCTGGAAAATCTTCGCAGGTTTGAGAACGGACTCATATTTTACGTGTATTGATCATTCTTAACCATTGTATTTGAGAGATGAAGAAGGAATAGCGAGAATTCGAACGAATGGAGAAATCGTGAAGGATGGTCTCTCTGTTGTCTATCCTCGATTCAGAAAGGATTTCGAACCAAGAAATGGATATGAGAGAATATTCAAGAGAGGAACGAAGTAAGGAGAAGGAGAGGCAAAGGGGTGGCAGATGAGCATTCAGAGAGAATAATATTTATCGATTGATTCGTAATTATCTCCTTCTGCAAGTATTCGGATTCATCCTATTCACTATATTCGCTCTTCAATACTCAACGAATCCCGATCGGTTAGCATCAAGAAGAACACTAAATTGATGAATTATTATCTCAGAACTGGTACATACATCTCAGCAGGAGTTCATTCTCTCACTGCAGTTCTTATTCTCTTTCCCTCACTTATGAAGGTACTCTCCTCCCTCCTCTCTTCTCTCTTCTTCTACTTCTCAGCTTATCGTAATCTATGTCTATCGATGTATAGCCAGCAAGACAGCGACAGTCCTTCTCCTTATCATTGTCGCTCTCGCATTCGAGGTTCGAAATAAGATTAGTGAGAGAGTACGTGAAATGAAGAGACGATTTCCCGTATTCGAACTCTAGTGAAGAGGGAATAAGGAAGAGAAGGGCTCTTCAGATTCCAGCAATGAATACAACTCGTAACATGGCATCATTGGCTGAATCAGTCTCGTGTGTCACGGGAATGGTTGGAGGAGTGGCGAAGGAGATGAAGGATGCAGCACACTCAAAGATGGATGAGGTACTCCCTCCCCTCTCCCTCTCATGATCTTTGATCTTCTCCTTCTCAGCTTCCCGATTCATATATGGGAAAACTGCTTCGATCAGTGAGCACTTCGATGAAATCACTGAAGGAAATACTGAGGAAGTTGGATGATACGGTGACTAAGTGAGAGTACAAGGAAGAAATGACACATGAAGAGGATGATTAAGATTGACAGTGACAATCAAGAGTCATTATCATGCCATAGCAGATATTGCGAAGCAGTGTCAGCAATCATTCATGAGTCCATACAGGAAGGTTCGCCTTAGGGATATCGCACTCCTCATTTCACATGTTCTCTTCCTGCTCACAAAGAGCATTGCGAAATGAGGAGTGTCATTAATTTTTGTTGGCTTCTTCGATATAGTCGAAAAGGATGAGTAATTGATTGTGAGTGTCTGGGTGCATTCTACGAAGCGTATGCATACTGTCAGTACAAGACTCCCTTCGGTCCATGTGATCATCTACAATCTCTCGATGTTGTCAGTTCTTTCATTATCTCTTCCCCTCTTCCCCCCTCTTCATTTCAGTTATGCGAAACGGGTAAATTCATCTCTGAGCACGTATGCACCTTCCCTTCCTCAGTCAAGAGTGTTCGACCTCTGTCTCGATTGATCTTTGATCTCGCTCCTCTCAGGGTCTCACTGAAGGAGTTCTTCCCTTCATTCGAAAGGGAGCTGAACCAGCCATTGATTTGGTCAAGGACTCACTCGCATATAAAGTGGCAAAGATTGTGAGCGTTATCAAGGAGATAATGAGAATCTTCAATGTATTGAGGGTATCGATGGTGCGAAACACTTCAATAAATTCGAACTCGAATTCAATACATCTGATACAGGAGATGTGTATGTTCTGCATGAAACTCTCCCTTTTTAATCTAAATCCCTTCCAGTGTTGGAACGAAACTTCATCGCAAACTGAAACAAAAGCTGAAAGAGGAATTGAAGGTGGAATGTCTCGTTTCGATCCTCTTCTCTTTGTTTAGACTATTCTCTCAGATGTATTCAAACGTTCTCAATTCGATCTCTACAGTGATTCATTTTATTTTTCTGCCCTTCAATCTCATTTTCCCTTTCTTTACCGTGAGTTTGAAGAGAAGTGAAGAGAAGAAGAAGAGTCATTGACAGGCTTGCAAATTCGTCTACAAATTCTGTCATAGAGAAGACTACAAAAACACGCTAATCACTGATGAATTAGTGAGAATCGATCAGGATCGAGCACTCAAGGTGGGGAGAAGAAGAGGAAGGAAGGGAGAGAGGGGGGGACTACTTGACTCATTCGAACTCCCTCTGATCTTTGAATGCTTCTCTGTGACGTATTCAATTACAGGGTTATGCTCGAATTCTTCCCTTGACTACAGTAGAGAAAGAAACGGTTTGAGGTGGAGGAAGATCAGCTATCGATCAATGACTATTTCAGTACTGTAATGTATGGAAATGGAAGATGAATACAATAGAGAGATCAAAGTTCTTTTATCGAGTGACTATAACCTTCCTCTCGATGGCCCTTCCAGTTCTCTTTATCTTTATCGATGTTTCCGTTTACGAGGTTCATTCCCTCTTCACATCTGATTCCCATTCATAATTTGTAATGGGATGAATTATCCCGGACAACATTGAATTGAAATTGAAATTATCCCGAATAATGTAATGTTCTCTTCTTGAGTTCCTCTGGGCAGGATACGTCATCGTTGATACAATTCATCTGGATCTTCCTGATCATTTCGAGATGAAGGTATGTCTCTCCCCCCTCTTCACTCGATCCAGTCAATCACTCTTAGGTTAGTGGGAATGGATCGATTGCCAGACTGATGAATGGAGTACTCGATGTATTCCAACCTGTGCAGAAAGCATTATCAGAGAAGAATGAACAGTGAGAAAGAAGAGGAAGAGAAGGAGAAGGAAGAGGTGACCATTCAGATGGAGAGAGTGTTTCAAGGAACCGAATCCACCCGATTATGGAATAGTCACTCTCATCTTTGCTTTGTTCGTTGTCTGTCTGATACTGGCAAGAATACAGGTGAGGAAGAAGGAAGACGAGGAGTAGGAGAAGGGATATTGCAGATTTGGATGAATAGAGGAACAGTCGTAATTGCGAATGCATTCTATGGTCATAGAGTGAGACCTCGAGCACTCCATCTATACTATAAAGTGAAGATAATTCACTCTTCAATCTGTATCAATTCTCTCTTCAGATTCTCGAACATCGTCAAAATGTTCTCGCTTCGATTATGCAATTGAAGAATGTAAGAGAAAGAGAAAGAGAGAGATTCCATTCATCATTCCATCAATTGAGAAAGACGTCGGATTGGAGAAAATGGAATCACATGATAAAGTTGTGAGAAGGAGCATGCAGGTTAAGATACTACTGAAGGAAAAGATTCATCCTCCCTTTCCAGAGCAGAGGACTATTTCGAGTTGACTGTGCTAAGTGTGCAAAAGCTGATATGAGAGTGGCTGATACGAGGTATGATGAGAGATCTGAAGATGAAATGGAAATGAATGGGATTGAATCTTCATTCCCGAGTCTTCCCTTCCCCCGTTCCATCCTCATTTCTTACCTCACTGTCAAGATAATGATCAAACTTGTCACTCTTCACTCGAAATACTCGTGTTTCCCTCTGATTCCCTTCTCTCTTCAATCAATAATCCCGCCTTTCAGTAATGTTCGTGCATGTATCGAATGTCGCAATTTCTACTGTATTGAGTGCTTCTGCTTCCTCAAGTATCGCCCCCTCACCCTCCTCCTCTTCTTTGATCGTTGATCTTTCCCTTCTTCCAGTAAATGTATCGGATGTGAGACTGCTATGCAAGTGATCGATGGAATTGAATTGTACTACGAGAGAAACGAAGCCGATCTTTCTCCTGGTAGAGATCAAAGATCAATCAGAAGTTAGATCTCTTTCTCCATTTCAGAGTCTCTTCGTGCAGAGATGGTGACGGCAATTGAGAAGGGAACTTAATCCCTTCCTTCTTCCTCCGTTCTTTCATCTCGAATCGTATCAAATTGATGAGAATAAAAATGGTTGTCGATTATGGGCCATCGATGGGATGACGGATAAGAGAAACACTTTGAGAAAAAGCAGAGGCAGGGATGACAAAGAATGTGTATCTAATAGTAAGATCGAGGGAGGAGTCTGACCATCCCTCTTCCTCCTCCTTCTCCCTCTTTTCTCTTTGTGATGGAATGAGTGAATCCATCTATTATCTTCTTATGAACGTCATTACACTTTTCTGTCCTCTCTCTAATCATTCATCAGTTCATCTCAGTCTTTCTCTCACTCACTGATAGAAACTCTCACTTCTAACCTTCACCTTCATCTTTATTTCTGAACTCTAATTGCGTTTCAGCGCTTCTTATGAATGGGTTTCTTTTGTTCTGACAACAATTCAATGTTTCATCAATGTCTTCCTGACATCACTTTGATTCGATAGATTTTTCATTTTGCAGTATCTATCGTTTTCATGATTCTTAGAAGTGTGAATTGACTCATCTGATGGTCATAATCAGTCTGAATCAGCATCAGTGTATTCTTGTGTAGTATTCAGTTCCCGATCAGACGAAGTTGATAGATAGAGAGGATCTCAATGACTTCTACGAAGCAAACACTAATCTTGTGTATGCGTTCCATATCACATCCCCTATCTCTTTCCCTCTTATCTCTCTTCGTCTATCCATCCTTCTTCTTCTATCAGAGTAAAGTTCAATCCCTTTTTGCATCTTCAGGGAGGGCACAACCATTTGATCGACACTTTCAAAGGAGAGGAAGAAATGGGAGGAATCGATGATGAAAGGGAGCCATTCCAACCTCTTCTGGAGGTAAGATCAGTGAGAAGGAAAAGGGAGGAATAAAGGGACAATACACGTGACTAGAGAGAGAGAGATGTACATGAGATATCAATCAAAATATTGTCCTGTATCACAATCGAAATATTCCCTTGTTAAATCACAAACAGATAAAGAACAGTTTCGAAAGAGAAGATAGATCCGTTCTTATCCCTTCCGTCAACTTCAATCTATATATTTTTTAATTAGCTAAATGATTCAGAAGTGTGACGAAAGAAAATGAAAAGGTTACTGAGATTAAAATGGTTTTGTCACCTTCCATTTCACACCGACTGATTTCCGATATAAATTCAATCGTCAATTTGAATGTGATTCCTCTCATGATTCCTTCCTTCCTTCTTCCCTTTTACTTCTTACCTTCTTCTTTCATTCTCAGCTGTCTGTATCTTCTTTCTCATTCTCTCTCTCTTTTGTCTATCTGATTCATCCAAGTGACGGTAGATGATCTAGAATGAGGCATTTCAATATTCTTCCAGTAGGAATCATCTCCCCTCTCGCCCGCTGTATAAAATACCTCTATCTGTGAACAATCTCCACTTTTTTCAACATTTCATCTCCGAGTTTTTTTTACAAGGTATTCACAATGTGTTTCACAATGAATTTCACATGTTTCCTTTTTCGCATCTCGAAGAATAACCATCGTATAGATAGCAGCGTGAGATCTCTCTCTCGAGAGAGGTCGCGTGAGAGAGACTGCACCTTTTGATCTACCCTTCTCATCTTATCGATTAGTCTCTTCCCTTCTCCCTTCACGGATAGTTCTCTCTCCTCTTTCCATCCATTCCCTTGTTCCCTTGGTCTAACCATGATTATCATAGTCACTCTAATAGTCTTCGTTGTCTTCGTAACCAAATCGGTGAGTCTCAATCCCTTGTTCTCCCTCTCCTTCCCCTCTTTGCATACTCCACTTTCTCTCTCTCTCTCTTTAGACGTGTCGTCGAGGGTCTAAATCAGACGTTTCATCTTCCCTCGAGAGATCGTCCGTTCCAACTTCAATCATTGTCATGACTGTCACTACGGATCCATCCTCATCGTAAGTATATCTTACTCTTACTCTTCACGTGTATTGTGAACGAACTCTCAATGCTCAATTACCATGTGCTTTACAACTCTTTTATCATCGTGTTGACAGTGAAAACTTGTAAACGATTGACTGAGAATAGTCGACCAATGTATATCAATTGCAGAACGAGGAAAGATGTGGAAGGAGTCTTATCTCAACCGACTGAATACAAGGTCTACCCTATGAGGTGAGTATTCATCTCATCCCCTTCCCCTCATCCATCTCCCATTCAGATGGTTCATTCTCATGACAGTCAATCTTCTTGCTCTATCCAATGCAACAGTGAGTGATATTCATGTCAATTGTATCCATAGGGAGGGATCATAACTACTGTGAGAAGGAAGGATCGTCACTCAGAATTCTTCTCACTCTCATTCCTTCTTCTTGTGAAATCCCCGTCCTTCTCTTGGCAACTCTTCTCTGTGCTCGCAGTTTAGAAGACCAGTACGAATCCTGAAGGGAAAAGGGTTACTGTAGGGTACTGTAGGTGGGTCAGATGGTACGGTAAATGGACGGTTCCTTACCGAGGCGATCTTCTTCTTGTAATCGTTGACACTGGACTCGCTCGAGTCAGTCTTGACTGGAAAGGGAAGGGATACGGTAGATGGTACAGGGGAATACCGTACCCGATTCATCTCTCTCTTCTCCATCGAAATCATTGTCTTCGTGACACAATTTCTTCATCTCATCGACAATAAGAGACTCATCGAAATCACCCGCAGCGAAATCGGCTGAGAGATTACGGTAGAATAGTATGGTATGGGGACTCTGAAAGGGGATTACAGTAGGGATCCTCACCACTTCTTCTCTTGGTATTGCTTGTGCTCTTGGGAGTATCATGAATGGGGATCTTGGAGATATCGATAGAATCTCCAGAGTGGAAATCACCCGATGCGTGGGGGTCCATTGAAGGCCGATTGGAAAGAACGAAAAGAGGATGAATGAAGAAATAGTGAAGGAACGGAGTTTATATTGAGGGGAGGGGATATGCAAAGTGAATTAGGAAAGAATAAAATTGATGAGGGGAACAACAATAGATGCCTACGTGTACTTTGATTCAAGGGGAGTTGTCAAAAGGTAAAGATCAAAGATCAATTGTTCAATTTGAGATGTGGATGACGTATACTTCATCAACTGAGGCGACTGCACGATTCTATTGTAATATGACAGAGGAAACACCGAAATGTGCAATCTCATTATGGACGAGCCAGATATTCCAGGTTTGATGAGAAATAGAAGAATATTCCAATGGATGAATTGCAGTTGATGGGTACGATTCTCGGTATAATGGGAATGTATGTCACTGATAAGTATGGCATCAAAGTTTCGGTGAGTTCATCTCTATCGATCTGATTGATCTTTGATCTCTTCTCTCTTCTCTAGACTCGTGCTGGTTGCATTCTCAATCTGGGAGGAGCTCTCATCAGAATAATTTCTTCCCTTCCCATGGTTCCTCTTGAATCGAGAGCAGGAGTACTACATATTGGTCAGTTGAAGATTATCGATCTTTGACCGTTGAAGAGTAGCTATGAATCAATTTCAGGTACAGTAATCGTCTCATCAGCTCAACCTTTCTTTCTCGTTCTTTCTCCTAAAGTAGCCGAATATTGGTTTCCTGAAGATCAACGAGCCCTTTCGAATGTTCTCTCCTTCATTGGTCAGTCCCCTTCCTCTCCCTCCTCCCTCCCTCCCTCCCTCCCTTCCGTCTACTCATCTCTTTCTCTCTTCAGCCAATCCTCTTGGTGTCGCATTAGGAACCATCATCCCAGTCTTTATTATGAACAAGGATACGGTTACAATCGATTCGTACCAATTCCTCATTCTGGTCAGTGACTCCACCCCTTTGATTGATCTTTGATCTTTCTCCCTTCAGAATGTCATTCTCACATCAGTTCCATTGGTAGCCTTCATTATGTCGATTCTTATCAGTGAGTAACTTGATCTTTGATCTCTCCATTCCTTTCTCTTCTCTCAGAATCGGGCACTCCTCCTACTCCATGCTCTGCTTCAAGTGACAATCACAATGCTCCTGACTTCTGCAAGGCCCTCGGAATGCTTATCAAGTGAGTTCTCCCCCTTAGATAGATCTCTCCCTCCCATCTCTTCCCTCCTTCAGGAACCCTCATTTCTACGTCATTCTCATTGTATTCGGAGGGGCATTCGGCCAATTATGGGCAGTCTACACTGCAAGTGATTCACTCCTCAATCAGTTGGGATACTCGGTTAGTTGAGAGATGAAAGATGAACCCTCATTCATCCATACATTCAGCCCTCTGTCACTGGGTACACAGTAGTAGTTGCATGCGCATTCGGAGTTGGATTGTCATTGCTATTCGGAATGTATGTTGACAAGACGAAGAAGTTCAAGGAGGTAAGGAGGGAGAAGGGAGAAGAGGGAGGGAGAAGAGGATGGGAGGGGATCAATCGATAATCCATCTCTTACTCTCAGGTCATTCGTGTGTGCATGTGTGGATTCTTCCTCACTTCAGTCGCATTCAATGTTGTGAGTGATGAAGAATAATGATCTTTGATCTCTTTCTTTCCATTCAGATCACTCGATACCAACCCGGTGATAATTGGTTCTTCCTTCCTCTCATCTTCATTCTCAATGCTCTTCTCGGAATATGCTCCATTCCAGTTAGTTATCTTCAATAGAATTATTCTCTCACATTTGTAGTAGTCCAGTTCGGGTCTTCACTCTTTCCCTCCTTTCAGGTCTTTCCAATCGGTATTGAATTGGGTATCGAGGCAACATATCCAGTGCAAGAAGCGACGAGTAGTGGATTACTCGTTATCATTGGGTGAGAGAGGGAGAGAAGGGAAGAGAATGATCTCCTCCTCTTTCAGTCAATTGGAACTCTTCTTGATCATCACAATAATGAATGTTGCCCGTACGAATCAAAACATGGATTTCGTTGATATCAATAGACCCGGATCTAAGAATAATACAAACTACTTCTGTGAGTTTTCTGAACGGAATGCACTATCAAACGACTGAATCAATGATGACGAAAGGTATTTGAGTGGCTAACGATATCTGGTGTGGAATCTCTCTCGTTTCTGCACTTATCGCTCTATTCCTACTCAATCCACCGTGAGTATTCCCCTTCCTTCTCTATCGGATCGAATGAACTACTCTTTTCAGATACAAACGACTTGCATTCGAGAAGGAACACAAAGAGAAATCGATTAGTGATCGATCGAATATTGAGAAGGGATCAATTTCTCCGTCTCCCTCAATCAAGAGTATCACTCCATCCAAAGTATCTGTAGATGATGAATAAGGTATTCTCACCTAGTGATGCCTTCCCTCTAGACTAATCGATAATCACAATGCTAAGTGATCGATTCTTCTATCTAAGTTTATTGCACAAATGCTAATGACTTGTTAGTCACTTCTCCGATCAGATCTCATATTTCACATTGTATCCATTCTCAACCGGTGTTTATGCTTTATCCTGTGAATCAATCGATGTTTCCCATCGTTACTCTTTATTTCCGTTTTATTGTGCTATGCATAGTGCAAAGAAGTGCGCACAATTAATCTATGTTTCTTTGTGAGATAAAATTCTCTTACAAATTCCGAACTGAAGAAATGAATCAACATACAAGAAAAGAGCAAAAAACGCGAAATCTCGGATGAAGATCAATATTCAAAAAAATACTTTAAAACTTGACCACTTTTTTGAAAGAAAAATTTCAATATTTTTCTACATCCATGCAATAGAGAAATCCTTTTTTTAATTTATTTTACTACGCTATCAACTAATTAGATACTTATGGTGAAACAGAGCCCTTGTCCATATTCTTTGAATAAGAGGAGCTGATAGAATTTCAATTTATCGAACATTAACAATGAAATTAACTTTTGAAACGGAACTGATAACAGAAATGTGCGAAAATGTCGAATGGCAGGGGGGATCATACCGTAATCCTCATACTTTCGTTGTGGGAGGAGTGCTTCCCCTTTCGAGTCTCTTCTGTAGATTAACACTCTCTTCGTATTCAATGCGAGCGTATCTCAAAGATCAAAGATCAATCGAAAGAAAGATGGAAGAGAAGAAAGAACTCACCTTGGATTCATGAATTTGAAAGCGACGAAAGCAGCAAAGAAAGCGAAGATTACCCATGAATCGAGGAGCACTGAAGAAGAAGGGAGATGGGGGAGGAAAGAGAATGGAGTGACTCACGGAAATAATTGGAAGTTAGCTTAGGTATGGCAGTGGGAGAATCATAATCAGAATAGATCCATCGAGTAAATCGAATTCGATCCATTATGAAGACAAGGGAGAACATTACGATGTGTCTGAAATCAATCAGTTCTTAATCTATTCATGGTCTGATCTACCGTACCCTCCAGTAGCAATTCCTCCTCCACTCGTTGCTTCCATCACTGGGAATGTTGTCTCAATGGCCAATTCAATTCCGATTGGATAGATCTGAGAGACAGAGACCAAAGATCAGAAAGAAGAGGAGTGGGGAGGGTGCTCACTGGACTACTTGCAGCACCAAGGAGAGAACTGATGAAGATAAGAGAAGAAGTGAAGAATCGAGAAGTAGAAGGAGTCACGGGATATCGAAGGAGCTAAGAAGAAATGGATGAATGAATGATCTCTATCCCCTTCCCACTCACTCTATCAGTGGCTGCTGCAGTGAGAGCAAAGAAGAGAATACACCATCGAATTGTCTCTTTGAATCTGAAGACAACATCATTGCATTCTATCAAATATGTGTAAAAGCGCTACATTCTTCATTTTCTGAGATGCATATTTCTCAAACTTCATTATTCACGTCAAAATGCCAAACTCTCACTTCTTGGTCCTATCGACATATCTCCCTGCAATAATTGCTGCTATCGATCCAATGATAGAGGAGGAAGCTGATGCCCATGCAGTCACTGACTCCTATCACGATTGTCAATTATCGATCCATACAGTATACGGTATCACTCACGGGATAACCAAGTTCAGTGCAGAGTTGATCAGTGTAGAGGAAGAATCCCCATTGGAGACCAAATGCGAAACCAAAAGGAATCAATTGAATGAGCAATTGTTTGTTTCTGAACAAAATGGAATGACAGAGTGAGTAGTGTAGATCGAACTTGAGTGCCATGAGAAGACCAATGAAGAATGGAGGATGATCTGTGATAGAGGAAGAGGCAGAAGCAGGAGTAGGAGGAAGAGAATTACGAGTGTTTGATGCAATCAATAGAACTACCGTAGCCAACGAGAGAACAATTGCATTCTGAAGGGAAGGATTACGGTAGACAATAGAGAGATCACTTACCAGAACGAAGAAATCAAACGAAGAGGCAGTGACTTTTGATTGATCAATAATCATCGTAGGGACTAAAGTACCCAGAGCGACTCCCAATGGATTGGCTGACATCGATATTATGATAATACAGTACATGAACAATAGCGTACCGATGAATATGCATACATGAGCAGTTGCTCTTTCTCCCGATGGAAACCATTTCTCAGCTACTTTAGGAGCGAGAACAAGGAAGAATGGAGGAGCACTTGCTGAGATTATATTACCTGATAAGGAATGATTAGTGCAAGTACTGATAAAGGAGTGGAGTAGCAGGGATCTACCTATATGGAGGATAATCGATCGATACTCAATGGGGGTATCAGGAAGAGAGGAAGAAAGACGAATGGCTGCTCCCATGAAGTTACACATTGCACCGATTAAAGTCTGAATGGATGATGTAGAACGAAGATCGAAGAAGGATATCCTAACCGATATTCTGATTCCCCAATGATCAGTTGCATACATTCCACCCACTCCAAGAATCAATCCCATGATCTACAATAAATGAATCATTGGTACAACTAGAATAATCTAAAATACCTGGAATATTTGATTAGTCCATAGACTAACTGAGCACTCTCCTGCTCGTACTTCTTCTGTTATTCCACAGTAAAATCGAGCTGTTGATTTGGACAGAGAGATATATGTGATCCATTGCTGAATCAATTGTATCTCTCAACTACCGTATCCTATGTCTACCGTAGCATTGGAGAGAGCGAGGAGACAAACTGCAGCCAGATGAAGCCATCGTTCACTATACACTTTGTACTCGGTCGTAATGGCCTCATTGCTGATAAAGGAGAGATCATATACAAAAGGGAAGGAGATAATACCTGACTGATTGAGATGAAGAGGCTACCGATACAGCGACAGTCTTGGTACGATTCTGACCAGGGTACTTCGACCCTGTGACTGTAGCCTCACAACATGCCATCGAACCACCGATCAGACAAGAATTAGACAGGGAGAATGTCAATACCCATCGTATGTAAAGTACATAAGTTCATGCAAATTTCATAGTCAGACAAAGGTTTATGATCAGTACGTTAATTCTCATAATGCGATCGATTAATGCAAAACGCTATAGATCAAGTGTGAGTAGCCGGGTTGTAGGGTCGAGGCGGGTATTATGGAATGATCAAACTGCCGTCTATACACAAGATATTATACAAATATAATTAAGAGATTCACAAGGTACCTACAAAAAGAGTATAAAACGAGGTGGCAGAACCATATAGGCTAGCACTTAATAGGGCAGTGGATGAAGGAACATCGTCATCTAAGCATCGGGATGATCTCTACGATATTTGGCGATCTCTCCCTCATATCGCTTCTTGTCGTCCTCTGCACGCTTCTCCCATTCCTGCAATCAAATATCTCATTAATATTACTTCTATATTGCTGAATTGGAAAAAAAATGAGAGGCATTCTCGCATTCTAAGTTGTTCATTGCGCCCAGATCATTAATGTATGTATCAATCTGCACAATGATAAGATGAGATTGTCTTACTGTTTTGTCGGAGAGTTTGTTCCACTCGACACCGGCAGCCTTCGCAACGTCAGATGCCTTCATTCCCGGCTTCTTGAGACCCTCGCGATGCTCCTCAAACAACTTATTGATTCAGCACAAGAGAAAGACAGAGAGAAACTACTTCTGAGATGAGAAGATGACATACCTGCATCCAGAGGAAGAAGGCTGTCGTTGGCCTCTTTGGCATATTAGGGTCCTTCTTCTTTTTGATCGTCTTAGTTGCACCCTTAGCCATTCTTCCTGCAAGAAAAGAGGAAGTAAGAGAGATCTATAAAAAGAGAACGTCGCAAAACTGAGATCTAGTAGATGGCTACATACGCGACAGAAACAGATTATCCAGTGGGCTATTGCAATAGCATTTGTGGATATAAATGAAAGAGATTCAAATAAATTCGAGCATCAGACGATAGGAAAATGCACGGTGTACCAGGCTCCAATGAGAAGTCGCATGACACCACGAAAGTACACCACGAAATTTCTAAGCAATGATTTTCGCAGAGTATTTTCTTATTTCGCTCCTTACACCATGAATTTTCTCGGCGCACTTTAGAAATTTCGAATGATATCTTGTCCCATTAGTTTGTTAACGAACTTTCGTTGATAATAATAATGCTATTGGCCTAGTGACTTGACTAAACAAAAATAAAGTCTTTTCGCTGCTGTCTGTGAACGGAAAATTTTCACTCGAAATTGAAAGAAATGAAATCTCCTCTTCCTCTGAGACAACAATAACATGGTTAATAGAATACATCTTTATTTCATAGTTATACATGTTCTTCTGACCATCGGAGTGACTCATCTTCCTTCTCGATCGACCATGAAAGGACAATAATTTTTTTCCACGGGTCACCCCCCCCCCAATTTTCAAAAATAAATTTTTGAACGGGTCGCCCCTCCGTACGGAAATCGGGGCTCAGGTATAATTCCGAGAATAACTCTGCCCATCTGAAAAGAGCACAATCAGAACAATCAATGCATTCTATTCAACCTCTGTTCCATATCCTCCAATTTCTTGTCTGCTCCTTTCTGTCCCTCCTTCGGTTTCTCATGCATCATAAATGCTACACCGCACACCACTCGCATCATATCGCACGGAAAGATCCGAGGAGAATACGAGAGAACGAGAGAGCGCAGAGAAAAAAAGACATCAGAGAAGAACTCTCTCGAAGTGTAACGCTGTCTCGCGCGAGAACGCACTAAACGTAGGAAAAACTAAAGGCGAACTATAGTATGCGAATACGCTTATTTAACTAAAAAGAGTATTTGCAGACCATAGATCTCATAATTATCGAATTTAATAGTTGGTTGGAGCACATATTCGAAAGCATAACACAGATTTATAATCGAAAAAGCGCGCGCTACTGTGTTTAGTACCTAAAAATTGTGACAGTTAGCGCTTGAGCTGCATAACTTTTTTGCTGCGTAATTCTCCTGCGCATCCTATTCGAATTCACCATTTTGGATCCGTTCGTGATCGGTCATATGAAAAGAACAACAACCATTATATTTTTAATAAAATAGTAAAGTGCCATCAAACTTCACATTACACTGTTTAGAAGTACTCGAATCGAGGACTCTTCGATATATTAGGTTGGTCCATAAGTTTCTGAGGTTTTCTTTTGCTTCAGTATCGGCTAATCAGCCTCGCCTGCCCAAAAATTTTTCATGGCAATTTTTAAGAGGATAGTTGGTCATCACAATCGTCAAATTGAATTGGATCTATGTTGCTTAGTTTGCGAGAGGAAAAATATAAAGTAGAGAGCATGCGATAAATTGCAATTATTCCGGCTTTGACGGGTTATGTGAATCAATTGATCCCATGAATACTTGTTATCCCCTAGCTTTGCCGTTCAAAACAGCAATAGTTGATGGATGCCTGACTCGGATGAACACTTGATATCCCGTTTTCAAAGTGCCTAGAAGGCAGGGGGTTACATGAACCAGCAAAAACTCCGTCCAAATTTAGCAGTATAAGTTCAAAAATTCATTTCTCCAGAAATAGACATGGGCTCTCCGTCTCAATAATATTGTTTACTAATCAACATGAGTGCTCACCTCTCCCATACTATGTGATCTCTAGCTCCATGGATAGGAAAATTAATCGATGATTTCTGATTTCCACAAGATTCTGAGAGCCATAACAAATGGAAAGTTTCGAATATTTTTTTGGCCGAACGTCACTAACCCATCGGTCGATTTTTAATTTAATCCTTTTAATGCTGCTTTGAATCACTGAAGTTATTTTGGAATTAACTTTGTCCTTTGAAAAGTTATACATTTTTCAAAACTGTGCACTTTCATCGACTCCGCCCCTTTGATTTTTCATAGTTCCTCTCTACGCAGTGATATTCATGTGTTCTCATGCGCGTCAGATAGCGCATCCACGTACCCATAAACTACAGAAAAGCATTTACTGATTGATCAAACAAGAAGGAAGTGAGAGGTCAAAACGTTGACCTAAGAAAAACCTCAGAAACTTATGGACCAACCTGATAATAATTGTTCTTACCTCCAGAATGGGATTATCCATACTTGCATCGTATGCTCCAACACGACGTCGATTAGATAGACGAAGTGGAAGACTGAAATACCAAATTGTTCAAGTGTAATGAGATCCTTCAAATTGGCATCTGTAGAAGATGGCTCTGTGAATACTCGCAACTCTTATTCCACATTTCGGCTTATTCCATTCCATCGAAACTTCCATTATTTCTCTTTCTGCCACCGACTGAATCGTCTGAAATAATCAATTCAATATCAATACGGATTCCCTCCACCACTCACTTCTTTCCTCTCCTCCTTCCCCCATTTCTTCATCCATACTACCGTTTGGACGGTTGAAAGGCTTTCAACAGATTCCATGAATTTCTCACCAACAAATCTGTGGCTATGGGACTGAAAGCGCGAGTCTATAAAATGTGCATTGAACCGGCTCTCTTATACGGCTGCGAAATTTGGAATACTACGAAGAAAATACGGTCTCGCTTAGTCACTGCACAACGTTCAATGATGAGAAAAATTGCTGGAGTGACAAGGATCGATAGAGTGCGAAATGAATGGCTAGAAAATAGAGTCCCAATCCAAGATTTCCGAATAAGAGCTATGCAGAAGAAATGGGAATGGGCTAAAAGGATTGTATCACTCGACGATGAAGATGACGGAAAGTATCACCAACTGGACTCCTTTGAATAAGAAACGCTCAATCGGGCGACCTAAAACGAGATGGCGAGACGAAATGACACTACGATTGGGACCTAACTGGCAATGCGTGTGCCGAAGATACCCCGATGTTTGGAAGACAGAAATCATTCAACAGGCCCAAACCCCGAAGCTTGAAGAAATTTGATTTGATTTGATTGACTATTCCATCTATTATTCGGAATACAACTGCAGGCGCCTGATCCTCCCTCACCTCCTCAAATATTCATATCGTAATATATTTCGTAACATATTAACATATATCGACCCGGATAAATATGATGTGATGTGATGTGATTTCGATATCGAGCCATCTTATATTCTATCCCATTCCCATCTTCCTTACCAGATTGATGTCCCTGTTGCATTTGTTTCACAGTTTCTCTAATAAGTGAAACTGCTCTCTTCATCAATAGAACTCGATCAGTTACCATCAATTCCGTGTCCAATCTATAACACAATTCAAACAATCTTTTCCTCTTTCTCAATTAAATTCTTCGACTAACTCGAGAACGGAAGGAAGAATCATTTCAAGATCCTCAGCGTCATCACTCGATTGTTTACAATCTTCAAGGAACATTCGAGATCGAGCGACTGTCATGATTCTGAATGAGTTTAATGAGAAATTATATCAATTTATTGATATTTACAAATGAAAAAAGGGTGTCTTCCTGTGTTGAAAAGCCATTCTGAAGAAGAGAATATATGATTCTCAATACAATTGATACAAGTGGCAATTCTTCTCCTACCCAACCAGATATAATCCCGATTTGAGGTCGATTTCCTCTTCTCGTATCGCTTTCTTATGGGGATAAATAGGAACGGAATGATCGAGAAGAGCAAGGAAAGTCTCGTCATGAGAGAGACCAAGGGCAGTAGAGAGTTCAAGACACTGAATTACTATTATATTCATTTATCTTCCATGTATTGTTCATGAAAATGGGGCTATTTCATGAGCAGAATATAAAAGGGGAAACGATTAATCGTTGTTACCTCTTTCAATTGTTTTCCTCCTCTTCTCATGAACTTGTGCAACATTTTAGCTCTCATTCCAGGCAATCGAAGAAAGTGGAGAGAAACGTCCATATTGTATTTCGTCTGTAGTACCGGGATAATAGTTGAGTAATCCTCCAACTACTCTTCACTTGTCGATACTCCTACCGTACCCTCTCCTCTTCACTTGTCGATACTCCTACCGTCTCCCCCTTCCACTCACTTGTCGATACTCTTACTGTATCACCCTTCCTTACTCACCACGAGTCTCGGCATCTTTCTCATTTCTTCATAACTATCTTTCCGGAACTTCTCTGTTTTTTGGCCCAGCCAACAACCGCTCTAAATGCGTTGGGGTAGAGAATAGTGTTGTTATGCCGAGCGACTCAGCGCTCGCGAGTCGAAATGAAAAATTGACTCGCGAGTAGTAAACAACTCGCGAGTCGATTTCTTTGTTCAACTCGCGAGTTGTTTACGACTTGCGAGCAAAGTGAAACGAGCAAACTAGAGAATGAGAATGATAGGGAGTAGTGTTGGCAATACAGGACAACGGGGCCCGTAATGACGCGCCTCTCCATTACGGGTCCCGTTATCAAATCGCTAGGGGAGGGGATGACGTTGAATGAGTGAAATAATGGCAACAATGGATGAGACACGACGAGATTGCCAATCCTCAACAATCATCCATTACATCACTAACTTTATGTATACAAGCAACTCCATCTTCCAATTTCCTTATCGAATCTCCTTCGAATGCATAATCCTCAGTTTCTTCTCTCATCACCAATATTTCAATCGTTTCATCAATCACATCTTCCCTCATCCGTAATCTCACGTGTCGAAGTGAGCGAACCAGTGATAAGAAAACGAAGGAATCTGAATACAACAAATAATTAGCACCGCACATCAAACAATGTGCAATTATCACTTGGACAGTAATTATTCTGTTTATCTCCACTCACCCACAAAAGTCAGCGAAAGTGTCCATAGCGGAATCGACATATTCTCTATCCAATCTGAAATTCTGACAAATCGCTCCCAATTTCATTCGATCAGTCGTCAGATTCAATTCATCTTTGCTGCAAAAAGAGAGGCTTATTTGGCAATCCAAACTCCCCCCTAACAGACATTTTCTGTTCAATCTTCTTGTCTGCCATCTCTCCTTGCACTGCAATCGACAGTTTTGCACATCACGAAATGGGGGACGAGTCAGCAATCTTGATCTGCATCAACATCATATCATTCTACCGTATCCTATGTGGAATCAGACAGTACGTCGCATCCTCCGTTCCTGACGTCGTCTTCTTTGCCGCCCACTCGCCCACTGTGTTCCTGACGTCGTCTTCTTTGCCGCCCACCCGCCCACTGTGTTCCTGACGTTGTCTTCTTTGCCGCTCACTGTGTTCCTGACGTCGTCTTCTTTGCCGCTCACTGTGTTCCTGACGTCGTCTTCTTTGCCGCCCACTGTGTTCCTGACGTCGTCTTCTTTGCCGCCCACCCGCCCACTGTGTTCCTGACGTTGTCGTACGTCGCATCAGACAGTACATCGAATCAGACAGTACGTCGCATCAGACAGTACGTCGAATCAGACAGTACGTCGAATCAGACAGTACGTCGCATCAGACAGTACGTCGCATCAGACAGTACGTCGAATCAGACAGTACGTCGCATCAGACAGTACGTCGAATCAGACAGTACGTCGCATCAGACAGTACGTCGCATCAGACAGTACGTCGCATCAGACAGTACGTCGAATCAGACAGTACGTCGCATCAGACAGTACGTCGCATCAGACAGTACGTCGCATCAGACAGTACGTCGAATCAGACAGTACGTCGCATCAGACAGTACGTCGCATCAGACAGTACGTCGCATCAGACAGTACGTCGAATCAGACAGTACGTCGAATCAGACAGTACGTCGCATCAGACAGTACGTCGCATCAGACAGTACGTCGCATCAGACAGTACGTCGCATCAGACAGTACGTCGCATCAGACAGTACGTCGAATCAGACAGTACGTCGCATCAGACAGTACGTCGCATCAGACAGTACGTCGAATCAGACAGTACGTCGAATCAGACAGTACGTCGAATCAGACAGTACGTCGAATCAGACAGTACGTCGCATCAGACAGTACGTCGAATCAGACAGTACGTCGCATCAGACAGTACGTCGCATCAGACAGTACGTCGAATCAGACAGTACGTCGAATCAGACAGTACGTCGCATCAGACAGTACGTCGCATCAGACAGTACGTCGAATCAGACAGTACGTCGCATCAGACAGTACGTCGCATCAGACAGTACGTCGCATCAGACAGTACGTCGAATCAGACAGTACGTCGAATCAGACAGTACGTCGAATCAGACAGTACGTCGCATCAGACAGTACGTCGAATCAGACAGTACGTCGCATCAGACAGTACGTCGCATCAGACAGTACGTCGAATCAGACAGTACGTCGAATCAGACAGTACGTCGAATCAGACAGTACGTCGCATCAGACAGTACGTCGAATCAGACAGTACGTCGCATCAGACAGTACGTCGCATCAGACAGTACGTCGCATCAGACAGTACGTCGCATCAGACAGTACGTCGCATCAGACAGTACGTCGAATCAGACAGTACGTCGAATCAGACAGTACGTCGCATCAGACAGTACGTCGAACCAGACAGTACGTCGCATCAGACAGTACGTCGCATCAGACAGTACGTCGCATCAGACAGTACGTCGCATCAGACAGTACGTCGCATCAGACAGTACGTCGAATCAGACAGTACGTCGCATCAGACAGTACGTCGAATCAGACAGTACGTCGAATCAGACAGTACGTCGAATCAGACAGTACGTCGCATCAGACAGTACGTCGCATCAGACAGTACGTCGCATCAGACAGTACGTCGAATCAGACAGTACGTCGCATCAGACAGTACGTCGAATCAGACAGTACGTCGAATCAGACAGTACGTCGCATCAGACAGTACGTCGCATCAGACAGTACGTCGCATCAGACAGTACGTCGCATCAGACAGTACGTCGCATCAGACAGTACGTCGCATCAGACAGTACGTCGCATCAGACAGTACGTCGCATCAGACAGTACGTCGCATCAGACAGTACGTCGCATCAGACAGTACGTCGCATCAGACAGTACGTCGCATCAGACAGTACGTCGCATCAGACAGTACGTCGCATCAGACAGTACGTCGCATCAGACAGTACGTCGCATCAGACAGTACGTCGCATCAGACAGTACGTCGCATCAGACAGTACGTCGCATCAGACAGTACGTCGCATCAGACAGTACGTCGCTGTCTTCTTTGCCGCCCACCCGTCCACTGTGTTCCTGACGTTGTCGTACGTCGCATCAGACAGTACATCGAATCAGACAGTACGCAGATGCACAACCACACTACGATATCTAGAGATTATGATCTAGGGACATTCACGTAAAAATTCAAACTCTATTTAAAATTCCTATTTTTCTGTTGTGGGGGTCTCGGCCATGCAGAATTATGATAGCACTTCCAGAATTTTAAAATATTTTAAATTAAGCGAGAACCAACCACCCATGCTAAGCCCCGCCCACCGTGGTGTAGTGCCAGCGAGTGCGCGGTTCGGTTGGTCACATATTTTCGACATGTCAACTATTGAAATTTTCAAATTGTCTTTCATTCTTTCTTTTCTATTCTATTTTGTAGAGCATTTTCGGAATATCAGTAATTGACCAGCGAAATGGTGGTTTTTAATAGATGGCGTTCACAATACGCACAAATTAGTTCACGGTATACGGTAACTGCGAATTTTTCACTGAACTTGCACTCAAAGTATTAAATCATTGCTTAAATTTGTGATTAACACACACTGTCCGACTACAAGAAGAGGTTCAAATCGGAATGAGCTACATCGTGTCCCTGATCAGTACTCACATAATAAAAACACTTGAATAAAAACACCACCCTCATAATATTCATCCCACTAACTTAGTGGTATTCAAGGCAATAATTTGCATCCCACTAACTTAGTGGGCAGATATTCTTTATCCCACTAAGTTAGCGGGCCTACGATTAGCTCAGATCCTTAGTGACCACGAAATTTCTAAGCATTTCGCAATGATTTTCGCAGAGTATTTTCTTATTTCGTACCTTACACCATGAATTTTCTCGGCGCTCTTCAGAAATTTCGCATGATATCTTCTCTCATTAGTTTGTTAACGAACTTTCGTTGATAATAATAATGCTATTGGCCTAGTGATTCGACTGGACAAAAATAAAGTCTTTTCGCTGCTGTCTGGGAACGGAAAATTTTCACTCGAAATTGAAAGAAAGAAAGAAAGAAACAGAACACCAAGTATTGGAATATCGCAATTAAAGCTAATACGCACGCTACGCAAAGAACTTTCCTGAGCAAGCCCACTACAAAACTAGATTGATAAAATTCGGGAGTAAACCCTCACAACCCCGAACGTTTTCCTCGCTACTCCACTCGAACGTCCGCCTGAACCCACTACAACACTCCAAGAAGTCATGTTTTATAACAACTTGTATGCACATAGTAACTAAGAAATAATACTATCATATCAAGTTGACTTGCCTTCTGCACTCACATTCGCACTGCCCACATCCACACTCACCCAGAATATACGGTGGTGTACATGCAACGTCCTTATAAGCAAAGAAATCGCGCAACGAACGGCAATAATTTATACCAAGCTCCAAAGCACTGCTAAGCACAATAAGCGAAAATCACAAAATTATTTTCAAAATTCGCTCCATTTTAGAGCACACTACGGTTTCGTGGTGAACCTTGGTGTACACCACAAAAACGGCGTGTAAATTGTTCTACAGCGAAATTACTGTACGATTTCACATCGACCTTTTGGAACAGAGTGTGCGACTCCTTGGAACTCCGTGAAAATGTAAACAAACGGGAACACGCGTGAGGAGGCTCGAAAAATGATACACAACGAAATGACACAAGGCCGGCTGAAGAAAACCGTGGTTTAGACTACACTAAAATAGTTTCATTGTAATTTTGCCTAGTTACTAAATTTTTGCTGTCTCGCGCGAGAACGCACTAAACGTAGGAAAAACTAAAGGCGAACTATAGTATGCGAATACGCTTATTTAACTAAAAAGAGTATTTGCAGACCATAGATCTCATAATTATCGAATTTAATAGTTGGTTGGAGCACATATTCGAAAGCATAACACAGATTTATAATCGAAAAAGCGCGCGCTACTGTGTTTAGTACCTAAAAATTGTGACAGTTAGCGCTTGAGCTGCATAACTTTTTTGCTGCGTAATTCTCCTGCGCATCCTATTCGAATTCACCATTTTGGATCCGTTCGTGATCGGTCATATGAAAAGAACAACAACCATTATATTTTTAATAAAATAGTAAAGTGCCATCAAACTTCACATTACACTGTTTAGAAGTACTCGAATCGAGGACTCTTCGATATATTAGGTTGGTCCATAAGTTTCTGAGGTTTTCTTTTGCTTCAGTATCGGCTAATCAGCCTCGCCTGCCCAAAAATTTTTCATGGCAATTTTTAAGAGGATAGTTGGTCATCACAATCGTCAAATTGAATTGGATCTATGTTGCTTAGTTTGCGAGAGGAAAAATATAAAGTAGAGAGCATGCGATAAATTGCAATTATTCCGGCTTTGACGGGTTATGTGAATCAATTGATCCCATGAATACTTGTTATCCCCTAGCTTTGCCGTTCAAAACAGCAATAGTTGATGGATGCCTGACTCGGATGAACACTTGATATCCCGTTTTCAAAGTGCCTAGAAGGCAGGGGGTTACATGAACCAGCAAAAACTCCGTCCAAATTTAGCAGTATAAGTTCAAAAATTCATTTCTCCAGAAATAGACATGGGCTCTCCGTCTCAATAATATTGTTTACTAATCAACATGAGTGCTCACCTCTCCCATACTATGTGATCTCTAGCTCCATGGATAGGAAAATTAATCGATGATTTCTGATTTCCACAAGATTCTGAGAGCCATAACAAATGGAAAGTTTCGAATATTTTTTTGGCCGAACGTCACTAACCCATCGGTCGATTTTTAATTTAATCCTTTTTAATGCTGCTTTGAATCACTGAAGTTATTTTGGAATTAACTTTGTCCTTTGAAAAGTTATACATTTTTCAAAACTGTGCACTTTCATCGACTCCGCCCCCTTTGATTTTTCATAGTTCCTCTCTACGCAGTGATATTCATGTGTTCTCATGCGCGTCAGATAGCGCATCCACGTACCCATAAACTACAGAAAAGCATTTACTGATTGATCAAACAAGAAGGAAGTGAGAGGTCAAAACGTTGACCTAAGAAAAACCTCAGAAACTTATGGACCAACCTGATAATAATTGTTCTTACCTCCAGAATGGGATTATCCATACTTGCATCGTATGCTCCAACACGACGTCGATTAGATAGACGAAGTGGAAGACTGAAATACCAAATTGTTCAAGTGTAATGAGATCCTTCAAATTGGCATCTGTAGAAGATGGCTCTGTGAATACTCGCAACTCTTATTCCACATTTCGGCTTATTCCATTCCATCGAAACTTCCATTATTTCTCTTTCTGCCACCGACTGAATCGTCTGAAATAATCAATTCAATATCAATACGGATTCCCTCCACCACTCACTTCTTTCCTCTCCTCCTTCCCCAGTTCTTCATCCATACTACCGTTTGGACGGTTGAAAGGCTTTCAACAGATTCCATGAATTTCTCACCAACAAATCTGTGGCTATGGGACTGAAAGCGCGAGTCTATAAAATGTGCATTGAACCGGCTCTCTTATACGGCTGCGAAATTTGGAATACTACGAAGAAAATACGGTCTCGCTTAGTCACTGCACAACGTTCAATGATGAGAAAAATTGCTGGAGTGACAAGGATCGATAGAGTGCGAAATGAATGGCTAGAAAATAGAGTCCCAATCCAAGATTTCCGAATAAGAGCTATGCAGAAGAAATGGGAATGGGCTAAAAGGATTGTATCACTCGACGATGAAGATGACGGAAAGTATCACCAACTGGACTCCTTTGAATAAGAAACGCTCAATCGGGCGACCTAAAACGAGATGGCGAGACGAAATGACACTACGATTGGGACCTAACTGGCAATGCGTGTGCCGAAGATACCCCGATGTTTGGAAGACAGAAATCATTCAACAGGCCCAAACCCCGAAGCTTGAAGAAATTTGATTTGATTTGATTGACTATTCCATCTATTATTCGGAATACAACTGCAGGCGCCTGATCCTCCCTCACCTCCTCAAATATTCATATCGTAATATATTTCGTAACATATTAACATATATCGACCCGGATAAATATGATGTGATGTGATGTGATTTCGATATCGAGCCATCTTATATTCTATCCCATTCCCATCTTCCTTACCAGATTGATGTCCCTGTTGCATTTGTTTCACAGTTTCTCTAATAAGTGAAACTGCTCTCTTCATCAATAGAACTCGATCAGTTACCATCAATTCCGTGTCCAATCTATAACACAATTCAAACAATCTTTTCCTCTTTCTCAATTAAATTCTTCGACTAACTCGAGAACGGAAGGAAGAATCATTTCAAGATCCTCAGCGTCATCACTCGATTGTTTACAATCTTCAAGGAACATTCGAGATCGAGCGACTGTCATGATTCTGAATGAGTTTAATGAGAAATTATATCAATTTATTGATATTTACAAATGAAAAAAGGGTGTCTTCCTGTGTTGAAAAGCCATTCTGAAGAAGAGAATATATGATTCTCAATACAATTGATACAAGTGGCAATTCTTCTCCTACCCAACCAGATATAATCCCGATTTGAGGTCGATTTCCTCTTCTCGTATCGCTTTCTTATGGGGATAAATAGGAACGGAATGATCGAGAAGAGCAAGGAAAGTCTCGTCATGAGAGAGACCAAGGGCAGTAGAGAGTTCAAGACACTGAATTACTATTATATTCATTTATCTTCCATGTATTGTTCATGAAAATGGGGCTATTTCATGAGCAGAATATAAAAGGGGAAACGATTAATCGTTGTTACCTCTTTCAATTGTTTTCCTCCTCTTCTCATGAACTTGTGCAACATTTTAGCTCTCATTCCAGGCAATCGAAGAAAGTGGAGAGAAACGTCCATATTGTATTTCGTCTGTAGTACCGGGATAATAGTTGAGTAATCCTCCAACTACTCTTCACTTGTCGATACTCCTACCGTACCCTCTCCTCTTCACTTGTCGATACTCCTACCGTCTCCCCCTTCCACTCACTTGTCGATACTCTTACTGTATCACCCTTCCTTACTCACCACGAGTCTCGGCATCTTTCTCATTTCTTCATAACTATCTTTCCGGAACTTCTCTGTTTTTTGGCCCAGCCAACAACCGCTCTAAATGCGTTGGGGTAGAGAATAGTGTTGTTATGCCGAGCGACTCAGCGCTCGCGAGTCGAAATGAAAAATTGACTCGCGAGTAGTAAACAACTCGCGAGTCGATTTCTTTGTTCAACTCGCGAGTTGTTTACGACTTGCGAGCAAAGTGAAACGAGCAAACTAGAGAATGAGAATGATAGGGAGTAGTGTTGGCAATACAGGACAACGGGGCCCGTAATGACGCGCCTCTCCATTACGGGTCCCGTTATCAAATCGCTAGGGGAGGGGATGACGTTGAATGAGTGAAATAATGGCAACAATGGATGAGACACGACGAGATTGCCAATCCTCAACAATCATCCATTACATCACTAACTTTATGTATACAAGCAACTCCATCTTCCAATTTCCTTATCGAATCTCCTTCGAATGCATAATCCTCAGTTTCTTCTCTCATCACCAATATTTCAATCGTTTCATCAATCACATCTTCCCTCATCCGTAATCTCACGTGTCGAAGTGAGCGAACCAGTGATAAGAAAACGAAGGAATCTGAATACAACAAATAATTAGCACCGCGCATCAAACAATGTGCAATTATCACTTGGACAGTAATTATTCTGTTTATCTCCACTCACCCACAAAAGTCAGCGAAAGTGTCCATAGCGGAATCGACATATTCTCTATCCAATCTGAAATTCTGACAAATCGCTCCCAATTTCATTCGATCAGTCGTCAGATTCAATTCATCTTTGCTGCAAAAAGAGAGGCTTATTTGGCAATCCAAACTCCCCCTAACAGACATTTTCTGTTCAATCTTCTTGTCTGCCATCTCTCCTTGCACTGCAATCGACAGTTTTGCACATCACGAAATGGGGGACGAGTCAGCAATCTTGATCTGCATCAACATCATATCATTCTACCGTATCCTATGTGGAATCAGACAGTACGTCGCATCCTCCGTTCCTGACGTCGTCTTCTTTGCCGCCCACTCGCCCACTGTGTTCCTGACGTCGTCTTCTTTGCCGCCCACCCGCCCACTGTGTTCCTGACGTTGTCTTCTTTGCCGCTCACTGTGTTCCTGACGTCGTCTTCTTTGCCGCTCACTGTGTTCCTGACGTCGTCTTCTTTGCCGCCCACTGTGTTCCTGACGTCGTCTTCTTTGCCGCCCACCCGCCCACTGTGTTCCTGACGTTGTCGTACGTCGCATCAGACAGTACATCGAATCAGACAGTACGTCGCATCAGACAGTACGTCGAATCAGACAGTACGTCGAATCAGACAGTACGTCGCATCAGACAGTACGTCGAATCAGACAGTACGTCGAATCAGACAGTACGTCGCATCAGACAGTACGTCGAATCAGACAGTACGTCGCATCAGACAGTACGTCGCATCAGACAGTACGTCGCATCAGACAGTACGTCGAATCAGACAGTACGTCGAATCAGACAGTACGTCGCATCAGACAGTACGTCGCATCAGACAGTACGTCGAATCAGACAGTACGTCGCATCAGACAGTACGTCGCATCAGACAGTACGTCGCATCAGACAGTACGTCGAATCAGACAGTACGTCGAATCAGACAGTACGTCGAATCAGACAGTACGTCGCATCAGACAGTACGTCGAATCAGACAGTACGTCGCATCAGACAGTACGTCGCATCAGACAGTACGTCGAATCAGACAGTACGTCGAATCAGACAGTACGTCGAATCAGACAGTACGTCGCATCAGACAGTACGTCGAATCAGACAGTACGTCGCATCAGACAGTACGTCGCATCAGACAGTACGTCGCATCAGACAGTACGTCGCATCAGACAGTACGTCGCATCAGACAGTACGTCGAATCAGACAGTACGTCGAATCAGACAGTACGTCGCATCAGACAGTACGTCGCATCAGACAGTACGTCGCATCAGACAGTACGTCGAATCAGACAGTACGTCGCATCAGACAGTACGTCGAATCAGACAGTACGTCGAATCAGACAGTACGTCGAATCAGACAGTACGTCGCATCAGACAGTACGTCGAATCAGACAGTACGTCGAATCAGACAGTACGTCGAATCAGACAGTACGTCGCATCAGACAGTACGTCGCATCAGACAGTACGTCGCATCAGACAGTACGTCGAATCAGACAGTACGTCGCATCAGACAGTACGTCGAATCAGACAGTACGTCGCATCAGACAGTACGTCGCATCAGACAGTACGTCGCATCAGACAGTACGTCGCATCAGACAGTACGTCGCATCAGACAGTACGTCGCATCAGACAGTACGTCGCATCAGACAGTACGTCGCATCAGACAGTACGTCGCATCAGACAGTACGTCGCTGTCTTCTTTGCCGCCCACCCGCCCACTGTGTTCCTGACGTTGTCGTACGTCGCATCAGACAGTACATCGAATCAGACAGTACGCAGATGCACAACCACACTACGATATCTAGAGATTATGATCTAGGGACATTCACGTAAAAATTCAAACTCTATTTAAAATTCCTATTTTTCTGTTGTGGGGGTCTCGGCCATGCAGAATTATGATAGCACTTCCAGAATTTTAAAATATTTTAAATTAAGCGAGAACCAACCACCCATGCTAAGCCCCGCCCACCGTGGTGTAGTGCCAGCGAGTGCGCGGTTCGGTTGGTCACATATTTTCGACATGTCAACTATTGAAATTTTCAAATTGTCTTTCATTCTTTCTTTTCTATTCTTTTTTGTAGAGCATTTTCGGAATATCAGTAATTGACCAGCGAAATGGTGGTTTTTAATAGATGGCGTTCACAATACGCACAAATTAGTTCACGGTATACGGTAACTGCGAATTTTTCACTGAACTTGCACTCAAAGTATTAAATCATTGCTTAAATTTGTGATTAACACACACTGTCCGACTACAAGAAGAGGTTCAAATCGGAATGAGCTACATCGTGTCCCTGATCAGTACTCACATAATAAAAACACTTGAATAAAAACACCACCCTCATAATATTCATCCCACTAACTTAGTGGTATTCAAGGCAATAATTTGCATCCCACTAACTTAGTGGGCAGATATTCTTTATCCCACTAAGTTAGCGGGCCTACGATTAGCTCAGATCCTTAGTGACCACGAAATTTCTAAGCATTTCGCAATGATTTTCGCAGAGTATTTTCTTATTTCGTACCTTACACCATGAATTTTCTCGGCGCTCTTCAGAAATTTCGCATGATATCTTCTCTCATTAGTTTGTTAACGAACTTTCGTTGATAATAATAATGCTATTGGCCTAGTGATTCGACTGGACAAAAATAAAGTCTTTTCGCTGCTGTCTGGGAACGGAAAATTTTCACTCGAAATTGAAAGAAAGAAAGAAAGAAACAGAACACCAAGTATTGGAATATCGCAATTAAAGCTAATACGCACGCTACGCAAAGAACTTTCCTGAGCAAGCCCACTACAAAACTAGATTGATAAAATTCGGGAGTAAACCCTCACAACCCCGAACGTTTTCCTCGCTACTCCACTCGAACGTCCGCCTGAACCCACTACAACACTCCAAGAAGTCATGTTTTATAACAACTTGTATGCACATAGTAACTAAGAAATAATACTATCATATCAAGTTGACTTGCCTTCTGCACTCACATTCGCACTGCCCACATCCACACTCACCCAGAATATACGGTGGTGTACATGCAACGTCCTTATAAGCAAAGAAATCGCGCAACGAACGGCAATAATTTATACCAAGCTCCAAAGCACTGCTAAGCACAATAAGCGAAAATCACAAAATTATTTTCAAAATTCGCTCCATTTTAGAGCACACTACGGTTTCGTGGTGAACCTTGGTGTACACCACAAAAACGGCGTGTAAATTGTTCTACAGCGAAATTACTGTACGATTTCACATCGACCTTTTGGAACAGAGTGTGCGACTCCTTGGAACTCCGTGAAAATGTAAACAAACGGGAACACGCGTGAGGAGGCTCGAAAAATGATACACAACGAAATGACACAAGGCCGGCTGAAGAAAACCGTGGTTTAGACTACACTAAAATAGTTTCATTGTAATTTTGCCTAGTTACTAAATTTTTGCTGTCTCGCGCGAGAACGCACTAAACGTAGGAAAAACTAAAGGCGAACTATAGTATGCGAATACGCTTATTTAACTAAAAAGAGTATTTGCAGACCATAGATCTCATAATTATCGAATTTAATAGTTGGTTGGAGCACATATTCGAAAGCATAACACAGATTTATAATCGAAAAAGCGCGCGCTACTGTGTTTAGTACCTAAAAATTGTGACAGTTAGCGCTTGAGCTGCATAACTTTTTTGCTGCGTAATTCTCCTGCGCATCCTATTCGAATTCACCATTTTGGATCCGTTCGTGATCGGTCATATGAAAAGAACAACAACCATTATATTTTTAATAAAATAGTAAAGTGCCATCAAACTTCACATTACACTGTTTAGAAGTACTCGAATCGAGGACTCTTCGATATATTAGGTTGGTCCATAAGTTTCTGAGGTTTTCTTTTGCTTCAGTATCGGCTAATCAGCCTCGCCTGCCCAAAAATTTTTCATGGCAATTTTTAAGAGGATAGTTGGTCATCACAATCGTCAAATTGAATTGGATCTATGTTGCTTAGTTTGCGAGAGGAAAAATATAAAGTAGAGAGCATGCGATAAATTGCAATTATTCCGGCTTTGACGGGTTATGTGAATCAATTGATCCCATGAATACTTGTTATCCCCTAGCTTTGCCGTTCAAAACAGCAATAGTTGATGGATGCCTGACTCGGATGAACACTTGATATCCCGTTTTCAAAGTGCCTAGAAGGCAGGGGGTTACATGAACCAGCAAAAACTCCGTCCAAATTTAGCAGTATAAGTTCAAAAATTCATTTCTCCAGAAATAGACATGGGCTCTCCGTCTCAATAATATTGTTTACTAATCAACATGAGTGCTCACCTCTCCCATACTATGTGATCTCTAGCTCCATGGATAGGAAAATTAATCGATGATTTCTGATTTCCACAAGATTCTGAGAGCCATAACAAATGGAAAGTTTCGAATATTTTTTTGGCCGAACGTCACTAACCCATCGGTCGATTTTTAATTTAATCCTTTTTAATGCTGCTTTGAATCACTGAAGTTATTTTGGAATTAACTTTGTCCTTTGAAAAGTTATACATTTTTCAAAACTGTGCACTTTCATCGACTCCGCCCCCTTTGATTTTTCATAGTTCCTCTCTACGCAGTGATATTCATGTGTTCTCATGCGCGTCAGATAGCGCATCCACGTACCCATAAACTACAGAAAAGCATTTACTGATTGATCAAACAAGAAGGAAGTGAGAGGTCAAAACGTTGACCTAAGAAAAACCTCAGAAACTTATGGACCAACCTGATAATAATTGTTCTTACCTCCAGAATGGGATTATCCATACTTGCATCGTATGCTCCAACACGACGTCGATTAGATAGACGAAGTGGAAGACTGAAATACCAAATTGTTCAAGTGTAATGAGATCCTTCAAATTGGCATCTGTAGAAGATGGCTCTGTGAATACTCGCAACTCTTATTCCACATTTCGGCTTATTCCATTCCATCGAAACTTCCATTATTTCTCTTTCTGCCACCGACTGAATCGTCTGAAATAATCAATTCAATATCAATACGGATTCCCTCCACCACTCACTTCTTTCCTCTCCTCCTTCCCCCAGTTCTTCATCCATACTACCGTTTGGACGGTTGAAAGGCTTTCAACAGATTCCATGAATTTCTCACCAACAAATCTGTGGCTATGGGACTGAAAGCGCGAGTCTATAAAATGTGCATTGAACCGGCTCTCTTATACGGCTGCGAAATTTGGAATACTACGAAGAAAATACGGTCTCGCTTAGTCACTGCACAACGTTCAATGATGAGAAAAATTGCTGGAGTGACAAGGATCGATAGAGTGCGAAATGAATGGCTAGAAAATAGAGTCCCAATCCAAGATTTCCGAATAAGAGCTATGCAGAAGAAATGGGAATGGGCTAAAAGGATTGTATCACTCGACGATGAAGATGACGGAAAGTATCACCAACTGGACTCCTTTGAATAAGAAACGCTCAATCGGGCGACCTAAAACGAGATGGCGAGACGAAATGACACTACGATTGGGACCTAACTGGCAATGCGTGTGCCGAAGATACCCCGATGTTTGGAAGACAGAAATCATTCAACAGGCCCAAACCCCGAAGCTTGAAGAAATTTGATTTGATTTGATTGACTATTCCATCTATTATTCGGAATACAACTGCAGGCGCCTGATCCTCCCTCACCTCCTCAAATATTCATATCGTAATATATTTCGTAACATATTAACATATATCGACCCGGATAAATATGATGTGATGTGATGTGATTTCGATATCGAGCCATCTTATATTCTATCCCATTCCCATCTTCCTTACCAGATTGATGTCCCTGTTGCATTTGTTTCACAGTTTCTCTAATAAGTGAAACTGCTCTCTTCATCAATAGAACTCGATCAGTTACCATCAATTCCGTGTCCAATCTATAACACAATTCAAACAATCTTTTCCTCTTTCTCAATTAAATTCTTCGACTAACTCGAGAACGGAAGGAAGAATCATTTCAAGATCCTCAGCGTCATCACTCGATTGTTTACAATCTTCAAGGAACATTCGAGATCGAGCGACTGTCATGATTCTGAATGAGTTTAATGAGAAATTATATCAATTTATTGATATTTACAAATGAAAAAAGGGTGTCTTCCTGTGTTGAAAAGCCATTCTGAAGAAGAGAATATATGATTCTCAATACAATTGATACAAGTGGCAATTCTTCTCCTACCCAACCAGATATAATCCCGATTTGAGGTCGATTTCCTCTTCTCGTATCGCTTTCTTATGGGGATAAATAGGAACGGAATGATCGAGAAGAGCAAGGAAAGTCTCGTCATGAGAGAGACCAAGGGCAGTAGAGAGTTCAAGACACTGAATTACTATTATATTCATTTATCTTCCATGTATTGTTCATGAAAATGGGGCTATTTCATGAGCAGAATATAAAAGGGGAAACGATTAATCGTTGTTACCTCTTTCAATTGTTTTCCTCCTCTTCTCATGAACTTGTGCAACATTTTAGCTCTCATTCCAGGCAATCGAAGAAAGTGGAGAGAAACGTCCATATTGTATTTCGTCTGTAGTACCGGGATAATAGTTGAGTAATCCTCCAACTACTCTTCACTTGTCGATACTCCTACCGTACCCTCTCCTCTTCACTTGTCGATACTCCTACCGTCTCCCCCTTCCACTCACTTGTCGATACTCTTACTGTATCACCCTTCCTTACTCACCACGAGTCTCGGCATCTTTCTCATTTCTTCATAACTATCTTTCCGGAACTTCTCTGTTTTTTGGCCCAGCCAACAACCGCTCTAAATGCGTTGGGGTAGAGAATAGTGTTGTTATGCCGAGCGACTCAGCGCTCGCGAGTCGAAATGAAAAATTGACTCGCGAGTAGTAAACAACTCGCGAGTCGATTTCTTTGTTCAACTCGCGAGTTGTTTACGACTTGCGAGCAAAGTGAAACGAGCAAACTAGAGAATGAGAATGATAGGGAGTAGTGTTGGCAATACAGGACAACGGGGCCCGTAATGACGCGCCTCTCCATTACGGGTCCCGTTATCAAATCGCTAGGGGAGGGGATGACGTTGAATGAGTGAAATAATGGCAACAATGGATGAGACACGACGAGATTGCCAATCCTCAACAATCATCCATTACATCACTAACTTTATGTATACAAGCAACTCCATCTTCCAATTTCCTTATCGAATCTCCTTCGAATGCATAATCCTCAGTTTCTTCTCTCATCACCAATATTTCAATCGTTTCATCAATCACATCTTCCCTCATCCGTAATCTCACGTGTCGAAGTGAGCGAACCAGTGATAAGAAAACGAAGGAATCTGAATACAACAAATAATTAGCACCGCACATCAAACAATGTGCAATTATCACTTGGACAGTAATTATTCTGTTTATCTCCACTCACCCACAAAAGTCAGCGAAAGTGTCCATAGCGGAATCGACATATTCTCTATCCAATCTGAAATTCTGACAAATCGCTCCCAATTTCATTCGATCAGTCGTCAGATTCAATTCATCTTTGCTGCAAAAAGAGAGGCTTATTTGGCAATCCAAACTCCCCCCTAACAGACATTTTCTGTTCAATCTTCTTGTCTGCCATCTCTCCTTGCACTGCAATCGACAGTTTTGCACATCACGAAATGGGGGACGAGTCAGCAATCTTGATCTGCATCAACATCATATCATTCTACCGTATCCTATGTGGAATCAGACAGTACGTCGCATCCTCCGTTCCTGACGTCGTCTTCTTTGCCGCCCACTCGCCCACTGTGTTCCTGACGTCGTCTTCTTTGCCGCCCACCCGCCCACTGTGTTCCTGACGTTGTCTTCTTTGCCGCTCACTGTGTTCCTGACGTCGTCTTCTTTGCCGCTCACTGTGTTCCTGACGTCGTCTTCTTTGCCGCCCACTGTGTTCCTGACGTCGTCTTCTTTGCCGCCCACCCGCCCACTGTGTTCCTGACGTTGTCGTACGTCGCATCAGACAGTACATCGAATCAGACAGTACGTCGCATCAGACAGTACGTCGCATCAGACAGTACGTCGCATCAGACAGTACGTCGCATCAGACAGTACGTCGCATCAGACAGTACGTCGAATCAGACAGTACGTCGAATCAGACAGTACGTCGCATCAGACAGTACGTCGCATCAGACAGTACGTCGAATCAGACAGTACGTCGCATCAGACAGTACGTCGCATCAGACAGTACGTCGCATCAGACAGTACGTCGAATCAGACAGTACGTCGAATCAGACAGTACGTCGAATCAGACAGTACGTCGCATCAGACAGTACGTCGAATCAGACAGTACGTCGCATCAGACAGTACGTCGCATCAGACAGTACGTCGAATCAGACAGTACGTCGAATCAGACAGTACGTCGAATCAGACAGTACGTCGCATCAGACAGTACGTCGAATCAGACAGTACGTCGCATCAGACAGTACGTCGCATCAGACAGTACGTCGCATCAGACAGTACGTCGCATCAGACAGTACGTCGCATCAGACAGTACGTCGCATCAGACAGTACGTCGAATCAGACAGTACGTCGAATCAGACAGTACGTCGCATCAGACAGTACGTCGCATCAGACAGTACGTCGCATCAGACAGTACGTCGAATCAGACAGTACGTCGCATCAGACAGTACGTCGAATCAGACAGTACGTCGAATCAGACAGTACGTCGAATCAGACAGTACGTCGCATCAGACAGTACGTCGAATCAGACAGTACGTCGAATCAGACAGTACGTCGAATCAGACAGTACGTCGCATCAGACAGTACGTCGCATCAGACAGTACGTCGAATCAGACAGTACGTCGCATCAGACAGTACGTCGAATCAGACAGTACGTCGCATCAGACAGTACGTCGCATCAGACAGTACGTCGCATCAGACAGTACGTCGCATCAGACAGTACGTCGCATCAGACAGTACGTCGCATCAGACAGTACGTCGCATCAGACAGTACGTCGCATCAGACAGTACGTCGCATCAGACAGTACGTCGCATCAGACAGTACGTCGCATCAGACAGTACGTCGCATCAGACAGTACGTCGCATCAGACAGTACGTCGCATCAGACAGTACGTCGCATCAGACAGTACGTCGCATCAGACAGTACGTCGCATCAGACAGTACGTCGCATCAGACAGTACGTCGCATCAGACAGTACGTCGCATCAGACAGTACGTCGCATCAGACAGTACGTCGCATCAGACAGTACGTCGAATCAGACAGAACGTCGACTCAGACAGTACGTCGAATCAGACAGTACGTCGAATCAGACAGTACGTCGAATCAGACAGTACGTCGAATCAGACAGTACGTCGCATCAGACAGTACGTCGCATCAGACAGTACGTCGCATCAGACAGTACGTCGAATCAGACAGTACGTCGCATCAGACAGTACGTCGCATCAGACAGTACGTCGCATCAGACAGTACGTCGCATCAGACAGTACGTCGAATCAGACAGTACGTCGCATCAGACAGTACGTCGCATCAGACAGTACGTCGCATCAGACAGTACGTCGCATCAGACAGTACGTCGCATCAGACAGTACGTCGCATCAGACAGTACGTCGCATCAGACAGTACGTCGCATCAGACAGTACGTCGCATCAGACAGTACGTCGCATCAGACAGTACGTCGCATCAGACAGTACGTCGCATCAGACAGTACGTCGCATCAGACAGTACGTCGCATCAGACAGTACGTCGCTGTCTTCTTTGCCGCCCACCCGCCCACTGTGTTCCTGACGTTGTCGTACGTCGCATCAGACAGTACATCGAATCAGACAGTACGCAGATGCACAACCACACTACGATATCTAGAGATTATGATCTAGGGACATTCACGTAAAAATTCAAACTCTATTTAAAATTCCTATTTTTCTGTTGTGGGGGTCTCGGCCATGCAGAATTATGATAGCACTTCCAGAATTTTAAAATATTTTAAATTAAGCGAGAACCAACCACCCATGCTAAGCCCCGCCCACCGTGGTGTAGTGCCAGCGAGTGCGCGGTTCGGTTGGTCACATATTTTCGACATGTCAACTATTGAAATTTTCAAATTGTCTTTCATTCTTTCTTTTCTATTCTATTTTGTAGAGCATTTTCGGAATATCAGTAATTGACCAGCGAAATGGTGGTTTTTAATAGATGGCGTTCACAATACGCACAAATTAGTTCACGGTATACGGTAACTGCGAATTTTTCACTGAACTTGCACTCAAAGTATTAAATCATTGCTTAAATTTGTGATTAACACACACTGTCCGACTACAAGAAGAGGTTCAAATCGGAATGAGCTACATCGTGTCCCTGATCAGTACTCACATAATAAAAACACTTGAATAAAAACACCACCCTCATAATATTCATCCCACTAACTTAGTGGTATTCAAGGCAATAATTTGCATCCCACTAACTTAGTGGGCAGATATTCTTTATCCCACTAAGTTAGCGGGCCTACGATTAGCTCAGATCCTTAGTGACCACGAAATTTCTAAGCATTTCGCAATGATTTTCGCAGAGTATTTTCTTATTTCGTACCTTACACCATGAATTTTCTCGGCGCTCTTCAGAAATTTCGCATGATATCTTCTCTCATTAGTTTGTTAACGAACTTTCGTTGATAATAATAATGCTATTGGCCTAGTGATTCGACTGGACAAAAATAAAGTCTTTTCGCTGCTGTCTGGGAACGGAAAATTTTCACTCGAAATTGAAAGAAAGAAAGAAAGAAACAGAACACCAAGTATTGGAATATCGCAATTAAAGCTAATACGCACGCTACGCAAAGAACTTTCCTGAGCAAGCCCACTACAAAACTAGATTGATAAAATTCGGGAGTAAACCCTCACAACCCCGAACGTTTTCCTCGCTACTCCACTCGAACGTCCGCCTGAACCCACTACAACACTCCAAGAAGTCATGTTTTATAACAACTTGTATGCACATAGTAACTAAGAAATAATACTATCATATCAAGTTGACTTGCCTTCTGCACTCACATTCGCACTGCCCACATCCACACTCACCCAGAATATACGGTGGTGTACATGCAACGTCCTTATAAGCAAAGAAATCGCGCAACGAACGGCAATAATTTATACCAAGCTCCAAAGCACTGCTAAGCACAATAAGCGAAAATCACAAAATTATTTTCAAAATTCGCTCCATTTTAGAGCACACTACGGTTTCGTGGTGAACCTTGGTGTACACCACAAAAACGGCGTGTAAATTGTTCTACAGCGAAATTACTGTACGATTTCACATCGACCTTTTGGAACAGAGTGTGCGACTCCTTGGAACTCCGTGAAAATGTAAACAAACGGGAACACGCGTGAGGAGGCTCGAAAAATGATACACAACGAAATGACACAAGGCCGGCTGAAGAAAACCGTGGTTTAGACTACACTAAAATAGTTTCATTGTAATTTTGCCTAGTTACTAAATTAACGTCGCTTTTGTAATTGGCTAAAATACGGGTAGTCACACCGTCTAATATTACATAATATCACATTGAACAAAACTCACTGGAAATTCAAATTCCCGGGCTGTTCGATGTTTGTGCCTTTCCCCGGCTCTCTCAATTATGATTCTCCGGCTTGGTGATCCCTACCGGTAACCGTTTCTCTTCAAAGGTCTTTATTGATTCCTTTGTTTCCATTCATTTTTCTCAACTTTCCCGACGACCATTCATTGTATCGCTGTCTGACTCCGCCCTTCCCTTGTGATTGCAAGCCTCTGTTTCGTCGGAAAGCCACTGGCTTTCAGACCACGCCCTCGTCTCACTTGACTACATCAGTTTCCCGTTTGCCATCTTCTCGCCCCATTCAGACTTATCAGACGCATTACCCAATTCGTTTTCATGCCATTCTTGCCTGTTCCTCCACAATCTATCAATCAATATTCACAGATCAGTCATATCTCGATCCGAGGGTAATGAATGCGGAGGTAATCCGTCGTGCAAATCCCTCGGATGATTATGAACTGCTGCAAAGAGTAGGATCAGGAACATATGGAGAGGTCTACAAAGCAAGACATATCAGGTATTTATCCTACTCCGTTCTTAGCTCCCACTCCATGACGCGCGCATTTTCTTATCAAATACTTTCCATCTTTCTTTTCCCTCTTCTTTCCTATTTTACCATCACTTTTCTATATGATACCCGCAAGTGTTTGTATTCATTCTGCATTTCCTCATCAACTGCCATCTATAGTTATTGTGGTAGATAGCTTCCTTTCGTTTATGACATGTTCACCATTTAACGAGACAAGGAGAATAGTAGTAGTAGTGAGTGCCTCTCACAATGGAAAAGAAATCCATCCTAGACGAAAAGATGGCTATCCGATTTCACTCCTTCTCAGATATGTTTCCGTGTGCATGATTTGGAAGTAGTGAAGAATCTCTCCATTTCCTCTCTGTCTCACTTCCTCCCTTCTTCATAGTTTACGTAGATGGAAAGAGAAGGGAAAGAATAGTAAGAAATGGTATAAGGGGAACCTCTCTCTCTCTCTTCTTCCATATTTCCCCTTGGACGATCATCCTTACAAGATCGAGGGGTAAACAGTAAGAGAGGCGGAAGGGATTCAAGTGAGAGACGAGTATTGGGATAAATCGTGTCTGCTCCTTGTTTGACCTACGTATCGTACCCATATTTCTGCTGTATCCCTCAGGGTGCAATGAATAAGGGAATGATTCAGTAAGGACATTCCATTCCATTCATATCTCTCCTTTTTCCCATTGTCTCTCTCACTCTTTCGTCAGAAAGTTCAATCTGGAGAATGGATGATACTAGCGAGACTTCCTTTCTCTTCTCTACTCTCATTGCACATTTGCCCCCAGAGGGTCAGTGAAAAGAAGAAGAAAGAAAGAGCGATAAAGGCTTCCATGGTCATTCAATCCCAATAGAAATAGAGAGATAGAAGGATAACATCATTGTGACTCGTTTCACTCCTCTTCTGTCTATGCGCAACCAGTAAATAGTAAGGACTCCATATGGCTTAGTCACGAAAGAAGAGATTGAGTCCTGAGAGAGGAACGAAGGGAAAGGAGAAGTGACGAAGGAAGTGTTGATTGTTGCCTTGAAGAAGAGAAGTCTCTAGAGAGAAACCATCCATCCATTCCCATACTACTTGTCGAGAGAAGAAATGGTAGATCAAGGTCACTAATAGAGTGGAAAGTGGATGAGGATATAGAGGGACGAGGGGACTAATGCAATTGAATGATTATTGAAGAAGATAATTGTATGAGGGACACATGTTGGAGAATGGATTAAGGGGGTGATGAAAAGGATAAATTGGATGAATAATGGAGAAAGGAAAGAATGTAATTGCAGGAGTGGAGATCTCGCTGCTGTGAAAGTCGTCAAATTAGAAGCTGGTGACAATTTCACCGTTATTCAACAGGTACGATAATGGATTCAAGAGGAAATTGTCTTCCGATGTTATGAAACCCTTTTGATTTTAATGGTCAAGAGTAATGCAGTTTAATCCAGGGATCAATACTCAGGTCATGAAAAACAGTATGCTTTTTCTCTAATTTTTGTTCAATTTGGCCTAAAAAAGTGGTGTTAATAGGTCTTTCCGGGAGGGGAATTTTACCTCTGTTTTCATCATTTAATTTCAGGAGATTCTCGTACTTCGAGATTGCGTCCATGCGAATATAATCGCGTACAATGGAAGTTATCTGCAGAGAGATCGATTATGGATTGTAATGGAATATTGTGGAGGTGGAAGTCTACAGGATATCTACCATAGTCAGTTATCTTCCATCCATTCTCCTTTTCTTCTGAAACACTTTCAAATTGTCTGACTAAACGAGAGGATTTGTCGGTCTTTCAACTTTTTTCAATCCTTTCAATGTTGGAGCTTACCCGATAGAATGATTTTGCAAAGGGGATAAAGAGAGCGAGGAATGGATTAATTTAGTCTGCCCAGTCTATTCTCCCCTCCTCCTCCTTTCTCTTTTTATCTAATCTTCGTGTCTCATCTGGAGAAACATTGCATTCTCAAAGAAAATGCAATCGAGGGATGGGGAAGGAAATAATTGGAGAGATTTCTGTGTGAAATGATTAATTTGAGTTGATTCGTTCCTCTAATAGCTGCCCTCTATTTGGCCTTTTCCCTCATGTACTTTCCCTTTTATGCTAGCAGTGTATAGTCCATATCCATTCTCTTTCATCCTTCGTTCCTTCACGTTCCTTCACTTGATTCCATCATATTTTGGATGGAACAGCTGACCTCTTCCTCTTCTTCTCTTCCTCTTTCTCCTTCCCTTTCTTCTCCTGTCTATTAGCCTCTCTCCTTCCTCTCTTTTTGTTGTGTCCACTAGCCATTGACACGGGAAGTGAGAGCAAAAGTGAGGATTGGAAATGGGGATCGAGGTTATTGCGGGCATGGAAGGAAATTGAGGTACGAACAACCATAGCACTCCATTTCCTTCCATTACGAAGAAGTTGGAGGAGAGTGATAAAAAGAGAAAGAGTCGAATCGTTAGAATGAATGACAGCACGAGGTTGATCAACGTATTCATTAGAGAGGGTGCAATGAGAACATTGATGATGGACCATTCAGATAGAAGAGTTACAGGGAACGGTTGGAAATTGAAGGGAAAACACGAGGGTCTCTCAATTTCCATTTAATTTTCAATCACGGGATAGGCATTAGGAAAATGTAGTTGTTTTGATGCGGTTAAGAATGGGAGATTGAAAGGAGAAATGGGAAATGGAGAGGAACAAGGAATGGAAATCAGGAGGAACATTGAAGTGAGGGGAATGACCGTATGATGTAGAAGAAGGAAGTATCCATCTTTGGTCTCTTTTTATCGTATTCTATCTCGGAATTATATCTCCCGTTCGCATAATTTCTTCCGATTTAATGGTAGTGGGTATATTTATGAGGAAGACCACTGACTGATTTTTGTTGTCGCTTGATGTATTGAGTGTAGGGAAGGAGGAAGAAGGGGAGGGAATAGATGGGTGAGAAGGTGGATGATTAATTATGATGGAGCGAGTCTTGCGAATGTGTTGAATGGAATGGAATTGTGTGGACAATAGATGAAGCACCCTCATGACACTACTAAATTACGAATCTGCCAAAATCCTTGACAGTTGAACATCCATTTTTTAAAAAAGTTCTCATGACCATTTCTGTTTTTAAGCCCTATCTGACCTTTGATCTTCCAGTGAGAAATGTGAGAGTTGGTCTGACATGTGGGAAAATCCTAGGAACGCTTAGGAAATAGAGAGAGAGCGAAACAAAGAGAGAAATGACTCAAACTGAACTGAGAATGAACATTCATACAAAGGGAAACACCGAAGTCCACACATTATTCGTTCCGTTAAATGATCTTCCTTGGAAAAATAAAATTTGTGATTTAGTTTTCTTTTTTTTCAGTGACTGGTCCTCTCTCGGAACTGCAGATTGGATTCGTATGCAGAGAAACATTGAAGGGATTGGACTATCTCCATTCAAGGGGAAAGGTATTTGAAATATTTCATCTATTCTATCATTTGTTACATCGTCTCAATATGTTATTCCTTTTGAGGTCCATCGAGATATCAAAGGAGCTAACATTTTACTCACAAATTCTGGAGATGTCAAATTGGGTAAGTGAATCCATTCTGTCGAACTATCTCCCTCTCTCTTCCTCTCTCTTCTTAGTAGTCTAGAATGCATTGAGTAAGCAGTCTCTCTTCTCTCCACTGCTCATTCAGAAGGGATGAGGGAGGCTGTGATAGCTTTCTCTCTCAATGAAGCTGAACAAAGAGAGAAATACTCGTGTGACTGAGATAACCAGGAACCACCTAGTCATTTTCCTATTCTGTCTCTCTATTCAACGAGCGCCTTCTCTTTTCTCTTTTAACACCTCCATTCAGAGATTCAATAGAAAAGGAGTGAAGCATTGGGGAAGGGGTGAACGATGATTGAATATCGAAAGAATGGGCTAAACATAGAAAATGCAAATGTGATAATTGCAGCTGATTTCGGAGTGGCAGCACAGATCACAGAGACGATAGGAAAGAGAAGAAGTTTCATTGGAACACCTTATTGGTTAGAATTATTCTTTCTTCTCTAGACTCTACTTTGACAACAAATTGTGTATCATTTTCAGTATTTTTTATACTGATCTCTAAGCCGATTTCTTCTTCAGGATGGCTCCAGAAGTGGCATCAGTGGAACGACGAGGAGGCTATGGACTCCAATGTGATGTATGGGCTGTCGGAATTACTGCTATCGAATTGGCTGAATGCCAACCTCCTCTATTCGATATGCATCCCATGCAGGTAAACGGGCTATTCCTATTGGAATTGCTAATCCTTCTACTATCGGCATGCTAATAATTCAGAGGTCAACTAGTGTGTTAATTTTAACTTACCGTACCCGCTTTTCCTGATTTTGGACATAAAACGTACCCGCCGGAGGCGGGCCGATTCGGAAAAATACTGGTAAAAATGGTAAAAAAACGAGATTTTGTCAAAACGTGCGTCTTTTCGCCATGCGAGTGGAAAACGTACCCGCCTGAAACGATTGTTTTTACCTAGGTAATTGATCTCTGTAATAATTAGGTTACTTATTATTTATTGCACTAATACATAAGTTTAGGTGTTGTATCTAATGACGAAGTCTTCGTACAAGTCTCCCACTCTAAAGGAGAAATACAAATGGTCGGCTAATTTCCATGATTTCATCCGTCAATGTCTAACGAAGAATCCAAAGAAGAGACCAACTCCCGAGAAGTTATTACAAGTGAGGATTAAGCGATCACAATGGGGATCAATCACTATTGTTTCAGTCTCATCACTTTGTTCTGGGTGCTCTCTCCTCTCGTATGACTCGTGATCTATTAGAGAAAGTGAATGGATCGTCGAGTGGAAGGAAGAATGGAGAAGAGAAAAGTGAAGAAGAAGATGAGGAAGATGAAGAGGATAAAGTGGTATCTTTCTTTCATTGATCTTGAGAATGTCATAACTATGATCGTTCAGGGTCGTCGATTGGAGCCTTCTCCCTCATTTCGAATCGCTGATCGATTGGAAGGATTGAGAATAGGATCAAGACCTCCCATTTCTCCCAATTCCCCCTCGACACCCGAATCATCGTCTAGTTCTGTATCTAGTAGAGGATATCAGAGTGATAGGTAAGGATGATTGGATGTGATATCGATGAGCATGGTATTCTCTCTTCAGATGCATTCCCACTCGATATCTTGCTCCTCTTCCGGATGTAGTGAGTGGAGACTCGTTATTACATGATAACAATGGAGTTATCCATGAGGATAAGGAGGGAACACTCACTGGTAAGAGCACTTTCTATCGCAATAATCACATTATTTTGCCGAGAATATCTAAAAGTGATTGGATTGAGGTGTTCCTCGTGCTCCTCCTCGCACTCTTCGTGCTGCTGAGAAAGAGAAAAGGAAGAAGAATGGAGAAAGTGGAGATTGTGATGATAAGGTAAAAAGAGAACATGTGTATTCACAAAAACTTGAGTATATCTTTCGAAACCCTTTAAAAAGATAGATGATAATGATGGAAGGGAAGGAATGAATGAATAATATTCTCCATTCAGATCTCAATTCGATCAGCTCCAGTGAGCACAGCGAGACCTTCGTCCTTCTTTGGATTGCCAATTACTCCCAAGGTGAGAACTATTTCAATGTCTAGACTGACTCCCATCCTTCTCAATGTCAGGTAACAATGGGCGCGTGTTTCTCTCAAGTCGTCCACGATTGTTCCCTTCGAATCAATTGTTGTACTACGTGGACACATCCTGCTGGAATATCACATGTAAGGCTTTTCCTACCAGTATTCGATTCCTGAGAAGTGCAATGTATTTCAACATTAATGTGTATGATTTGAGTGGATGCTCTTGGGATGCGAAGAGGGAATCTATGGAATCGATCTGAATGCATTACACGATGCGGAAATGAAGAGGGTACGTCTCCTAATTATTATTTTCTGTATTTCAATGTAATTTCTTCCTTCCAGTTGCACCATCGTCGTTGCTCATGGATGTTCGTGCATAAGAATGTTCTCATGGCTGCACAAGGAAATACCAGCTATCTATATAGACATGAATTGGTTAGTTATCCACTCAAAGTGAAAAGGATGACTACATTCCCGTTTCAGTCCGGTCTCACGAACAAAAATCTCACACTCAAAATGGCGAAAGGAATGACGAAAATGCAGGAGAAAATCGTGCCCAAGAAACTGGCGATAACTGTGAGATTGAGTGAGACGAAGTGAGTGAATTGATTAGAGTGATTAGAAGGGAAGATTACGGTATATCAATTCAATAATTGATTTCAGAGGATGCATCCAGTGTACGGTATTGCGAGTGAAAGAGGGAGCGAGGAAGGGAACTCTCTTTCTATGCTGCCATATTCCCAATAACGTCCTCCTATTCCAATGGTACGGTTACAACTACTGGTTATTGATTAATTATCGATTTTCTTTACAGGTACGAGCCCATGAACAAATTCCTGAATGTGCGAACGACTGATCTCTCTCCCAATATTCGATTTCCCCTTCGGCCATTCCAATTGATTAATGTACCCGGGTAAGCAGGAGTTGATTTCGAGAATCAGTTCATTGAATTAACAGAAGTAGGAAAATGTTCATCTTCAGTAGCGACTTTCCCAAATTGTGCATCGGAGTGAGACGGAGGAGAGATGAGAAGAATTTCGCTTTCGATTTCGTCACTTTCGGAGATCATTTCACCGTGAGTTTATTGATTAATATCCTCATTATTGATTGAATAATGTGTTAAGAAAGACCCGGATGGAACATTGGAAGCAGTTGACAACGATAGCGTAATGGATGTGATATCAATGGTGCAATTAGATAGGAAGAGTATCATGTTCACTCATAGGAATAAAGTGAGTGGATGTAGAAATGGATGAAATGAGTGAATGATTTCTCTTTCAGGTGCATTTCACTGATCTCGAAGGTCTTCAGAAGACGTATTCTCCCATTGAATTCAAGTTTGGATTCCACATTGATTATCTGGTTGGATTAGCAGATTCACTGCTTGTATTCCATGCGAATGGAGTGGAGGTGAGTAGATTAATCACATTGAAATATTCATCATTCCTTCCCTATAGGGTCGTCTGTATTCAACTGGTGAGAAAACACAAGATCTGAATGATACATCGAAGATCTATCGAGTGATTGGAAATGATAGTTTACTCGTTCTCTCCACTCATCCAATTTCCTCATGTGAGAAACACGGTATTTGCTTCCTTACTGGTCACGAAGCCACGCCCATTGACTAGCCCCTTTCCCTTCCCTCTTCTAGTCCCCCCCCTCCCCTACTCACTCTTGCCCCGCCCACTTCAATCCAGTTGACAAATTCCAAATAGCTTTATCGTTCGCAATCAATCCATTCCGAGTACCATTCGACTCTCTTGTGCAACTTTCCATTTATTGAGCTTGTACTAATTAAATTTTTCGTAGGTTATAGTTTGAGATCTGTGACATTCAATTCCTTCTTTGATAGAAGCTTCTAGTTTGTATTCCCATTCTTCACAATTGGTGAAGATGTTACGGTTTTAGATATCATTTCGAGATGTATCACTGTTGATCGAACCGTGCTCTTCCCTTTCCTATCCTCATCATTCTAACGGGACATATTTATACTCCGTGACTGATCCTTTCCCTCTATCGCCTTCTCTTCCCCTATAAGGTGCTCTCCTCTTCTATCCAAGTATTCCTCATTTCTTTCGTGCTCTACTCTCTCACTCATTCAGACTATCGAATATGTGTAATATATTGTTCTCATTGTACATTATGCAGCTTCCCTTGCTCCGTCACTTGTATTCCTTCGAAGACTCTTTCACAATACACAGGGTCATCTCACCCTTCGCCCCTTTCCATTAATGTCTACCCTCACCCGCCCTTCCAAAGGTCTCTTTCGCTAATTGAGACACCACCCATGTATACATCAATTATCATTCTAATGATAACCATAAATTTATTCATTATTATCAGTTGGAGTGATTAATACACACTTATCACGAAGTCCTCCGAGGGAAGGATCCTTCACAATGAAATCATCCTCTTTTCTTGTCTCTCCCAATTGATTCATCTGCAGATTCGATGCAATCACATCAGAGTATGACCATACTCCCAGATGCCTGAGTAGATAATTGTAGATTAACATATCGATTTATGAACTTACTTGCTCTTTCCATGGTATGCTAGTACAAATAGACGATCTGCAGTCACATCAGAAATAATCGAATCGAGATCAACTGGGAAGGGAGAAAGATCTCCCGATTCAGATGAAATCACGAGAACTCCCACCTGCAAGATTACTGTAACTAGGATACGGTAGGATCAACGACTTACAATGACAGCCCAGTGCGCAGCTACTCCCTTTCTCAGAGAGGGCTCGTGATTACGATCACAATCATACGGTATGAGAAATATCGATCGATTGAGTATCGATTGGACTACGGTAGTAGGAGTAGGAAGAGGAGTGAGAAGAGAAGAAGAGACGGAGGGATGAATGGACAGAGAAAGAAGATCACTTGCTGAAAACAATGAATTGGGTAGATCATTGCATTTAAGAATGAACCTTCGAACATTTCTCCCTGTTTCGTGAATCCACTCTCAACGGCAGTCTTTACTATATCAGACACCGTAATTTCTTCTCCAGTCAGATACCGTAATCCCATCGTGAGAGCGACGAGACCACATCTACGGTATTATTGATTGAATGAACTTGAGAGGTACCAAACTGAGGTCCATTCTGAGAGATGGGAATAATAGGGAGAAAATGAATGAAAGAACGAGGTAGAAAGGAATCTTCGCCAGATAACTGAGATTATTATTGTATTCGAAGTGAAATTCAAAGATCAACTTACAATACTGAATCTTCCCCTAGCCTGTTCTATCCTCCCTTGAACCAACGGAGATAAACTATCCATTGAAGAATCTATTTATTGATCTACCTGTGATCTTCCATTTTCACTTCATTCCATTCTTTATATTAGTTCCACTCTGTTATTTCACTCCAAGCATTCTTCCATTATCTACTGGCTAACAACCATATGTTCCATATGTTATTACAACTTCAAAGTGTCTTTTATAAAATTTATCGATTATTACCCATACAATGACAAATTCATGACCTATTTAATATTTGGAATGATATGAAACTAGATGGCTATGGCACAGTATAAATACACAATTTACTTTTTAAACATTCTTCCGAATATTCCCTTCTTCTTTTCTGGAGAAGATTCGGAGTGATTAATTGTTCTCTTCTCTGCGATTGGTTCCTGAGAAGGATCAATCATCTCTTCACTCTTCACTTCTCTCATTCACTTACATCAGGTGCCATCTCAGCTTCTCTCACGATATTCGCCAATGTCTCCTCATCCAATTCCTCTTCTGATGATGATTCACGACGCTACAATCAATTATTCACTCATAATCAGATGCACCCCTCATTAATCAATCCCAATCTTTTCTTCTCACCTTATTTCTCTTTCCATTTTCCTTCTGCCAGAAAGCGGCCATTTCATCATTTACTTTGGCCACATCGAGTGAGAGTTGAGTAGCTGAAGAGAGGTTGAGGATAAAAAAACACTTGAATACTAATGTCATGAAAAATTATAAAAGACTAAGTAGACTGACCTAATCGATTAGCCTCTCCCATTTCTCTATTCACATCATGTTTCTTCCCTTCATCTTCTTTCTGCTCCTTCTCCATTCTTCCTTCCGTCTCTTCCACTCTTTTCTTCGCTTCTGCCATTACTAGATCGATATCCGCCAATTCCTGTGAAAAATTAATGGATCAAATGGAGTAGAAAATGATCATGAGATAATTTTTAATCACTAAAAGATCGAGTACCTCTTTGGTGGCTTCACTGAACTCGGAGATTCTGGATGAGACAGAAGGAGCCATTGAAAGACGAACCTTAGATACACATGCAGTTTTAATCCAAAAGTCCCACGAAATACGAATATTCCTTTCCAATTTGACATTTCAAACCTCTCCATTATCCTCTCCTTCCTCCTTCTTCTCTTCTTCTTTTCTCTCCATTAATCTCTTCGCTCTTTCCTCCAATAATCGATCAGGGTCGTTATTTTCTTCGATTCTGCAAGTACGTACTTATCTCAAACTAGTTTCACATTTAACAGATTTTTTACAGTAGTATAGATCATAAAAATTAATGTGGAAAATAGTGATGAAACTTACATTGCCATACTCCTTGCTTCTTCCATCAATTTCTCTACAGTATCTCCTTTCGATTGTCTTCCCTTCGATTCGAAATATGATCGAGGATTCCTCACTAATTCCACATCAACTCCTCTCAGTGCAGCCAATCTTTCCTCGAGGGAAGAAAGAGATGGAGGAGGAACTGAAATATTTAACACTAAGATTCAATGAGACTTTTCCATGAGATCTTTTTATCCTTAATTCGAGAATTCACTCTGAAATCTATCAAACTTATAATATATCCAACTAACCATCAGCATCATCTCTCAATTTCTTCGCTCTCTCTTCCATTTCACTCAATTCGTCCTTTTCTGCGGCCGTAGGAGGAGCGATGGCAGAAACAGGAGGATGGAATGGAGTTGAGGAAGAGGAGGAAGAAGGAGGCTGCAAGCAATATCACATCGTTCAATACGAGCTAAAAATCCACCATACTCAAATCAACCATAACTACAGTACTCACAGGCATTCCTCTGGCAATTGGTCTCGGCTGGACAATTCCTCTACCGTATTCCGATCTCATTGAGGGAGGAGGAAGATCATTCTCATTCCACCATGGACGATTGAGATTAGAAGGATAGACAGATGAAGAATAGGAAGGTGGAGGATCAGATGATTGAGGAGGATGAAGAGGTTGATTGAAGGGAATTGAAGGTTGAGGAGGACGAGATGAGAAGTATGAAGTTGATTGAGATGAACCAGTTGAGGGAGGAACTGATGGATAGAGAGGAGTTGATGTGATCTGAATGAAATGAAGTTACTCATTGAAACACCGTTAATGAGAATCCTCTTTAATTGTTTGTAGACAATAAAGATAGGACCAATTTCGATGTGGAAATATAAATTACTCACAGTATGAGTGTAGCTCTTCCTCTCTTCGGCCTTCTTCTCCTTCTCTATTCTCTCGAAACAAGACTGACATACTGCAAGGAAAATTTTGAGTGCTACAAGATGTGTAAAATAAAAGATTAAATAATGATCGTACCAGAGAGTGGTTTGGGTGCGATCCGAGGTATGACAGCCTTCCATTGGACACACTTCTTACAGAAGGAAAGGGCACACCCAGAACAACCTTCCTACAATTGCTCATTTAATATATGAGGGCAATTTGTTAGCGGCTACTACTAATTAATTGCCAGCAAAAAGTGAAAATCTAAAAGCACATCAGATGAGCATAACACTTATTTTCCATGTGTCATTTCCTTTGAAATCCCTATCAAACAGAGGATGAGTCATCCTTAGAACACGAGACGGAAAAGAAGCTTTTGGACACTACACTTTCCTTCCCCCCCCTCGTCGGAAATATAATGAGTAACCTCTCTATTGAGCAGTGAATACTTGGTCATACACGCAGTGCATCCTGCAGCGGCCGGCATACTGTAGCTGAGATTATCGATCGATCGACTACGAGATGAGACAATTGGAACTCTGCAAGATGAGATCAGTGCTATTATCACAATAAAATGAAGACGAATGTGAGAAAGCGAAGACAGACAGAAAGTGAGAGAGACAAGAGACAAGGTATGGATGCAGTACCTCTTCCTCCATCTATCACTACTTGTCCTTTTCCATTCATCTTGATCCACTCTATCGACCCTCTCTCTACTCTTACTCCTTATCCATGCAGCCACTCTCTCCGTTGTTCCTCTTCCTCGCCCATCAATTTCTTCCTTTGAGATTACTCTCGTAGGAAGGGGAATTGATTCGGATGAATAGAATGATGATCGAGATGGAGTTAAATTTCCTTCTGAGAATGTTCTCACTCTTCGTCCTTCTTCTCTATTCTTCTTCAATGAAGGTTCCATCCATTCTAAGAGAGTTGATGGAGATGGCCATTGTTGAGTAGGAGTTATCGCCCTTCTCGGAATAAGAGGAGAAGGAGATTGAGAACGACGGGGTACGGTAGGAGAGATTATTGATTGAGAAGTGGAAGGGACAGAAGGTTGATTGAGATATTTCCTCGTTCTAAGTTGTTCATCCCTTCGAGAGAATCGAGGGACGGATTGGGAAGGAACAGAAGGGGAAGAAGATAGTGGAATAGGAAGAGGAGAAGAGATGGAAGGAGGAGATGGAGATGATCGTCTCCCTTTCTTATCTTTCTTCTTACGTTGAGAAGAGAAGGCTCGTTTGATTGATAGAAGAGGAGTAAGAGAAGACCAAGATGAGGGCATATGATGAAGAGAATGATGGGATGACTGGATGACGATTCAGAAGGAGGGAAACTGGACGACGGTAGGTCTAGTTGGAGGTAGAGATGGATGGGGTGAGAATAAGGGAAGGGATGAGTCACACTCGACAATGTGAATGAGTTAGATGGAAGGAGAGAGTGGAAAAGGAGGAGGGAGGAGGGAAGAGTGAGAGAATGAAAGTGAACAGTAGACAGTAGGCAAGTATTTGTGTGTATGGTCAACAGTACCAATGGGAATTCATGATCAATTGACTATGAGGAAATATCACTTCATCAGAACAAATAGAATGAGCTGAAGCGATAACAATGATGAAGAATCTCAATAAAGGAATTATCTGATTAGATTGATTCCGTTGAATAGACGAAGTAATAACAATAAGAAAACATGTCATAACATTCCTACTAACGATGGGAATAGTTTCTCCATCTCTAGAATCCCTTCTCGAATAGGAACTTCTCCAGTAGTGAACGATCTGCTCCTTTCACCTGAATGAACACTTGAGTAACTGTTAATTAAATGAAATTTTAACTAAACATTATGTGATATCATGCTAATTATATCACTATTCTTAACTATTCTAACCTTAATTCTTCCTTTCAATTCATCAACATGTGTTGCAACTGGATGACCAACTGCCTCTTCCAAGAAAGATCGAAGATCTGCTTCGCATGCCTAAAAACAAATTTTTTTGTAATTTAACCAATCAACATTTCGTTAGCCAGTTTAGTTTGGAGATTAAAATATCGAAAAAATAATAGAAATGAACGTACAAATACATCTCCATCGATTCCCTTGAGTGTCACCAGTTCAACATAATCAAATTCGAGTGTCTTTTCATTGAGGAGATCTCTGAAAAGACCACGTCAGAAAATTTGCATTGTAACGTATTCCGATTTCATTTATCTTTTTAGCATTACGCTTAAAATCCTTCTCAATATATTGTATATATACAGAAGATGAGACAGCATAAATGAAATAACCTTCGTCGTTCGAGATAGAGAGGGAATAGATGATCTCTCCTTCTCGATACATGATACGGAAGGGCAGGAGGAGGATCTAAATGACTTATCCATCACATACAAATAGGTATGGAAACCATTCAAGAATACGAGTGCTAATAATAATAAAAGGAAACCGAGAGGGGGTCTCCATCCACTGGGAGTGGGATAGGAAGCGTGTTTAGGAAGATCGGGAACGATATCACGAGGAATTATTCTTTCGACGTACGACCAATCAATTGAAGCCTCATCGTATGAAGTATGCGTCTCTTCTGGAATCAAATATTGGTAATATAGAAATAAATCAATTGCATGAATGTTCAAGATGCATAGTCAACTTTAACTCTATATTGGGAATGTTGAATAGTGCATACCCTTCTGCGGAATGGCCTTCTTCCAGGGATTGAGCCATGGCTTATCTTCTGCTGTCGATGGGGCATCTTCAACATATTAATTAACACCAAGATTAGGAGAGTATCTTCAATTTACGTTCGCAGAAGTGACTTACTGTTGGATGTGAATCGAGAGGAGAATCTAGAGATGCGAAACAGTGAAGATCGAAGCATTTTCTAGAACTCGCAATGAACCCTTGACTCAACTTTCCTCAAATATTGTTCCCGATACCAACGGATGTGTAGAACAAAGTAGTTCACTTCAACAAAACTTTATCCAACAACAAGGAACAAAACAACAACGAGGCATGAGATGAGGCACTTCAATAAAATAAGCCGTTAGAGAAAATGCAATGGAAAGTAATCATTTCAAATTATGTTCTTCTTGGAAATGAACAAGGGCAATATGTACAAATAACGAGATCATTAGGAAATAGTAAAACGATAACAGAATTATTAGAGCAGACAAATGAGATTCAAGATAATTCTTCTTTTTACTAATCAAGAAAGCTTCGATTAGTTATTATTTATCATCGGTTTCTCCCTTGTCAAACCTTCTGACTGGCGATAATCTTCTTCGAGTAATAATCGAAGATCCACAGACGCTGCAAAAATAAATAAATAACAGAAACCAATAATATTATTTGTTAGCAGGGAAACTATCACTAGCATGTAGACAACCTACCACGTAAAAACTATCTTAATTGTGTATAAAAATAAGATAATACCTGGTCCGCCTCCATCTGCATCACCTCCGGATAATCTCTGAGGAAAGTATGGAATCGAAGACGACCAAGCATCTTTTCCATATGTGCCTCAAATACAAGAATGAACATGCACAACATGCAGTATTGGATATTTCATTTTATTTTAAAGTACATACCTTAGCATTATCGAGATGGTGCTTGAACGACAATTCAATTCCAGTGATAAGATTAATGGCGAATGGCTTCTTCTCGCTCTTCTTGCTGTAATTAAGAAAAATGTATTTAATAGGAACCATTCTAACAAATAAAATACTAACTTGGACTGCCACTTCTCCGGGCAGCAATGAGCGATAATGAAATTCTCAGCTTCCTTCAGAATCTGATCCGAGGAGAAGTAATCAGCACACTTGAGAAGGGACACATACGAATTTCCTGAGAAACATTGTAAGACCAAATTTTCCTTGGAGAAATTGAACTCACCGTCCATCGGCTCATTGATAACATATGCGCGACGTAAAAATTGATGGAAGTCATCTGCGGTGATTCCCTCCAACTTCGACAAGTCCAAAAATCTCTGTATGGAGATTAGTAAATGGTTTAATTATTTGGGAAACACACCGTCTGAGATTCGATGAACGATGGCTGCATGAAGCAATTTAAGAAATAATTAGATCGCGACGCGAGAATCTACAACAGATTATACGAATATCGGCAAATGTGAAACATACCGTAGAAGAGACATCGAATCTCCTTCCTCCGATCTCGACCGAGCATTTATCCAAGCATCGCTCATGATTAAAGCTGTCGTACGCCATCTGATAAAAGAGAAGAATTAGGCATTGAATATAAATATTTGATCATACCGATTAATTATTTACGAGAACGAACTACTCTAAAATTATACCAAGAAACGAGCTGCCGCGATACTAAGTATAGTATAAATAAGGTACGTTGAACGTGGTCCTCCCTAGGTACGTTCTCTATAATTATCTTTTGATTGGGCCACAAAAAAAGGAAATCGACCGATCTACCCTCAGATATGCCCCGTAATTACGCGTAACCTGGATCGAATAGGGATACAATAGCGATGTAACTGCACCCCATTTACCAACACGTATTTAGCACCGCTTTAGAACTACAGTCACGTACTCCGTCAAGCGAAAGAAAAAAACAAGCAAACAAATTTCGCAATAATTAAAATTTGAAAAAAACATTGCGAAATTTCACATTTTCGCGAATTCTTGAATTACCGTAATCGTGCATATTCGGTGGTTTTGTCTGTCGGCTAGGTCACATTTAACACCTCTTCAAATTAACATTTTTAACATAAATTAACATGAACATGAATATAAATTAAATTTGCTCACAGTCAGATAGAAATTAATAGAATACCATTTGCATTTAATTTATTTGTTCATTCATTCGTCACACTCTTTTATTCTATTCTCTCTCTCCACTCACGGGTGGTCGCTACATTCATACTGGCGTCATCCATCTCAAGATCAACTACTCGCACAGATCGAAGCGTCCACAATGTAAGGCATATCCATATAGAAGATATACATTATACATGAAAGGCACTCCCAAGAGCAAAGCAGAATCTTTCCCCGAAGTACTTCATACCATTCGAAGCCATCGATAGTTCTATCAAGGTATACTGTATCCCTCATTTATAGCTACAATCGTCATTTCAGTTACAAGAAGTTAGTCTAAAAGTATCAAAGAGAGATGAGAATCCGATTGAGTGAGATGAATTGCATCTTTTCTGAAATGTTCCCATTGATTCAGAAGTGCATTCAATGCTCGATACAAAGTGACATGGGTTGGATCGAGTAGCCATTTCGAAAAGGAATTCAATAGAGTGAAACATCGATTGCACACTGTACTCAAAGAGGGAAAGGTTCAATCTCATTAACATTTTCCAATTCTAAATGATATTTTAATAGAATGAGATGGAGAGAAACTACATTGAGAGCACGGACGAATCTGTGGTGAACACTCAGGTATAATGAATAGAAGAAAGATAATCAATGAATAATTTGAGGAATCGCATACTTACGGGGAACTTGTTATCGTACTCAAACTGCACTACAATGATGTATTACTGTACTCAATGACCGTGTCTATTCATTTGTCTTTAGGATCAAGGAGAGATCTCAACGGAGAGATACAAGAAGCGATTCTCCATTTCATCTCGAGTGAAAGACGTCGTTCTATGGATCGAGACACTCAAGTACCGTAATCCACACCCATACACCATCTTACACTATTTTAGACCGACCTTCCTATCATGCAATGATCCAGTGATTATCTACGAATTGAGAGGAGGAAAGATGCCAGAAAGAGAACTCAAAAAGGTAAAGGTATGATCGACTCTCTTAGATTCTTCAGAGTTGATTAATTTCAGTTGGAGGATAGTCAGAGACTATGCGATGTAGCAGGAAAGAGTACATTCCTCCCAATTGTCGTCGATCGATCAAATATGCTGTACACTGAATGAGAAGAGACTCATTTCCATTCAATATCACGTCTTCATACTCATAAATCGACTCTGGTCTCATTATCTATCGATTGTATCGCAAAATGTGACAAACTATGATGGGAAATGCGGAATATTACAAGATGAAGGGAATGAGAGCCTTCCTTTTACGAGGATAATTATCGAATTTCTCCTTGTACCATCTGAAATGAGACCATTTAATCTCACTTAAAGCATACGTTATACTCACTGATGATGTTGAATGGCTCTCGGTCCAATATTAGCGAAAGTGAAGAAGGAAAAGGCGGCAGCCGGGATGGATCTGAATAAGATTACTGTAGGATGGAAGAGTACGGTAGATCAGAAAAAAGTGATAAAATAGTTAACCTCGCAACGAGGAAGTATCCAAACCATTCGATTATCTCTCCGAAGAAATTTGCCCCTGAGACATACTCGAACATTCCACCTGAAAAGGAATTGAATATTACGTTAAAAATAACTTTGAATGACAATTTCACCTCTAGGAATCTTGTACTCTGTCTCTCCTTCTTTCCTCAGATTTCTCAGAATTTCATCCGAATGCAGATTTATAACCATTCCACCGAAGAAAAGAACGAATCCTGGGCGAAGATGGATAAATTGATCTTTGATCTCTACGACTCACCGAGAATTGTAATTGGTTGTCGGAAGTGTCCGGGCTCAAAAGTGTAATACCATGCATGGTAGAATCCCTGGAACGAGAATGGATATAATAAAGCGTCGATAATTCTCACCTGAAGATATCCATTCCACAAACAAAATACAAAGGCCGACGCAACAATCGAAAGAGGAGTTGGCTTGGGATTCTTCAGTTGAAGAGGGAAGATGAATGTTCTAGTTAGACATGGCATTGAGGTTTAAAGGAAACAATGTATACCTGTTAGTGTAATGGGCGACGATAAGAAGAATAATGATTTTGCATCCTAGATTGGGTGCTTCCCAGAATGCAGCTGCAGGGAGAAGGAAGGAGGGAGCTTCTTGGATCAACCAACCCCATCGAGCGGGTATCGATCTCTGCCAATACTGTTCCTTTGTTGATTACGGTACTTTTGAACTAACTGCATTGACAGGGGCATATCTTCCGTAATGAGCCTTCATTCCAAGAAGAAGAGTAATCATAGTGACTACTCCACTTCCAATCATAATCCATGCCAGAAGAATGAAGAAATTCTCACTCATCCAATTTACCATCTACAAATAAGAAGAATAGATCAGAGAGAACATTGAAGTAGCAACAAAACGGGAAATCTGGACGCGAAAGAATGAGCATTTACTTTTTTTTTTCAAAGACGAGTAGGTTGAAACATCACGAGTCTAAGACTAACTATGCGTCTCACTGCAGTGAACTGATAACAATGATAAGACAGAAAAGCCCCGATATGTAGAGTAGAAATAATCACAAATGTCTCAGAAACTATTGATTCTCATCAAAATCCCAAAGTATAAATAGTATTCGATGTGTAACGAATAGCTTGAGTGGTAATTCATCACATCCACTTTTATTCTATATTCTGTATCAACAGGAACAATATGAGATGCGAATGCCCGTACAGGAATGCAACAATGAATACAATCGACACTCGTTGAAATGTTTCAACTTGAACAAGATTAGGATGGAAATTTAGATAGAGAAGGATGAAGAGAGTACGATTAGTAATGGAAGGATTGAAGTGAAACAGGATGAGACATAGAATAGATAAGGCGAGAGAGCACACCTCATAAAGAATGAGAGATGAAAGGCACGAATCGAGCAAGTTAACGAGACGATGATATTAAAAAGAGGAAAGCACCTACTAGAAACATAGCTAAATCATTGTGGAACGTACCATAAAGTGAATAGTTGAAGAGTGAGAAACAATATGATGGGAAATTGTTTACGGTAGAAAATGTTGTAGGGATTGGGAATAATCAAGTTTGAGAGAAATCTCTGAATGGAAGGGCAGTCTTCTTATACTCAGCAATAGGAGAAGGAGGACGGAAGACTCGTTTGACTGCTGGCTCATTCGTCCATTCTACAATACATAATCTTATTGTAAGAAATCGAACGAAACATAAATTTAGAATGAACATAATGCACTCTTCAACAAAAACTAATTTGCATTTCTAAATAAAGTGCGTTCACAAAAACTCCCTCCAATCTATTTGGTCTTTGATCTATTGCCCTCAATAAAATTGAAGGTAGTAGAAGACCTTCCTAGGAGGAAATTTCAAAAGGAACGAGTACGCTTTTATAGCATAGCTCTTTGGAAACTAGAACTAGAGCCTTCATGACTAATTATCATAAAACAGACAAAAATAATAAAAATGGAAAAATTTACCAGTCTTCGCAGTCAGTTCTGCCCTTCCTGCGTATCCGTAAGGAGAGGAACTATTACCTGAAAGTGAATACTATAAAGGAAAAAAAGAAACACATTATCCGCAAATATCAGCATACGACGTAGGTCTAACATCAATATATGCGAAAAACATAACAAAACAAAACACAAAAATACTTGCCCACTATCCGGAATGACGGGGGAGGCACATTGGGGTTAAAAGCGGGGCCGTGAACAGGCTGAGCAGTGGCCAAAACTGACTGTTTCATCTCGTCTTAAAGACATATCATCAGGATAGAACGAACTATGGAAATAATCTTACTCGATTGCGTGACTTGCATGTGCGCTGTCAATATTGCTTTCAAGAACGACTGGTCCTTAAAATGAAAAAAAAAGTATTGGCACGTTAGTTTTTAAAACCACGATACGCAGTTGTAGATATACAAATAAAACTTATTACCTTGATACTCATCGTCATCATCGCCATCAGAAATTCCATAGGCTTTACTCGCTCCAATGATGTACCTGTGATAATAGTGATAATGATGTGATTAATATAATAGAATGAGATTCTAATCACGTTATATTCAAAGAAGCAAGAACAAAGACTCACTGAGACTCAAGTCAGCAGTGGAAGCCGGGAGCTGAGAAATCAGCCCCTTTTTCTTCTCCAGCACATCATTCTCCCACTCTTGGAAATTTTTGACATACGTGCGATACTGCGAAGTTCCAACGAGACCCCTGGAAACGGAAGATACAGCTTAGAAAGAGCACTGGAGGAATATCAACTAGGGGCGATTGTAAAAAAAATGAAAGCTAGCTAGCTTACTTGTTCTCGTTGATCCATTCGTCGAACTGTCGTTTGTGCTCGGAATGGCCCTTATCAATGTCTCGCAGCGCATCATATATAGCCTAGGAACAAAATAGTTAAGAAAGAAGAAAATATAATCCCTTATGGAAAACGAAAACGAGTTCAACCGAATTTCATCGGAGGGGTGAAACTAGTGATTGTAGTGACTAATATATTTCCACGGCGTCACTACACACCTGTTCATTGCTCATTTTGCACGAGATGCAAGGTGATACAGCCCTAATGAAGACCTCAAAATGGAAGCAAACGACTTTCGAAAAGTTGAATAAAGGAAACCGCAACGCGTGGAGACGAGCGAAGCGTATAAATGTCAATGTGTCAGATATATTTCACAGTGTCAGATCGAAAGTTACAGTACAGAGCTCTGCGGAGGATTTTTTTTTACATTTCACTATCATTAAATTTGTTGTTTAAACGCTAATCAAGCAACTGGAGTCCAGACTTCATTTATTTCGACTGAATGTGTTTCTGCACAATGAACGTTATGGGAAAGCGACTCTTCTGAGCATGCTGGAGGTCGCTGACGAGTAGATCAACCATCAATTCTTAGGCTTCTCATTCTCCTTATCCTTAGTAGAGGAGGAATCAGCACCAGCTTCGCTCGAACCTTGAATTTTAATCAACTGCGGGGTATGAATTAGCTTCTAACTTTTCTTGGTACTTCCATCGTTCGTTCCCTCGTGAGGAAGCATGTCCACTTTGTCTACAATACATTAATATTATTATTACACCTATTGTCCATCCTTTCTTACATCCGAGCACGGGATTCTTGTTCATGTCCTCCATTACGTAATTCGACTTGACATTCTAAAGATCAAAGATCAGATTGAAAGACTCCTTTTAATCGCATACCTTATTGTCATCTTCAGTACTCTTGTTCTTCTTCGAATTCTTACGAGATGAATCGACTTCATGATGTGCCTAGAATGTATAGATAGAAGGGAAGGGAAGGGGGGGGGATATCTACCTGATCACTCTCTGCAGATCCTTTCTTCTTTTCGTCCTTCTCTTCCTTCGAATCTCTCGATTTGTTCTTGCCTGGTACTTTCTTCATCTTCTTGATGATCTCGAATGGATTGACAACAGGAGGAAGAATGGGTGGGGGAGGAGGAGAAGGGGGAGGGGCAGAGACAATTGGAGGAGGGACCATTCCAGGTGGCATTGGCTTCTTCTTCTCACGAGCTGGTACCACACTCAAGTGATGGGGATTCACATGAGCTTCCACTCCAATCTTAGCGAATTTCGACGTCTTTCGGAAGTCTGAAATGAGGAACTACGACTCAATGGGATTACTGTAGCTACCAATTCGTCTCTTCTCTGATTCATTGTAGTCTCGAACCACTTCGGGGAATGTCATCTTCTTATTCTTCCTACAGTAACATACAGTATCAGTCAACTACCGTACTCTTATCGATTCCATTCACCTGTAGTCCATAGCAGCCAATTCATCCTTCACTATATCCATACAGTCAGCTGCCATTCTCGGATCAGCATGATTTGCTACTTTCTCTTGAACAAGAGCAGCTCGCACCTTCAAATCCGTACAATATGTAGATTGAGAGAGATACAGTATCCACGAATCATGGGATACAGTATCCTCTTACTTGTCTGACACAGACAGGATCCTTTGCTCTCGCGAACCAAACTCGAATGAATGACTGAAGAGAATTCTTCATTCCCTTATCAATATTATCTTTCGCGTACTCCTTTAGCATATTTAGTGAGTGCAGTCTTGGCTGCAGCCACTGAATTCACTTCTTGACCATCTTTTCCTCCAGAGATATATAGGATTATATCTCCCACCTTAGAAGGAACGAGTACGGTAGGGAGATGAATTGAAAACTGACTTGAAAGACTTTCTTGGCCACTGATTTCCATCCTCCATCAACTGAGCTGACCATACAACGGAGATTTATAGCAGGCTGAAGAGAGATGATGAATGAAGGGAGAGGGGAGGGGAGGGGGGGCGAGGACCTTGACATTGAATCCGATCGATGAATTGGGATAGAGAACGAGAAGAGCTTCGTAGAATTCGAATCCTTTCGGAAGATCCTGAATGAACGAGAGAGTAGATGGAATACTTCCTATCTTCATTCTTCTACCTCAGAAACGAGCATCTTTGGCATGGGCGATAACTTCAATCTTCTCAATCTCCTTCGAGTTATCTGCACTTCGAAATCAACTTTCTTCCCTCCAGACTCTCTAAATTAATTAGTGGATGATTAAGAGGGGAAGGGATTCAACCTGAGTACTTCCTTCTTGATATCTTTGAATAATTGTCTCGATTCCTCTCTATTCGACACTTTCTTTCCATTTATAGCTATCACTTGGTCACCCAAATCGATACTCTGCATCATTCTTTATTAATCATCTCTGTGGTACGGTAGTCATACCGTAGTTGCGCAGACGGGTGCTCCAGATACCGTATTCTCCATTGTGAGCTTGATTTTAGACTCATAATAAGTCTGCAGATGAACTGACACCTGAACCAATTATTTTTGTTCTCCAGTACCGTAACCCAAAGTGGGATATCTACCGCAAATCACTTACCGTTTCCACTACGAAGTCATCTTCAGAAAGTTCTTTCAATTTCTTCATAAATTTGACCATATGTTTCTCATCGACATCATTTTCTCCCTTTCCTTTTCCACTCTTTTTGCTGTCTTTCTTCCTTGGAGGATCTTTCTGCTTGTTCTTTTTCTTATCACTCGATTTCTTCGCGACTGAAATATCGAGTACAATCAATATACCTTATCCAACGAACTGCTCATTCCAGATGGGAGACGAGGGACAACCGTCCCAAATGGACGGATTGAAGAGAAATGGAAAGAGAAGGGATAGCTAGGACACCTCCACAATAAGAATGAATGGAAATTTAACAATTTATAAGATGAAAAACAAATTATCTATTCGAACATCTTTTATTGTTCTCTAAAGAAAATTCAAGTTAACTATTGTAGTTCATTCAACAGAGAATGTCTACCATGATCAAGGATATATTTCGACTGAGAACACTAATCCGAGAGAAGCATTTAGAAATATATATTATTTTATTCGACCCATATCGCACATAAAATTCACTCGATTTAGAAGAGACATCGGTTAGTGTTGAATCAATTGAATGTTACAGCGGTTATAAGTGAAAATTATAAGCATTATGGTCTGAGGGGTACTCGATTTGTCATTAAGGGGTCAATATGGCTCAAGAAGGTCAATTATCACAATCCATGATAAATAATAACAACAATTAGATAAAAACTGATATCATTTGAAGCTAGGAACAGACATAAGTACATTTTGTATACGTAAAAATATTGATCTATAAGTCATCCATTCTATAAATGAGATAAAGTTTGAATTGGAGAGTCCTAAACTTGCCTAATCAACATTCTTTCCATCTCCTGCTTTCAATCCCTTATAATCCTTCATCGATTCGAATAGAAGGATATAATAGGTAGTGACGACTGCCATTGCTTCCAGATTAGTCACTCGGAAGAGAGATACTGCCAGCATACAATAAAACACCCCTCAAAGTAGGAACTCAAACATGGGATCTATACTACAAGAGAACAAAGGTGTAATTAGATGGAAATGACCAACCAGTAATCTTCTCCTTCGCTGAATCATCCACTGCTCTAAGCATATGAGAGAAATTGAGAAGAGAACAGAAGGAAAGAGTCTGAATGGAACTATTACTTATCTCCTTCAAGTTGAAGGCTTCAACCAATAGTCATTATGGGAAATGCAAAAAAATAGAAAGAAACTGACGACGAATGAAAAAAGAAGAGGATGAGGATGTTCATAGAATACATTGAGGACACCTTGGACATACGAATTAGCAGTTCCTTCAGAGATTGAACGTTGGAAGACTCCTGAAAGCAATTAATGATAACACAGTGGATGGAATAATACATTAACAAATGTGTTAATATCTCACCCGATGGTCCGTCTCTCACATTTCCAGCCAATCCAATAGACATGAGAATAGAGATAGAGAAGATAATAAAAGCTATTCCATTCTTCGAATGAGTGCCTACTTTCTATAACCAAATAGTTCATCATTCATTCTCCCCTCATTGCAACTCACGAATAGATTGATAAAGAGGAAGGATGCATATCCAAGATTGATATTATGAGAGGCGATAGAGACAGAGATAACAGTGAGAACAACTCGACCTACAGCACGCATTTGAAGACTACAACGAGTAATACGACGAGATCTGAGATTGAGGATGACATAGTACAACCCCCTTCCTATCAATTGACTCACATCAATCGAATAAGAGGTTGAGCAGGTAGACAGATTAGGACGGATACCAATCTTGCTCCTCCACCCCACATCCAATATGTAAGGAAGTTCCTTTCTACCTCGTATCGCAACGTTACAGTCAACAGTCTAGAAAGAGACGATTAATTCATCCATGAAAAATTGAAAATGAAAACATACGCAGATCCTATGGCTCCGGTGAGAAAGAGACCAGTGTAGAACTAAAATGGATTATATGGCAATGTAATAATCAATCAAGTGAATACTCACATAATCAGGGAGATCTCCGTAGATATAATCGAATGGAGGAGGAACTCGGTTCAGAGTGATTACGGGAATCATAGCGAATATGAAGATAACGTAAAATAAGAAGAAGGGGAGCGAAGTCGAGTCCATCAATCGCTGTAATCAATCAATGTATTCAACACTATAGGAATTGAGCCAGAATGCAAGATGAATGAATAATTGCTTACTCTATACATAGTTCCAATCACTTCGTAATGTGATTCAATTTCGTATTCACAATCGGGAGTGCCTCCTATTCTAAGTATTCCCTTTAGTCGTTCAGTTTCAGGGAAAGCAGGGAAGATTCGCATGTACATCCATTCACCCTCAAGATTAACTATCTAATTATCATTCTACCACGTACATATTGCAAGAGAAAGAATACCTCTTGAATACTGTAAGTAGTGAAATTTTCAGCAGATCGGAAGGTGAGATCAGCGTGCCTTGCTGAAATATAGTCATTCTTAATCATAAATGACACATTGAGGAGGTTCACCTGTAATTCCTTGAGAACAAGTGAGAGCTCTCGCACGAATATACGCAATCATATCATACTGTCGCAGATCCAAATCAATCTTCACATATGGATACTGTAACAAGTACTCTCTGACGGATCATAATTTGTCAATTAGTCAGTTTGCTTTCTATCCGTCGCATATCAAAGCCTAATTTCAGTATGATAAAGAAATAATTATATACTTACTTCTTCAGTAAATTTGACTTTTCTCTTTTCCTCTTGGATATAAATGGAATTATTGAAGAGAGGTTGGGGGTCTTTCCTAGATTCAACTTTATTCTCAGCTCCTATTTTATGCACATAAAATTCCTTGACCACCTGAAATAATGAATTGATATCACCAACTTTTCATGTATCGTAAACCTGTCTACTGGCTTTCATCACTCCACCCTTGGGCATTTTCCATTCCATTCCGTATCTGATAGACAAGTCACTGATGTGTCTGCAATAGATATATCCCCAACAGTTCACTGATTACTCCCCTATAACTCCTTATAAAAGAATGAGAATACTAACTTGATTAATTGATTGCACCAAGCGAGACAATTGTGATCGACATCAGTAGCCACATCTCTCAATGACCAAGATGGACGATATAATACACGAGAATCTCGAGTACCCGCAATCACTCCCATTTCTTTCGTATACTACAATACATTCGTATAGTTTTATTCCCCTCCATTTAACCAACCTTAAATGGATTTCTTGCAAGATGATCAGGTACCATGAAATCTTTGATACCACCACTGTACGAAATAAGAGTGATATGAGATAGTTCATCCGTACGATTATTCCATGCCTTATATTACACTGATTAGAGATAAGGTTGATTCTACTTACTTTCATAGTGTTCTCATAAAAGGCCTCCATGTAGAAATCAGACATGAAAGGAGGTGCATTGATAGGAGCTCCGAGAGTAATCACCAGATCCATCCATTCTGAACTCACATAATTCATTCATATCCCACTCAACGATATATTACTCGGATCAGCTCTTGGATGGGCTGGAAGAGAATGAAGAATTGTCCCTCCGAATGAATGACCCATTAGAAGGAGCTTAACGGGAAGATATAACATTGAGTAGAGTCATAAACAAGCATACCTTCTTAACTCCCGTCGGAGAATATGTCTTCAGTATAGTCTCTATCGATTTCACTACGAATTCTCGTTGACGAATAAGAGTAGCACCAGAGAGAAACGAAAACTCCTGTTAGAGAGATCAGAGAAATACTAACAATCTCTTGTGAACGAACCTCGTCGAAATCACAAGCATAGAAAACAAATCGATACTTGAATTTGTCGCCCAATTCAGCCGTGCTATTGATTATGGTAGTAGCCAGAGAACGAACCTGATCAAAAAGATGAATTATGTGCAGTCTAAAACAATGCTTATCACCTGCTTCCCTGAGCCACTACTGCCAGGTACGAAAAGAACAGGAATGTCAACATCGAGAACGCTTCTGGAGAGAGATAGGAAGGGATCAGTAAGCATCTTAGTCAAGTTCGATAACTTACTCATCTCTATATCCTTCATGATATCGTAGTAACGTGTACTTTTCCACATTGTTTCCTTGTACGGGGATTGGCTAAACAAGATTTTTTTCAAATATTGACGAAACTATATACTCACATTGAAAATCATCGGCCTGTAGATGTAAGTCATGCCGCATTCGTTTTTCTGGAGATGTATAATTAAAATGAATATGGGAAGGACGCACATACGGCATGGAGCTTCTGATGATAAGAGACGACTAGGCCGATAAGTCCGAGAATGAAGACGAAAAAGAAGATTTCCGCCCAGACCTTGAATTGAAGTTTAATTATGTTCAACCATTATCTCTTACCCAGATATTGCACATTTTCTTGTGCCTTTCCCTTTTCTCACGTCGCAATCTCGCTGCAGTTTCCAACTGAATGGGTTATTAACAATTCTTGATGGGCGATCACCTACCGGATTGGGGAATTCATCAGTGTGCACGTACTCATCGAATCGTCGACCTCCATCTGCATCCTGAAACACGTCGGAAGTGAGTCACAGGCTGGCAGGAAATGGCTGGCTGGTTGGAATGAGGAATGAAATTTAACATTGACACAACAAGTAGCCAGAGGAAAGGAGCCTCTTCAATAAATAAAGCCACAGCAGAACGTGTAACTTTTTCATCACTAACAAAATTTGAAGTGGCAACATTAGTTAACTTCATTAGGATATATCGATAGAAATAAGCAGTGATCACTCACGAAAGGGTCTCGTCTCCGTCGCGTACTGAAGTCTTGATGCCTCACCATCGATATGTGCACAGTGTACTAAAGAGACAAAGCGGAGCAGAGAGAATGACAGAAAAAACTAGATAGCCAATCCGATTAAGAAACTCCATCACTAATATTTTTGAATTCCCGGACTTTTGAGATACGGTAATGTATGTTGTGTCAGATTGTTTATTAAAAATTTATTTTGATTTTTTTCACCTGACCAAATTTGACTATATTTTTTTTATTAATACCACACAGGAAAACTTAACTTTCATAAAAATAAATAATAATATTTTTCTTTAAAACTAGTACTTGATTCCATCTAGTGCATCTCTTGAAGTACTGTAACTGTTTTCGAATTTTAATATTTTTATTTCGCGAAAATTTCGGAATTGCGTTAGGTTGTTTCTATTTTTCTTCTAATCTTTCATCTCCTCCAGGTACAGTCCTCGGAAGTTAATTTCTGATGGACGAAGTAGAGATCCACGAGACTCTGGACGAGCAAATCGCCTCTTCTTTGCAAGCAGCACAGAATGCACCGGTTAAGGAGAAGCTTCGACATCTCAAAAAGGTGAGTAGTTTCATTGAGGTATGGGAATTGATGGGAGAATGTATTGTAGACGGAGGAACTTCTCCTTGATCGAGAAGGTGGCGCTCATCTCATCGATAATTTCCTCGATGAAATGCTCGAGTTTTCGGAACTCCCTAGCCCTGCAATCAAGATCTTCGTTCTCAGCTTCATTGAGAAAGCGTGGTACGTCGTTGTTCATACTGGGTTTCTTGGTTCAGATACGGTCCACTTTGAAATATTCTTTGCAGTAAAAAGGATGCGGAAGTCATGAAAAAGGCTATAAACACGTTATATCGACTTCTTATGACTGAGAATGAGAACAAGTCTGTCATCAAGAAGGTTCCTTTTGCACAATGTTGCTTGATTGTAACAAAAATGTTAATTTGAGGCTATGCTCACCTGCATGAATATCTACAGTATCTTATTGAGATGGGCCGTCCAAAGGAAGGTACGTTGCAATCACCATTTCAATTTTATTTATACATTTAAGAGTGATACGGAAGTTGAGTCTTGCTGGGACAAGTTTTCGACTCTCAAAGGCCGTATTATGTTCCATATAGATAGCGAAAATGAAGGGTGGGTCGTTTATCATCTCTATAGATAATGATTCCCTATTCATTTAGTATACGAACAAGAGCTATTAAATTCCTCGAGATGGTAGTTCTGGCCCAGTCAATCGGAAATGATGTCAGTTAAAAAAAAGTTTATTTCCGTTTTTTCTAGTCACAAAGGTGCATTTTTTTCGATTCAACTATGTCAACAAATTTTTTTTCAGAAACCCGACGAAGGTCCGAGGCGATTGATGAGTCTGGGAGAGATTCCTAGAGATCATCGATTTATCAGGTAAACTAACATTGCGTTCTTGTGAAGATTTTGTGCCTGGTTGAGAAGCGAGAAGAGACTAGAATTACTCTCATATTTCAGTTACCGTAAGATGTCCTCTGAGGCTCAGCATTCGATGCAATCCCTTATTGATCAGACATCTCTTCCTCATATCTCCAGTCAGAATCTTCTAACGGTCCTCTGCGCAATCTGCAATATTGGTATACTCAATAATTTTGTTGTTTTATTAAATTAAAATTCTCGAAGTGGAATATTGAAGTCGTATATCTTGTAATTTCAGTTCGTCAGCGACCTGAATTTCTGCCTCGAGTAGTGGATGCAATCGATGTTCTCCAAGTGAATCTTCCTCCCACATTGGGAACTTCCCAAGTGAAGGCTGTTAGAAAGGAACTGAAGATGCATCTTATTCGATTGATGAAACTTCCTTCTATCGTCCCTCATGTTAACAAGATCTCCACTCTACTTTCTGATCTGGGAGCTAGTCAGGCTGTCAGTTTATTATTCTACTTTATGCCAATGGCTTACTAATAGAGTGAATTGAATGAATGATTTGCAGGAGATCCAGAAAGTGATGCCAGCAGAAGCGAAGAGAAAACCAACGGCACCATTGAAAGAAGATGAACCAGCAATGAAGAAGAGAAGAGATCTACCTGGTACGAGTAGTGCTGTAATGGATGATGATGAAGAGGAGGAGGACGAAGAAGGGAAGAAGGAAAGAGTCACCATGGACAGTGCTATCGATGTAACACAGAAGTCAGTACCATCTCTGTTCACAAATAATCTCAACTAATCTATTTCAGTTATATCTACTCCCGTCTCAACCATAAGGTTGTAACCAATCTGGTCTTGATTTCTCTCGTGAGTATTCTCTGTCTTCGTTTCTTTGCCTACTTCATTACTTCATCATTTATTTATCTAAAATAATCAGGCAACTCTTCCCGATGTGATGCCTCCTGCATTCCAATCTACATACACACCAATCGCCTCTGCCGGATCTGAAGTGAGTCGCTATATATATATATTCCTTGCTGACAATTAATGATTGAATCTGAATTATAAAGAAAATTCTAGGAGCAACGTATGCGCCTGGCTCGTATGATTGCCACTCAAGCGAATTCGAAGGGAATCGGACCAGGAGCGGAGATGTTGAAGGAACAGAAACTAAGGGCAATTCAGGGTATGTTAGAAAATTTAGAATGATTTGAGCTCCGATCATAAATCATTACATTTGAAGCAAAATGTTAATAGAAAATGAATTTTATAATTTGAGAGCGAGCAGTTGCCCGTAACGAAGGAGCACTTATTCCTCCCACTCCTGATCATTTCCTCAAGACTGAAAAGGGAAAACTGCCTCCCAAAAGACTTCCTGCTAGAGTCAATGTGAGAAGATTTAATAATTTATATTTATTGATGATCGTAATTGCATGATTGCAGGTGCCTCTTCCTCCTCCAACTGCCATTGCACCGAAGAGTAAAGTACAAACGAATATCGTGTCGAGTTGTAAGGAGATGACTGCAGAAGAGAGAGATAGACTGTTTATGATAACACTCGAGAGATTGATGGATACAGAGAGTAAGAAGGGAGGAGGGGGGGGGGGAGGGGGATGGAAGGGAGGAATTGGTACTCATTAAGGACGAGCTCAACAAGGAGGAGCAGCACAAGCTCAGCATAAGATTCTCGTTAGACTTGTCTCAAGATTCCAAGAGAAGAATGATATTCTAGAGGATAAACTCGTCGAATTTATCATTGCACAGCATGTCAGTTTACAATCATATTCTTTTTCGAATGAGGCCGTTTTATGAATGCTTAGTTAATGTGAATAATATGAATTCATTGCAGAAGAGTAGATCAGAGTTGGCTCTTCTCTGGGTAGCAGAGATGTACGCTCAGTATCAAGGGTACGACTATTTAAAAAAAAATTTTTATTTCAATTTCAATTTCTTTTAGATTCACTCTTTGTTTTGCAAAATCGCATGATGATGGACGACTAACTCAACCAGAGAGACTCGCGAGGTGTGATAATATTGAAAATAAAAGAGGAAAGGGAGGGAAGAAAAGTATATGTTTTAGATACAACAAAGTGCTCGTTCTCCTTCTTCGACGTCTTTTCGAGAGGGAATTACACAAGGAAACGTATGTTTATTCCGTATTCTAATGATGAACAAAATTGAATTGCAGAGTGTTCCACAAGATTCTTCTCGAAGCTCCTCTCCTCACTCCCGATGCTCTCTCTTATCTCAAATTGGCATGCACTGATCCCGTATTCCATCCTTTCGGTATTTATAATCTATCCTTGTATCTATCTTATTCTCAATTTGGTCTCTTTCAGCCATAATGACACTTCGTGAATTGGTTCTCTCTCGGAGCAGACAAAGGAGTCAATTGCTCCAGTTACTATTCCATCTCACTTTCTATGAGAAGATTGAGGTTTGTCTTGAATTTTTTTCAATAATTCTTCACATTTGGAATTATACGTATACGATGGGAAAGGAGATGGTAACGAATAAAAAAAATCTCTGTCAGATCCGAACTCAATCAGTGGAGACAGTGAAGGAGCTTTTCGAATTGCCGTATATGAAGAGTTGTGTTAGGAGTGAAGTGGAGAGTCAATTGGAAGATTGTACGAAGGAGTTTCCTCCGCCTCATTTTATTGTTGAAGAGGGAAGAAATGTATGGAGTGCTGCTTTATTCAAGGTATAAGAGAGAAGGGGAGGAAGATTGAAAGAATATAATAATTCAGGCTGCTCTCACTCTTCCATTGGCTACTCTCATTCACGATCATTCTCTTATTCATCTCATGGCCAAAGTATTCGCCAAGAGTACCAATAATGATTTCAAACTGGTCAGTTATTCAATTTGTGGAGCATAATGTGAATGAATCTTACAGGCAATAATGCGACAGATCGACAATTCAGTTAAATCGATAGGACAGGGATCGGAGGAGTTACTTAAGCTACTGGAAGAATGTCCACAGGGGGCAGAGTCATTCGTTGCAAGAATTGTTCATCTACTTACGGAGAGAGGTATTTATTCAATCCACAATATCAAGTAGTCTCTTCCCTTTATTCAGCTCCTGCCACTCCTGAGATTGTTCATCGATTAAAGAAACTTCACGATTCTCGTCAAACAGATGTTCGATTTCTCCTTCCCATTCTGCCTGGATTATCAAAGGTACCATTTATCTTTTCTCTCCTTACGAGATCATAATTAATCTGTGCAGGAAGACATCCTCATTCTCCTTCCCAAATTCGTCATTCATTCCACTATGGTCAAGTCATTCGGACAAGCTGCAAAGAGAATTCTATCGACCAAGAGTATGATTATCGTTCTGCTTTCCCATTTCATTATCCCATTGTAGATTCTGAATCTGGTCAGTATTCGATTACTCCAACTGAACTCATTGTCGAGTATCATAGGATTAATGCGACGACTCCTGAGGAGAAAAAGTTACTCAAAGAACGTAAGGAATTTATATCTATACCGTAATCTTGATTGGCAAGGATCTGTAATACAGAATGATTGATATCTTCCAATACAGATGTGCGTACTGTATTGACTGCTCATCGATCGATAACGAAGGAGATAATTTCATCAGCAATCGAAGAATTATTGAGAGTGAATCCCGTACCACAGCTACTATTCCATACTATTGTCATCGTGTATGAACTGGTCAGTTTACATTGAGTCGGCTCATTTTTTATTGAAGTTTTTGGCATGTTATATTTTTTTTAAATATTCTGACTATGATGCTCGGGAAACCTCTTTTTAACCATCTATGATTGTATTTATCTAAATTGTAATGTTTCTGTTTAGCACAATCATCTTCATGCTTTTCTCTCCAATGTTCTTCACAAATTGATTACTCGTGAACTATGGAAAGAGAATGGAGAATATGAGAAAGACTTCTTCGCTGCTATTGTCGCCATGCCAGATGTGTCATATCAGGTGAGTAGCACCCAGTGATAGTGATAATGAGTACTAAATGTTCATCATGATAATCAATGATTTTTTTACAGTCTAATGAGAAATGAGAAGGTTATTGCAGGTGGCACTGACTAAATTGGGTTTGGATGATCTAAAGAGACTTATGGAAAGTACGGATGAAGTTGATGTAGGTCGACTACTCAAGAATGCCCTTCCTACACTCTCGACGCACCAGCAGAAGTAAGAATTCAGAGACATAATGATCTGAATTGGCTATTCCTTTAGAGTTATCTCATACATAATTTCAGAGAAGTATCGGATGAAGTGCTGGAAGTGATTGGAGTGTCGGAGAGACCATGTGAAGTGAGAGAACGGGAGAGGAAAAGAGATCAAAAGGAAAGGGATGAAAGAAGAGAGAAAGAAGGAAGTAGAGTAAGAGATAATAGAGGAGATAAGACTGATAGACGAAGAGGAGAAAGAGAAGAGAAGAAAGGAGAAAGAAGTAGTTCAAGAAGAAGTTATGCCATTGGAGAACATCGATAGACTATCAATATTCATTACTTTCACTTTTCATATCGATTCTTTTACAGTGTATGAGTGTTTGAAACCATGTTCTGTACTAATTTCTTACGTTTGTTCAAGAATCCTAAATAGTATTGCGGGTGTTAATTTTTTATGCTTACTGTACTAAATGCAGATAATAGTCGTCAGTAATTTGAATAGAGTTTTTTTGTTGTTGTAAATAAACGAAACCGATGATAAAGAGTTATCGGGTTGATAAGTGGATTTTGATTATAATCGTCAGCCATTCGAATCATGGGGGATTATCTTGTTACCTAGTTGATCATATTGAGTGAGACAATCTAAATGTAAGATGAGAGAAGGATCGGAGATAGTAGAGATTGGAAAAGCAGTGTATGAAGTGAGGAAACCAGAACTACGGAATATTTATCGAGAATTTACTAATGGAGAAGGAAGAGTTACTACGCTGGGAATAACTGCACGAGATAAAGTGAGTGTATATGTGAAAAGAATGACGAAAAAGATGGAATCAACGATTGGACCTCACGTCATATCACAGGGTCATCAACGAATTCTTGTGGGAACTTCGACTGGTCGAGTATACATTCATGATCCATATGGAGAAGTGACTGAATGGAATCAGGAACATGAGGAATATAATATCATATACAGTGAGTATTAACTCATTCAATAGTGGTAACAATTAGGGATGCCGGATCGAAGTCGGTTTCGATTTATCCCTCACTTTCCCCCCCCCCCTTCCCTCTCTTTCAATCAAAACCGCGCGAGAGAGGCGATATGCAAAGAGGGTGCGGAGACTCCGCACGTTATCCACCCCTCATTTCCTCTGAAAAACAACGACGGTGCGGAGTCTCCGCACCCTCTTTGCATATCGTCTCTCTCGCGCGGTTTTGATTGGAAGAGAGGGAAGGGGGATTGGAGAGTTGCGGTTTTTTCGAAACCGAATCTGCAACCCTAGTAACAATGTACTATCTCAGTTAAATTGGGCAGTTTGATCTGCATGTTGACTAAAACAAATTATTTTAATTTTTAAATGTTTTAAGAGGATGAAGAACGTCGATCAATAACATCATTGGGAGGATATAAAGCAAGTAATTGGGATACGAAAGAAATGGAATATTTTGTATTCGTCCAAGTGAGAACATACGGAGTTAAGATATTCAGAGATTACTCTGATTCTCCTCCGAGGATGTATAAAGGAAAATTAAAGTGAGATTTTTGTATTCTTCTTTTAGCATTTATTAAAATGAAGATCGTTAATCATTTGTACCGAGAAATGTTCGCTTGCAGATGTTTTATACCCTTTCGAGATGTGGATTCTGACCATTATGGATTTTGCCCCATTCGAGCATACGAGAGAACTCTCTATATTCCTACTTCTGATCCAAGTTAGATATAGACAAATATTTTCTGAACAACACAATGTACTGATTTAATGATACACCATATCAGTGCTTTTTATCCTCAAAGACCAAAGCCGCTGCTCAGCGAATTTGGAGAACAAAGGGGCTCCCATGGTGAGAAATATTTAATTTTGTCCCGTTTACACTCTTCAATCGTTCCCTCCTGATTACAGTATAATAATAGTCATTCAGTGTATGGATCTACTGAGTGATTGTCCAGTAATTGGTGCTGAAGATGGATCTGTCGCTATCTATAGTTATAATGCATCAAGAGCAGACGGATCATTGGTATGTCTAATGAGTACTCATAATTAGAGTTAATGAATAGTTTTCAGAAATTATCTGTGATGGAAAAAATCTTCGATAGTCCTGTGTTCTCGATACTTGTATACGAATTGTTCAATCCTTCAATAATCGCAGGAAGTGTTGGTCATCCAATCAAAGTATTAGACGCGAAAACACTCGCCGTCAAACAGGAAATTCCCTTCCCTGCAAGGCTAGTGCTTGGAAAGAGATTGCCACCAAGGTGATGATAAACGCGGAAATTGTTTCAGTGCGAGAGCATGTGGTGCTCTGTGTTACACATGGTTCAGCCCCAAAGATGACAAGAAGTTCTTCATTGGAGGTGAGTATGAGAATGGAAAACATTTCAATAGATCTCATTTTCAGGTTTCTGGGATGGTTCTATCAGAATTTATCGACAGCAGAAAGATGGAAGTTTTGTGGAGAAGAATGTCATCGAGAGCCAACAAGTAAGCATTTGAAAATTATCTCAGTGTGCTATTGATCCTTTTTTTGTAAATTTGCGACATCGTCTCTCCATATTTACTTATGGTAAAGGGGAATATTAGAGTCCTGAAAATGTGAAATTAGTTAGCCTTTCGCCAACAAATTTTAAAAAATAAACATCAACTCATGAAGAACAACTTACCAAAGACCCAACTTTATTTGTTTTAGGTGGATGGGGATCGTAAATCTACAACGTCTCTCGTTTGGATGATTAAAGATGAATTATATTCGGCATGTGAAGATGGAAATCTATACTCGTATGAAATTATGAAGACTAGGAAATTGAATAAGGAGGAAACGGAAGAATATTTGAGGATGAAGGAAGAATCGAATAAGATTGGATAATGATATACTATGTTCCATTAAGCCATTCCCTTGTCATATTATTCCATGATTCGAGTTGTAAATATCATTCCTATTAGAGATCTCTTTCGTGAGGAGTCATCTTGCTCTCTTTACTATTTTTAAAAACGTTGTATATTTGATAAACCTGTAGCATGGAGCACTCATTTGTGCTGTTAGAGAGTTGTTAGAGATTTGCGACAAATCGCAAAATTACATATTTTCATACGAAAAAGGCAACGGAAAGAGGATGAAAAGAGCGAACGACTCTTCGGTAAAGAAAATATAATCAATGAGGATTCGGCAATTAGAACTTTGAACGAACGGCGTTATTCAATTTAAATGAGTTGCCTCACATTGTAAATGTACGACCTTTAAGGAATATCCGATTCTCTTCTTACTTCACATGATTTGTACAGTTTTGAACACATTCTTGATCACATAACAATTAAAAAGGGAAATAGATTGGAGATTCATTGGCGAGAGAAGAAGAAATCCCCGAAGCAGAAAAGACTATGAAAGAAGGATTCAATAAGAATTGAGATTAATTATCGATTGACAGAATGAACCCTCATCGACGAAATGAGTAGAGAGAACGAATGGAGGAATTGTAGATGCATTCTAGAATGATGAGATCATACTCAAATTGATCTTTGATCTCTCACCTTTCTGATCCATTCCTCGAGGTGTCTTGTTGTCGGTCTACCGTATTCTTTCTCGTATTTTCCGAATGGTCTCTCCATAACAGTCATAAGACAGAGGGAAACAATTCCATCGAATACCTATTAATATCAGTTATCAATCGATAGCCTCATTGATTCCCTACAATGAGTCCTTCTTCAATCTCATCTCCTTTTGTCAGACTCTTCTGGAATTCCTTGCAAGTCTTGTAAATGGATTCATATCGGGGAGAGATCTTCCAAACTGATTTCACCCATGCGAAACAGGCAGATGATGTGTAAGAAGAATCGACACTGATTATCACCTAAGAGGATACCTTAAATTCATTCCCTCTTTATTCCTAAACTTACTTGTCTCTTCACCTTCCAAATATTCTTTATAGATAGATCGGTAAGGGGATTGTTGACTTCTGAATTGAAATCATCCCTTCCTCTACCTTCCCTTCCTCTCTCTTCTTACCAGTATCATCTTGAGTGAGAAGGAGATCTCCAAATTGAGAATCGATCAATCGATCGAATGAAGTGAAATCCTTCTTGGAGAAACGAGTGAAGTCAGTGAAATGAAGGATAACAATCTGAGAAGAGATCAAAGATCAAATGTGGTAGGGGAAAAAGAGAAGGAACGGAGGAAAGTTCCCACCTCCTTCTTATGTTCCACAAGGAATCGATGAATGGCATGAAGATGATTCTATGAGGGACATTCAATAACAGTTAGTCGTTGAAATAGAAACCTTCAGATCTCCAGAGTACAATCCATTGAGTGCAAATAAATCTCCGTCTCTTGAGGCAACTTTGATGTGGAGATATCGTACACCCAATAGTAACTGAATGAAGAATAGAAAAGATCAGAGAGAAGAAGGGCAAGAGAAGAGCGGAAACTATAAAAACCTGAGTCTCGAGATTGACATGTTGATGTTTCATCCATCTTCCCAATGTTTCTTTGCCCAGTGGAAAAGAGGCCATTCCCCTCAAAGAATCCTTTCAGTCTCTCATTTATTTCCCTTTCTCAAACCTGATGTGATTGGATAGATCAACTCCCACTTCATCAGATTCATCCAAAATGTGAGAACAAGCGTTGTCTGATCCTGTGAAGAGAAAAATTATTTGGAGGGAAGGGACAGAAATAAAGAGACGGCGAGAACTAATCAAAGATTGCACAGTGTGTAATCAGTGATAAGTTCAATGCTCTGTTTCGAGCGATAACATTTGGGTGGGCCAAAATAGAGATTCAAGTCACATCTGGTCAGATCTGCTTTTAGCACCTCTGTAATAGATGAAAGAGGGAAGGAGACTGACCAGGGAGATAGAGTTGAGAGAGACTCTTTGATGTGGATGAAGATGAGAGAGATGACATCCAATCACACATCGTTCAATCTATAAAAGGAGAAGAGAAAAGGGTTGAGAAACGATGGAATCTGGCGAAAAACGACAAAAACCTCCAAGTGAAATGAACCAAAGTGAGATGAGCAAACAAAAAGAAGAGAGAGAGATCTGAATGGAGAGTTACTAGAATGAGAAGCTGATCAGATGGAAAGAATGAGGGATAAAAAGGAGAGGGGAGGAAGGGGAAGAGAAGGGAACCATTTGCATTCGGTTCGACATACCTAGAGAGTTCGCACTGTTGTGCAATGAACTGTTTTGAATAGAAAGGAGAGAAAGAGAGGAAGACTACTCACTCTTGTTCAGTACAATCCCCTTTAGAGAGATGACTCGTAGAGGGGAGGAAAGAGACTGAGCTGTTGCTCGGAAACACCAAGAATAACCTCACCTTCTCACTACATAAATTTCTTCAGTGTCCAATTATTCTTACCATCAAAATAGAGGGGAAGACTCTGGCTACAGTATCCCTTCCTAGATAGCAATTAGAGATGAATCCTTAGAGGTACCATTCATATGAGGGACAGGTGGATAATCCATTAAGGATATCCATTTAATCATAGAGAAATACCGATACCGTATCTAGATAGAAGAAAAGAGATCAAAGGAGTTGAGAAACGAAAATTCGAGAATGGAAAAAGAAGAAAGTTGCAAAGAGGAAAGGATGATGAATCGATGAGAATTCCGATATCCATAAGAAATTTGAAAGAAAAAGGAGAAGAGGTTGAATCATCTATAAGAAGACATCTCAATAACTGAGAGAATGAGAAGGAAATGATGAGTAAAGAGAGAAGAGAATATCATTGATGTTCTAGTGAATCCCTTCATCTACCGTATACCCTGAGGGGATCTCCCTCCCCTTTCCCGCCCTCTTCTCAATTCAGTCTTCTTCTATTCTCTCATCTTAGATTGGAGTGTCTTCAGTGATCATTCAAATCCCTCTTCAAATAGTGGTTTTGTATGACCTCACTGTTGATATTTCATCTAAGATCTAGTTCACTTTATCGATATCTTTATCGATAATTCAATTACAAGTCAGTAAGAATTTTCTTTGCTTCTTCAATATTCTCTTCATCAACGGCATCACATCCTTCATCTTCTGCCACTCTACGAAGATATTCACGAGCCTCAATCAATACGGTAGTCAATAGGTCAGTCGATGGGTCATTTACCTTCTCTTTGTCTCCCTTTCCCAGATAAGCCTTTCCAATGAAGAGAAGAGTATCAAGAGCAGGATAAATCTTCTCGGCCTCAAGAGATCAAAGATCAAAAGATGGAAGGGGGAGATCAAAAGGGGGCGGAATCTCCATGATCCTACCAGTTCCATTAGCACTGTCCATTCATCTCATCTCGATCTAATCTCTTTGATCTCTTCAGAGATCAAAGATCAACTTACAGCATGAAGATCCTTGAGGGCATCATCATACGTGCATGTGGGAAGAGTATTGAGTACTCTACAAAGATCATCAATCGAATGGTAGGTCATTCTTCTCACTTGCAAGCCATCGTTCTCTCCATCCATCCCAGAGAAGCTACTTTGAATGAGAATCGACCACGCATATGAAGAACAACCATATCAGGCTGAATATCCATTGATTGGAGAGGAAAATGCGACTACCGTATACCTCGGGTTCAAGCTCAATCGTGTGGTCGAGGTACTTCTGGAATGGATTACGGTAGGTGAGAGATGGAATACGGTAGATCGAACCTTGAATAGAGCTCCGTACTTCATCTGCTCCATGGTACTCGTTGCACATTCAGATAGAGATCCGACTAGAATAGCTGCTTGCTTAGCAGCTTCACCATTCTTGGGATCCTTCTCGAATGACGATTTGGCCAATTCGAAACCTGAGAAGATTACGGTAGAATGGATACTAGAAAGTACCGTACCTTCAGTGAGCTTCTTTCTTCTCAATTTCTGATCTTCAATGTCGTTAGTGAGCATATAAATGGCACTCGCAAGTCTCCATTCAACATCCGAGGTTCTCTCCATCTACAAATCATCCATTACAACTACTACCGTACTCCACTCTAATCGTTACAACTACTACCGTACTCCACTCTAATCGTGGTGGGACCCTTCCGTACCTTGGATAGCGTTTCGAAAGCCTCTTCTCCTTGGTAATTTTCCAGCATTTGATCTACGCTCTCCAGATTGACATTTTCCTGAGCATGGGATTGATGGGGATCAAAGAGGAGGTCAGGGAGGGGAAGGGATCCCCTCCCAGGAGGTAAGGGAGGAGGAAGGGAGGCACGAACCATGATTGGAAGAAGGAAGACAAGAGCAGAGAACCGCTCTCGATCGAATGAAAAAGTGTGAGTGAGGAGAGAAGAAGAGGGAAGACATCGATGAGTTCAGTCAAATTTCATTATGAGATGTAAATGCGTCTAATCCATCCAATTCTATCCAATCGCTTTCTCATCCTGTTTTACATGCTTCAAAGTGGTTACGAAGAAAAGAAAAGGGAAGGAAAAAGGGAGGGTAGTTGTCTATGGCTATTATTGTGGGTTGAGGTTCAGTCTTCCCCCATAGATACCTTTCCACTCCTCTCTCGATCTCACTCACTTCTTTCTCTTTGAACCACTTGGAACATTTTCCTTTTAACCACTTGAGGAATAGTTCACTTCACTGCCCTAGACAGTCATAACTCCCTTCTTCTTCTCTTTTCTATTGAGTAACAAGTTGTTTTGATCTTCTCCCCATCATAGCCTTTCTTTCTATTCAGCTTTCTTTCCTCCATAATCGTCTTTCCTTCATCTCAAACCGTTCAGAGGGAGGCGGGAGTTCTCTTTCTCCTTCCATTTCTCCATTTTACTCAGACCTGCCTTACTTCCCGTCTTTACACTCAATTGTCCTTATGGAAGTATCATTCCCAGTCCATGCCCCCCTCTCCCCCTTTTTCCTCCATTCCCTTCCATTATCTCCATTCGATTGTTGTTCTGTATTTTTCTTCTCTTGACATCTTGAGAGTAGAGAGGGTCTAAGACTCTTTCTCTGCTTGAATGATTCTTCTCTGAGAGTGAGTAGATAGAGTAGACCTCCAGACTCCCTCCCCCCTCTCAATCTAAAAGTGGATCTTACCTTCGAATGACTTCTCGTCCCACTCGACTTTCTCCCATCCCTAGGAAACAACCAGCTCATCTTCTTGACCCCACTCATCCATCCAATCCCGTCAATACAGTATCCCATCATCCATCTAGGGTACAGTATTCATCTATCGTACCTTCCTCTCTTCTCTTCAAGACCTTTCTCTCTTCAGATGACAGATCATTCTCAGCAGGATAAGGGAGGGACGATAACCTTCTCTCTCACATGCAAATGCATTGCTGAATTCGTCGGATGCACTCTTTTCGTTTTCGCTGGTGATTGAATTTCCCATTATTAGGATGATAAAATGATCCGTTAGTGGAATAAGATAGTTAAGGTACTTCCCAATGGGCAGGACAATCAGGAGTTGTCGTATCTGCACTCTCTCATGGTCTATCCATATTCATTCTCATCACTAGTCTGGGTCACATCAGGTAGATTCCCCATTCATAAATCGATATTCCGTTCCATTTCCTTCAGTGGAGGTCACTTCAATCCAGCTGTTTCTCTCGCTGTTTTCCTTTGTGGAAAAATGCGTGCAATCACTGCAATTCTCTACATAATCTGTCAATTGGCAGGAGGAGTTCTCGGAGCTCTTCTCACTAGAGTAACACATCCCCCTTCCTCAAGATTGATCTTTGATCTCTCAGGGAATCCTCTCTTCTGCTGACTACGATTCAATCTATGGTGGTTCTACCTTTCTCCATGCCAATTACAGTTGGCACAATGTAAGTTCTCTAACAGGTAGACGTAATGGGGGGATAAAAGCCATTCATTCACATCGTAACTGCTCATAACTTGCGGGAACCCATTCGATAATGTTCGAAAAGGACAATGACAATGAATTATGAGTATTGTACATATCTAGTGATACTGTACTTGCAGGGACTTCTCGCTGAGATTCTCACCACTTTCTTCCTTGTTCATACTGTACTTCTCACTGCTATCGATGATACCAAATGGCATGCTGCTCTCTCTATTGGACTCACTGTCACTGTAGACATTCTCTCCATGTGAGAATAGATTGATCTTTGATCTCTCTCTAATTCGTTATTTCAGTGGTCACATCACTGGAGCGGCAATGAATCCAGCTCGTGCCTTTGGTCCCTGTGTACTCTGGCAGGTACAGTAGAAGGGATACGGTAAGGGAAAGGAATCGATCGATTGCAGATAATCGATGGTGGCAATGGAGTGGCTGGATTCTGGGAGTATCATTTCATGTACTGGCTCGGACCTGCAGTAGGATCATTCCTTGCTGCTGCACTGTACAGGTGAAGGAAAGAGGAAGAGGTGGAGAGAGGGAGGGGTGAAGAATTAGTCTCTTCATTCTCTTTCGTTACTCTGCTATTGAACCCCAGAATGACCATAGTCGTTCGCCATTCCATCACTTCAATAGTTAACCGAGAATAGAATAGGAAGGGTCTCGTGTCCGATTGATCTTTGCAAGAGAGTCACTTCCATCTTTCTCTCGTTATGGAACAATCGGTTGAAGAGAGGCCCGATTATTGTGTCAGAAAGGGTGCAATGGGGCGAAGAGAAATACAGAAGGAAAGAGTGACGATATCTGCAGAAAAGAGGGAGAAAACAGCACTGCATTCTCAGAACTGGCTCAGAACGGATGTGTGAACACATTTTCAAAAGTAGATAAAGATGAAATAATAAGGGGTGTCATTTCAGAGTGTGCTACTCTCGTGAATCTCGTCTCCTTCAGTAATAATCCCTTTTCTTCTTCTTCTCTTCCTTCAATTTCTTCCCTTCGATCTCTCCTTCCCAGTGCCAATTTCATCTCAGCTTTCTACTTGTCATAAAGTGCTATCTAATATTATTACTTTATTACGATCATGTACAAAAATGATTTGAAGAGAATGAATGACAGCTAAGCATGAATAATCTTCAAGGGACGATTCTCTTTTCTCGCCTTTCGAATAGCCTGAAATGACGAACGATTGGAATTTGCGGTCGAGTCATAGCCATAATTCACTCTCTTTCTCTCTATGCAAACACTGTCACTTATCAGTGGACTGTCGCACTTTGCGGTCTTTGAAATGAAGAGAAAGAGAGAAAGAGAGAGATTGCAAGTTCCCCCATTGGAATGCTAACCAATAGACAGCGGCAGCGAGTGAAGCTCCGATGATTGGACCTGCCCAGTAGATGTAGTGATATTCCCACCTTCAATGGGCAAATGATTTATTGATTCAATGATGAGACCATCTATAGAGTGCATACCATCCAAATGGAATATTATCAATGAATGCCCATCCAATCAGATTCGGTCCAAGTGATCGAGCGGGATTCATCGATGCTCCAGTGATTCGTCCACTGAAGAGAAGTAGAGATCAAAGATCTACTCTTCAAATAACTCACGTTGCGATAATGTCCACAGTGAGAGTGAATCCAACTGCGAGAGGAGCGAGGGCCTTGTCTCAATTCAAATATTGGTTATTTTTTATTTGAGCATTCTGTCGATCATCCCTAGTGCTAATGAGAAGGAATCAGAAGATATGTGATAAGTACGTACCAGTACTTCCCATAGCTGCATTGAGAACTGTATGAGCAAGCATGAAAGTGACGACACTCTCCGAGATCAGACCCTACAAGGGAAGGATTACGGATGAAGATGAAGATTGATCCACCACTTCACAAACAATTCCCTTACCTGGTACCATGTATTCGTATCACTCGAAAGAAGAGTTGCTCCTCCCAAAATGGCCGTGAATTCTTCCTTTGAGAGAATGGCCTGAGATGAAGGAAAGATGAGGGAAGAGAAGAAGGAAAGGGAACTGACATAAGTGAGAAGAGATCCACAGATTCCTCCGAGTAGTTGACAGACAACGTAACAAGGAAGATGGAATAGAGGAAGATGACCAGTTAGAGCTCCCGCTAGAGAGATTGCTGGATTGAAGTGACCTCCACTGAATAAGGATATGTTCATTCAAAGACCCATTTCAAATTCTTCAATCATTTCTGACTTCCTATGTTTTCAGAACGCTTAGGGTCAAATTGGGTGCTTCTGGTGTCTCGGAATGTATTGATTGATCAAGATGTCTCTTCATTGTATCATCACACTCGTGTTATCAGTGACAAGCCACTGCTGGTGTTATCACAGTCACGAGCATCCTAATCCCTTCACTAATCGTGGAAGAAGTGAGACCACCACTGATCTCTTCACCACCTAACATTTACACCACCAAAACAGTACATTCGTTTTTGCCCCGTTAAGCTCCTCAGAAATGTCATTCAAGATCAGAGAAAGATTGTGAATGCATAAAGATTTAGGGAACCGTATTCTAGATGGGGATTGAGAATCCTTGAAGAAGGAACTTCTTCTCAAGATATGAATAGTGAAGAGCATACCTGATATGGCCAAGAGAAGTGACAAGAAGGAAGATTGCGAGACCGTGAGCGAAGGCTGCATGAAGAATGGAATCCATACTCGAATTGATGTATCCTTGCATCGACCCTGATATCGATTGATTCAACTACCGTATCTCAATGGATACCATACCAGCGAAAACGAAGATGATATCACCCAAGAACTCAGCGAAACATTTCGTGAAGAGTGAATACGGTCTCTCCTTCTTCAGTTCAGGGATCACCGCTGGTCGGAGTTCTTCCTCCCTCTTAATTTATTTTATCCATAGTCAAATTGTTAATGTTTGACAAAAGACCAATTCTCAGCTGTGATTTAGTCATTCTTCATGGATCGTTTTCAATTCGTATAGATAAAGAGGAATGGTACTGATCAGCTACCGTATCCTATTAATGAATGTACCGTACCCTCTCATGATGATGGACGGGATGATGATCTTCACTTGCCCAAGCTTGACTCATGTAGGGAGGAGAGAGGACAACAGAAACCTTATCGGGACTGTCCGAATGGTATGATCGCTGCAATGGAGAGGAGTGAGGTGCGGCTGCACAATTGATGAGTAGTCACACTAAGTACAAACTCTTCTCTCCTCGAAAGAAGATAAAAAGGGAGAAGAAGTACCTGTAGCATGATGGAGAGGGAGGGGACGACTCAATGAAAGACACGAGCTGATAGACAAGAATCATTTTACGAGCGAGGGGAGGGGAATCGGACTGAGGGATGAAGAGGAAGAAGGGTGATACGAAGGGAGAAGAACCATTCTACACTACAATTATTATTTATGCACTGAATAATGAGACACTGCACCACCACAAGAGAACGGATATCTCGATCTTTCCGAGATACCGTGTCTATCGAGTGCCGGTAAATTGTAATGAAATTGTTTTACACACTTATTATCAGCTATCGTCTTCATGTTGTATTATTCTTCAATAACAAGCTCTATGAATCTAAAAAATAATAAAAAAATAGATAAAAAATATTCAGATCATATGAAGATTACTCTCTTTTCTTGAGATTATTTTGTTAGTGTTTTTTTAAAATATTTATTTGTATTAGATTAATTCTATATATGTAACGCTGAATTCGTTATCGTCAGTGAACTTAATTAATTAAACTAATGTATTGTGAATGCTCCCAGAACGCCCGCCATACCGTATGCTCGATACCGTATGCTAGCTGGCACTGCCAAGTACTTGCGTGTAGTTAACCTGCGTGTGCGTGTGGTGCGTGTGCAGTGCGAAGTACTTATTGCCTGAAAGCGTCGTTCGAATTTTTCGAAAATAGTTTTGTGATCGCGTTCCTTCGCTTTTAATTGCGCGTTTTTTCGTTTGTTTCTTGATTAAAAATAAACTTATTACAGGCGGTTCAACCAGTCTCTCATCAAACGTCATCATGTGAGTTTTAGAACCTATTTTTCTATCCCTTTTTTCTTCTCAAACTAGTAATTTCTATTTTTGAATTGGAATCATGTTTCCTCTTGCAGGGCTATGGTAAAACCCCGTTCGGAGATGACTCAGGAGGAGCTCACTAAGATGGAACAGGAGGAGTTTTCAGTCGGACCCCTCTCCATCCTCACGCAATCCGTCAAGAACAACACCCAGGTATTTATCGTTGCATCTACTATTTCGTATTTAATCGAGGAAACTTTGTTTTCTTTTCGTTTTTACTCAATTTAGTCAATGCTATTAATGGGAAAAGCTGTTTTGTAAGCAAATTATATCTGAGATCCTCCGAATGTTAGTTTCCATGACAACAGGAAATGGGGTTCATTCAGGTTCTCATCAACTGCCGTAACAACAAGAAGTTGCTAGGACGAGTCAAAGCCTTCGACAGACATTGCAATATGGTTCTTGAAGGCGTGAAGGAAATGTGGACTGAGCTCCCCAAGACCGGAAAGGTATAAATTGAATTGAATGCTTGCTCGGGACCTGCATTTAAGAAAGAATTTACTCATTCAAAATTATTATTTTTTGGTCGAGTTGAGTAGTTCGGTGAAAATTGTTATTGCCAGTTCAATTTTGGGTTTGGAGAACTTTGATAAAAATAGTACCCTTTTTAAGGAAAGAAGATGAAGTATGTAGGTGAATTAATATGTAGAAATAATTGAACGGCAAAGGTTTTTGCACATGTACTTGCTGTATTAAAAGAAATTAACTGGGAGAGTTCACAATTCTTTGCGTAAAGGGAGATATTCGTGGATCTTTGGAGCTAGTCGAGAATTACATTTCGGATATTTTCGTGCGAAAATAGATCTACGCGCCCATTCATTCGAAGGCGTTCAAAACCGACTGGACCAAGTCAGTTTACCGCCAAATTAATTACCACGAGATAATAATATTCAAAAATGGCTGCGCAGAATTGATTCAGTTCTTAGTAATTATAAATTGAACCTTTTGGGTGATTACTTTTTTTCTGCTATCGTGATGTTATATTATTGATAATATTTACAGGGCAAGAAGAAGGCAAAGCCCGTGGCCAAGGATCGTTTCATCTCTAAGATGTTCCTCCGAGGAGATTCTGTCATCATCGTCCTCAAGAATCCTCTTGCCGCTCCCGAATAAAAACACCACTGTCAAGTATTCTTTTCTATTTATCGATTGAACTACATCTTCCGCATCTTTAAGTTTATTCAATCTCAAATTCCAGTGTTGTTATTTCGTTGACACGTTCCCTTTGCACACCATGTTGTACTTTAAAGTTGAAATGAATTCGAGTTTAATAGTTTATTCGCTTCTTGGTAAGATACAATCGCAAATGGAAATGAGATGAAGGGGTTTAGAATGGGTCTATGTGTGCTGAACAGGGATATCCGTATCTTGAATAGCTTCTTTCTTTTCCTCAATAGGAGGAACAAATGGTGCTTCGAGAGTGAGTGTACCATCGGATGAGAAACGACATTTGAGGTCTGTAATTATGTTTATGAGGGGTCAATGAGTTGCAATCACATACCTGTCAGAGTAGTTCCACTGGGTACTGTGATGGTTCGAGAGAATTCGAATTTGCACGTCTCATCTTCGTGTTTTGCTTCCACTTGAAGAGTATTCTCCTTGACAGTAGTCTTTACTCTCACCTACAGTGATTATAATCCCTCTCCTCATCAAGATGGACTAACTTACCTCTTCCGGCTTGAATTTGGAAACATCGAACTCAAGCTTGAACTTCTTAGTTCCATTCTCAGTGACGATGAGAGGAGGAAGTTGAGATAGATCAAGAGAAGAAATTGAAGTGAAGGGAGACGTCCAGAATGGATGTCCTGATTCGATAAAATTGTTTAGAAGGGGAGGGGAATACTTACTGAATGCTCGATCCATCTCTCGTTCCATGAAATCGAACTGACGATCGATTGGTCTATAGAAGGCAACAGCTGAAAAATAAATAGTCGGTACAACAAGGAAATTTTGAAGACGACGCCTTACGGAAATGGGTGAAATTCCTTCTAGAGAGACGAGCTGGAACAGAGAGGGCGCGAGAGGATGAACCCAGATGGCGAATCATTGTGGGGACTGAATAGATAGAATAAATATTGAGGATGGAAGACATGGAAACAATGATAATCGAGTGAATATAGACAATGTGCCGGAGGGAATGCCCTCCCTTTCACTCTTTCTGCACAGAAGGTTCGAGAAAGAACGAGAAAGAGTAGTGGAGTAGTGGTAAACAAGAAGGATTGCGAAAGAGAACGTGAGGGAGGGGGAGGGTTGTGTACTGATGAAACGTTGCGGAAGTGAGATATCAGAAGTTGTTTATTACCGATGAACACGTAATCGACAGTCTCATAGAGACAATTGACAATACCAGTAGTAATACACGACTGTGGCCAGAGATGACAACCTTGTAGATACAGAACAATGAGGAATACGGTATGTGACGGAGGGGACTCAATGCCTGCAGTCTCTTTCGTATCCAGTGAATCCCAATTCCATATTGATAGTTCCAATCTCAAACCATCGTTGACTTCCCGTTCCATCAGTATTGTATTCTGTGGGAATGTTCCATTTTATCTTGCGTGCACAGATCTGAAGAATTTAATTATTCTCATTCTACATCGTTTTCTCTTTTTCTAAAGAAATTTAAAAAAAAATGAACCTTCTTCTTCTTTCTCGAGGAGTTGGATTCATTCTTCTGTCCATAACTCGGTTCTCCATACAATGCCAATCGATCTCCACAGTGATGATAGATCTTTATTGCGCCCTTAATTACCAATATGGATTACTGTAGCTTGGGAAACACATCAATCATCTCAAATGCATATCTTAACAACTTGATCTTCGATCTCTTACCTGCATAATTCCTTCTTCTCTGGTCGCTCCACTCAATGCGAAGTATCCATTTTCATCAGTGTATGCGGAATCCAACAGATCGTCTGTCTCTTCTACAAATATTTACTCGTCGTATAATTATCAAGAATTACTAATGTTCTCATATTTGATTGTATCTCAATTCATAAATCATGTATCACCAACAAGGAAACAATTTAATACCTGGATCAATATCGATGAGCTTCACTTTGACATCTTTCATGGGAAATTGTCCGCAATAAAGATGTCCTCTCACTGAGATTGATTGAAGAGGAAGAGGTGAAGAGAAAGTGCAGATGAAGAGACAAATCAGAATGAAAAACCTTTAATTCAAGGTAATGAGTTGCAAAATCTATTCATGCAGTATTGGCAGGCTACGGATAACCAACACTCAAAATATAGCGGGAAACTCACCTCCTAATCATATCTGCAGGTGAAAAGTTGAAAAGTAGAATGGAATGAATGGAGTGGACGGTGAGGGGAAAGGACGATGGAGACTACAAGAAAAGAGAGAGAGAAAGGAGAATGATAATCAGTTGATGACCAATGAAGAGAAGGAGAGACAAAGGAGGACATTTCTGAAGGGAGAAGAGAGGATGGCGATGACAGAATGAAAGGAGACTGGGACAGAAGAGAGAAGGCAGAGGGGAAGAGACTGTCTAGTGATACCCATTCACAGGAAATAAACGACCTTTGATTGAATGGCATATTTATCGTGCAGTGTGAACAAGTGAGATATCTTTCAGATGAACAAAACAATAAAAAATACCGGCATCAGATTGAGTTATAATAAGATAACAACTAGCTCTAACAAGAACCGAGATAACTATGCATCATAATCCTAACTATTCTACAGTATCTTCATACTACCATACTCTTAGAAACCAGGAGGGAACCAATCGATGGTTTGTTTCACTTGTTTCTCTTCGAATACTTCAACAGCATCGTCCTCTTTAAATCGAATCTTCTTATCATCGAGTGCTAATCCAACTTCAGTATTCGTCTTTGCTGAGGAGACCACCTGCAAATTCATGGTTCAGGATACAAAATTTTTTTTAATTGTCCACGCTTAGGAATCGGGAAAGCGTGCAAAATTCGAATGTTGACATGTGTGGTTGACCCCTCCCTTGAATGAAAGTGGATTGATAAGAGTGGAAGCTACTTCGTTTGATAGAGAGAATGACGATATACGACGAGATCTATGCCCTCTCATCAATGAACATTCTAGTCTATCGAGAACAAATACATTCTATTAACAAAACTAACTTCTATTGAGTGGATATAAATTATGAACTCTCACCTCTAAATTGCACTTCATAGATTCAATTGATCCTTCGTAGTAAGCCTCTCCACCACGTGAAAAACGGAAGACACAATTCCTGATGAGAAGAAGATAATGATGATAGGATCATCAGAGAGCAGAACAGCCTACTTAAAATAATCTCAATAAAATAGATAAATGATACCTCTGGAAATCTCCCCAGTCAACTAACACTCCTGCAATTGGCTGCTTCTTTCTGTTCCTATCCGAGATAAGAAACTCCTGCAAATTATTTGTTTATTATCACCTGTGAATCACTCAATATCAACGCTAATCATATGTCACAGTTTCTAACTAATCCCCTTCCCCACATACCTGTGCCAAGTATATACTTGGAAATTTTGCTGCCTATACGAACGGGTAGCCGCAAATAATTAGAATTTTTTTCTACGGGTAGCCGACATATTCCTCTCAAAAACCGCCATATTTTGCACTAAACGCTCAAAAAAGTCAAAATTTTCTTACTGGGAGCCGACCTTTTTCAATTATCAGAACTTTTTTACGGGTAGCCGAGTACTTAAGTACATGAAGTACGCAGGTGTGCTTCCCCATGACGATTTCATGTCTCACCTTGAGTACATGTCCCTCTCCAATGAGAACTCTTTCCGTTTCTTGAGGAAGAGCTTTAGATAGATCATCTTTCAATGCATCAACCAATCGATAGACAACATTGAATGGTCTGATCTCTATTCCACTCTCAGACGCACATCGACGAATGGAAGAGGGAGTGTCCACGTTGAAGGTGTACAACATTCCTCAATTATTCACCATTTATAATAAAAAAGTAATATTCACAACTATTGCGATGAAGGCTACGGTAAGAAATAAATCGCAGAGAAAAAGTATTTGAAAATGCGAATGTGCCTATGTTCACTATCGTACCTCCAGCAGTTTCAGCCATCTCAATGTCTTTCTCAGTGGGTGGTCCCACTCCAAAATCGACGAGTTGGAGATTACATCGAGTGGATGAATAAGTAGAGATTACTTCCAGAATTGCTTCCAATGAACCCTCGACGTCCGTGCGCAACTGAAAGGGTGAATATTAGAGAAGGAAATAAGAGAATGAGAACTTACAAGTATCTTCAATTTGGGATGTCCATCATCCTCGCTCTTTCTCAATTGTTCTTTCTTGTGTGCAATATGACGAAGAGTTGAACCGAATCTTAACTTATACATACGTTCCAATCAAGAATAGAAGATGAATAATGAGGTTTGTCATACCTTTGTCCCCTATTAAGTAGTGCTTGTCTCATCTCAAGATATTTCTCTCTATCAGCCTTTCGACTTCCTTCTGTCTCCATCTATAATATCTCTCTGTTCTCCATCCTCCATCTTTCATCCTTACCCAATCCTTCTCAGCTTTCTCTTCCATTTCAATTCTCTTCCTCCATTTAATCGCTTTCTCTGCTCTATTCGAATCAGATGCTTCCAATACGATATCTCCGGGAGAGGGAAGAGTATCCTTCCATCCTGCATATCCCATCATCATCCTCCATCCCCTTCCCCCTCCTCCTCACCAGATATCCTCAGTGGTGCACCTGGTAGTGCTTCATTCACTTCTTTTCCGTGTTCATCAGTCATCGTTCTCACTCGTGTATAAGCAGTCCCGGCGACGAGAATTTTCCCCTTTCGAAGGGTTCCACGAGACACGAGAACGGTACACACTTTACCCAGTCCTGATAGAAATTGATAATGATTCCATCTCACGAGAGATTCAGAGAATGAAATAACGGCATTAAACTAACCAGGTTGTACTGATGATTCGAGTACGTGTCCCTCTGCCAATCCCTTCGTAGGAGCTTGCAGATTAAGAAGATCGGCTTGAGTTAGAATTGCTTCCTAAGTGGAAGATACAGTAATGACCACACCCCAATTGGCTACAGTACTTGCAGTGCATCGATTCCCTTTGATTGGAGTGCACTGATCTCCACACATTGCACATCTCCTCCCAATTCCTCCACTACAATATCATGCTGGAGGAGGGATCGCTTCGCACGGGCCTCAAAATATAGCCATGAAAAATAAATAATGCCATCATTCGAATAGAGGGAAATATTTTTTGTAATAGTATAACTATTGGAATTGTAATAAAATAGAAGGGAAACTAACGGGATCAGCCGTGGGCTTATCGCACTTGTTAATCGCCACGATAATGGGGACACCTGCTTCACGAGCGAATCTGATATTATATTAATTGGATCAGGGATAAAGGTGAACTACCGTACTCACTTGATACTCTGTTCAGTCTGTTCCTTCACTCCATCATCAGCTGCAACCACGAGAACTACGATATCAGTCACCTGATCACATATTACAGTTACTATAATCTCTTCATCCAAATGTGCACTTTACCCTCGCTCCTCTCGATCGCATATTCGCAAATGCAGCGTGACCAGGAGTATCAAGGAAGGTCACACTTCGTTTCGAAGAGGGGAGGAATACTGTGAACAGATAGTTTATGGCAGAAAGGAATTACCAAATGGTACCTGAGAAAGCGCCGATATGTTGGGTGATTCCTCCGAATTCCCCATCTACAATTCGACTGTTTCTGCAATTGTCAAAGTTATTTTCATACAATGTCTCGAGTATTTAACCTGAGTGAATCGAGAAGAGTTGTCTTTCCGTGGTCAACATGGCCCATGATAGTAACCACTGGAGTTCGTTTTACACATTCACTCTCTGGGGCTGCATCTCTACAAGATAAAATTGACTCAGCTAATAAATCAACTAAAAGACTATTCGATACAATTCACTCACTGTGGAACGATATCCTCGCTCTCCTCTTTTCCTTTCACTACTCGAATCGCAAGTTTCGGCTTGTAGTTGAAAGCCGTGATTGTTTTCATGATAGTTTCCTGCAAGAGAAACACCATCAAATATGTGTCTCTTATAAACGAAATACCTGATCAAGTGGTTCATCCTCTACTGCTCGATCGAGTGCTGATTTATCAATATTAGTGAGAACATCAAGAACATCGTCGAAGGATTCATCCATGGCACACGATAGCTCTCTATAACAATACGAATCGTGATGAAACGGAAAAAGCTAACTTGGCAGTCATGTCTTTATAGAATTCGACCATTTTCTTGGTTGATCCAGTCTTCTTAATCGCAATTGGGTCGACATATTTGCTTCGTTTCCTCTGTTTGGCATAATTTCTACGCTGATCCAGTGGAGAGGAGGCAATAAAGGAAGGAATATTTCGGAGTTCTCGTGTGATTAGCACCCTCTCAACAGTTTGTCGCACTACGCGAGAGATCATCGCATCACTAAACACAAAAATTGGAGCAATTAAACATAAGGAAAAGCTAAAAACGAATGCGAAAGCGAACCAATACACAATACATCAAATTTCTGAAGAGGTTGAAGAGTTTTATTACAGTAATCCAAGATTCTTCAATCAATAACTGATTTATATCTTGTTTATTAAGATTCTTCAATCAATAACTCTCCAGAAATTTTTTTATGGAACTTTGATTCGTAATATCGGACTCGAACGAGGTCACAAAAGACACATTTGTGATGGGTGAAGTGTTGAATGAATAGAAGGATGACCATCTCAAGAGGTAGATAGAAGAGAGTCCACTCGAGAGATGCCCCCAATACTACTCATTCCATCTCAGACGCACCGTCATGTTCACTTTCTTCATTCTCAGTCTTTTTAAGCAGATTCTTTGTCAGCCAATCCTTCCACAGCCCTTCTATCCTGGTATCATCATTGTCTCTGATCCCAATTAACTTCTTGTCTCATTCAGAATACGGTAGTCAGTTTGGAGCATACGGGGGAAGTCCATTTCAAGCCTCTTATCCAGGGTATCCATATGGGCTGACTCATTTCGGAACCCAGGCTTCTTACCAGTACGGTATGCCTGGTATGGGTTACGGTAGCTATGGTGGGTACGGTGTAAATGGAGGATACGGTGGATATAACCAAGTGTACAATCCCATATATCAACCAGGATTCCAAGCATTCCAGCAGACTCCTTTGAGTGAGGTCACTATCTCTCTTGAATCAATTCAATTCATCATTCAGCATACGATCTTCACGGTGGAACGAATCCCAATATTCTCGACCATGCATCTTTCCTTTCTCTCGTCAATGATAAGGAGAACTTCTTGGTATCTATCATCCATTCATTCTTGGATCAATCGATAATCTCAGGCTAATGGTTGTGGATGGGATGGAATTCAACAACGATGTACAGATGGACTCGGTCTATGCAAGGTACTTACTCTCTTCTCCCTTCTCTCTTCATTTATCTTCATTCAGGGAGGATGTCGTGACTTCTCAACCACATCATCCCTCACTGCTCATGATTGTCGATGTATTCCATATGGATACGCTGCACTTCTCAAAGCGATTGGATGATCTCCCCCCCCCCTTCCTTCCCTTTTCCCTCTGACAATGGATTACGTTCCCTTCTCTCGTTGCATCATAACCAGTCCTTTATGGGGACAGACACACATTTATCAGGGTTAAGTGAATCAGAGTGAATCCGCCTGGGGGAAACGGATTATCACATATATTCAACACATATCTACCAAATAGGAAGATACTAAATTAGCGTTGCTGAGATAGATGAACTGTTAGAATTTCGCTCAGAGTCTTTTGTCCTAATGGAGAAGAAGTGAAGAAAGGGATGTTTCTGAAAGAGTTGAGTGCAGATAGATAAACATAAAGATTATCCTAGGAAGGGATGAAGAGCCTTAGAATTTGAGCGCACTTGGATGAATCAGTTCGTAACTCCTCATGAAGGACACTAAGTCTTACTAGGTCGTACTTCCATTCAATTCTTTACGTGATTCATTCTCGATCCCTCAGTGAAGAGAAGGTTGGCAAGAGGAGGGAGAGGGAGAAAGAGTAGTAAGCTTCGCCCTTCCTTTATCCATCCAGTCTTCCGTATCTACACACTATATAATAGCCCTATCCTCTCTCACTTTCCCTTTCAATCATCATGATCTACCTTCTTCTTCTATCAGCTACTGCAGTTTATGCACAAGAAAGGTTTGATCTACCAACTATTAATGTTATTCGAATATCTGTTCAGACTTCATCGGTATCCATCCATGAGGGGAGGATCACCATACGAATTTGGAGGAATGGGAGGAATGGGAGGAATGGGTATGCCATACGAATCCGCTTCTACAGTAATCTTTCGTATCTCAGGAGGACTTGGAATGGGTGGAATGGATCCGTTAATGGGATTGATGGGAGGAGGAATGAATGGAATGGGACTCGGAGGAATGGGAATGGGAGGAATACCACCACCCGGTATGGGAGGCATGGGAGGCATGGGAGGCATGGGTGGAATGGGATCTCCTTATGGAATGTCAGGTATCGTATCTCATATTTTTTTTCTTTATTTTGGTATCAATTGATTGTAGGTCTCTCTCGAATGCCTTCTCCTATCAATCCAGTGAATACTTTCCCTCTTTCATCAGCAGGTGGCTTCCCTTCACCATACTCTTCACCGTATGGATCTCAAATGGGAATGGGTGGAATGGGAGGATTGGGTATGTTACAGTATCTCATTGCACATTAATCTCTTTCACCTCAGGTGGAATGGGAATGGGTTCATCTCAATTTTCCCCTGGAATGGGACTTGGTTCCTCTTCAATTCCTGGTCTCGGTCCTTATGGCAAGAAGTAATCAATATATTTCCATGTCATACTGTATGTACATTGTGCCTTTATTATTCATTTCGCTCGTGTTCTCAATGCAATAAACTATTCCTTCTCCATTTCATTCAGTCTATTTCGTATCATTCTGAGTGGTCGTTACTATGTTTCCTACGTCTGAATACGAGGTACGAAAATTATTACAATTACAGTACTCTTTTTTCAAGAACTATAATATTAGCATTCTTTCCTATCATTATCTGACAGGTCTCGGATCTGAATCCTCTTCTACTCAAAGAAGTGAAGAAAATAGCCAGAGAAGCAACAAAAGAGAAGATGACCAAGGGAAAAATGGCCGAAACTATCAAGAACTATCTAGACAAAGTTTGTCGTCCACTTCTTTCCCTATCAATTTCAAATTGCAGAAATCAGGAGGAGATTCAGTGTGGTGTTGTATAGTAGGAGGTCAATTCGGAGGAGTTGTGACCTATCAGAATGGAAGTGGAGCATCCTTCTTCGTGGGAGATATCAACATTATGATCTTCCGTCCATAGAAGATCAAAGATCAAGTATCCAATCCATCTGAGTACACAAGAAATATAGCTGAAGTTGATTTATAAGTTATGATTTATCGCCAACACAACAGTACAATAACAATAATACAACAAAAACAATGGAGAATATTCGCTATAACAAAATGTTTCTTAGATAACCGTACTTGTAGCGTAAGAAAGAGATCTTTAGATAAAAGAAGAAAAAGGTAGTAGTAAATAGAGTGATGGATATATATGTAATATATCATCATTTCCTAAAACTATTAGACTATTCTTCTAAACTCACACGCTTCTTCTTCTTCTTCTTTTTCTTTTCTTTATTTTCTGATACCTCTGGAAAAAATATAAAGTTACAGAAGACATATCCAGTGATACCAGAGCCATAAATATATTTTATATATCGTTCTCACCGGCCGTTATGATATTTTCCTCCGACTTTTCAACGTCTTCTTCATTATCTTCCATCTCTTCACTCTTCTTTTTCTTCTTCTTTCTCTCTTTTTCTTTACGCTCTGTAATATCAATATTTTTACAATTACCGAATTACAATTAAATATAAAAACAGCTTTCTCACCAGAATGTTCCACAATTTCTGAGATCTTCTCCTCCCCCTCTTCTTCTATCTGTTTCTTCATCTTCTTTTTCCACTTCTTCCTTTCTGCACCTTCTACAATATCAATCATAGTAGAATAACATAGCCGCGACCAAAATAGTAATATCGATTCCTCACCATCTTCTTCTCTATTCTCATCATTCTTCTCAGTATCGTCTCTATTTTCCTCAATCATCTCAGATTCTTCCATTTTATTCTTCTTTTTCTTTTTCTTCGGACTGGATACTTCTACAAATTATCGTTGATTCACACAAGTATGGGAAAATACAAAGGAGATTTAACTGTAATAAAGAAATCATCGAAAGTTACTGTTGTCGAGATCTTCTCCCTCTGTTCTTTCTCTCTCTGATAATCTCCTCTTCTTCTTTTTCGTTTCTCCCGAGTTTTCCGCTGAAAAAATAATAAGTTAGTATCGTCATCGACTAAAAGCTTTGTTCTAAGACAATCGTATCGTAATCATTTACATAGATTAAGCTTTTCCATTAATATTCTCGCTCAGATCTATCAAATTATCGTGTTTCATTTTCAATCTATTATCATACATGATCTAATATTGACTCAATGAAAAAATACCATACAATGATCGTTGACGTTGTGATCATTCATTTCTAATGCATTTCCTTCCACTTCAGCCACTTCAGTCAAACTATCGATTCGAACGGGGTCTTGAAGGGGTCCTCAAAGTCTCTTTTATATATTGTATGTGTCCGACACAAAGAAGAATCATAAACCACACTTATTGTGAAGTATATCGAGAAAAAAAACTCACAGTAATTCATTATATTTGCCAGAGAAACTAATTGTGAGCACTATTTAACAAAAATAAACTGACATTGAGTGTAAAAAAAGGGAAATAATTACCGTCATCTTCATCTGAATCAAAGACATCCACACTTAAGGCCATTTCTGAAGGAATAAACGATTATTTTAGAAAAAAATTGCTTGGTGTATCACCTGCTGATAATCGATTCCCTTTGTTTGCCCAAGTCAACTCTCCATTCATGAATCTACAGAAAAAATGCAATTGCCGTCTATCTTTGCTAGAATAATGTTTCGTATCATTAGTTAACTGCTGCAGTCTATTAACTGCAATTTAACGAATAAGGATGACGACTGTTGACAACAAATTACCTTCTTTATTCTTTTCATTAACAACGATTTCGAATACTTTTCTCGCTTGATCGTCATTCATTTCTCCAACTTGTGCCTCCTTTTCTCTCCTCCATTCATCGAATCCACTTCCATTCACTATGTACTGAACTCGAGTGAACACATTTAAAATAGGTCTCATCAATAAAATAATTCTTACCTCACTTAGACGATAAACGACGAATGGCTTTCCATTCATTCTCAACTCTGACAAAAGTTTGCGAAGCTCCACTAGAATTAACTCCCTTAAACAATTTCATTTCTGTCGCGAAAATGTCGTTGAGCCTACCAGGCTATAATCAATGTCTTCTTAGTATGAGAAACATTTGTATGGAGAGCAACGGAAAACCATGGTACCTGATTTCGGAAGTGAAATGTAGAATACTAGACTAGCTTACTTTTGTTTTCCAATCATATTCTTGGTTTTCGAAAATTCGCACGAGTTCAAAATCAGTTATGTTTTCGGCAGCCATTAATTCTCGGACCAACATATCTGATATCAAAATTAACAAGTTAAACCTTCAAATGAAACTAACGGTAAAATGGTATCCATTCCTTCTTCGTTAATGGGTCTCCACTAAATCGTGCCATGCGCTCGATTCTCAAAATTAAGGGAATCGATGAATCTACTTAAGTTTTTTTTCGATAATTACAAAACGACGACAAAAAAACTATTTTTAATGGTATATTTCTTACATGTTAGTGATAGATTTGGGTGTCCATTGTACTCCCCATGAGTTACTCAATAATTTAACGGCTTTCTTGACATTATAATCAGCCTCCTTCATTGCCTTTACCACCTGAGAATAAATAAATGATCTAGGTATTCTTTTCTTTGTAATAAAATAAATTGAAAAGAGTATCTCCTTCCAACTTACTTGCTTCAATTCTCCCTCGCTGATTTCACGTCTTTTACCATCTTTCTTCACAATAAGATAACTTCCCGGTCGGCATCTATAAGAATATAATCAGTCAGTATAATACCACTATTGTTAGCCTAAGCATTAAAAATTATCAAATTCTATTGAACGTACACTTCATATGATGTTTGATTGAGCCGCAGTTTCATCATCTTAGGTTCAAATAATCTTTTGAATCTTTCTCGCACGTCCTTCACATTTCTATGCAGAAGTCCCTTACCTTAAAAAAGCCCAAATGCGTCGGAAGTAAAGATAAATGAAAACTTACACATTCGTTGATTGAACTTTAATTCTCTTGCACGTTCAACATATTCTATTACTTCTTCCTTATTCGACCTCAATCCAAATCCAACGAAGAATCTCGCGTCATCCTCTGAAAGAGACATTTTCAATGAATTTGTGAGAAAATCGAGGCATGAAACAAAACCTCTAGTAAATACGATACAGTAAAATACAAACGTTCGTTGTATCCCAGCTCGTCCTTAATATTGTCCCAATTCCGCAATATTATTTTGTCTTCTTCATCAGTAAAACGCGAGTGCTTGATTTCAATTCCTGAACCAAAATTGAATGAAACATCTATGGTAAATGGAAAATCTGCAAATCGGTTGAAGCATGACCAAACTCTAATAATGCCTGATCAGATTAACTTTCTTATGATGTGATCAGTGATGAGAATTGATGCTTCAAGTTTACAGAGTTTCAATAGCAAAAATTATGGTAAGGTCACGCTGAAAAACGAAAGAAGGGATCAGTAGGAGAGGAACAATACGAGATTTCAAGGACCGTCTCGTACCGCTACCGTATCTCATACCGACAGTTTTGACATTCTCGTTTGATTCGACCCTTCTAAGTCCCATCGATGCAACAACCTTTTAAAGGGAAATGTGACCTGCTTTTTTCAGAAGGGGTTCAAGATGAAGCAGTTGTTTAGGACAGAGAACGGAATAATGATGTTTCCAACATCCACGTCCAGGAAGATATAATTCTTCATATAACTCGAAGGGCAAATCATCCGGAGATACGTCCTTCATGCTGGAAATTAGTACATGTATATGACATTCGGAAATCGGCACGGGTACAATTAGAAATGTTCTGTTTTAGATAACTAAAACAAATTACATTAGAATACAAGCTATTTGCTTGAATCTCATTAATTTAAAAAGAATAGAGATAAGAACTTAAGACCGCTTTATTGAAATTAAATGCACCTACATTGTATAGGGACGTTCAAACCGGAAAATAAAATTTGAGAGCCGGGGAGAGGTCTGTGCACTGTGATAAACGTCGAAATGTGGGAATTCAAATCTCCGTGGAAAATTTTAATTTTCTTAATTACTGTTACAATAGAGGGTGCGCCTAAATTTGTGCTTAAAATATCATATTTGCCATGGAGAGCTTGTGATAAAAAACTAAGTAAAAAACCGATAAAAAAGATAAAAAACCGCAAACTAAGTTTACTGTACTTAGGGTTGGGCGCATGAGTTGTGTCAGATTTTTTTTTTGAATAATTTATTTATAGTCTTCTCTTATCTTGTTTTATGGTTTTTCATTTCACCATTACACTTTATGCTTAAAATACGATAAATATATTGAGACTACGTTTGACTCGTGGAATTTATCGGACCGACATCTCATATTTTTCACACATACATAAAATCGCGATAATTTTCAAAACGAATCATGGTGCTAATGACAGAATGTTTTGGTTAAAGAGTAGATAAGTGCAGCTAAAAATATATTATAGGACGTACTCTATTTTCAGATCGATGGAGTCTACTAATCTCATCATTATGGCAGTGTGCTTCAGAGATTAATGATTGAGCTCAATGGAAAAAGAAACTGGAGATGAACCTCCCATCTTTGATAAAGTTTTCATATAAGCTTCATTGCTTATATTGATGTTACAGTAATACAATACTTCGAGACAGTCTCAGCTTGTACATTGAAATTTGTCAGCAATTCCCAATAGCTCAAAAATATTGACGTATTTTTTTGCGGACGATTTTTGCAGACGATCTTGTGCAGGGGAAGATGCAACGTGATAAATGGATTGAGATAGAGCCGAAGTGTCAGGTGACCAGACTGAGATTTCTTCCCATGAGAATCTATACTTTACTCTATTTTATCCCTTTCGTTGCATCTCTTCAATCGAAGATTTCATTGGATGAATCCGATGAGAAGGATGACGAAGTCAATCTCATCATTGACGTATGTCATTCCATCTCCTCTTTGTCTCCTCACATTTGTTGATTCAATTCTAGATCAATGCTGATCGATTCGTGAAAGGACTCTCTGATCTAACAGATTCGTTCAATGATAGGTAAAAATACATACAGATTCACTATCTTTATATTCTGAAGATTTCAAAAAGCGATTGCTGTCGATCATCCTATTGATAGTAATGGAATCTCACTCGATTCAATTGGAATGCCAATTATATTCGAGTCGCTCACCTTATCTTCGGTCAAGACTATTCTGCACAATGGCCATTTCCATCTTGCGGTACTCTAATATACACAAATATCCCGTGATTATCTTTCCTCAGATTAATGATTTGAGTGGAAGATTTTCGGGAAATCCTGACTTTCGATCGATATTGTATCCGAGATCAGTTGGATGGAGCAGATTCGTGAGAGTAAATGCACTTATCGGACCAATTCGAATAGTGAACACTAATGGAATTCCTTACGTCAATCAGCATCTTCATTGGTATACAAAGAATATTGTGTATTTGAGACCCGTGAATAAGTTAATAATTACAGCAGAGTGGATGATATTGAGATAGGAGAAGAAGAATGGGGTGATTCGGAAATGGATCAAATAGTTGGAAGAATTCTCTCTGATAGAATGAAGATGGCTGCTAAAACTGAGCATCTTGTATGCACTACTCTCATACAGGTTACGAACTGAAATGAAATGGAAATATTATTCGTTGTATTTCAGGTTTTAGATGATGTTATTAGAGAGTTAGTTAAGTCAGTCAAAATGGCTATGATCCTCCCATCGGGTATTTATCGACTGTTACATTAATTAGGCTCTAATTAATATATTTCTAGATTCATCATTAATCTATTCATTAATTAATAATCCAACCTGGTTCAACACTTCCTCTTCTTCCTCCAATCTCCTCCGTTTCCATCTCCATTCCCATTTCCATCTCCATCTCCAAAGGGACCTCCCCCTCCCCCAAATGGACCCCCTCCTCCGAATGGGTTCCCTCCGTCCATTGGACCATAACCACCACCGAACTCATTCCCTCCTCCCATTGGATTCCCCCCTCCCATCTGACCCATTGGATTCCCCATTGGATTCCCTCCTCCATTCCCCATCCCCATTTCATTTCCGTTCTGTCCTACAGGTGAGCCACAATTTCCATTCCCGTTCCCCTGTCCATTCCCATTTCCATTCTGTTGATTATCTTCATTCTTCTCCTCTTCTTCCTTGATTCCCAATCTGAAATCACATATTCATAATCAATACATTCTCTCTTCATTTCAGCCATTTGATGTCTACTATCACATCCTCGATTCTTCATTTACTAAATCGATAACACATCTCTGCAAAAAGGGATTCTTTGACGAAATATTCACGGTTCCAAGGGGAGATTTCAATATTTCTTTGGAACTTCAATGCGAAGGAAAAGCGAGAGTTGATCTATCGGATCTCCATGGTTTGGCCCTTTATCTATCTATGGCTAACGTGCACATATTTCTAGAATCATGGAAGATGAAAGTGGGATTGCCTCTTCTCTACATCTACAGAAATGATTCAAATACGCAAACTCAATTGGTGGATAAGATTCTAACTCTATCCATTCATCAGTTAGTCTCTTCTATTCAATTCCCAATTAATTAATTCCTTTAGTGATCGTCTTCGTCTTTCATTCATTGTTCAATCAGCATTCCCTCAACCAAATGAAGTCGGAAGATTCGTTTTCTCTAATCAGGTGAACATTTGACAATTTCCTAACATTGAATTCTCCATCTCAGATCTTTCGTCATTTATCATCAGTCATCAATCAATTTTATACTATTCCTCTTCCCTTTGTTGATTCAGTCTATTCTACTCTTCCCTTTGTTTCAGCTATTGATAATCGATTGGTTCTCGCTGTTAATCTCACGGCGATTCCATGATCATTTGTCTTTTTTTCGAACAAATTGCACAATTCATAAAAATTCATTGAACAGAATTAGATACTTATCACAGCACAACTTATACAATTTGGAACGTATTATAAAGCTTGTAGAAGAGAAGGCAAGAAAATAACCCGTGAGAGGAACAAAGAAATGAAAGAAAGAAACAAAGAAATATCCGTCAGTCGTCAAATGACCGATGAAATAGACTATACTACTTAGAAGGGGAGGGGGATCTCATTATATTTTACCAGAGGAAAGAGTTTGTGAGGGATGAGAAAGAGCGTCTCTCTGTGGTCTACGAACTACTGTGTTAGTCGGTACATGAACTACTGTTTTCACAACACTACGAGAAGGAGTTACGGTAGAGAAAGACTTTGTCGATCGAACACTGATGTTATTTGAAACGATAGGCCGAGAGAATCGATTGCGAGATACAGTAGATTGAATGGGTGTGAATGGTTTCCTCCTTGCAATTCCATTCATCTTTCCTTTGACGAGTGGAAGAAGTGGACGGGGTGAAGGAGACTTGTTTAGTCGTGCCATTCTAGAGAAGATAGAGATAGATACATACTAATGTGATTAGTGGATAGATTCATGCAATTGTGATGATAGATACTACACTCTTCACATCACACTCACAAAGGGGATAGACTACACTACCGTTCATTTCTAATGATGATTGCCAATTCGACGATTCCTTCGAATGCCTCTTCTGCTGCTCCTTTGATCTCTCTGCAATAATCATCTCATTTCTATCTAATCATCAATAACAGACTGAGGAGGTAGTTCGAATCCTCTCTTCGCCAATGTTTCACTGTCAGTGGGACGAAGCTCCATGGTGAACGTATACTTTATTCCAATAGACTTAGCATAGTCATCAGTCGCTCCCGCAGCCGGATCTCAACGAAGAATTCAATGAGATAGACAGGGAATGTGAACTTGCATAGTCCATCGGCCGAATTCTCCACTTTGTACTTCGTTCCATGAACTCTTTCAATAGCAGCGGCCATTCGATTTCCTGCCCAGATCTAAATTCCTTTGTCTCTTTTCTCCCCTTCAATCGATCACTTACCAAATCTCTAACATCCTCTGGATAAGTTCTCTTCTTGTGTCCCCATGGGTAGAGAATATTCCCTCCGTACGAGTGAAGAGAAATGAATCCACGAATTGTTTTCCTGCACATTCCCTATTTTTACTCTGTTTCGAAAACGAGCGGATTTCGTAGTGATTGCAAGTGTATGTGCTAAAATTAAGCAAGTTATCACAACTGACTACATTAATTTCACGCTGTTTCATTTCTCATGTGAGTCATCTAGTTTATGCTCGATTAGGACTCAATTTCTCTTCAGCGTAAGTCATCGCACGCTTTCATTACGTAATTCACTACAGAATCCACTACAAAATATACTTTCTAGGCCCGATTGGAAGTGTCACGTAACTAAGTTTTCTTTCGCAACTTTGAGATCAAAGTATGTAGTGACTAACTTGTGTGCAAGAAGAAATCGAGATAGACCAGCTGCCTCGGGTTCAGATAGAGGACCATCGCCATGGAAGATATCACTTAATAGATTAATTGATTAATTGAAGGAAGGTATTGATGGAACCTGCATGGATCTCTACTCGTTCCATCGAAAGCATAGAAATAAGGGAAGTTTCTGTTTCCATCAGTTCCGAAGCATCTTGAGGTCCACGAGGACCAGATCGAGTCTTTCTCCACAATCTATCGTGCAATCGAGAATATTCATATCTGCAATCAGAATACTTTCTCTCTCTTCATCCTATCTCTCTACCCATCCGGATTCGTATTGGGAATAATGTAAATGTCGATTGTCTTCAGAAGGTTCTCGTACACTCCATCCGTAGTCAACTAAAAGGGAATGATGAGAGAGGGATCAGAGTGTACATAATCAGTCTAACCTCATGAATGGTGTGTAGTGCAGTGGCTGGGGCGATCCATTCCCGAGCATGAATTCCTGCCTCGATTACGAGAGATGGCTTGAATTGACGAGATGGGAATCCAATCTATAAGGGAATTAGATTAGATAAGAAAGAGATCAAAGATCAAACTCGAAGGAACTTGATGGGCCTTCGCTCTGATGAATATCCAATGATTCCTTGAGTGACGAATGAGAAACGACGAGAAGCAACGAAATCGAGATATTTCATTTGCTGAATTATATAAAGTTATAGGCAATATTTAGAGTATTGTCAACATCTTCATAAGAGTAGTAATGGAATGGATCGAATGTTCCGGATTCGGATTGGCAAGGGCTCTTCTTTCTCTCGCAACGATTGCTCCAACGTCATCCACTGAATGGATTACAGTAGATTAATCAATTGATTATTGATTACCAGCCACTTCATAAGTGATATTGTTATCAACAAGAGATCGAATGATATGATTGATCTTCCCAGGAGGAACGAGCACTTCAGAATGAGATCCGATTTATTCACAGCACGAAGTACATCCAACTAAAAGAGGGAAAGATCAAAGATCAACACGATCTTTTTCATCCATAGATTCATCGATGGGAATTCCCCTCATACCACCCACTCACCGTGACGTGGTTAGAGAGTACACACTTTTTCTCAAGGCCTTTCTTTCCATGCTCACCCTTTCTAATTGTCGCGTGTCGTTTTGTGTGATAATTGACAAATGAACAATAGGTAATGACTAATCCAAGTGGTTGAGTACTGAATTCTCTCGTGAATCAATGAAGACTCTCACCTCGAATCCAAGTCCTTCATCTAATTTCCCAATGTACTCTAGATGTTTATCTGTTTGAGGAGATAGTTGGAAGATCTGATATCTGGAATTGAATGATCTGCAGAGAAGGAGAAGAGATTCTACCGTACCCTGAATAGTTCTTGTATCCCTCGATGGCGTTAATTGAATGGGGAAGTAATAGTAGTAGGCTTAGTACCCAGTACATTCTGAATGTTAGGAAACTGTAGCGGATTGATGATAGATGTACGATCTAGATTAAGATTAACAGATCTTTAGAAATAGAACGCCAGATAGTCAAAGAGTCGATAGGAGCACGAGCTCTTTCGAAGGGAGAAAGTTAAGGAAATGAGCGTTCGACAGGGCCGGCCATTACTTGTTTCGGGCCCGTATCCAAGGTAAGCAAAGTGTACACAAAAGAGGCGTCAATGGGTCGAAAAGGTGCAAAGTGATAATTAGAAACGAGGAAGGGGAATCAAAGAGAGAGAGAGAGAGATCTTTTATGTGTTCAATGTCAGGGCATCAATTGCAGAGATCGAAGCCCATTCGGAGAAATGAGAGAGAATGACGAAGGAAAGGAGAGAAAAAGATGGAATGACGAACACCTTCAAAGAGGTTGATGAGTTTAGAGAGAGAAGAGTGGAGGGAGGGGAGGGGGGGGGGAGATGAGACAATGGAATGAGGAATAGGTGTAACTCCATTGTAAGTATGAGTCTTCTCATATCAAGTGAGAAGTAGAGAGAGAGAGTGGAAAGGGAAGGAGGGGGGAGTGGAGGGGGGATGAGAAGAGGACAAACCATCGAGAAGGGCATTGAAAGCATAGCCTGTGAATAAACCGAAGGGGATCGAGGTCATGAGCATTGGAAGGAGAAAAGAAACAATAAAGAAGGGATAGTTCAAAGATCTGAGTGAGCTAACTTGATAAGAGATCTCACTATAGAGGGAGAGGGAAGAGGAAACGAGGGAGTGACCCCGTATGACATAACAATGTCGGGAACAAAGTGTTGTAATCATTCTAGAGGGAGGGGAATGTTTCCAAGATAAAAAGAGAGATGAGAATGACTCTCTTCGTGTTTTTGAGATTGATAACATTACTGAAAGGCAAATTGAGAGATCAAAGATAGAGATGAAGAGGGGTTGTGAAGAGAGAAAACTGGAAGTTACTCTTAATCTCGAGAAGTGTAAAAGTGAGAGTGATACAGTTCTATATCGGCAAAAGGATACTTCTTGAGATACTTTACAGCTCAGTGAAAAATGGAACCATTGCCATTTTTATGGTTAGGAAAATGGAGCTCAACAGTTGAAGAAGGAACAATCCGATCGCTCGAATAATTGTGTTCCGGATAAGTTATAGAGGGAAAGGAGGGATGGGTCAGTAAGTAACTATAATGGCGGAAGTCTATGGACACATTGTGCAAGGAGTGCATGGACTGTCTCTCTTTGTCTCCCCTCATATTCGATTTCTGCCCTTCCGTGTAAAATGAGAAGTGAGAAGTCGAACACGTTTACACATTGAAGACACGCAACAAATGATAGAAAGAAGAGGAATCAGAGGGAAGATTGGGGGAGGGAATGATGAAGATATCGGAATGTACTGGATGATTAGTGAAGGCTAATATGTAGTTTGTTGTTATTCAAAGAATGTTGAAGTGAGAATCGGGAGAAGAATGCATGAATATCCATTTGTCCATTGCAATCAAAGGTGAATAACACGAGTAAATGGGAGTCTTACATCCATCGACTCGCCAACTGAAAGAATAATTGATTAGTCAATGAATAAAGAGGAATTGGCCTACCTGGATGTACATCGAATAACTTCATTGGTGACATTGAGTGTGAAGATCGGAGTGTTCAATCCAAATACAATATCTCTTGTTTCGATTACTTTTTCCTTGAGAAGACCGAATAATCTACAATGATCTTATTGATTCCGAAAGGAAATATTGTCTTACTTTTCATCAATCTTCATCTTATCACCCCTTTCCTTATCTCCAAACGATATTCGATTGTGTAATAGAAAAGCTTCGTCAGTTGGGATCTGAGATTGATGCTCATCAAGAATCTCATGTATCGAATGTTCTATCGAGCGACATAACAGGGAAGGAATAATCACCGTTCTTCCATCAAATCCATCGACATGTGTGTTGACAAAATGAGTGGAGAGGAAGAGAACGGAAGAGGGATTGAATAGAACCTCATAATATTTATATTATTTTCGAATGGATATTTGATTTAGATACTTTTGATGGTCCATCGACGTCGATAATTTCTAATGAATCGAGAGCATCAAATGATTCGTCCAATTGAGATTCACTCTCAAATTATCTCGTATTGCAAAATGGAGATTTATTCTCTTACCTCCAAACCACGATGTTGAAATATTAGCGAACCGATGGAAGAATCTTCAGAAAACTTTGATCTCACGAAATCGAGAAGAGAAGAATTTCTGAAGGAGATTTTAAATTTGGGATAGTTGAAAAATAGTGAACCTGACGTAAATGAATTCATCCAGATCGAGTAGTGTAGTGAATTTAGAGGAAGATCGAAGAACACAATCATTATGAGCGAGAGAATGAGAGAGACGATAAACTGATCTGTAAGGAAGAATTGATTTGATTGAAATTTGAGATACGCTCACTTATTAGGATCTTCATCTTTCAATCGAGGTAGCTTCGGCCAATTAATCACTTTGATTGAACCCTCAATTATTCGCTCGAATGAAGAACATCAATGGATTTCCTATCTACCTCTGTTTCATAATAATCAAGAACTTTCTTGACTTTGTCAGATACAGAATTGACGTAAATGGAGAGAGAAGCTCCTTCTTCTTTCCAATATTCAACAAAGAGAATGAGACGAGGCCAATCATCGTACCAATAAAGAGGAGGAACACACACCTAATAAAATATGAAATGATGGAATTCGATTAATGGAATAACCTCGAGTGTTTCATGAAGAAAGGGCACTGAATTGACGTGCATCTTTACCGATCGTTCAAACAAATTAACATTTATCTGAAATCACTATTCTTCAGTGGAAATATGATACTGACTAACTCCAGGTGAGAAGGGCATTGATTGTGACTGAAAGTGATATGCATTCCATTTACACGATGGAGCCCATTTCCATGGACAAAATTTCTCCATTGGAGAATGGAATAATGAAGAATGAAAGCTGTATGATCCTAAGAACATTATTACCGCTGATTTAAAATATGAAATACCACCTATTGAAAGATGAGTGGAAGATGGAAGACAAGGAGAAACGGCGAGAATACGAAAACTACCCGGACCTGTTCTAAAAAAATGAAGAATCTAATAAACGAAGAAAAAAGGTAATTTACTTCCCCTTCTTACCGATTATCATAATAAGCGCTGTAGATGAGAATGGATTCATTGAGAGAGGACGGGGTGAGAATTACCCGAATACTTCTCAAATAATGAAGATAATAGTTATTTGAACATCGAATGAGATCAAGAGAAACCTCGTAAATTGTACCAGTGATGTTGTCATGAAGAAAATATAAAATGATAAAATAATAATGAAGGCATAGATTAATCTCCCAGAGAAACGACGGTTAGACATGGCATCTAAAAAGACCAATGATCAAGTTCATAGTAAAGAAAAGGAGCATAGAGGAACCAAACGGGCGAGTCACAGTCACAACAGGGAAAAGAAAGAGAGTCGAATGATATCTGGAGCAGTCAAAATAATGATTGCTATGAAAAAATGAGTGAACATACAACGGTGCATGTCAGAAACGACAATTGAGCATATACTATTAAAATTGAAAGTTGAACATTCGTGCGAGTGAGTTGTGAGATGACATCCTCACTTCAATCTCCCCGCCCTCAGGTGTTGTTTTATCACGGGAGGTCGAATGTGTGAATATAACAGAAGAGAAGGAGAGAGAAAGTAAAGAGTGAATTAGATCAATGTGTTGACTGAAGAGAAAGAGAGAGAGAGAGAGAGGGGAACAGACTGAAGAAAAGAGAAGAAGAGAAAAGGAAGGGCAGTCTTATCAATTAGAGACTGTTACACTCAATGGAAGAGAAGAGATTCTCTATCTGAGATGAAGATGGTGAGAATAGTTGAATAGGAGTAGAAGAGTAAAGGATAGCCACTCACATGAGAAAAGTAAAGGAAGGGAAGAAACGGAGAGACTGTGAATAGATGACCAGATGTTTAGATCTCTTTCCATCTCAAGTTACAGAAAAAGGGAGGAAAGAGGGAAACAAAACTGTTGTCCAGATATGAAAACTCCATTGAAGAGACTATTTAAAAATATTTGTGATTATCTTCATGGTGAATAAAAATATGAAATGAAGATCCTTTTAATTGATAATTTTGATAGGAGAGATAGGTGAAGTAGATAAATAACTGAGGCAAAAGTATCCTTACGAGAAAAAAAGAAGAATAAAGAAATGGTGATTTCCTCGATAGCGACCACGCAATTTAGAAAGATATTTGTAAGGACGGAGATCATCTGTGCAAGTGCGTAAATGATCGATATGAGGAGAGATCAGAAGATGAAGAATTGATTTCAACATCTTTTATTGAGTGAATTGCATCATTCCCAATGTAGAAATAAATAAAATTTAGTTCCTTTTTGTATTTATTCTTCTCACATAATTAGCATTGTCTTTTAATTATCATAATCGTATCGATACGTATCATCGTTCTGGGTGAATCGAATAAATAACTGAGAGAAAAGGAACTATGTTGCATAGTTTTTGCACTTTTTTCTCGCATGTATCCACAGATCATAGTAATGCTGTTTATCAGTGAGATCAAGACAAGTATCTATCTACATAAATGCAGAATTTGTAAGGTACATCTATGAACAGATGTCTGACAATCTTGTAAGCTATCTTATATTATTGATTACCGTTCTTAACAATGGTATTCCATTTTCATTCATTATTTCATTCTCATTCACAGGTGAAATCTCCATTTTCCCAATCATTCAAAGTTATCAATCTCACTTAAGAAAGAAGATGATTAATAATGAACGTTTATTTTCATTGTAGAGAAGTTGATGAGCTAATTGAGGTAGTTCCTAATATTAAGCATCATATAATTTATTAAATTATTTATATATAAATAAATTAAATCATTTCATAACAAGCCCGAAAAGTACTGTATTTCTCAGTTGGCCATCGTTGCAGGTCAGACTCGTGATTAACAACATCGCAAGTTTTTGTCGAGTTTCTGTAGTTTTATATCAAGATCTTTTTATTTTCAGGTTGGAGAGGTGCTCCACGGATAGCTCCACGCTGTCGGAACTTCATATCGTCGTATGAGCTTACAATTACTCTGATTTTTGTCTCCTTTCATTCTCCACTAACCACCAAAGATGGGTTTGCCGGCGATTCAACTCATAATGATCGCCGCGAGGCAGGTAATACATTACATTCTGTTCATTCTTAAAATAGTATGTAATTAAGGTTTCAAAACCTATTGCCGAAGCGCTGATCAATTACGGGAAGAACCATCCTCTCTTTCGTAATCGAGTTCTTATTCCTGTTGGAAGGAGTCTCGTCCATCTAACCACTCGATTAAGAATGAAGAAATTGGGATTGGGATCGCCTACTACTGTCGCCACCGTCTCTGAAGCGACTGCTCTTGAGCAGGTTACTATTTATTCTCAAACTTGGTTTGTTGTACATCTCGTGATATGTTGCCAGTCGTCCCGGTATTCTGAATACCGCAATCGATTCTTTTAAATGGACGAATATAACTATTTCTTGTATCAGTACTAGGGTTTCGATGACGACGAATCGTTCCGGAAAAATAAAACTAAAGTTGCGAAACTACAAAATTACAGCCATTCGGATGAGAACCAATTTGTTTTGTTTTTTTTTAAATTGTATGTTGTCAGCGTGTTCTAAACAACACAAACGGAATTCGTTGTCGGTTCTAATTCAACCTAGTACATAATATCAGGGGTCAATTGCCTAAGTAAAATCAGTTGTTTGAGACGGGTACGTTTTTCATCCCAATGGCGAAAATACGGGTACATTTTGAGGAAATCTTAAATTTTTGCCATTTTCACCCCAAATTTTTCGAGTCGGCCCGCCTTCGGCGGGCACGTTTTATGACAAACACTGAAAATAGCGGGTATGGTATGTTAAAAATGACGAAGTAGTTGACCCCTGCATAATATTTACGCGATATTAGTTAAAACATTGTCAAACTACTGAAAAGTATTAATTTGAGGCGTCTGACTTCATCCAGCAAGTGGTTCTCTTCTCGTATTCAGTCGGTGTCTTCGCTGGCTATTACTATTACACCAAATGGTTTACTTCTGAGACCATGAAGGTTCGACTCTTGTAATACTTTAATTTACGACGAAAATTGTAAATAAGAATTGCTCAGGTGGATGAATTTGAAAAATGGAAGGAGGAGAATCAGAGAGAAAACAGCGATTTGATGCAGAGAATAAAGAGATTGGAAGATGCTCTCGTAGCTGCGAAGTGGAAGGTTAATTCAGCCATATTAATCAATTCAATAGTTAATAATTCAGTTGCCTCCTCTACCGGAAGTGCCTAAGAAGGAGGAATCCCCTCCCCTTCCCCTCCTGCAGCCGCCCCTGCTGCAACTGCTGCACCAACTGTTGCAGCACAACTAATAGCTACTGAGACGAAGAAAGGTGAGTGATCTTCTAATTCTGCTTCTCATGGCTAGTTCTAGTGGTTATGAGTGTAGTTCAGAGATTGCTTCTTCTCCCTCAACTGCACTCACTCCTTCCCCTTCTCAATCCTCTTCTACCTCATCCCTCACTTCTTCCATCCTTCGATTTCCTCGTATATCATCCCTTCCACTCGATTCCGCCTCTAAGATAGTATTAGAAGGTGAGCCGTATACTTTCTGCAAGAGAGATACTTCCATATCATTTGAAAGAGGTGATCCCGACCTCAGATTCCTTAGATTCCGTCCCAAAGAGAATTCTCAATTCTCGTCTGGATTCGTAGGAATCTCCGAACGAGCATTAGGATATATTACAGGATGTGCATAATGAGTAAATTGTTGTGTGTATAGGTATGTAGATCAGAGTAGATTATTGATTCAATCAGGTTGTGTCTAGAATCTCAAGGTCACACTTTTCCCATTGCTTCACTTTCATATCTTCCCAATTTGTGCTCCTCACTCGGGAATCTAACCATGCACTACTAATTACTAGTCAGTTAGTGATTCTCATCCCTGTTGTTCCCTCGGTCCTTCCTTTTACTCGTTGTCCTCTCTCAGTCCACCTTGAACGATTATTTATCAAAGAATCAATCAATCTTGAGAATGAATATCTTTCGTTATAGGTAAGTCTGAATGAGAAGTGACGGAAGGAAGGATCGATATGTCGTGTTGTGACCACTCTCTCTCCCTCTCAGTTCCTTTCCCGGTATGAATCTATCGATTCGTCGAGGAATCAGTCTAGTCATCTCAGAGTGTACAGTAGTTATTTAGCATTTACGATATACATTAATTGTTGTTTATTGCCTACGAGGCTGAGTGATAGGAACCTCTCTTACTTTACTCTGGCGTATAAATTGTACATTGAAAGAGTGTCGATATGGCTATACTCGTGATTACAACAATAATGACAAACTGGAAATTGCGGGTGAGATTGCAGCCAAATGAGGAATACGAATGTATGGAGGGGGTTAAATATCGAGAGCGACTCGTCTCCCGGTATGTCTCATACTTCCCTTACATACTGACTCTCTATGAACTCTTCTTCTCGTGGGAAAGCGACGGAGGAGATAGTTATTGGCGACTGCTGACATTTGGGCTGAAAAGGGAGAAGGAATGAGAATGAATACGGTAGAAAAGGGACGAATAGTGCATTGACACTCGTGCAGGTTACGGTAACTGAGATATTAGCAGATATAAGAGATAAATCATTATTATGATTTGTGAGAGAAACTGAGGTATATTTGGGCGAAACTCTAAACGAGAAGCGACACTATTTCACCTGATATCTGATAGGAAGTCGTCTATCGACTGGAAGGGAAAGTGATAAGTGAATTATTAGTGAGATAAAAGTGGAAGGAGAGAGAGAGAGAGAGGGACTGACCCTGTTGTAGTTGTGCTTCCTCTAGTGATCTCTGTTGAGCACTTGCGAATTTCTCAACAATCATTGAAATGGGAAAAGCGAGAACGATAATTCCACAGATGGATGTAGCTGTTGCCACTAGTTTACCCACTGAATCATATGATCAATGAGATTAGTAAGAGAGTACTAGTTAATGCTTACACGTAGTCACTGGTTTCGCATCACCGTATCCAACCGTTGCCATCGTCACTCTACAAATATTTTGTATATACAATTTGACAGAAGAAAGAAGCAAGCATAAAACTTACACACACCACCAGCATCCTGCTGGAATTGAATAGAAATCAGTATATGGTTCGTCTTTCTCGAGATAATACATAACCTTAATCGAGAAGTGAATTGGGAAGAGGAAAAGTGGATTACTGTAGAGAAAAATATGATTCCTGTAACGAGGAACATCGAGAGCATCGATAGTTCAGTGATTGAAGATTGAAGGGTATGACCGAATGTCTGAATGATGAAGATGACAGATGAAGAATAAATAGGGAACAACCTGTAGACTCGTACTGTATCTTGCCAATTTGAACACTCTTGCCATCCTCAGAACTCGTAGAATTCGAATTACCAGCATTGCACCTGAAAAGTCATCGAATACACGTTGCGAGAAAGACGAATTGGCAGTGGAAAGTAAGAGAAGAAAGCACATGCTGTTATATTGAAACGACAGTAACACTCGAAATCAGCCCGAACTACAGTAATCGACTATCGATCAATATCGAATCAATCGATAATCGAAGTGAATCTAAGCAAAGCCCCGCGTGATTATTGACTGTGCAATGGAAAAGTAGCGTGAGATGGAATTACGACAAGTGTCGAATCGATCATTTACCCATCCAAGTATTCCACGTTTGCATCTTTTTCCACTTTTCGATGTACTCTTCTTCCCCTACGATAGAGAGGTGTTATGACCCCGAAAGATCAAAGGTCATGCAAAATGTCTACTACTAATTGGAGCTAACTTACCTGTGAATTCCTTGAATTTAGAAGCATATACACCGAATAAAGGAAGGGCTAATTCGAGATAGAACGGAAGAATAGTGAGAAGATCGATTAGATTGAGAGTTCGAGAGAAGAATTCATATCGACGTGGAGCTATCGTTACTCTGCAGATGGGAATAAATGTCTGTCTAGGGGAGAAGGGGAGAGACCTGACGAGATATTCGAAGGTGAACCATGCAATACACACATATTCCATAACAACGAGAGATGGATGGGGATCATCTGTTGGACGATAGACAAATTCACTGTCGGAGAGAAGAGATGAGGAGAACTTATCACCCTGCAATGAGAAGTTCTGTAGAAAGAAATAGTGTAGAAGACCTCCTCTAAAGGGAGGTTCTCTTTTCTATTCTGAATTCAGAATAAGATGAGTATTGCGTGAGGGAATCTATCTCACTACGTTTCATCAGCGAGAAAAGGACTTCCGTAGGTATTTTAAGGCAGTTATAATTCTTTGAAATGACATAATCGTACCTCTCCTCTTCTCCCAGTATGCATCATGTGATATAGTGATGCATTAGAGTTGTCAGCTTGAAATTCAGGCATCGAACCGAGAATGAGACCTGCACTCTAATTGAACATTTGATCTTCTCTTAATTGTCTTACCCAAAACAGATGCGAAAACAAAGAAAACCGAGAAGAAAGCGAAAAGTGCAGCGGGAATTGAAGATTGAGGATCTTCCATGAACTTCCAAATACGAAGACGAATCGATGAGAGACAAACCTAAGGAGTACGGTAGACGTGATTACGGTATCTACTAACCCCATCGAATTCTGTCTCCCAATCTTCTCCTGTATCAACACTTTTCTCTTTCGCCAATACTGTTGAGATTGTACAACAAGGCGCTAACTGAAAATAGTTTTCGTGTTTGCTAAAAGATTCAAAAATCTGGAAAAAAATGTGATATATATTCGGCGATAGTTTTTCGAACTTCGAATTATCAATCAAAATCTTACCTGATCCAGAGGAATTTCCCAAAAAGAGAGTTCATCTTTGAATCGATCTAGACACATATTCGATGGTCGATGGAGAGTACCTGCAGAGAAAGATCAAAGATCAACCCTCTTCATTCTCTAGATTCATGCCTGTGCTAAAGAAATCCATAATATGATCAGTGAAGTGAGTATTTCTCTCGAAATAATATTCTCCAGTGCTGGGAATGAAGTCATCTGCCTATAAATTCAATTGAGTCGAGAGGGCAAAAGAGAGCGGAAGATCGAGAAAAAGAGGAAGGTTTCCCTCTCTTTCATCCGATTTCTCATCTCACGAAAGTTTTCAAAGAATTCGTAGCGTAAACGTTTAAGTTATTTTCGGGCACATTAATGATAGTACGACTTTTTTTTAGAAAGGGATTCGTATTACAAGATCACATCAAATGAATGTCATGAGAAAATGACAAAAGATTCATACCACATTAATTCTCTCGTTGTGGGTCATTTTGATGAATCGATGCATGAGAGTTTCCTGCTCTGTCCACAATTCAGTCCTCACACAATACGATTTACCACCGATGGATATTCTCACGTAGGTCTCTGTAGAAGTACCCGCGACGAGAGTTGTGTCTGACAGATGGAAATTATCTTCGGTAATCATCCAATACGGTTATGTCTAATGGAAAATGTGAAGATAAATATCTACCAGAGAAAGTGACAGATCCAGCTCTTTTCTTCGCAGCGAGTGATTCCATCTCAAGAGGAACAGTAAGAAGAGAAGAGGTGGGACAAGTGGAGAGACTTCTTTCTCGACGTGCTCCTCCCATCTCTGATGGATGATGATGCAACTTCTGAATAAAAAAAGATGAGTGAAGGAACCAACTATTTCAATCTATCCCACTATCTACTCTGTATCACAGATGAGAAAGGGATGAAGAGGGATATGGTATCTACTACTTCATAATCTATTGGCTATTGTCATCGAACTCCTCCTATTGAAATCCCAAGGGAGATTCTCAGATTATGAGTGGGAAAGGGCAAAATGAGGTCTGTGGACTATGGGATTAGGGAGGGGTTGAGAGCATTCGGTTCCAGTTAGAGAATAAATGAGTGAGACTGAGACGTATTCTAGATAGATAAAGGGAGAATGTGATAAGGGGAAGACTACAAACCCTTGTTGAGAGTCGAATGCTCATTGAGAAGAGTTGGTCAATAGGATAGAAGACTTATTGAGGATGAGAGAAGGAATGAGATCTCGAATTGAGAAAAGGGAGAAGAGAGAGAGAGATGGAGAAGGAGAGGAATCTCTCAATCATCCTATCCAAATCGTCTATCTTATTTCCTGTCACCCCTTCAGTCTCGTCTTTAGTCGTTCCACACAAAACGAAAACTCAAGAATATTTTAGTTACCCCCTTCAAACTTCTGAGACAACATGTGAGAGAAATTGTACGGTAGATAGGTTTTAATATTCCATGAAAAGTTCACATAATTAATATTAGATAGTTCATCTTTCAATGCTCTAATCATTTTGCATACGTTTATCAAAGGCTATGCATTCGTTATTTTGTATCGTTCCGTAAACCTTTCCTGTTGATGTTCATTGACGATATCTAAGAAGAAGATGTAAAGCTAAGCTATAGATTTCCATACACGATCAACTTCCTCCCTAAACTTCCTTCGTTTCGGGGCTTCCCACCACCTTGCATTTCTCATGCTAAAGTAGCAAGTGAACACGGAAGTACAACATACCAAGAAATTCTCAAAATTTGGACCCTAGTCCAGGAGGAAAAATGAAGAAAGCGAGAAGAATGTTGAATATATGGAAGAAAGCTGATCCTTGTGGGGTCGACGTAAGAATACGAAAGGAGATTCCAATAAAGAGAGAGAGAGGGAGGGAAGGGATTCGCAAGAAATGAAGCATCCCGGATCTATACCGGTTCAGAGACAACATCCATTTCCTAAGGGTTGATTCCCTTTGTCGGAATAATCATCTTGTTATTTCTCACGACGTTACATGGAAGCCTCATTCGTCACTCAATTTCTAATAATCATTTTCAGATGCTTCTCACAAATAGAGAAAAAGGCAGAAGATCACTATGGAGACTGAGATGAATTATACAGAACCTACACTTATTTTATGTTCGAGTAAAGATTTCGAGGGAATCTCTGATGCTTCAATCGGAAATAGTGAATTAGTGTCGAATGTAGTGAGAAAAGAGTAATTAGGGTGAATTGAGACGAGAAGAAACGTGAAAGAGACACAAAGAAAGACATCGAAGGATTGATTACTCGAGTAAAAGAGTGGAGGAGGGAAATATCGAGACTTTCTCATATTAATATTTCATTTTAATACGAGCACTGCAGATTTCTCGCATGGTTGCGTTGATCATTTGGAGGGAGGGGCGATTGAGGGGGGGGGGCTACCGTAATCTATAGTGGATAAAGAATAGTAATGACTCACGGAAGCGATAGTTCGTTTCAATCGATAGGAGAGCATATTGAGAGTGATGAAGAAGGATCAATTGTAGGATGAATCCCCATTTAGAAGGAAAAGAGACGAAGGTGAGAGAGAAAAGATGAAGTAAGTAGGGAGAGGCTGCCTCTCGCTCTCTCTCTCTCTCTCTCTAGAGGAGTGATACCAGAGGATGGAAGGATAGATCAGAGGAGTAATTCAACTATGAAAGAGAAGAAGACAGAAGAAAGACAACCCCCTCTCACTCTGATTAATCTTCCTCACGAAATACCCTCAATGAACTAATAGTGGACAGCACATCTTTATAGTCCAATATCAACGTCACTTTTCACTATTTCTACGTATCTAGTATTTTTTGAAGATTGCAATGGTACGGTGAGAAGAATCTAATTAAAACAGTAATGATAAAAATAGTCATTAAAGTTTACAAGTAAAAAAGTACCATTCAATACGGTATGAATTACTTACTCTTGTGATTCGATTTCGATGTTGGAATATCTTGTACGTCTGCATGATGAGAAGAAGAGAGAGAATTAGATAATGAGAAGGTTGAGACTGAATTGACTTCCGATGTGAGAAGGAGGAGGGGAGACACAGTTCATAACGAATAACGAGATAGATAGAGTACTCAAGGGAAAAGAGAAAACAGGTGGTTGATGGGGTAAAGTCGCGCTATTCCGATAGAATTTATAAGGGGACAAAATATGGAGTAACAAGTTGACGTGAATACGAGAAAGAAGTTTGTACATGTGAGAGCAGGTGAAAGGGAGATAACGAATTGAAAGAAGGAAGATGAAATTATTGTTGAGGGAATTGATATTTGAAGAAATGCTCTGAATTATTCTAATGGAAAATGTGGGAATAACTTGTATGCGAATAGAAAAAAGCGCGAGAATTTCTTGCTCGATTCGGAGCGATGACTTGATTAGAGGGATGAATAGACCCACACTTCACTTCACTTCGTGGAAAGAAATCGGAAGGTGCTGCATCCACAAGGGCAATCCAAATACTTACTCATTTTAATATACGGATTAATGGTAGTGCAAGACAGTGCAAAATGCATTAAAAGTAAAGTAATTCTTGAGTTTTCAGAGTTTGTTGTGAAGGTGTATACTGTAGTGCTGAAGAGACGAAGTAGGGGCGAAGTATACTGAAATGTTCCTTGATAGTTCAAAGAGGGGACAGAGAGTGAAAGGGAGCGTTCTTTTGGAGATATCCAGATACTCTCACAGATACTCACTTATTCATTAGAAAAAGTCTCCTTTGTGCACACTGCTCTCCTATCTCGTCTTTCTCCATTCTCAACAATTAGAAAGGAAGGAAAAAGGAATGTTGTCTGTGAGTAATTCCGAGTAATGTTGATGAATGATGCATGTTTACGGTAATCTGAATGACATAATCAGAGATTATATCGACAGTAGATGCTTACTGCCAGATGGGAAGTTACATGCATCTCAATGTGATGACTGCAAGGGACCAAACACCTTTTCCACCCTTCTACCCTTCTCAGCCCCTCTCCCAGGGCCTGTCCATGCCTTCTGATGTTAGATTATGATCTACCAAAAAAATGAGATCTAATAAGTAAAATTTAAAATGATTGGTCCCGCAGCGAAAATCCCGGTTTTTTCGCGGTTTTGACGCGACGCGTCAAATCCGACGCGTCGCGTTTTTGGAGAAAAAAGACGGGAAAGAAGCACGAGATCTCCATTGTAGACGTTTTGAAGTCGTATCAAGAATAAAAATTTAAAGATGACTGAGGCGGAACGGAACAGCTTCTTTGCCCATTCAAGTGAGTCATCCAAGTAATCAAGGATCTCAATTTATTAGAAACTCGCCTTTTTAATTTGTTCTCGACTAGCTCTCGTTTTGTCTACAATTCGGATTTTTGAGATAAAATTGCATTTCAAAATTTTACAAAACTCATTCACGTTAGCTTCTAGACAGCGGGGGGATTTTTCAGGTGGTTGATGTAAGGCATTTTGATTGAGTTAAAACGTAGATTTAGACGCATGAATCATCTTGTATTTTCGGATGGTTGAAGAATTCAAAACGAAATCTTGAGATGTTTTTTTTCACTAATTATTATTATTATTATTCAACATTACAATTGTAGCTCAACGTGCCCCGGGGAAGAGACAAATCAAACCAACTGCTGCGATGGAACAGATCGTTCTTCCTGCAGATGAAGATGAGGATGATGAGGATTTCAAAGGTTATTATTATTATATCAATATATTTCTATAAATATTACGTATATTTTATATATTGCTATTGCATCATTATTCCTGTGCATATCATCTTTAACAAATACTCTCATCATGTTAACACGATGTTTTTTCGCATCTGTACATGCCTCATCGAACGTTTTTTTTCTTCCCTCTACATAGTTTTTCATCTTGATTATTAGTCTAATAATCGATTAATTCAGCCGAGTTGTCGGGCAGTGGAAGTGAGAACTCATCATCGGAATCATCTGAGGATAGCTCCGGAGATGAAGACGATGAGAAGGAAGGAGGGGAAAACGATGAAGATGCTGTGAGTTAACCATATACCTTCTCTTCTTTCCACGTATTGTTCATGATGAAAATGTGGTGCAGTGGCAGGCATAGTATCAATAAATATTCACAGGATTACCTCAAATCGCTCAAGGATCGGGGAGAAGAGGATGACGAGGACACGATTCCTCTGTGTTCTCTTTGTCTCAATCTTCGCCCTAATTGTGCAAAGGAGGAGGTTATTCAGTGTGATAAGTGAGTCATTCGTCTCGGTTATATTTCGAAAGGTCAAATCGGTTTATCATAGAAAATCTCTCTCAAAAATCGAATTGTTGATTCCAGATGTGGTGTGGCTGTACACGAGTCGTGTTACGGCATGGATCCGGAAATCATCGGTGACGATAACTCAACTGAATCTGCTTCTATCACTGAACCATGGTTCTGTGAGCCATGCATCTACGGAGAAAAGGAACCTCCTCATTGCGAGTTGTGTCCTGTCAGATATGGAGCACTCAAGAGATCAGGTATTTATTTAAACGTGTTAACTTTGAGGTGGGCTCACGTTTGATTGCTATATTGCAGATATCGGTGGGTGTTGGGTACATCTTCTTTGTGCACTGTATACACCTGGGATCACATTCGGAGATGTCGAGAGACTTGCAGCCATATCTTGGCAGGAAATCGATTATAAGCAATTCGGAAAAAAGGTACGTTTGACAAAGTAATTCAAATGTGTTTACTAATATAATTGACAATTGTTTTAGGCGTGTAGTGGATGCAACGATCGACTTGAATCTCGCACGGGAATAGTAGTCGAATGTGATGCTGCACTGTGCAAGAACTTCTACCATCCCACTTGTGCACAAAGGTAACTAACTCGAATACATACCGTATCCACTATAATAATAATCGATATAGATTGGGTTTACTTGTTGATCGATCTGACGAAATCAATGAAGATGAAGAGGATTATCACGATGAAAGGTGATTTCATTCCACTTTATTCCTATACGATGGTATGTTTACAGATTCATTCACTGCAAGAAACACTCTCATGAGGATGAAGTGAGAAAGAAGAGGGAGGCGTAAGTTGATTGCATAATAACGACTGATATAGTCTCATATTTATTGTGTTCTAAATGATAATGTTTTAGATATGCCATATTCATAAAACAAGAAGAGAACAGATATGCTATGCTCAAGAGGAAGAAACTCAATGATAGGTACACTATTCTATGTGATGATCACTTAAATTGTGATTGAACGAATTATAAGCGAAGTGAATTCAGAGAGGAAGAGAAATTGGCTCGAATGGAGGATAAATCTCGTGCTCGATACAGGAAGATGGAGGGAGTGACCATATCAGTTCCTGATGCATCGTGGGATAAGGTGAGTACTGTAGATGATTACGGAATTCACTCATCAATATTTCTTTCAGCCCGAGAAGAAGAATCGCCGGGCTCGTCATCTCCACACTTCTTCCCAGTTTCTCGAGGCTTTCTCTGAAAAGGTTCGAGATAGATATTTATTCATTCAGTCTTTCTCGTTAGCTTTACTATTTGTTAGAATGCGCCCTTTTCTCTTGAGTATTGTGAGTAAATGATGGTCTTTTCAGGCTGATTTGGCAGGAGTGAGAAGGGATGAATTCGAGAAAGCTTTCATCAAAGTGGATGGACGTACTCTCTCTTTTCTTCCTCCTGCTTTCTCTCCCGAATTTGTCGCGTACGTTTCCCATTTCATTATATCTCTATTTTATATCCAATTTGAAAATATCTTCCCAAATTGATACAAATGGCTCACTATAATAGTGCTAATGTCTATATCTTGTCTGGGATAGTTAATGGACGTAGTTTTCAGATATTTCAACCATCGAGAGAAGCATGTAATGAATGGAGAAAAGAATCGATTGGAGAGAGTAACGAAAGAGAGAGATGTAATGAGAGAAGAACAGAAGAAGAAGGAGGCAAAGTATCATGAGGTGAGAAAATACATACTTCCCTGATTACACATAGTTCACAAATCTCGGTATTATCATGAGACAATTATGATTGTGTGATTACAGTTGGAGAATAGTCATAAGAAGGCTCAAGTGGCAGTTCACGCATCTCAAGAGAGAATTATCAAGATTCATTCGATACTCACCAAATTGGGAGCGAAGAAAATGCCCAAAATTACTGAGATTGTTAAGAAGGAACCCGCTACTCCGAGGTAATAATGACAACTTTTATGTAGAAATGGAAGACATTTGCAGATCATTCATTTTATTATATCCGTGTATTTTTATTTTTTATAATACTAAATAAAGGTCTCGTCTTCTCTCTCGTTCTTCGTGTCACGATGGTCCTTCCACTTCTCGTCCTTCTAATATTATGAAGAATTGTGCTACTTGCTCATCCGTTAGTTTCATTTTTTTTCTTTCAAGAGTTTATCATTATTCTAAGTGACATAAATATAGTATAAACGATGATGATTGATGTCTTCTCTTTCAGATTAGTGATCAACATCTATTAGTGGAATGTGATGCTTGTCATAAGCACTATCATCTACAGTGTCTTGATCCGCCCCTCGAGAGGTACGGTACATTGATTAATACTTGGTGATATATATGAGTATATTGAAGAATGCCTAAGAAGAAATTATTCGAATGGCATTGTATGGAATGTGCACCTGAATCGAGTGAAGATGAAGGAAATCCAGAGAAGAAAAAGAAGAAACCATCTCCCGATAAGGAAGAATCTCATGTCAGTACAATTATGAATTCATCGTTTAACAAAAATGTGTTGGAAATGAAGTGTGAAATTGATGTTTGATATTTACAGACGGATGATCTTAATGGCGCTCGCAAGTTGAGACACAGATCGGATAGTGTAAAACAGAGAAAGCAGGCTGAGAAGGAGGTTTGTCATTGATTCATTATTCAAATTAGATGGTCGGACAATACCATTTTGTGAAAATGACTTTCTGAATCGGCTATATTGATTTATTTATATCAGGCTGAACAACGTGAGTATCGTTCTGCCATGGTGAGAGGAAGCAACACAAAGAGAGTCGTCAAACCAAATAAGGTATGTCCTTCCCATGTTGTACGGTAGACTGCATGTAATGTCTTGCAGCGATATTCAACTGAGACTCCGCCTCCTCCCCATGTGGTCGTCCCTCCTCTTGTTATCTCTCTTCCCATTCATAGTCCCATCCCTTCTGATGATGAACCTCCATCGAAAAGAGGAAGAGGAAGACCAAAAAAGACTCCTTCACTTCCCAATTCTCCTGAGAAAAGTAAGATCTTTTGTAATTTATTATTAGATTTGAATGTTGTATACGGGGACAAATATAATGGCTAAAATTATAGACGGTCGTCATTCAATGGAAACTTCTTCAATCTCATCGAGGAGAAGTCGTCCTTCTCTTTCTCCACAAGGACATGGCATACGAAAAGTCAATGGAAGGTATGATTTTGATTTGCAGACAATTATCATTTGTATTTCTGCTTTTGATTAATCGAGATCAAATTATGATGTGGAGAAGGGTTAATGAGAGTAGATTAGTAGTAACTCTTGGTCTCTTCAGAGTTGTTCACGATTCAATCAAAACGACGAAGAGGAAGACGAAGAATTGGAGGAAATCGTCATCATTAAGGAATAATTCCCCGTATTGATTTTTTAAATATTTATTTATACTAATTGTTACGTGATCTATTTTTTTCATTTACCTCTATTTCTAGACCTCGTTTTGTATGCCAATCGATCTTTCCTTCTTAGGATATCTATAATCAGTTAACGGTGATTGGTCGATGTAGATTCTCTTAATCACTCTCTCATATCCATCACATTTAGTTGAGAGTAGAATCTATATAGTCCATCCCAACCCGCACCTCAGTCATCTCTTGTTCCATCTTCCATCCCATCTCATCCTTTTCCTGTAGTCTGTACAAGTATTCACTGATTCATCGGGTTTCCATCCCCTCCTTTCCCGCTTGTTTTATCTATTATGTATCACATATAGTCATTTTGTTTTGTGATAAACATGTTTTCATGAAAATGGAAATTTAAGATGCATCTCATAAACAGGTAGATATCCTTTACATACTTGAACGAATTATTTATGGATTTTCTTCTCTTCTCGGATTAGAATCATTGAATGAATCTTGAGTTTTCCCAATGGATCGCTACGACTTCGGTCTGTTGGGAGAAGAAGAGATTGAATATGATGGATTATTACACAATATGGACGACATCTTAGAGATGCCTTCTACTTCTTTCCCAATCAAGGGGTACGCCAATCTCTTTATATACACAATTTATGAAATGTTTTACTACGATAATGATACTGATCTTTGATCTTTTCTCAGTCGTACATATATTACTACGTCTCTCTTCGCAGAGGCAGTCAAAGCTGTTATGAGAGGAAAATGAATGTAAATAAGGTTGGTAATGTTAAATATCTAACAAAAAGACCTTTAAATGAATAGTGTCAATTAAGAGATGACTTTATTGGTCTGTTTATGATTCCCTTTTCAGGCAGCGAGTGTTTATCGTGTGCCACGAAGTAGTTTACAGAGAAAAGTAGCGTAAGTTCACAATTTTATGTCATTGTTCTCCATTTAATTATCTCAAATCAGGAATTGATTAAGTAATTGTGAAATTATCAGTCGGAGTCGAATGGAACACAAAAGGAAGGATAATCCTGTTATTGTTGAGAAGATGGAAGCGAAAGCAAAGAAGGAAAGCGATGATAATGAAGAGGAAAAACGAAGATTATGGAGTGAAGAATATCAGAGAAGATTAGATGAGGTGAATACGATGGCACGCCTTAGCACGCAGTTGGATGTATTTTCAGGCTGAAGCGAATGTGATTTCGGATGAAATGGAAAATATTCCAAGGTAATACTTGTGCCCCTCGAAACAATTTCACTGTTTTTCTTGAGTTATGACATTCTCGGAATGGCAGTACACAGTCTCTACGACCATGATTACGTGGAAATGGCTAATGAATGCATAGTAAGTTTATCTTTCATCTTTACATACTCGTTATGGTATGTTCAGATTGAAGAGAATGTAGATCCATTAATTGATCAACATATTTATCTACAGGACCAAATTGAGGTGAACAGAGTTAAATAATGATACATTAGAAAAATGCAATTAGGACGAAGTTGCAGTTTTGATAATCAGATTACTTTGATTATAGGAAGAAGATGATGATATTCCTCCTCCTCCTCAAATAGTTATTGAGAGTGGAGAAGTAGAAGATTGTGGAGAGGTGAGAGTACCGATAAGAGTGCGAATGGAAGAAATCAATTTGAGGAAGAAGTAATAGTCGATGAATTAGAGGAACTCGATGAGAATACAAGTGGTATGCCTCAATTAGATGCAATCTACGACTATTGATTGTCTCATTCACCCTTTTGTTGTAAATATCTTATGTAAATTTGGATACTTTTTCATTTGTAATTGCTCAATTAATTTATAGCGATAGGTACATATCATGAATGTCAATATACTACGATTCGATAAACGATGCTAAACGATTTGTATACTATGAAGAGATGTTTGAAATCAAAGTTGTAATCTATTGGATACCTTATTCTCCTGACTCGAGTCAATCTCTCATTCCTCCTTAGATGGCTGCTCGTGCGGCAGTACAAAAGATAGACCCTGCCCTATTCCCTCTTCTACTATACAAGAGAATACTCAGGTATCCTCCCCCTGTTTGCTTATTCCTCTGTATTGGCCTTTGATCTCTCGCTCTGTCAGATTACACTATGGTCTTCCTGCTCCCGCTCGTTTAATGGGAGATGCTTATGTGAAGGATGAATTCAGAAGACACAAGAGTGTTCCGAGGGAACAAGCACTAGTCTTCCTTAATGAATGGACGGTATGTATTGTAATGTTGTAGTCAGATTGATAATTCTTCTCTCTTTCAGCAGTACTGCACTATGTTATCGAAACAATTGACTGGTCGAGGAATATCGAAAGGAGTCATTGGGAAAGACTTCGACCATACAGATCTAGACAAGTTCAGTGAAGAACAATTGAGTCAATTACTCGAATTGAAAGAAGAGGCGGAATTAGATCAGAGAAGACTTAGAGGTGAAAAAGTAGAAGTTAAGAAAGATAGCGAAGTATGAGATTACTGTAGGAATAATTAGGATTCTCTTGTTTATCGAGTGCTTTCTCAACGGGTAGAATATTATTATAGAGATAATCAGAGTTTATACATCTGTTACTTGTCTCGATTGTTACATTAGATGATAAATTAGATGAAATGAATTTGTGTTGAAAGGGAGACACACAAATGACTAATGTAGTTCTCCACAATCGATAATACGAACATCTCTTTTGGGGATTCCCTTCTGTACTCCATTTCCCATAAGTGTTCCTTCTTTCTCAAGTTGATCGAGTACATCGAATCCATCGATTAATCTTCCGAATACAACATGATATCCGTCCATCCTACAATTTATAGCCTATTTCGTTAATATGTCCATTTCCAACCATGGAGTTTCTCCGAATGTCACATAGAATCGGCTTGAATTTGTGTTCGGCCATCCATAATTATCCATTCCCAGAAGACCTCTTCCATTGTGAGGAAGATTGAAGTTCTCATCCTTAGTTTATTCAGTTTGAATACAGTACTCCTCTAGCTACAGTACCTCAAAGTACTTCTGATCGAAGATCGATTTTCCTCCTTCACGAGTTTTGTTGTTCGTTTCGAAGTCACCTGACTGAATTGAAGAGTACGGTAGTCAGTATTGAAGAGTATTCTCACACAAGCAACAAATCCGGGGATAATTCTAAAGAAGAGATTGTTCTTGTATCCGAATCCCTTCTCTCCTGTACAAAGAAGACGGAAGTTCTCACATGTCTTCGGACAAACGGAAGAGTTCAACTGAATAGACAGGTCATCTCTGAGATATCATCAACCATACCTCGAAGACAAGTCTTCCAATCTTCTCATCTCCTGCAACGAGATCGAAGAATACAGTGGAAGTCATGTTGACAGACTGACACTCTTCCCATTTTCACTCCCCCTTTTGAGCATCTCTCAATTGCCTTCGATCCTCTAGTTGCACTCAATTACTTCCCTTCTCGAGCTATCATTATATTGAAGATCACTCCCTTTTTGCATACAGTAGGAATATCGTGAAGAATATTAAATATGAAATAATTAATAATCAGTTATGTAAATGGCCATCAATGAATTCTCATTCGAAGTCTCTCTCCACTTCTCTTCTTTTCCTCTTTAGAGAGTGGTCGGATGATCTCTCTCTTCCTTCTCCTCTTCCTTCCTATCATCATTCCATTGATGTCACTCTGTTATTGGAAGAAGAAGCAAGTCAAAGCCGTTAAACAGGTACATCTCCAGTCCATCCCTCATTATCACATTGAATATTCAGCTGAAAGTGACAAAGAAACCGAAGAAACGGGACGATTTCCTCAATCGATTGCGAAATTCGATCGCAAATGAGCACGATGACAATAGTATTAGTAAAACGGCAGAAGGAGATGAGGTACAGTAGTTATCGATTGATTGAGAGTGAATGATGGAATTGAAGAGTAAAAAGAAGACGAAGAAGAACAAAGATCTAATGAGACCATCAAGAGAACATATTGATAGTCCAAAAGAAGAATTGTTACCCACTGGAGAGAATATCAATGATGCTTATGAGAAAATAGGACCCAGTCAAGAGAAGGTACCCTATTATTCATCTATCTACCGTAGCCATATATTTGAAGGGAGAGACGATTGGTGGTGGAAGTAAAGAAGCAATTCCCCCTGGAAGTCTCGAGAAAGGAGGATCGGCTAGTATTGAGAAATTGAGTAATGAGAAGGCTAGTGGAAGCAAGGAGAAAATTAAAGAAAAGGTTAATGAGAAAGAAAAGGAGAAAGAACCTGGGGTACGGTAGATTACTGCGTTTCGAAAGGTACGGTAGTGAATTGTAGACTGAACTTCGTCCTCTTCAATCGACTCAATCTACTACGAAAGGACTGAATATACTCCGTCTTCGTGTAGTAACACTCAACATAATTCGAGTACAGCGAAGAGTCATCACGCAGGAGAATTCAAGGGTATTGTGAAGGGTACTCTTTCCATTCAATGGATTCTTCCCATCTCAGAGATACCCAAAGCAAGAGTTACTGCGATGAATATGAAATTTGGAGGAAGTGGAGAGACGATAGGAAGTGCAGAGATTCTTAAAGATGTGAAGATGGGAGATGAAGAAGCGACTCAATCAACACAAAGATCTTCTTCTGATACAGTATCTCGTTCCCCTCTTAATCCATTCGATCTCCTTATTCAGGCGGTCAAATCTCAAATGACACAAGTCCGAACAGTATCTGATCCACCTACGCAGATGACTCAAGTTAGAAGTGTTATGATATTGTGACTGGTAAGAAATACAGAGAGGAAAAGTTGCAAATAATTTATGTTTTCAGACACTTACAAATGGATACTCGAAGAAACACAGAAACACGAGTGTTTACGCTGACAATGATCGAAATAAATTATCTTTACATACATGATTATGTACAACTCAAGAGGGGTTGATCAATGTAGTCCATTGGACTGACTCTCGTTGATCTAAACACTGCATTCTACTGAGAAATCACTGGTTCCCATTACTTGATGACACTTGACTACGAAGAATAACGATAACAGTATGTACAAATGATCCTGCATAATACTTTTACTGGAGTTCTATGTATTATTACTCAATTTATCTATTATAACTGTAGGTTTTGAAGGGGAAGAGATGGATCAAGGGAAGGGTCTTGTGGAATAGATGGAGAAGAAGGGCATTCGAGATGAACACAATGGAACACCTGAGGGAAGAATAGATGAAGGGAAGAGGAGGATGACTGACCTCATTAGCTGAATTAGCTGTTCCGACTATTCGAATGAAGACAACGGGTTCAGGAGGGAATTCTGCGTACTGCCATGATCTAGAAATAGAGGATTCAACAACTGTTTAATTTGAAGTATCAATTATTCAATAGATCATACTCACCTACAGTCTTGACTCACTCGATCGACCACTCTCTTCCATTGCACTTGATTTACTGAAATCTGAAGAGAACGAAGATAAAGGAATGAGAAATATTGTGAAATCTTACTTCAATATAGAAGGAGTAATTCCTCTCATCGCAATCCCATAGAAGCAGTTTAATTGAAGATACGAGATATGGTTGAGGAAGTTGAACTGTGATCGATCCAGATCCCAATTGATGACAAGTATATCTGAAAGAGATAATCAGACACAGAACTCGAAAGGAATAATTGTACCCTTCATCCCAATCGTAATGGGAGATTCCACTAATGAGAGCATTTCTATCTCTCGAGACTCCCTCGATAACAAGAGCATTCCGATCGATTGAAGCTACGTTGTTAGAAGGAACTGCAATAAAATTAGAATAACTATGAAGAAATGATCAAAATTAATCTGACTGGTTAGTTTAGTGATTGGGTCGATATTGAATTGTTCCGTTGTGAAAAGAGCCTCGAGATGCACGAGATGGAAGAAACGATTGAGAGAATTATGAGTGCCCACCACTCGAATAAATCTGAAAGAATTACGATTATAACTCATATTCGTGCCTCCTAGCAGCAACATTGGAAGCATTTCTTGTTTGTAAATTTCACAAAGCAGACTCTTCGCAATAAAAATAAGTGACTGACTTGACTGCTCTCTGTGGGAATAGCAGAATTTGTCGTGATCTGCACAGATATTTAGTATGGTCGATGATTCGCGCCCAATCTTTACGATCAACACTAACCTGCATTTTGTTTTTTTTCTTTTTTTCAAATCAGCTTCCAATAGGAATAAAAGCGGAACCTCAACATAGTAAGAGTACATTCTCGTTTCTCTATCAGCCCACAGTCCGAGAACAATCTTATTGATTATTGATGAATTGAAGAGCTGTGAAGACGATAATCCATTATGGTAGAGACAATAATACAATACCTCAATTACAATTCCTTCGGTGTCCTCTTCGATATTATGTCTGGTGAATATTCGATCTCCATCCTTAACAATTTTTTTTTGAAAACTGTTCGCACTCTGAAAGAAGACGTACCTGTGAAAGCATTTGGTTTGATTCGGGAGAGAGGAAGAGAGCCGATGGTGAATCTCCCGTTAGTACTTGAGCATTACGAGAGGTCGCTACATTCACATCCGGACCTGTTACATGTTCAGATTAACACAATCTTCTATTAGAAAATTAATAAGAGCAAAACTATTATTAAAAAAAAACTTACTAAGGAATCCACGATGAGTCAGATTCGAAGAAGTGATCTCACATTGTTCCTGCGGTAAAATGGTTAAACTCAATCAGTATATTTTTTTACCTTGATAGCATCAAGAATAACATCAGAAGCGATGAGTCCCGATGGACGAACGATATTGAGAAGTTCATCCAGAGAAATTAGAGGAAGACGAAGACGTGAAACGAGTGAAGATAGGGATTGACTCGTCTCCTGCGATATCAGATATTCAATTCTAAAACTCTAAAATAGATAATTAAACAAACCTCTGGCCTGGCTTCGTTCCATTTACATATTGCTTTGAATATCTCAATTTCACGGGCACAGAAAGAGTCTCGAATTATGAGTTCTTCAATGGCAGAGGCCGAGAGGGAGAGAAAGGCCTGCGATGGGAATTTAAGTTATTTTACTAACAGGAAAAAATTTAATGAATTCAAAAGCAATCTACTTCTCACCTGTGACAAAAGAATATCCGATGCGTTTTTATCGGCGAAGATGAAGCAATCTTCAGTGAGTTTGGGAAGGGAATAAAGTTGAGAAGCGTGGAGAACAGTGCAAACATTGCACGTGTTTAATGTCTTCTAAAATTAAAATCATGACAATAAGTACATTATTTCTTTTTTTTAATTTGGAATGGATTAACTGACTCTGAAGAAGAGCGCGATATCATCCTGCAATCTCTGGAAGTCGCATCGATTGGCCAACATAAGAATATCAAGGATTCGTTCATCTTTCATCCCGTGGAGACATAATCGGCCAGTGTAGATGTATCTACAGTTATTATGAATGATGATTATATTTAGAAATAATCTCAAGCTAATTATTGTGGAAAAAAATGAAAATAGCTACGAAACCATTCTATTTTTCAAAATACGGAATGAAATTGTAATCTTTACGATTTGTTACTTGAGAAAATCGGTGAATGCCTCGAGCGGAGTTTCTTTTAGCTCGATAACATCTTCTTTTTCTTCTCGCATTCCACCGAAGAAAAGACATCTACGATTAGCAAAGTATTCATCATAAATCACTGGGAATAATCTACCGGAAGTATTTGCTTCGTGCAGCAAGAATGACTTTGTGTCCAGGTAAACTCTTTCCTTCCACGATTAGAGTTACATCGGACAACTCAGTGGATAGAAACAGATTGTCTAAATGTACAAATGAAAATTGAAGAGACTTTGAAGAATGTAAGAAAGAAACGAACTGTAGTGCTCAGAGAGTTCTTCAGTGTGAATTATTGATTCATGAGGATGAATTGGTTCATGGACGATATTATTTGTTTGTGAAAATGAGACATCCTCCCCACGGAAGGCACTCATCACAAGGAATAACACTAAAAATAAAATAACATTTTAAATCTCTCATTATGACTTAATCCCGAGGAAATCAGAACAGTAAATTAAATACAAGATCAATTGATACTCTATGAAAGTCAGAGCCTGAAAATAAAATAAATTCAAACATTAAAACTAAGGGAATCAATCGATAAATGGTAAGGTTCGTGTTGTGTAGTTGAGGTGCAACAAGACTTTCTTCATTTTCCGAATTTCATTTCTCGTTTGTAGCGCTCTACTGGGCCAACCGAGTCGTGGTGTTATTTTTAGCCTCAGGTACAGGTTTAGCAAAATAAATTACAAAAGAAGAGGAGAGTGGATGCGGAATATCAGTTCCACATTTGAAGAATTATGTTAATGATATCTAATTGAGAAGAGCTTGGAAGGAAGCTCTCGAACATTAGAGTGAAGATACTTTTACAAAAAAAATGTTCCTCCGACATGTCGAGGACTTACTCCCCCTTTAAATATTTTCCAATAAAGTTGAAAATGGATTCGTCGCAAATTTTAATTGAAGATTTATATTGTCTTGGACCACTGGATGATTGCTTCGAACGATTTATTCAGGGTCAAAAGTTAACAAAATGGCAACATATTAGAGATTTTAATATTGAAAGTTCAACTGAATTCTTCACAGTTACATGTCGGAATAATGGAAATTGACAAGGAAATAGCACAAGAGAAATAAAGTAAAAATGGGCGTACTCAAAGTGGTGGAGCTCTCTCAGAGCCATGCTTATATGTGAGAGAGTGATTGCATGAGTAGATTATTGAGAGATGAATGAATGGATATCTATTAGAGAGTAGATTTGAGGGTTGAAGGGAAAAGGTATACCTGTAGTCTGAGTAAGACTAATAAGGACACCCGAAGACAAAAGAGAGAAAGAATGAATAGCAAGACCTAGTCCCCGTAATGGAAACAGAGATCAATGCTACACTCAATGGATACACAATCAGTCTAATCTCTCTCTCTACTCAAGCACCGACTTTCACCATATACCCGTTGCATCCTCAGAAGAGCACACACCACACAATAAGAGTACTGTAACCATCGACTACGGTAGGGTACACAATTGAAACAATAACAATATAGAATCCGGAAGAAAATGAGGTATCGAGGGAAGAAAGATTGTTAGTCAACGAAGAGATGAATCGATGGATGAAATCTATCAATAATCGTTCGTTGACAGAAGACCAATGGAGGGTAGATGGTGAGACGGATGGGAAGACGGGACATTACTGACTAAAGGAACAAAAGAATGATGAGTATGGGTTGAATGAGTCAGTGATGTGCCGTATTAATAAGAAGAGATCTCCATGAATGGATCGAATTGATACCCGAATATAAGAGGGTACTCATGGAGGATTGAACTAGCGAGGATGCTAGAGGGGGGAAGGGAGGGGAGGGGAGGGGGATTGTGAAAGGGGGAATGGTTTAAAACTGTCGTTGAGATGAACATAGTGCTGTATGGGGAAGATTGAGGAATTGTTGTGAGACGAGTCGAGGATGGAAATGATTATCCACTGTGAAGAACAGTGTTCCAACTCCTTCCAACGATAGATTTATCGATCGACTGAAGTGAGAGAGATACCATAATCACTCGTTATTCCATTCAATTGATTACCTCTTCACTGATCCATCCTCATCATCCACTGTAATCGTCCAATTTCCATGTCCACATCCGGGTAAGGAAGGGGAGAATCTGAATGATTCCAATTAGAATACAGTAGAGAAAGGGGTAGAGTATACCTGATGGATTGATTATGAGATAGACGAAGTGGAAGACTTTCTTCCCCTGATGGAACACTAACACGAATTGAACAGATAGATGAAGTCCATGATGTGAACACTAATTCAATCTGAAAGAAGGAATGAATCAGATGGATAGAGGGGGTGGAATGAGGAATGGGATAACAAGTCATCAAGGAATGAGAGTAAACGAGTAGGTCAATATGAGTCAGTCTATGACGAAATACAATGAAAATAGAATGAATGAGAAGAAGGATTACGACTATAAACTACAAAGTAGAACAGATAATGAGATGACGATAGAGAGAATGAATAGGTATGAACACAATGAGTTAATCGATTTATCGTACTTTACACTTGAATTGGCTCACTTCCAATATATTCAGCTTCTATCTCTCTCTCTCTTTTACTTTGGCTGCATGCCAGAAAGGGGCGGAGTCAAGGGCAAAAGGACTACGTCCCTTCGACCAATCAGCAACTTGCACTTCCGAGAATCAGAAAAGAGACGAGAGAAAAAGAAGGTTAGAGAACTTTCTCATTTTGAGAAGAAGAAGAAGAGAGAAGAAAGATTGAATAGTGTACTCTCGTTGGGTTAGAGAAAGAGATGAAAGAAGAATTGAAGAGAACAAATGGAATGTGGCAAGTGATTCTAGAATGAAGAATAAAGAGGATTGAAGAGAAGAGCGTGGAATCGAACTGCAATAGTCCAATGATAGGGAGAGAGAGAAGAGAAGAGATAGAGGGAGGGGGAGGGGAATGAAAATGTTGCCGTGTGTGTGAAGAATGAAGAGAGAAGGGCAAGAAATGGGAGGAGTCAACGATGAAAGTGAAGAGAAGAGCGAATGAAGAGAAGTGAAGAGACTATTGCGAATTGAGAGAGAAAGGAGAAAAGAGGGAAGAAAGATGTCGCTAGTTCCAGAATGAGGAAAGAGAGAGAAAGAGATGGAATTGTTCCTCCCACTCGCAAAGTACGAAAATGAAGAGGAAAGAGAAGGAAGAAAACAATAAATGATAGGTTAATTCGAGAGAAGGAAATAGAAGGAGCAAGAGAAAGATTGAGATAGAATGACGTCAATGTATATGCCTTCTAGGGACGAAAAGGACAGAAAACGAAGGCGTTTCGCGTAAATAGAAGGAGAGTCGAAATGAGAGAAGAGAGAAAAGAAGGTTGATCATTGAAAGGAACGACGTCAATATAGGAACAAATGAGTCATATAAATGACGAATACTCTCGTTATAATAAGGGATGACGTCATATGGACCAACCTGTCTTGCTTCAGCTCCACAATCAATTGAAAGTTCCTTCGAGAGAGATGAACGACGAAGTTTTCCACATCGAGTGAGTCCATTGGATGAAGTGGAACATTCAGAGATATTATCAGACTGTAAATTTGCAAAATTAATTATCGTGTTTTCATTACGTATTTTGCTCATTTCTTCCCATTACTCTCTTTCTACTCATGCGTATTCTCCGAATGACGTCTCATATCATTCTCCCTTATCTAAGTAATCACCAAAAAGCTATCCGACAGGCGCCAGAAGGCAGAGGAATGTGAAGAGAAAGAAAAAGGGAGGGGAGGAGGGAGGGGAGGAGGGAGGGGGAGGAGGGAGGGGAGGAGGGAGGGGAGGAGGGAGGATTACGTCATCACTTACTAACCCTCACGTTTCATCCTTGCAAAAGTGTGCATGCATTGCGCACATTTTACAACGTAATGCAATCACTTTAAATATTTTCTTGGATGTTTCAGTTTTTTTTTACAAAATCGCCTTTTTTCAGTTCAATTTCGATTGAAGCAAAAGTGGATTCAAAAGTGGACTATTCTTACCTCGATTGATTCCTGTGAAGAGAGAGAAGCGAATCTCGCTGCTCCACAATAGAATGGAGAAGAACCATGAGAATCAACGATGAACATGATCTTGAATGAAGATATGATAAGATGAGAAGAAGAAGAGAGAAGAGAGAAGGGAGGAAAAAGAGAGGGAGGAACGCGTCTGATGGAATTGACTAGGGAAGGAAGAGAAGAATGAAGAAGAGAACGGAGAGAAATAGATACGGAATTGAGAGAGAGAAGACTTCTTCTGATGTAGAGAAAAAAGAGAATTAGAGGAAATGGAAGAGAATGAAGAAAGAAGATGAGATTCGTACTAAAGGACAGAGGAGATATCAGGAAGAGAAGACATTGCAATAACGAAGAAGAAAGAAGTGAGAAAGGGCTAAGGGAGAAGAAGGGAGAGGGGGAAGGGGGAGTGAACACCTCGTACCGGTTAGACTGCACTTAATATGAAGGGGTTTGAGTAGAAGGAAAGGGAAGACTGGAGTAGAGACTATATATGGAGAGTAGTGAAGTACGAATGGATAAGGTAACAAATAGAAAGAGAAGAAGAACGGAAGAAGGAGAAGGGAGAAGGGAGAAGAGGGGAGGAGAGTAGAAGGAGTACTCGGAATGAAGAGAAAGACTGCCTATTATATCTATCATGAGATAGAAGAGACAAACCAGTACGAGTTTATACGATGAGCAATTTCCCCCTCCCACACTCAATATGTAAACGATAGACTCCATTCATTCATCCCACGCTCTATTCAACAGAGACTTCACATTGAAGAGAAACGAACTACTGATGATTGAATGATAGAGGCTTAAAAGAAGAAGGGAAGAAATTATGGCATGATGATGAAGAGAGAAGGAAGATGAAGAGAAGGAAGAAGAAGGTTGGGAGTTACATGTTCACGGAAAGATGTCGTCTTTCGCAATAAAGAAAAGGAAGGAAATGGTAAGAGACTGAAGGGAACTATTTTGAGTCTAGAGAATAGAGAGAAAGATGGAGAGAATCGTACACAGACGGATGATGTTTACCATGAGGAAAAGGAGAAGATTCGAAGAAACGAATGAAGAAGGAGAAGGAGGAGAAGGAGGAAGGGGAGGAGGAACAGAGGAAAGAGGAGGAAGAAGGGAAAGACGCACTAATGGGAATGGTTTCGTTGTTGAGGGATACGTAAGAGAGATGTAGACGTAGAGGGAAGACAGGAATAGAAGGAGAAGGAGAGGGAGAGAGGGGAGAGGAGGGAGGGAGACTGGAAGGAGAGGGGGAATCAGGTACGGATGTCCTTTCTCTCTCGTACCCATTGAGGACTGTACTTCACGAGGGGAACGGTGTCAACAAAGGGGAAGAAGAGAGAGAGGGGAATGGCACGGGGAAGGAAGGAAGAATCAAGAGGACGAAGATACTTGGAATGGAGAGGAAGAAACAGAAGAGAGAAGGAAGAGGAAGTGGATAAGGAAGCCAATGACTAGACATGAAATATTATGAGGAAGAGGAAGAACTCAAGAGGGAATTCTGATCATTTCCTCTCTCCCTCGAGTTGACTTGTTACGAATAGACTCGAGAGAGCAGAGTCCAAAGTGAAGAAGGGAAGGGACAATGGAACTCATTTATACCCTCGAGGTGATTGTTGTGAGAGAGAGAGGAAAGAGGAACACGTGCCACAACAATTGAAGGGGATAAGCAGACAATAATGAGAGTAGTCTACCCCCCCCCCTTCTAGTCTACCCCCCCCCTCCCCCCTTCGTATCTCTTGCAGAGAGAGGGGAAGGACAGTGCATGTGAATGGGGGATGAACGAGAGAAGAGAAAGAGATAAGAAGAATGGGGAAGACCAACGGTGCAATTCCTGCACTTTACAGCTATGAAATGATGAAATTACGAAGTTTCCAAGCAGCTGGCAAATTTCAACCTCCTCACAAGTTAAGATTTCGTCAGTTAAGAATTTCAACTTTGTATCAGAGATCGGGAGATTCAATGGGGGGAATTCATTCGACATTCAAGCTATGGAAAACATCAAAATGTAGATAATGAAATGATTGAAGATTGGGAAGACTTTCAACACTACTTTGAGATTAAACATTCTAGAATTTTCTCGGAAATAATACGGAAGCCCCGGCGGAAAGATTTTCGGATTTATTGAGATGAAAAGGATGGATTGAAATAATATGGAGATGATCCAAATATCTGAGAAGGATTTGAGAGTAAACCGTATGAATCGCCTAGATAAAGAAGGAAGAAGGAAGAAGAATATGCATATGGAGACTATTTATCTCTCTTCTCCTTCCTTCCTCTCTCTCTCTATTCTGTCCCTTGGAACTGAGTGGTACAGGTCATACGAGAGAGAGAGGAGAGGAGGGTGTTCTTCCCTCCTCCACTCATTGGCAGATTGGAGGGAAGAGTAAGAGGAAGGAGGAGGGGAGGAATGAGGGGCAGTGGGGACACTCGATTAGGTCATTGAGATAGATTGGAATGACTACCGGATATGAGTAGACTCATTCCATTCTGTCACTCTCTCATAATCACGAGATTCGACTGTTTATCATCGTAGATAGACTACGGTTGTGCAGAGCAGTTAATTCATTGAATTACCAAGTGATTTCCCATGGATGCACAGACCCTTCCCTTCCCACGTTAAATGATTGAGAAAGACGGAAAATTAGTAATCATTGGTCGGATGTTACTGAATATTTATCAGATAATGATCGTACAGCAGAAATGTGTGGGATGATAGAGAGAAAAGGAGAAGAATGGCAATGGGGACATTCTAAGAAAGAGATAAAGGGATACAAAATGCACACTTCTAAGAATACAAAGCACTCTATAGAGATAAGAAGCTTGCAATAAAATAAAGAACTAAAACAGACTACAGATGTCTATGCGAGATCATAAAAAGAAAAGTAGAGAGCTAATGGAGACTACAAATGAAGTGTGACCGACTTCATTAATTGGAAGATGAATGGGAGTGAACACTTTCTTATTAATTGATCGATCAAGTCGAATCATATCGTGATTACATAATTGATCAGCACACAACCATTGAATCTCTCCGAATATCGAACGATTACCAGGCTGGAACAAATGAAGAGTAAAGAATGGGAGTGTTCACTCACAATATAGGGATGATGTTCATTCCCCATCTGTCTAATTGATAGACATCCCTTTGTGAATCGACCCTCTTCTGATTGACGAATGAAACAGAAATCACCATAACACAGGGAACCTTTGTCGACCTGAAGAGTGATTACTCGAGAAGGAAGAAAGAGAGAGGGGAGATAACCTTGGAAGAATCTTCAGTACCATCCACTGTGTAGCACTGAATCGGTCCTTCTTCCATTGGATTCACGAGGTTTCGATTGCAAAATTTCTGTGAACTAATAATAGTTATCGATTGAACTGTTCATTACTTCGTACCGTACTGCAAATGCATTGAATCTCTTTCGTATCCTTCGTCGTTTTTATTGAGTAGCAGAAATTGGAATGAAGAGCTCGAAGGAGATGAGCGTTGATTTGAATATCGAATTCAAACTCGGGATGAGGAGAACAAAGGGAGATTGAAAGATTTCCCATTGCTGAATTGATTATGAATAATGAGACGAATAAAGATTTGCCTACTCGACTGGAGTGAACTCTCAGTTCGAGTGAAATGACAATAGTCAGAATGACATCTCGCATGAGAAGATTCGATTTGAAGAGGGAAATCATCATCCTTAATTAATCTGTGAATGATAAAGAGAAGTAGATGAGACCTCCTTGTGAATAGGATGAAGATGAAGAATAGAAATACAATCGACAGAAGGGAGACGAACAACGGGAAGAGTAGGAACTGTCGATACAGAACGATGTTGTGTATTACACAGATCGAAGTCACTGACAATGGAAATATTTTTGTCCATATACTTTGAACATGATCATAATGATTCATTTGAAATGTCTGCAATATCTTCAAAAAAAAAATTCGACCCCCAATTTAGAGTGTCCTTTGTTTTAATAGAATTGGTCTCACTTGCAGAGACAAAGAGAGGCTCCTACTTGATTAGTTCGGCATCCAATCCTCGCTGATGGAATACCAGAGATGCAACCCTTCAATTAACTTCGTATCCTAACTTCAGATTGAATTGAGAAGGAAAAAGGATGCGCATCGTGGAATGTTTTGAGATTGGGGCACGAGAAATTTGTTGACTCCCTTCGAAGAACCCAAAAACAGAATAGAAAATCACCCGAGATCTCGTGATTTTTGCAACGAAAATAGATGGTGAAAGACAAGTGAAATGCTAGCAATACTACAGTACGAAAATAGGATGGTCATTGGTTGAACTAACCTGTCGAATAAATTCTTTCCCTCTATCATTCCATTTCCACACTCCACAAATATCCCCTTTGCAGCCTGCGTTGCAACTGAATATTAGGATTGGTATTAGAACTAAATTTATATAGATTCACAAAAATATTCACTGTTTCGAGGTTCCATTGTAGGTACAATCAATGCATCGAATAGCCGTAGATAGAGGAAGGAGGAGAAGTAAAAGGAGGTAGATCATAGTGATGAGATAGGAAGATGGATAAAGACTGAGTCCATTGTTCTTCTCGTGATGAAGACTATTTCGATGACTGAGCGATGAGGACTGAATAGAAGAGACACACGCATCCCTCGCTCCTCCTTCTCCCGAGAGAGATACACTTCCGATTCTCACTCCATCCAACCCATGAGAACATACTCAAATTGACTCAATTACTCTGAGTAAACGGAGTGTATCCGACAAGTTTGATACCGGAATGTACTACTACATAAAAATAAAACATTAAAATCGGTCCTAAAAGTTTTAAAGGATACGGTATCTATTGAAAATCCGTTGTGTAATTTTCAAGTGCATCAATTTTTTCTGCAATTTCCGCAAAAAATTGCGCGATTTTCAATTGTTTTTGTGTCTGATATTTATTTGTGGCTATGTTTACGGGAAATTAATATTGCAGTGATGTCATCGGATGCCCAACTGGAGGAGTGCTGCAATCATTTTCTAGAAGTTCGTTACTAACAATATAACCGAGAAAATTTTGTTGTATTCAGAATCACATCTTGTTGCGAGACGACTGGTTGAAAGCTGTACTCAATTTCACTCTGCAGAAGTTCCCCACGTATGTGAGTTGCTGATTTCACGTATTAGGCGCGTCTATAGAATGGGGGACCAATCAGAAACTCGGTAGGGTTTGACGAAAATTCTAATGTATGATCATGGTTAGGCTGCTTAGGCTCACTGCTTACTGCTTAGTCTGCCCTCTCGGTTTGTCAGCCCCCTCCCCGTGCTATAGAAGTGCCCCATTGGAGGGAGACTCAATATATGAGGGCGGTTCTAATACGATAACGAATATGCGTAGCGCTTACACTTTGTAATTTAGAGTTTGTGGTTAGTTGATTCCGGGGTATCATATAAGGCGACTGGATTCCGCGGTGTCTAGATTTGTAGCTGCTTCAATTGTTAGACGGCCGCATCGCTCGGCCGCATCGCCGGCTTGCTGAAGGGGAGGGGTGATGCGGCCGAGCGATGCGGCCGTCTAACAATTGAAGCAGCTATTATTTTACACATTATTTTTACAACTAATAGTCTGAATTATATTATTTACATTCAGTCGGGTCGTCGTCTGTACAATTTGTTGTTCGAGCAATGGCTATATTCCAATCTATCGGATTCATGCTATCCGACCCTCGAAGGAATCGATGCTCAAGCAAGGAAGATTGATGTCCATCAACCACTAGTTCTACAGGTTAAGCAATTCAATTTATTTATTCATTCCATTCCAAATCTGAAATTGACTAATGTTCATTCAGATCACTAGTCTCGTTGACATCGGCACTTCGTTGCTCTCTCAGTTCAACAAACTCACGTACGAATTCGTGGATAACAGTGGATTCGACATTGATCCGAATGATCAAAAGGAGGATAATTTATATCAACCCGTACGCTAGTTCTCGATTGCATATGCAAACCTGTTCATTTCTTAGAAGCCTTCTCGTTGTTTAATGCTTACTCTATCCGATGGAGAAAAGGAGTTGAAAGGAATGGAAAGACGACACATTCCTTCTCTATCTCTTCTCACTACTCCTGGATGTAAGGTAACATATTTCCCCCAATCCATCTTTGATCTCATCTATATCAGGTAGTAATTCGTCCTCCTCTTGTGTGTAGAAAAGGAGTATTCCTTCTCACCCCTCAAAATATGCAAGTATTAGGAGGAGATGAGCCCAATCTAATGGAGACTGGTAGACCTCTCAATGTTATGGCAATACGATTGAATAAAGAAATTCCGAAGAAGCGGTTCGATTTCTCATCCTACTATCACATTGATATGTTAATTCAGAGATTTCGCTCATGTGAATTCGAGAACAGATGAGATGATGGATGAAGATCAAATGATTCGAGAATTCGAAGAAATGGAAGAACAATTCGACCCGTGAGTATATTGTACTCCATGGTCTTAGTTCAATTGTTTTCTTTCAGTCATGACTTCGACCCCCTTCCTTCTACTCCTCTATCACCCATCATCTCTCCTATCGTATCCAATCCAACACCTCGCCCTCCTCAACGATCAATTCCTTCTTCTTCTACTCCATTCACTCCTATTCTCAATTCAACTCCTATTTCTTCTCCTCCCATGAGTAATACTCAATCGACCTCTTCCACGTTGAAGTCTCTCCACATGTCAGTTATCCGTTCCCTTCAAAAATAATTAATTGAATATATTAATAATATTTTTTGTTTTTATTTACTCATGTCATATCATAGGTATGACTTTTGCCACAAATGTTTCTATTTAGCTCCACTCCCTTACTTGAAAAAGAAGTAAAGCGGGAAGTGAAGATGGAGGCTATTGAAGTTATTGAAGTTGATGATGATTCTATACCATCCACTTCCTCTCCAACTATTCTCAATGTAAGCTATTTTCACATCTTCATTAAAATATCTTAATTGATAATTTCAGAATACAAAATCAGAATGTGATGATGGAATGGATGAGACTGATCGATTTGTTATCTCATATCGATCACTTCGATTGATTACACTCAAAGAAGCTGCAAAACAGAGTAAATTCCAAACTGGAGGAAGCAAGAGAAAAATTGAAGTATGATTGGAATAGCTAGCTATTATGTATACATTTTATGTTCCACTGTTTCAATGACTTACTTGAGGCATTCGTGGAATCTTTCGTGGAAGCTCTACGAATAGTCGACAATTTATGGACGATGAAGATACAACTCAAGTATGAATTTGTATTTTGTGTAATCTACGCTAAGAATGGTGATTGAGAGATGAAAGTGAGGATGGAGTGGAATGTATTGTCCATTCTTCAGTATTAGAGAAGTTGATTGGATTGACGGTAGAAGAAGCAATGGTGAGATATGTGATAGGAGCAGGAAGATAGTTGAATTATTGAGGCTATCAAATCATCAACTGATATGAATCGAAAGCAAGAAGGAGCGAGTAGATTAGCAGCTACAGAGGATATTCTCAGTCGATTAGGTGAGTGAGGGGAATCGGGGCATGGTACATCATCGCTTCCATCTATTAGATTACTCATTGTAGATTTAATCTGGACGATTGAATTCTTCCCTTCAAAGAGTAAAGTCACTCCCATTGTCCGAGATGTTCAATCACTTGCTGAAATTCTGAATGCATTCGATTGAACTCGAAGTGTACTGTAATAAGTATTGTAATCATACTGTGAATACTAGTCGATAAATGATATACTAGAAAATTTGTGTGTATGTGAGTTGATTGTTTGAATTTATTATTAAGAAAGATGATTTCTCATAACAGAATATTGGAAAAAAATATTAACATTTATCCATTTCCTTTTCTATCCATTTACATAAGATCTTTCCAATTGATGAATTCACTCTTTCACTCTATTTCCCCTTCTCCATCCTTCTCTCTTCTCCATCCATTCTTCCCTCTTTCTCTTTTCTCGTACGGTCGAATGCATCAAGAAGATCCCAATATTATTGTTAATGTCCATACTATCGATCAGAAAGAGTAAGTGATATCATAGTACATCAATCGATAAACTTACCGTATTTCTATAGAATCAAATGGAATTACGATCAAGTGATTAAATCATTTCCTGAGTTAATTGAGAAGAATGATTCGAAATTTGATGGATACAATGGAAATTTACATATCGAAGTTGCTCTCAATTCACTCACAGTAGGCTATCTTTCTCATTCAATTCTTCATCTTTACTTCTTCAGGTTAATTATCTCGGTGAAATCTTCCTTCAACCCAAATCGAAGGAAGTCAATTTTCATGCAATCGACGTTTGTCTGAGGGATCTCGCGAGTGAGGACTCCTATCTCCCTTATCTCCCCCCCCCTTCCACCTCCTCCCATCCCATCCCCTATCATTTCTCTCTTCAGATCACATAGAATGGCGTCGAATTGTTCGTGAATTAATCTCTCGATCGATCATTTCTCTCAATTTCAACAATTGTATTTCCATTTGGAGACTTGCAAAGAAATTCGACCATTATCAGACGAGAAAGGTAAAGATAAGAAAGGAAGATTGATAATAATATCCATTTCCAGTTAGAACGATACATCACATACAATTTGGTAGAGGGAATCTCTCGTCAATCAATTGATTTCTTTCGTTTATCAATCGATGATTTGATCTATTTCATTTCTTCCGATACACTTCATATTCAATCTGAAGATGATGTAGTCAATCTAATCGATATCTACATTAGATCGAATGAGAATAACAGGTTGACTCCGCCCCTTTTGATCTTTGATCTTTCCTATTTCAGAAGTCATTTGTATCCTCTTCTATTCTCACACGTTCGTCTTCGATTCATCCACCAACCCAATCTGGTCAGTCTCCCCTCTCTCCTCTCCTCCTTCTCAACTCTCTTCATATTCAGTCATTAGTCTCTCGTCAACTCCTCGATTCGAATGGAAGTGTGGGAATGAGACAGAGAATTCATAGAGATGTTTTCCTTCTCATTGGAGGAACAATTGATGGAAAGTATCAACCTCATCCTGCATACTTCGACCATGTCAGTCCCTCCTCTCCCCACCCCCATCATTCATCTCTTCTACCTCTCAGGATTCTTTCTCGTGGAAAGAACTGCAGATGATGCAATTACCAGCTCCTTTGGTGTATCATGCAGTCACTGTACTCAATGGAATAGTGTATGTATTTGGAGGAGGAGATACTCAAGAGGCTTATTCAAAGAAGATGTAAGGGGAAGAAAGAGAAGGGAAGGAAAGGAATGAAATGATTGAAGGTGGAGATTCGAGACTGGAAATTGGAAGAGATGTGCTGATATGAATGATAAGAGAGCCAATATGGGAAATATGGTATGATGATCAATCTGACCTATCGATCTACCGTACTCTTGAGGTGGTTACATACAATAAGAAGATCTATGTTATGGGAGGAAATCAACATTTTGTCTCTCGTCTTTCTTCTGTTGAATGTTATGATCCACTACAGGACACATGGATTCAATTACCGTATGGAAGGAAGAGAAAGGAAGGAAGGGAATCAATAATTTCATTGTAGTGATATGCCTCATTCAAGAGCTGATGGTGCAGCTTGTGTATTGGGAGATATGATATATGTGAGTGGAGGATTATCGAGTAATAAGGTAAGAAAGAAGAGAAGGAAGAAGAGAAGAGAAGAGAATGACAGGTTCTATCGGAGATCGATGTATATCTACCGAAGGAAAGAGAATGGAGAACAGCAGGGAAATTACCGAGAGAATTATCTGGTCATTCGATGATCAGTCAAGTACCGTATTCCCTTGTGATTACAGTACTCTCAATCTTCTTCTCAGGACGGTCCATCAGGGGCTTCTCTCTTCATCTTTGGAGGATATACTGGAAAGGAAAGAGTGACGAGTGTGTACAAAAGGAAAATGACTGAGGGAAAATGGACAGAACAACCAGGAATGATTACTGCGAGGTATTTGATTGATCTTTGATCTCTGAATAAAATATCAAAGATCAAATACTTTAGATGCTCTGCAAGTGTAATGCAATTCCATCTGAATTCGATTGTTGTATTTGGAGGAAATAATGAAAGAGGAGCTTATGCAGAGAAGTAAAAAGAGAAAAGAAAATAGAGAGGAAGAAGGAAATATTCAGATGGAATGGAGAATCATGGGAAATATTCAATAATGGAAATATTGACAGAGAAGGATCAAAAGTTATTCTCGTTCCTGATTTCTTCCATGAGGTAAAGAGAATATCTAATATGGATTTATTAATTAAATCTCTCTTCATTTCAGATTCATGAGTATTGAAGATGAAGAATCAATGATAAAATGGATAAACTGATAACAATGAATACGTACTTGTTTATTTCTGATATGTGAATGTGAATGGGCATATAATGATCATATAGGGAATTACACTTCCTCAACGCTCAAGAATGACAGAGAAATAAATATACATGAAGAATATCTTTGCCAATCTAAATATCTCTCTGCATCTGTTTTTTTATCTACATTGACCATCAAATTCCTCATAGTTTTCTGTCTTCTTATCTTTCTTCGTGTTAAAGAAGGTGTCCCACGAATATCTGGCTAATTGAGTTCTCGATGTGAGATGGCGGGTCGTGGCTACACGATAACACTTTCGAAACTCCCATGTTTTCAATTTTCGTTTGAGCTGAGATATGAGCATTTGGCTGCGTGCCAAATGACCCTGAAAAGCAGGCAACGAGCGAGAGAGTATGCAAAATGAGGAGAGCTCGCTCTGTCTGACCTCACTTTGCATAATCTCTCGCGCGGTTCGTGGGAGATTCCACCGGTTCGTGGAGCAAAGCGATCCGAATTCTGATCCATATGAATAAACAAAAGTATCTATTCTTCTAAAATTCTTACGGTATAAAGTGTTTGCAATCCGTAAGCAGTTATTTTGCCTGTTGTTTCCAACTGCAGTTTGAAGCATGCATTCATTAATCGGAATAGATTCCACCATAATCTCATCTTCCATCATTGAAAACTGAAATAGTTTCACTAGCTACCAACACTTATTCTTCGTCTACGGGAAATGTTATCTTCAACTTGACAATATTGCACTCCGTGATAAGATGATAAATACTCCAATGGAGCAATCCGCCGTAACCAGCAATCTCAAATGAATAATTGCATAGATTGATAAATCGACATCAGCTACTCACATCTACATTCATGAATCCGAAAATAGCACTTTTCATTATTCTCTTGAACGTCTTGATTGGATATCCTCTATCGAGTAAGAGAGCATGAGGTTTATTCCTGGATATGAATACTGTTATCGCATATTCGCACTTTTAGACTTACTCTGCGATAAAGCGGTCAACTCTGTCATATGTTTGATCAGTTCCAATAAGCAGTTCCTCCCATATCTTGTTCTTTTCATTCGCCTCATCAATAATGAAGCGAGGAACATAATACTTGTTTTTATGTTCGATTTCGTTCAATTTCTTGCACAATCTTGATTCCAATCGTTTTTTGATTGGTAGAAACGAGAAAATGTATCCAATTATTTCATCGGGAAGAGAGAGAGGAGAGGAAAGTGAAAATGAAATAGATTCACAAAAGATCAGATCAGTCATCTCACAGTCAGACGTTTTATCTCTTTCTCATTCAATGCCGTTTCATTTCTCAATTCATAATTCTCCGTCTTTAGTCGATCATTTTCTTTAGTCTTCAAGTCCAATTCGTTATTGAGATGTTGCAACTGGAATAATTTCATGGTTAAAAATCAGTACTCAATTTCTCACCATCACTAAAAGAACAGGAATGAGACAGAGTGAATTATTTGCCTAAACGAACAAATTGAATGTGAAAAGCAGATAAATAGCATACCGAAGGGAGCTTCTCCTGACCCTGTCTATTAGTCATCTCCGATTGAATTCCGACCTCGACAGGAATATTAGATTCCTAAACAATAATCAATTGGATCTCAAGCACCACTATCAGAAATAGCACATACCTTGTCTTCACTAGGCGGTGAATCTTTGGGAATCATTGATAAAGATGGAGAGGGGAATCGCACCTCAACCACTCAGAATGAAGGGAAAATTTTATACAATGAGGAATGATGAGAATTGAACAATGAAGTCACTTGTGAATCTAATAAATTTCGAACGAGGATTAAAATGAAGATTCACCGCTAATGCTTCAGCAGACATCATCAGGACAATAAAAATCAATGCAATTTCCAATTAAAAAAACCGGAAATGTCTCATGTTATTGTTCGAGATCCGTAATTCTTCAATCTCCGACCAGAGAATAATTTATGCTTATAGGCACAAATGATATCACATATTGAACTCCCATAGTCCGAAGTCACTTCCATAGACTCGCTGAAATTCTGAATGCCTTCGAATGACCTCCCTCGAAATGTACTGTAATATCTCATACTGTGAATACTAGTCGATAAATGATGTACAAGATATTTTGTGTGTATGTGCAGTTGATCCTCTTTGGTGCCATCATTCCCTCTAGCGGATAAAGTAACAGTGGAAAGAGATGACTAGTCTTGACCAGTCTCTTTTCTCCCTTTCGGGGGATCAACCAATCGTAAACTGTCGATAATCCGTCCATCTATTCAATGGTTGTGGCCTAGAGGGGATACTCATGAGGGATTACTTCGTCTCTGTATAAAAAGAAGGAATGAGACGATGAGTTCCCATTCGCAGTCATTCGATCATGCTCCGATTACTAACTCTTCTCTCCACTTTCATCATTACTATCCAATCGGTGAGTATCTCACTTGAATAGGACTAGTCTCCCCATATCTCAGATGTGTCCTAAACGACTTGCGGCACTTCAGCAAATGCTTTCATCTGGTGTGACGACCTTCGATGCACAATTAGATCCACTTCTCACTGATCCATACGCACAACAATTGATTCAAGGAATGCAAGGACAACAATTAGGTATGTATAATTCAATCGGAAATACATAATCAATAAGCTTTTGTTTTAGGAATGAATTCTCTTAACTACGGAAGTCAAATGGGAATGAATCCTTATGGAGTCAACAGTTATGGTCTTCAATCATTTCCACGTTTCGCGCCGCAGATTAATCCAGCTATATCTCAACTAGGAATGTCCCAGATGGGTTACGGTAACCAACTTGGTTACGGTAATCAGCTCGGATATGGTAATCAATTAGGATACGGCAACCAGCTCATGACTGCTCAGATGAATCCTAGTCTTATGGGATACGGTAATCAAATGTATGGTAATTCATTGTATGGTCAGCAAGGTTATGGTAATCGTGCGATGTATGGTATGCGAATGCCATTTAATGCCGATAAGAAGACTAAATGAGAATTAGGATCGTAATTTCTATATTTGTACATATTGAGCATCTCTGTCGCAATACGAATAAACGAGTTATACACTTGATCTATTTATTATTACCGAGTGAGAAATGAACACAACGAAGCAACAAGTGAAGAAGAAAGAAGATAGGGATTACGGTACACTTCAATTTGTGATCTAATCGAAAGATTGTCGTGAGTTAAACTCAATGGACAACATTTCGATAGATCATACCGATATACAATCAAAAGGTATAGATGTCGTGGTGGGATACCATGTTGAAAGAATGAAGGAATACTAGGATGAGTGAATAGAAGGTCAGCAGTACCAGAGTAAGCAAAGTGAGATAGAGAAAGGAGTCATTACATAGGGATTGAATATCCACTCCGTACTTTTACATCTTGAATTAGATGGGATGATTAGCGACACGAATTAATGAAACTATAGTAGTGGGAGAATGAAACAGGAAATAAGTGATGAATCTTCCTTGGGAAGCAGTGAATATACATACGCACAAGTGGGCAGATACTATTGTGAAGACTCGCTAATTCAACGGTTCAATAGATAGCCGGGTAAGGGAGACGGGAAGGGGAGGAGGAAATCAAGTGGATAAAGAGATCAATATTCGACTTCACCCTCATCATCGACATCTCCATCAGCCATCATCATTACTCCACGTGGACGACGAACCTGACAAGAGAATGAGATTGAGTATGAGCAGAGAAATTGAATATATCCACTCATCTAATATATATGGAACAAACAACACACAAAAAAACTGACAACATATCTTCCATCTTCTCCGATCCCTTCGATATCTTCCTGTCTGATAATTCGTCCATCGTCCAAGATGTCGATAACATCCTCAAATTGAATAAATAAATTTTCGCAAATTAGGCAAATAGTAAAAATAGACAAACAAACCAAGTTCCTATAACATACCTCATTATTGAGTATTCCATCTACAACTCCTCCATCAATGAGATCTCCCATTTCTCGTCTATCCACAGGATTGCCCATTTGAGGGACAGGAACGGGAGTATTGAGAGGGACAGGAGGAGGGGCGAGATGAGATTGAGGAGGAAAGGGAAGTGGACCATGAATGGATGAATGCACTGATATATCATTCAGAGCACGAGAAGAACACGGTTGATCCTCCAGTCTTCTCTCTCTTGGTCGATTCGATGATGAAGAAGCAACTGTTGAGGGTGATAAACGACGACGTTTCATTAGACGATGCTGAAAGAGACAAGAGAATTAGCAGAAGTCAAGGGGAAGGGACTCACAGTGTATCTAGAGGAAGCCCCTCTCGTCTCTCCATCTTCATCTCTCAGATCAATCTGATTCAGATTGAATACATATTGATCCAGTGGTTCTTCCTTGATATCTCCCATTCCCATCCTGCAATATTACCAATAGTCTTTTTCGATTTCTTACTTATCTACTTTGATATATAAATGTCATACCTTCGTACGGGTTGTGTTCTCTCTTCCTCCATTTCATCTCTCTTTTCTTGTTTCATACTCTTTAACTTCTTACTCTCTTCTCTCTTCTTCTGTAGACTCATACTCTTCTGTGCTTTATAAGCATTCACCTTAGCGGTCGTTTGAAGCCTGTATAATACACGATATTATGCGCAACTTCACATCTACCAAGTACGATGTGTGATGTGGGAAGACATGGAAACTAACGAGATCTCATTAAGTCGATATATATCTCCTCCTCCTTCTTCATTTTCCTCTCCTTCAATTCTTTCCGTCTCTTGTGGAGGAGAATCTGGTTCATCCACCATCTACAATTAGTTTATTCTAATTATAATTAATAGAAATTATTAATAATTCCTTGAAAGTATCTTCTTCCTTACCGTATTCATCTTTGATATTTCATTCACTCTGACCATCAGTGCATCCACTTCCTTTGCAACTGTCTCAATTACCGAATTCTTCGTCATCTCCATTTGATTAACAAGCTGAATTTAAAGGATCAATAACGACAACGACAAAAACTCGAATACAGTCAAATGCTCTCAATCAAAGAGTCAATGGCGACGTCAAGTATTAACTAATTCGTACCTTCTCGAATGCTTTTGTCAATTTGCGTGCCTTGTGAACTCTGAGATCGACATCTCTTTGTGTAAATGGTTCAGGTCGATCCAATTCGAGATCCAACATTTCGTATTCATTCAGAGATTGAGCGAGTACCTGAAATGAGGAATGAGAATGATCTGTCGAGATGGAAATAGTACTTACATCTTGAACATGAACTGTCTGTTCGAGGATTTGGTCACGGTAGTCGAAGAACTTTGACTGGAATTCATTTTGTTTGATTACTCGTATATTTATTATCTTGATTTTAATTAATCGCCAATCATGAACGATAAAGTGAATGTTAATAATGTTAACCTTGCACAAATCAGCATTCTCCATCATTCTCTTGATCTTCACTCGTTCCTCATTCACTTTCTCCGGTGTTAACACAAAATTTTCAACAACCTGCAATGGACAGTGTTTATTTGTTTTTGGAGTGTTGAATCGTATATTTCTATAAATGTAATACAAAACTGACATTGTGTCCATTGTGGTTGCGCAGACCGCACATCGAACAGATTACCGCCTGCAATTGTTCAGTATAACAAGATAAATAACCCTCTTCCCCCATTCAATAATTTGTAGTTACCCTCGACTCACCGCAGTTTCCTTGCACTCGTCATTATTACACGAGAAGTAGAAGGGGCAATTGATGGGAGTATTACACGATTGACAGATGCATCCAACGGGAGCAATCACTTTCGAACGAGCTTTCACTCGCTCAATTAGATCTGAACAAGACAATTATTGAAGTAAGTCCAAGAAACCCATAATATTGCGTTTCTCAAACAAAGTGCAATAATGTGCTAACCTTGTACTTTATAATTGACAGGTAATCCATTGGGAGGAATGGTAGTGGGTGATCTACATTCGGGACAATTCACAGTCTCTTGTCGTCCTCCTCCATATCCATAGGCAACTCTGGGTGCAACTGCCTGTTGCATCTGAGGTTGTTGCATGTGACGAATACCATGGATGTATGCGTGTTGCTGAAATATATATTATTTATAACACTAAATCAAAATTGAACGATAAAATTAGGATGGCCATGACCACCTTGACTACTCTACTCTAATCACCTCAATTCGCACATGTCTCTGTATCTGCTGTCTTGCTGGAAGAGGAGGACCAGCAGGAGGACCTCCATTCATATGATGAGGATGAGCTGCCATTTGAATTGGACCCATCGGATGCATCATATATCCTCCCATTCCCTGTAATTACTCCTCTCTTCCCTTCTCCTCTCTTTCTCCTTACCATTCTCGGTCCAGGCACAGCCGGTTGCCCTCCTATTCCCATCATTCCCATCATCATTCTATTGTGAACGTCCATCTGATTCTGTACGGGATGTTGTTGTGGTGCACCCACAGGACCGCCGTTTCCACCACCTAAAGATGTTTACAAATTAACACCACCACAGAAAGAAAAACCTTGATATCGTTTTAAGAAATGCGATTTTTAAACAAAATAAGTTATTGATTAGGTAAAATTACCATTGATTCGTGGATCCATCATATGCATAGGTGGCATACCACCTCCTCCTCCTCGATCATTGTTACCAAGTCGAATCTACAATGACATAACTATAACTACCATAATGGAATAGACACGATTTTTGGAATAAACACTTCGGCTTTCACGAGTTACTCGACACTTTTCGCACAACCAACTCAAGTAGGAAATTATGGACGGAACCGAAAAGAAGCAGCTGAGTGTTTTGTAAGCTGACAAGGGGGGGGGATGAGATCGAAAGAGCGAGTGGTGGGAAGAGTGAGGGGAAGGAGATGAAGAGGGAATGATCCCATTCCGAAGTGTTCATTCATCACTCATTTACTTCTTCAGTGCTTATTCATGCAGTGCCATCTCTTCTCTCATTCACACAAACCAAGCCAATCCATTCTATTCTCGCAAGCATTCCACAATCCAGCTGTTATTTCCTTTCTTTTCCATCCCTATCCATCAAACTAAAGATGAAGGAGGATGGTAGCATCGATCACCTCTTGGTTATCCTCCTCTTGTCCTCGATTCCCAATGAACATATCGAATAGTTGACCGAATGCTCCATTCTCAGGTCTCATCGCCACCTGTTATCGATCCCCATCACAGTCAAAGGGTTATGGTACTTTTAGAGGGATCGAAGGCATGGTTACGGTAGCCAGATCACTAGTGAAACGGAATTCTCAAAGAGAACAATCTCATCATTTTGTAATACCATAAGGGAGAGTGATAGTAAAGGACTGTGAGGTGCAATAATCGAGCTATGGAATGCACAGAGTGAATAAGAATAAGGAATGGGGAGTGAGAGACAGAAGAATGCATTGAACAAGACGAAGAGAAGAGGGAAAGCAAAGGTTAGTCGCATATAGGGAATCACATTCGCAGCTTATTATTCGGCCATTATTCCGTTTAAAGCACTCATGTCGAAACAAAATGCATAAGCTCTAGTCTCCATATTGATTTTTGTAGTGCACCATAAACGGAAGAAGGTGGAATAAGAAATGAGACAGAATGATAACTGAGATATCAAGATGGTTCACAACAAATTGACTCATTTGGACGATATGAATAGAGGGAAAGAGAGGACTCACCAATTGATTCACACATGATTCACAGAATGTGTGACCACATGAGAGTTGAACGGGTCTCTCACATAGATTAAGACATACTCCGCATTCCATTGCCCCCTGGAATATACAATCCATTACAATCAAGGTTATGGCCAAATTTCTATGCAAATAGTGTTGAAATAGGGCTCTTTTCCCCAATAATCGAATATTTTGATTTGCGTAAACAAAGCGTAAAAAGTGAACCTGTAATTCCTTGGGGATGGCGAGATCGTCATCTTTCTTAAGCAGTAACGACTCCAGTTTGAATCGAGTGCTGCAATTATATAAGTACATTTAGAGAGAAGAAATCGTTAGTCGCGTAAGGAGAAATAAGAGAGAAGAGAAGAGGATTATGCACGGATGTGGACTGAATATCAATGAAACATATGAGAAGTGTGAGAAATAGGAGATGTAATCGATAGAATGAGTTGTAAAAGGACGATCTGAAACGAGATAAGAGAGAGACAGAAGGAGAGAAGGGGAATTAGGCAGAAACGAGAACGGAACTAATCAATGGGAGAGGGAAGAAGAGATGCAAACGAGTCCCGGTCAATCAAATACACTCGAATCATCGATTGACGAGAGTGAAAAAGCGAAAGAGAGCGAGTATCGATCGACTTAACAATTGCGTGTACTTTACAATTTCGAATGGGCGAGTAGAGGGAGGTCATTGTGAAGAGTCGGGCGACAAAAGAGAGGAAAGGAAGAGGAGGGATACTCATCCCAATGACCCATCTTGTCTGTCTTTCCCATACACACAACTACGGTCGCACTAGAAATTAGCAAGAATTGAAACAGAGTGTTTGATAAAGATATGTAATATACAAATTAAAAAGGTTCTTCCTTGTGGGGTACCCACTGAGATGTTCGATTGCGATCGTTGTTAGATTTTACTGTTAAACTACTGCAGACTCTTATCACTATGATAGAAAATATTTTTTTAAATAGAAAAACTCGCTCTGAAAAACAAGTATTCGAGTTCCTAGCAGCTTCATAGCAGTATCGAAGCAGTATGACTATCCTGCTTCCTAGTAGGTATTCAGCAAGGACTATTCTGCCAGGGAAGAAATACCAGCGATAGAGAGAGAACGAGAAAGAGAGCGACTATCTATGGACACCCCGAACGGAGTTTATATAGAGAAAACGAATGCGCTGATAACATTAGATAGACATGAGATCGTTTAGATAAGATACGTTTAAATGATTTAGATAAGCATAGATGCCAACGTAACAAATCGATGAAAGTGGTTTTTAGTTTCGAAAAGACACAAATCGATAGAAACGGTGTGTGCTCGAGGATATGTGTGAGAGGAGTGGGCAAAGTGAAGAGTAGTGCAAACTATTCACACCAGCTGGACAACTGAGTGCATGTTCGAAGAAAAAAAGAACCCTCTAGACGAACTAATTGAGAAAACGGCATTGATAACGGAAAAAATAAGTTGGTAAAAGATTTCTGTCAGTATTTTGCCGATAGATCAAATGATCGCACTTTGGCTTGCCCTTGCGTACAACAAATCAAGGAAAAACATCCTTACTCATGACAATAACACAAAGTACTGACTGGAAATGTCGACAGAAACGTGCGTACGAGCGAAAACAGAAGCATCGAACATTTCGCAATGCAATCAATATATAGAAACCCTGAGGAATTACCGTAATTTTGTCTATTCAAAATTTGTGTTTTTATTGTGTAATTAATTAGTCACCAACTTAAAAATTTAAATAAGCACTAAAAAGAAATTTAAAAAATGATATTCCCCTTAAACTAAAATGAGCAGGTTGCGGGGGTTTGTGTGATGGAGTGTCAGATGTTCTCCGTTGTATGGCGGGTACGAGGGGAGAGAAGAGTGGAGATCTCTCTCTCTCTCTCTATCTCCCGAGAGAAGAAGCAGTGACCCCCTCAGGACTTTCCCCGATCACTCAATCAATTCAACATGGCTTCTACTCCTCGTCTAGAGGTATGTTCATTCATTTTCAATTCGAATGCGATATTAAAAATCTATGTGAACATTCCAGAAGCAGCTTAGTCATCGTATCTATCCATCTATCTATCTCTTTCCTTCTCCATTTCGCTTTTTCTCTTTTCTGGTCTTTTCTCTCTGACCAATTGGTATCCTTCTCTCACACTCTCAACTAGCTTCCATTGAGAAGTTCATTCTGATTCCATTCTCTCTCTCTCTCTTTCTCATTTTCAACATTTCACATCGCGTTTCGTTTCTCAGATTTCAATTATCGGTTAATTTCACTTGAAGAGTAATATTCTTCAGCTCGACGCATCGACAATGGAAGTTGATCACACTCTTGAATTTCTATCCAAAGATATCGTTGATTCAATTCTTCCATCTGTGAGCCATTATCACTAAATAATTAATCAATTATATTAATTGATTTCTCATGATTGATAATGATCAGGAGGAATCAACTCGCCCCTCAACTCCTCCTTCATCTCCAAAAGTATCTCAATTGATCTATCCCTTCTCCTTATTCTGATCAATCACAATAGTCCCTGATCCATCCTCATTTCGATCTTCTTTCTTGCCGTATCTTACTATTTTCCATTGGTCCGTCCTTCTCTCCATCAACAACATCCAACCCCTTACCCTCCTTCCCTCTCCCTACCATTCCCCTCCTTCCTCCCTCTCTCTCTCTCTCCTCCCTTCTTCCCTCTTGTTTTTCACAACTTTCTTCTCCTCGTCGCATTCCGTGGCAGATCAGTCTGACTCCTCCCTTTTCTCTTCTTCTCTATTTCTCCCTATCAATCGAAACTTCCGTTCTTTACCCTTTCAGTCTCTTTTTCTTCTTCAGTTCCACTCTTCGATATCATCTCCATTCCCTTCTCTTCTATCCATTGCAGAGTATCCTCTCCATCCCTTTCCAATCATTCTCCCAACCATAATGTCCATCCCATTCCACTGTCACTCCACATCAATTCAACTTATAGATAGTAACGACAAACAATCTCCTATCGTAACCAGGATATCGTATCATACTCTAATTTCCATCTCATCTGAAGAGATGACTTCTTCACCTCGTCTTTCTTGCTCTTCCACTTAGTCTTTTCTGTCTTACTAGCTGTGCATTTCTAATCCTTTACTATCATTACGAATGGATAGTCGCCCCCCCCCCTCCTCCTCTCTCTCTCCTTCTTTTACTCTTTCTCTCTTCAGGACTCATCAGACGAAGGAATCACCATGGCTTCGGTAATAATCTCATCTTTCTCTTCCTCAATCAATCAATTTCTATTCAGGGACTCTTCTCTGCAATAGGCGATGCAGCTCACAAAGTGAAGGAAGGAGCAGTGAGTGTCTCCTTCTGAACACTGTCCTCTTTATTCAAATCTGTCTACCGTAATCCTCTTTCCCTTCAGGAAGGGCTTACTCATGACATTGGTGAGGCGATGCATGATGCAAAGGATAAAGTTGAACTGGCTGCAGGTTAGAAGGGAGGGAATGAAGTAAGAAAGAGAGGGGAACAAGGGGTCACTCTAGAGATGATTCATCTTTCCTTGTGGTCACTGAAGGGTCTCACGTAAACATTCACTCTTTTTGTCTTGTATTTTATACTCGTATTAATTATCCTGACCTGTCAGAGAAAGAGTCGATCTCAATTGCAGAAGGAGCGGTCGATTCAGTGTTGGATGCAGCTCATTATATGGGAGATAAAGCAGGAGATGCGGCTGATTCAGTGAAAGAGACAACGAAAGAAGCAGGAGAAGCAGTGGCTGATACGGTAGGAGAGAGATACTGTAGGAATGAATAGACTGATTGATACAGGCACAAGATGTTGTCGATGGAACGAAGAGTGCTGTGGGAAAGGCTGGACAAGCTGTATGTGGCACTGTGAGAATTGACAATTATTCATTCTATACACATGTTATTCTCTGTTGATTGTGGATTGTATTCAACTGGTGGATTCTCCCTTCCTCTCTTCTTTCCTCCCTCAGTTCACATTTTGCCTCCTTCTCTCATTCCCGCGTGTTTTCGACGCCCGAACGCAAGGAGAAAAAAGAGAGAGAAATAGCGAAAAACGAGAGGGTGATGAAAACAATTGAGACGAACTGAGCTAATGAGGGGATAAAGAATACCAATAGAAAGGATGGAGAGGTTATGAATGATAGGTATTGTAGTCATGAATAATGTAACGATATACAGAGCAACTCTAGGGCACTCTCGTATTAGCATACCGAATAACGCCTCCCAAAATAGATGAGTTTTACAATCGGATCGATGTGTTTTCTTGATGGCATCGACATAGAGTGGACACAATTCCTTGTTTCACGAGAGAAGAAATAGAGAAGACGATAGTAACTATCACGAGAACATTGACAACATTCAACGTATACTGATAATGGAAAGAGATCAGAGTAGAAACATTCCCATTGCAGGCTCATGGAATTGCTGATGGTGCGAAGAGTGCAGTGGATAAGACAGGACAAGCTATTGGAGATACTGTGAGAGACACTTTCTTATCTCGAGACTCTGTTTTGAGCTACTTCGTATCCTTTGTTTTCCCCCCTCTGACAAATAGTGACAAGCGAGGGCGTCTGACTAAGAAGGATTTGACAGATGGAAGGGTAACACAATGAATGTCAGGCAAGTGCAGCTAAAGATGCCGTTGGAAAGGCTGGTCAAGCAGTCTCTGACACTGCATCCTCTGCTTATGAAGGAACGAAGGATGCAGTCGGAAAGGCCGGACAGGCTGTGTCTGATACCGTGCGTTTTTTAATTGATCAAGATATAGAGCATCATTGCTACAGGCTTCTGGTGCTTACAACGTTACGAAGGATGGAGTGAACAGAGCTGGACAGGCTGTATCTGACACTGTAGGTTCTTTATTTCGATATTTTTCCTCTTTACATTCATGTGTGAAGGGGGAAACATGCGAGAGAATGCCTTCTCCCATCTTCTCTAACGATCGTCAGTTTACTATGTTGTTCCCAGACGAGAATGAGGTTGATGACACTTAGGATGTAGTGAAGAGAACACTCTGACTCATTCAATCCCATCTCATTCCAGGCCAATTCAGCCTACGAGGGAACGAAGAGTGCTGTTGACAGTGCAGGACAAGCCATTGGAAAGGCTGGACAAGCTGTTTCGGACACTGTCAGTACCCCACCCCCTCTTATTCTCTTCAATCCTCTTTCAGGCTCAAAGTGCCGTCGATGGAACGAAGAACGCAGTGAACAAGGCAGGCCAAGCTGTTTCCGATACGGTTAGTAGGAAGGAAGAAGAGGAGAATACGCCTACCAGAGGGAGGGGGGGGGGAGGAAATAGACCCGACTCCAGCCTGTTTTCTCGTGTCGACCACTCAATGTGACACACGAAAACAGACGACGACTGATGAAAGTATCCTATTGGGGACGAGGAAGAGTGGAGGGAAAGGGAAGATCTTTTCAGGCTGGAGCAGTAGTTGATGGAGCAAAAGGAGCTGCTGATAGGGCAGGACAAGCTGTGTCTGATACTGTGAGTACAGATAGAGTGGAGGGTAGAGATGAGATTGAAACTGCAGGCATCTGCTGCTAAGGATGGAGTTACTCGTGCGGGACAGACTGTCGCCGATACTGTGAGAAATACTCCATTCAACTCTTCTTATCGTATCAGTTCAGACTAGCTCTGCGTACGAAGGAACTAAGGATGCAGTTGGAAAGGCGGGTCAAGCTCTTTCAGATACGGTAATTTTTCATGTGAGGAGATAACCGAAAAAAGTGAAAACCCCGTTTAGGCATCTGGTGCATACAATGCCACAAAGGACGGAGTGAACAGAGCGGGTCAAGCTGTCTCTGATACGGTCAGCTTCGAAAAAACATAAAACTGCATGCATAACATGTTTCACTTTTTTGATTAATGTTAAACCAAAACCTCAACGCACACTCTAACAGTTAATTTTCACTAACACTTCCGAAATCAGGCTAGTGATGTAGCCGAAGGAACGAAGAATACTGTGAATAAGGCCGGAGAGGCCGTCTCTGACACTGTGAGATCGATATAAAATGACTCATACCTTCTGAACTCACTTCATTCAGGCTCATGGAATCGTCGACGGAGCGAAGGGAGCAGTGGATAAGACTGGACAGGCTGTATCTGATACTGTTAGATCACCCGTGTCATTGAATGTCGCACACTATTCTTCATCAGGCCAGCTCAGCTAAAGATGCAGTCGATCGTGCTGGTCAAGCGGTCTCTGACACTGCATCCTCTGCCTACGAAGGAACGAAGGATGCAGTCGGAAAGGCCGGACAGGCTGTGTCTGATACGGTGCTAATCAACATCACAGCTTTTGATCTAACTGTGAAATTGCTTAGGCTTCTGGCGCCTACAACGCAACGAAGGACGGTGTGAATAGAGCAGGACAGGCTGTTTCTGACACGGTATCCATCTTGGCCGACAGAGAATTCAATCAATGTTACGTCAGGCTTCTGGAGCTTACAATACTACTAAAGACGGCGTGAACAAAGCTGGACAGGCTGTTTCTGACACAGTGAGAGTTTTTTTAAATCCCGAGAATAACTGCATTTCATAACTGCACCTACATCCAGGCTCGCGGAATTGCTGATGGAGCGAAGAGTGCAGTGGATAAGACAGGACAAGCTATTGGAGATACTGTGAGTCATCTATAATCATTGGTCATTGCGCATTCTATTGATGAAGTGATTTAGGCAAATGCAGCTAAGGATGGAATCAATAGAGCAGGCCAGGCTGTAGGAGACACTGTGAGTCATGGCCCACTATACCCAATCACGAGTGATTTTCAGGCAAGCTCAGCCTACGAAGGAACAAAGGACGCCGTAGGAAAGGCTGGGCAGGCTGTGTCCGATACGGTACTGTAAAGCTGTGTAACTTTTAAAAGATGGATCGTTCAGGCTTCTGGTGCATACAACGCAACGAAGGACGGTGTGAATAGAGCAGGCCAGGCTGTATCTGACACGGTATCCATCTTGGCCAATAAATAAATAAATTTATTTTTACATCAGGCATCTGGAGCTTACAATGCTACTAAAGAAGGCGTGAACAAAGCTGGGCAAGCCGTCTCTGATACAGTGAGAATAAAAGAAGTCCCATAATGACTGCTTACGGATCTATCATGCTATGCTGTATTCTTATTCCTCCATCGATAACGTTTTGATATCAATTAAAATATTTTCTATACCTTCTGCATTCAGGCTCACGGAATTGCTGATGGAGCGAAGAGTGCAGTGGATAAGACAGGGCAAGCCATTGGAGACACTGTTAGTTCATCATTTGTCATCGCGCATTCTATTGATGAAGTGATTTAGGCAAATGCAGCTAAGGATGGAATCAATAGAGCAGGCCAGGCTGTAGGAGACACTGTGAGTCATGGCCCGCTATACCCAATCACGAGCGATTTTCAGGCAAGCTCAGCCTACGAAGGAACAAAGGACGCCGTAGGAAAGGCTGGGCAGGCTGTCTCTGATACGGTGCTCTACTATTGCGAGATTATTTTGAGAATGAATCGTTTAGGCTTCTGGTGCATACAACTCAACGAAGGACGGTGTGAATAGAGCAGGACAGACTGTAGGAGACACTGTGAGTATCACAAAGGAATTACTTCAAGGCGAACTCTTTTTTTTACAAATCTTGAAGAGAAAGAATTTTTGAAAGACACTCTCACCAAATTTTCTATCACAGGCTACTGGAATTGCTGATGGCGCGAAGGGAGCCGTGAACAAGGCAGGACAGGCCATTGGAGATACTGTTAGTGATCATTCAAAATACAAGTATAAAAATGAATTCTAGGCAAATGCTGCTAAGGATGGAATGAACAGAGCCGGCCAAGCTGTGGGAGATACTGTAAGTAACATAATGTATTCAAGAAAAGTAACAAAAAGATCGTTCAGGCTTCGGGTGCCTACAACGCTACGAAGGATGGAGTGAACAGAGCTGGACAGGCCGTAGCTGACACTGTGAGTGAAGCTCGCCCATTGATGCATGGTGTTTTCCCCTCAGTTCTCTTTTACTTTCTAATCCCACAGGCGAGTGGAGCAGTCGAAGGAACGAAGAGTGTTGTGAACAGAGCAGGGCAAGCCGTCGGAGATACTGTGAGCTTTGGTATGTATGGCATGATGTGAGGAATGTACTCATAGGCGGCCTCGGCGAGAGATGCAGCCAATTCTGCTGCACAAGGAACGAAGGATGCAATGGGAAGGGCTGGACAGAATGTGTCTGATGCTGTGAGTTCAGATGAAGAATACGATGGAGACATAACACGCAACGATTATTGACGTCATTGATCATTTAGGCCAATTCGGCCAAGGATGGAGTCAATAGAGCTGGCCAGGCTGTATCTGATTCGGTACAATCCGTAAATTATTTGAAAAATGGATGACGATGGACCAATGATTTGTAGGCTTCGGGAGCTTTCAATGCCACTAAGGACGGAGTGAACAGAGCCGGTCAAGCAGTGTCTGATACTGTGAGAGATGCACTCACTTAACTTGCATGGTGTTATCTAGTGACTAGAATGTGCTTACACACTAATCCTCGCAGGCTAGTGGAGTAGTCGATGGAACGAAGAGTGCTGTTAACAAGGCCGAAGAGGCCGTCACTGACACTGTGAGATCAATCACATGCATAATCATTCTATCTATTTGAATGCAGGCCTCTGGAATGGCGGAAGGAGCGAAGGGAGCAGTGAACAGAGCTGGACAGGCTGTGGGAGACACTGTAAGTAGATACTATTGCAGACACACAAGATAATATTGAAAGTGCTCATTGGTGAAATGATACTTGCAGGCGTCGGGAGCGTACAATGCAACGAGAGACGGTGTGAATAGAGCGGGACAGACTGTGGCTAATGCTGTGAGTAATTAATCAATTGTATTATTAGATCCTATTTGATAAGAGAATCGAACTGTTCCGTTTCTAGGCGGAATCAGCTAAGGATGGAGTCAATCGAGCCGGACAGGCTGTTTCTGACACAGTACGAAATATCTGCAACGATAAACTGACCAAACAGATCGGAATAATGTACTAGTAAATTTTTACAGGCTTCGGGCGCTTACAATGCCACTAAAGACGGAGTAAACAGAGCGGGACAAGCTGTTGGAGACACTGTGAGTTTATTGAATGCGAGACATCTCGAAGAGGTTCATTGTAGGCCAGTTCAGCCTATCAGGGAACGAAGGATGCCGTCAATAGATCTGGACAGGCCGTGTCTGATGCTGTGAGTGTATTCTTTAGTCCAAGAGCTCATTTCCCATCTATTCAGGCCTCATCAGTGGGTGGCGCAGTGCGATCATCTGGTGATAGAATGGCACAGGGAATTGACAATGCCACTCAGAGGACTGGAGAGGCAGTACGTTTCTTTACTCTCCATTTCCTCCCTCATCTCTCTCTTCTTACAGGTTTCATCAGCCGCATTATCTGTACGTGAAGGAGCCCGCAATGTCGCCCATGATGTGTCCGATTCGGTAAGACCTCATCCCCAAGATCAAAGATCACTTTTCCTTTCGCAGACTTCTCGTGCAGCATCGAGTGTAAACAAAGGAGCTCAGGATATCGGCAAGTCCGCTCAGGATACGGTTAGCTCCGGCTATCGAGTATTTACGATTGTAGTAATTTAGGCTCAACGAGTGTCCGATTGGACATCGAAGCAGGGCGAATCGGCGAAGGCGGGAGTGAAGGGAGCGGGAAACGCTATCTCGGTAAAGGAATAAAGCGTAATATACCATTGTTGTTCGTTAAGTCTGAGGCTGAACGAGCGGGCGAGGCCGCATCTCGAAAGGCCGAACAGATCAAAGATGGAATCAAGAGAGATTTCGGAGAGATTGAGAAAGGAGTTGAGAAGACAGGAGATAACGTGGGAAGAGCAATCGATAATACGAGAGACAAGATTAATACTCTTGCTGACAATGTTACCTCGGTGAGTTGAGAGATAAGAGAAAGATAATGAGGTTAATTACAGATTGACGTGAATCAGCCATCAACTTCCACTGGAAGAGAAGCGGTTCGGAAATATTATTAATTCATTAATACTTAATCTTAATTTCAGTCGCCCGGCAAGGCCAAATCAGGAGGAAGTAATGGAAATGCTCAGAAGAAGAAGTGCTCTATTTTGTAAATAACTCATTATATTCATAATCTCGGATAACCCTAACTCGTCTTCCTATGGAGAATATCTACTCCCAGTTTCTCTCTGCAGTAGAAGAAGCTAGACTGTTCAATCAATCCATAATCGTGCAAAGAGTCCATTTGACCATAGACCCGCCCTCTCCGTTCAGTGAAATATTATTATCGATTCCGATTTCGATTACTCATCTCATCAAGTTACTCTCTGCTAAATGAAGTTAATCTCACTCCTTCGTCCCACTACATATTTGTAATCCATGAATACGCTTGGAATAAAGTGCTGTTAGTTCGAATCGATTCTCAGAATCAAATACATCAATCAATATGATACAGATTATTATACTCGAACAAGTGTGTGAGCAGTGAAACCCGTGATTAACAATCGATAAAGCTGTCTTCTATAGATGAGAGAAATGATGAACTACTCAAGAGCGATATCACTGAATTTGCCCATGAAATGCATGAAGAAAATACCCGTTGCGATTCCTGAAACGAAGAGTACGGTAGGGAAGTGAAATAGATTGATGGACTAACCAGCACAATGGATACCCGTTACTATGAGAGACTCGACAATATTTGTTCGAATTAGTTCATTTGCATTTTCTCGAATCTCTGGGACAAGAGTTCCCAGGAATATGTAGAGATACATTCCAGATGAAACAGCGAATATATATGTGTCGAAACTAAAAGGGGGAGTTTGTTCAAAGCAAAGCATTAAAATTGCAATCAATAAAAACATACCTCTCATCGATGTTATCCATAAATACTCCAAAGCTAAATCCTACGAATGAAAGTGTGGTGGGAATGAGGTTGAGAAGAAGAGTTTTCTTTAGACCGAGTCCAGAGTTCACGAGAATTGCCAATGTTCCTGAATCGTGTTATGAAAAATACTGTCAAGGAGTGATGTAAGAGTCGAACCCAATTCCTGTGGAAATTGTTGAGAGACTACTGCGATTCCAATTGAGATTCCTCTCAACATCGAATCAGCGAATGCTGCACCTTCAAATAATTAGAGTTTTATTATTGAGTCAGTAAAGATATGACTTACCCATACTCATTCCATCGACGAAATTGTTGGCAGAAGAACCGAAGATGATCATATAAGCAACTGATGCCACCTAAATGAGGGTAGATTATGAAATGAAGAAAGTGAATGGGTCTTCTAACTAACTTCTACTTCAGCAGTCTTCACTATTCTCTTCTCAACCACTTGAATATCCACTGATATCTCATCATCTTTCTTCTGCAATTTCATCTTTCGGTTTCTGGTGTTCAAATTTGTATTCATCATACCTTTTTCGAGGGATATCCATTTTCTTTCGAATTCTCTACTGGTGGTTGTGAATTTTGTGGAGGAGATGAAAGGAATGGAACTGGCTGAAATTTACAATTTAATGGAAATACAACATTTCTTGAAGCTTACCTGGAAGCTCTTCACTCTCTCATTCACATGATCAACAAAATTGTTTTGATGAATCTATAAACTTCAATTTTAAGAATCATAAAATGAGTCTCGATCACCTGATGGGCCTTTCTTGTTCCGAGTGGAGATTGACATGGAGAAGGATCGTGACTCGAGATGGTCACTCTGAGAATGATCTGTCATTGGGAATAGAGATCAAAGATCACCTCGTAAGATGAGAATTCGACGTATCTTCAGAATCCTTATCATTGTGATCACGTCCATTGCAGTTACTCTGTACAGTATCAGATTCAATAGGGAGACTAAGAGAATAAATTAACAGTTTCAATCACGGGTTTTCTTGATCGTGGTGCATATTCAATATCATCTACTCCAGTCACCATTGCCACTCGACGACGAGTTGAAAACTGAAAATAAATCGATTGTTTCGATGAGTTTCAACCCATTGGAACGATGTTTCACTCTAGAGAGTCACGAGTAATTATTGGTCCGTCTTCCTTTCCTTTCTCATCTTGATCTTTCAAGTGGCTCGAACCAACACAATAACCAATCGAGATTGGCCTTGCCGGTTACGAAAGCGAACGTACATTTTTTTCAGAAACTTTCGTTTTTTTCATCGAATGATTTACGCATGTGCTTTGAGCTAAAGTGCTAATGGATTAATCTACATGCGAAGTTTATTGTATTTCTAATCAGCATCATACGCTTTCTTCATAATTTCAAATCATTCTAGAAATTAATTTTTCAAAAGGTGCGTTCACTATTTCCCTAGACATGCCTCTCACCATCTCACACATTCAACAATGTTAGTTCTGGAAGTGCGACATTACTCTTTTCCCTTCACACATTCGATAACCATCTATCGACTACTCTCGAGTATCGATACATGATGAAAAATGGGATTGGACTCGTGTGAACGATTCTTTTGTGATGGGAAAAAGGGGGAATTCTTTCCCTAGATGGTGAGTGACTTCCGATGACAAACAGTGAAAGGACAATAGTCAAGAATAAAGGAGTGATCAATGGAGATCAAGGAGAGGTCATTCTAACTACTCTATCGATCGATTATATCTTACTGTTCTTGAAAAAGCATTGCTTAACATCGTCATCTCCAAGTCCTTCTGTAATAAAATCCTTTTATTAATTCTCATCCCATTCTCTAACCTCAATATCTTCTTTTTCTTTCTTCTCTATCTCATCATCTATTTCAGTCGTCTCAGTCACTTGTCTATAATATCATCCATTCCATAAGAAATCTCTCTTGATCAAACCTCTGATCACTCCATCTTCCCTTCCCTCCTTCCATTATATTTTCTAACGTTGAAGTATGAATTTTCCTTCGTAATTGTCGTCTCTGAACTGGTATAGGATCATTCCTACTTCCCTTCTTTCTCAACTGACCCTTCTGAATTCAAGAATATATTGCAATGCTCTATCGACACAAAGAAAAGTGTAGAGTGCAGAGATGATAAGCCATGATTTCGATTCGTAGTCAATATCTTCGAATGTATTGAGTTGAAATGCCTGAATAGGATACGGTATTACACATGACCATCTCTCCTTCCTTTGAGTGTCCTGTGAGATCACTTTCAATCTAATCTCCATCTGGTCATAACAATAAAAAGAGTGAGTTAATCCATAGTCGAACACTTTTTGAATGGAGGTTTGGACCGATAAAGGAATAATCTCAATGTAGGAAAATGATGTCATGAAAGATGAGAAGACAGATAGAGAATAGGATAGGCATGCACCCTCTTCTACAGTCTCAATTCATTATCTGGAGGAGAAATCGAAGGAAGAGAGAGAGGGGGATAGAAATGATACGGGAGGGGATTCCCACACGTATTTCACACAATCGAACTATGATTCATCTTCTATATCTGGTACGGATCTCACACAAAAGAAAACAGAGCACAACAATTTCAGGAAAGCACAACTTTCACCATTGAAGAGAATATGAGTGGCTCCTACCTGTGGTATCATAACGAAGAAACAACTGCCTGAAAGGGCTCCGATTCCAACAGCAATTAGGAAAGTCATGACTCGCTCGTAGAGTTTAGGACTGAAAGATGGAGATAGATTACATCCAGAGATTAGAGACTTCGATAGGATGAGAAGAGTACAATGATCAATGAAGATCTGGATTATATTGATGGCAACTTCTCATCGATTCGAATAACATCAACAGAGTAAGTGCAGATATCTTTAACCAGAGTACGGAAAGTGAAAATACTATAGAAATTTTCAATAACTTTCAATGGAAAACTTTTTTCCAATAAAGGTTCAAGTGAAAGAAGGAACATTCCAAGTGGTGCTGAAATTGGTGACACGTCTAAACTAATTGTAGATGGAATGGATGAGATAACTCGACCTCAAACAAGGAAGAAGGAGCATTCCAAGTGGAGCTGAGAATGAACATCCACATAGAACGAGAAGACCAACTCCCCATGCTGAAAAAAGATCAAATTGATATCACACGGATTCCATTCCCTAGCTGTAGATACACTACATAAAAAGAATAGGGTCATAAATATAGCGCGTACTTTCCCATAATGGAGGTTGAGTTGGTTCATCGATTACATTACTGTAATTAGTGAGTTGTGCGGATAGAAAAGCTCCTTTCAATGCATCTGCGATGAATTCTGATGCATTCTGAAGAGATTTCAATTAATGTACAGAATGATCTTATCAGAAACGACTGTTAGTGATAACGAGATAATGGAAGATATTGATAGAGTATGACGAACCTGACCAGTGTTGGGACTCATATTCTTAATTGAATGGAAGGGAGTATGTTCCTTTCGATCTCTCCCTCCCTCCCTCTCACTCTCCTACCATCCCCCTCCTTCACACCCCCCCCCCCCCCTCTTCACTCTCCCTATCCCATCTTCCATCTATGAAAACACAACGTCCCTTATCTCATCGAATCACCAAAAGCGCGAACAAACATTCAGGACACCCCAAACCCGGCTCTTTATCTCATCAGTAGTCATCATTCTAATCAATTCTACCGTATTCAATCATTTCAAAACGAGTCTTTCACTGTCTTTTCACACTTGATCGACTTCCTTTTGTTGAATCTCTTTATCCGATCGAATCGAACCCATTCACTTACTTTTGTGTTAGTACCAAACCAATTCATGCACTTGTAAGTTCAAACTAGGCACTTAAAACAACAACACAAATTTTAAAAAAATTTACAATACTGGCAAATGAGTACATAATTTTTTTTAAAAACCTGTAATAAAAATCAAATTATGGTGGAATAATAATGACACCGAGTCTAATGGTAGAATAATTTAGCTTATGTAAAATATCATTAAATATAAGTAATGAAACACATGCAGCATGTAAATAAATCAAAATTAATTACTGAGATCGGTAGATTGAAATCTGCGAAGAATGAAAATATAGATAAGCCGAAAGAGATCAGACCGAACCAACCTCATGTTTATGCAATTTTCCTTCTCTTGTTAACATCCAAAGTGAAGAATTTGAATCGAGCGAAATAGAAGAGAAGAAATGAACAGGAGAAATCAAAGCCCAATCGCTACCTGAAGGGAAGATTCATTTATTCTAAAGCAAGATATCCGTAATGTGATACCTTTTACATTGACAGCCGATAGAGCTCTCAGTCTGAACAATTTCCCCTCTTGAGAAAGACCGTAGACAATAGAGTTCCCTACTGCTAGAGAGACCAATGGAGGACAACTCTCATTCTAAAAAAAAGAGATCATACATTGACAGAATCGCATACAGTACCATAATCCATCTTCCTCCAATTTGATTCGTCATTCGAATTCCTTCCCTTACCCATCCTTTTCCTCCACTTACAATCCACACATATCGTCCATTCGGGCTCACAAATATCTCAAGAGATTATTTATAGCTCATCAACGATCCCAAATCTTTTCCAACCTTTTCGACCTTTCCATCAAAATGAACCTCTCTCCATTGATCGGGAGGAAAATTCTGTGAAACCATAACTTTGCCATCTTTTGTCGCGATCCATGTTGATACTTCGCTAACCGCGATCGACTCAATCTCATCTGAATTGATTATAAAATCTTACCAAACACATGAGAAACGCATGTATATTGGACTGACAGGTGAATGAAGAAGAGGCTGCGATTCTTTCCGCGATATATACAAAATTCCCAGATGAATCGGCTAATATCGATCGAGATGTGCAAGAAGAAATTAGAGAGATCTATAAGGAAAATAGTAAGCAAATCAGATAAATAAGTGATGTGTTTACCTTTTCAATGGATTGTAGATCAGTGGTAAAAGGAAATGGATGAAGTGAGAATGAAATTTGAGGGCGAAATGAGAACATTTCACCCGTAGAACGAAGTTGAACAATTACTCCCATCGAATCGAAAATTAGAATAGTCATAATCAACAGAAAATGTTAACAAATTACACCCTATATTCTCTTACTCATCAGTTCCGATGATCTTTTTTCACAATTTTTAGAGATCACGTTCATTTGGTATTCCCTAACCATTGAACCATTCTTCAAATCCATTCAATCCAAGTAAAACTGCGACAAAAGTGGCACATCAGTGAGTAATGACATTTCCTATTGGTTGTGTTCTTTCAAAGGTATTGCTGAAGAGCGAAAGAGTGTGGGTGAGAGGGAGATAGATTACTCTTGCAGGGGGATTATCCCTCTGACAGTGACCAACCGTGATCCATTGAGTGAAATCCAGCTGATAGAAGGGAGAAATCATCAAGAGAAGAGAGGGACGATGATATCTAAATAAATATGTATTGCATATAACTAGAAGTGAACCAACTTGTGATACGAATCGATGTCCAGAGAGTGGAGAAGAGGAGTAGATCAATCTCTTTCCTATCGATAAAAATATTCCCTTATTCGAAACTGAGAGAACAGGAGTGGAAGTGATGGAACCGTACGATATCGCATCGAGAGGACTTCCCACCTACATAATAAATATACTCTACATCATCACAAATAGATACTGACTCGATAGAAACCCTTCCCGAATGGATTATACTCGTTAACACAATCAGCTCTCCACAATGAATAAGTATCGTCTAGAATAAATCCTGATTCCTTGAAGATACTAATCGATATCACAGATGAGGGACCATCTGGTCTACAATATGAATATATCAACTAGAAGTATTTTGAATTGCGGTATACCTTAATTCGATCCAATCCTCGCCAAATCGTCGATTCTTAGTGTAACCAACTCGAACGATTAGACTAAATTCAATGTTTGACCTCTAATTTATTCTTTGCTTTGTCTAACCTTCCCTCATCAGATACAGCCCACGCCGAGTCATCCTTCACTGAGATACTCACTAGTTTAAATTCACATTCCAAGCTAAACAAAATAAATGAGAAATTTAGAAAGAAACACTATAAATTGATACTGATGGTGAATGGAGTCATTAGGTATTCCCAATAGTAGATCGACCCCACCATCCACTATCATCCATGCATCATTCGAGTTCAGTGCCACACCATGCACCTTCCTGAATTTGGGATGAAAGAATACAAAATCGTAATGCCAACATACTTTGTACTCATCTTCATCCATTGTGAATTAGATGGAGATATATCAGTAGTTAGTAGATAAGCGACAAAGTTATCCCATCTCACCAATATCGAGTCTGTGGTTATCAGAGTTTTAGACCAATCAATGAAATCCTTCAACTTACCATTCGTTATAACTTGATCCGCTTTCCATTTCCCATTACTCCATGTAGATTTCAAATGAGCAAGAAGATTTATAGGAAGCCATTTCGGTTTCTTTCCCTTTTCAGTTGCGATAAAAGCATCTTTGAAGATAGAAACAGATGAAGGAATGAAGGGCACCGATATCTCAATCGAATACATTGAATAACATCCAGATGAACTACCGTACCTCATTCCATTTATCGACCATATCATTGACAAGCACTCCAAGAGACGGCGATGGTACTGTACATTTGATCTTCGATCTTTGATCTTCCTGCTTCTCTATGATAATTAGAGATCCTTTTAAATCTTCTTGTATATCAAGTGTCTTCGATAGAAGATCACTTAGTGAAACTTCGCTCGGAATCCTAAATTTGACAACTGGCTCATAGCTTTTTAAAATCATATTTTAAAACCGAGAAATACTAACTCTTCATCTTCCTTCTTGTTACATTCCACATCAACTGATTCAACCGCTTCTTCAATTATTTCCTCTACTGAATCTTCCTCCTCCTCGTTACTCTCCTCTGGCTGTATATTTAGAAACACTGTAATTGTGTACATGGATAAACAACTATGAATTATTCATAATCATACCCGATCTAAGATATCGTAATCCCTGTTCCGTTGACGTTTTTTCCTCGTCTTCCATTCTATTTCATTCCTTTCAATATCCCCCGTTCTCTTGATGCACAAAGAAATCCAAATATTTTAATGGAATACAACCCAGTAATGTGTGTGGACAGCACATGCAAGTCATATAAATTTATTGTAGCCGTAATAAAAAAATCGTACAAACTAAAATTAGTCAACTGGTATTAACAGAAAAAAGGAGATGCATTAAAACACGTAATATGGTGAATAATCAAAGGGAGTGTAACGCATGAAGACATAAACGTATGGAACGATTATTAAATCTATCGTGAATAGGATATTCCAATTGAGTATATCACTTGGCCTTTCCTCCCCTACCTCTTCCTCCTCTGGCTCCTCCTCCTCTGCCTCTTGTTGAAGTTGATGCTGCAATGTTACTCTTATACTCACTCTAGATAAGCACATCATAGCGTTAGGAATTATAATCAATCATGTCATACCTTTCTGGGGTACTTTCTTCTCCTTCTTCTCTTCTTCGTCATCCTCTTCCAATCCATCATCCTCATTTTTCTTCTCGACAAGATTTCCAAATTCGTCTACTTCCACTTCTATAATAAACAATTACATTAAACTCTCCTTTTCTCCATTTCTCTCACCATCGATTGTATTCGATGCTTTCTTTCTTCCCTTGGCAACATCTTCAATAACAAAAGGCAATGCTCGAGATGACTTGTTCAGTGTTCGAGTAAGTGCTGATTTTACCTGATATTATCAAATCAATTACACTTGTAACTAGCACTTCTAAAGTCATTTGCTCCCATTAAAAAGGGAATAAGATACAGTGGGTGGAATGAGTGAGTATGGATCCTTCGTTCCCGGCCATTGAGCCAATTCAGCTATCGCATCTACATCTTCCTTCACAAGACAATATGAATCCATTGTCTCTACTACTTCCCTGAATACGATAATGTTCATTTACGATGGATGACAATTGAGAAAATACAAATAGAAACAATATAATAGGAATGGTCATATTAACTCACGGTACTCCATCATTCTTTCTCTCGATCAATGGTCTAGTCAGTTTATCCCTCAGAACAGGCAAATAATCAGTGATGAGAGAAGATGGAGAAGCAGAGATCCTTCAATTATATTTATTTTTCCTGTATTCAAAACTAATATAGATAATATACAGATATGAACCAAATCATAAATATGAGTATATATGTCTGAACTCAAAGTAGTAAAAAAACAATAAGAAGAATACTCACTTGAGATTAGCATGATATTCGATCTGTCTTAGCATTCTCTGTCTCTTTCCTGCATTCGAATTCTTTCCTAACCATCCAGGGAAAGTGATCATTTGTCTGATCTGTCCATCCATTGCCATTGTAGGAAGAGCCGCACTCAGAATACTCTGCATAATCAATCAATCGAATTATTACAATATCAGCCTGATAATTCCACAAGATATTCGTCTATTTCATAATTATCGACTCCATATTGTCCTTTCCCTCACCTGTTCATTGAGTAATTTCCATGATCCTCCTGATCGAATGGTCTTCTCAATTGTATCTCCCCATGCAAGGAGATCAGATGCCTTACGAAGACACGCCAATTCAGAACGACCCTTCCTGAATGAGTTATGATTACACAACTAGATATTCACATGTTCTAAGATTCACAGTTCAGTTTCAATTACAATATTACATTCTGTTCGTTTTCCCACTAATGTATCTCACTTGCTGTGTTCACTGCCTTTCATCCTTGGATAATGTTCTTGTACGAAGAGAGGAATAATGGAATAATCGACAAAAAACATCTGATAGAAGATAGTGAACGATGATTATAAATAAATAAATAAATTCCTACCTGTTGTCTATCAAAGAGTGTTGCACTCTGACCGAGTAATCGACGAGCTGCTTCGAATGTATTCTCAATGATCAATCAATGAGTATGGAAAGGTAAAGGACACTCACAATAGTATAATCCTTCTGTTCATTCTTTCCATTTCCTCCAATAGCTTTCATTTGTAGATTGTATATCGTCTGTCTCACATCGTGTCCCGATTGTTCAATCAATTCCATCACTTCCTCCTTACTAATTTTTAATTTCTCTTGTGCACAGATAGTCATCACTCGAGACTGAAATAGACACATCTAATTTGAGAGAATATTCTCAATAATAATAGAGTGAAGAAGGATAAAAACGAACAAGAAGCATCTCCGCTCTCGGCTTAGGAAATCGAATATCGTAAGTGTGATTAGCGAGAGTTTGCATCTGAAAATATAGGTCGCAACTTTTCCTCATTGTCCTCATTGATATCGCATACAAAATATTTGAAAGCTTCGAATATAAATATTGAAAGAGTGAAAGAATTACCTTCTGTAATCCTCTATCATTGCAGATGCAAATGATAGGAATCTTCGATGCATTGATGATATCCACCAATTCTCTCAACTGAAGTTCAATGAATAATGATAATTATACATTTTGAAAAGCGGAATAACAAGAACGTTTTAAACTCACTCCTCCTCTATCATCATTTCCACTCATTCCATCAACTTCATCCATTATGAGCACGTGATGAACTTCCGTGTCATCGTGACTATCTAAAACAAATAATTTGTTCCATATTCCATCGGATGAAAGTGGCATATAATATTGTTGCTCACCCTTTGCACTTCTTCCAAAGTATTCCTCCATTTGATGACTGCCAGTCAATTGGGAGATCGTAGCATCAAGACTTTTCTTGTTCCTCACATCAGAAGCATTCATCTCAACCACCTCAAGAAAACATTATTTAATCACATCGACAATCCAAGAGGTTCAAAAAACAATTCGATGTATTATGATAAAGAGGACCACCTAAATTAAATTTAATCATCCGATATTATTGATGCATCACTAACGATAATATAATAACTAGACGAAAATACCTTGTATCCAGCCAGTTCACAAGCCAAATGTGCGCACGAAGTCTTACCGACGCCTTAAACGATTATCGTTCGACGGTGCATCGGAAATAGAAAGAAAAGGTTCTCACCGGGTGATCCAGATAGGAGAATTGCTTTGAAGGGAGATCCATCTGTCGGAACACCAGGAGGCGGTTTGCCTCAAATTGTGACTGGCTTTTTTCCAGATAAATATACACCTTTTTTTTTATAAATTACATCTAATAAGATCATTATCCCACGATTTAGTATAATTCCCGAAATATTGCTACACCGACTATGAATACGGTACATTTGCTGGATGAGGATATTCTAGATATGCAAACATGTGAAGAATGAACAATGTTGAAATCAAAATGAATCGTTACTTCTCTTGATCTTAGCTCCTTCTCCAAGATGCCATGTCTTCCATCCCTCGAGCCAAGCCATCAATTTTCTTAATTTATTCTTAATCATATCTCGTATAATCATAGTATTGAACAAAAGGAGTATAGAATTAGCAATATAGTATATTAGTTAAGTTGCTTGGTGGCGTGTAGTGGATCGATGGCGTTGAAAGTAAAAGATTTATCGAAGGAAACCGAAAACAAGAGAAAACAACTGACAATAACGCGAAAAACACGAACCGAGACTAACTAAAAATCGAAAAGAAACCGAGGCTGACAAGATTACGGTAAGTCAACATTTGACAAAAACGTGGTGAGAGCCTAAGTGCGGCAATTTAAAAGATACCGTAACCTAATTAGAGAGTTGAGTCAAACAACTAAACTAAACATGTAAGATATATATTATTTGATTACTAAACAATTAAATAATATATTCACGAATTAAATGCAATTAATTCACAGTCTTTTCTTCTTGTATGAGGGGTATCCCACAACATCCTCCTCCTCTCTTTCCGGACGTCCTCGTCCGACAAAGTGCACCTTCTTCTTCTTGTTCTTCTCATTACTAGGGCAGCTCCATCCTTTGTGACCACTTCCTTTGCAGACAAAGCATTTGATCTCTTCGTTTTCTCGCTTTCTCTTATTCTGCAGTACTTGATGAAGCTTAGGGAGATCAGCCTGTCCACGATCTCCCTCTCTATTCTTCACTTCCTCCTTCTGGTATCCTCTATCCACCAATTCCATCTCTGCCTTCTTTGGATTCCATGGTGTTCCCGCAACCCATGCTTGCACCGCATACTCCCAATGCTCCCGTCGAATCCATGTATGGCACCGTTCGAGAGCGGGGATGGGCGTTCCGTCGGTGATTGCCGTGTCAGTCACTATCACCCGAATCTTTCCCGTCTTACATCTCTCGGCTGACCACTCGATCAGGAATGGTAGGTAGGTCTCCTCAGTATTATCCCCACATGGCTCCATGATGACTACCACATTCCACGTGTTCTTCTCTGTATGGTGAATGACCAATTCCTTGAGAGCAACCATGTTCTCTGTCGACAGGGATCTCGGCCAAAAGATTAGCAGACTCTTGATCGTTTTCTTAGTATTGAGCTTGTGCCACCCCGTGAATATCTTATTCCACTCAGTGAACATCTCCACCTTCCATTCCCATCTTGCCTTATCTCCACCTCTTCTGGTAATGGCGAGACCAGGCTGATGCACGACCGCTCCATATCCCAGCGATATCTCCACTTCTTCTCCGAGTCCCCTTCTATAAGCTTCTTCATATCTTGGATTGATGTCCAAGATCTCGAATCTCCATTCCGCAGTATTGCCAGCGAGACATCTCATGGAATGTTGACACAAATTGCCAACAGTCTCTTCAATGATTACACCGGGCATATCATCCTCATCGTCCAGCGGTCCTTTTGAGAGCAGTTTTTGCATCCTCACTGGTGTCAGATTAGGAATTCTCTCGATTATCGATCTGACGATTGCATATTCCTTTAACGAAGGAAACGAGAGGGTGGCAAACTCAGCAGGGCACGATTTCCAGATCTCCTTTAGCGGTCTGGGATTCTTCTTGCATTCTGGACAGATGCTCGCCCAATGCAACGGCGAATCAGGTCCGACTGCTTGACTGCAATTAGATATTTCATTCACTGATATCTCTGAGCTTCCCTTCTCTATACTTGGGACCTTTCTCAATTTATCTAATTGAACCACTTTTTCAATACCATTCTCAATTCCCAGTATCGTTGCCGTAGTGTTTGATCTATTAACTACTCTGAACGGGCCTTCCCATTTGATTCTCAACTTGGGGTTCTTCTCATCAACTCTTTCTTTGAAAGCATAGACACGATCTCCCACTATGGGCTCATTCTGCTTATTACTCTCCCATTTCTTATCATAACTTGATTTCATTTTCTCTCTTTCTCCTTCCAATCTCTCATTCACTTCTTCTTGTGTTTTCTTCATCAACAACATCATCTGAGATTTGTAATCCTCTAGATCAACCACATACTTCTCATTCACTTTCCATGGTTCCCCCACCGGTAGGCCATCATCTCTACCATGAAAAAGAAAAGATGGACTCTCTCCTGTGGCACTATGAGGTACTGTATTGTAGCAATAAAGTGCGTAAGGAAGAGCGTCTTCCCACTCGTCTGTCCTTCCTACCAGTCTACGCAGTGTCTCATTTATGGTCCGATTCAGTCTTTCGACTCCACCATTGGCACGAGAGTGATACGGTAACGTACACTTCCTTTCGATTTTCCACATCTTATTGATCTCTTCGAAGACCTCATTGACAAACTCTCCTCCGTTGTCACTCAATAATGCTTTCGGGACTCTTGCACCCTTCAGTATCCAACTATTCAGGAATTCTCTAGCAACTGTTGTCGCCTTCTTATCCTTGAGTGGGACAGCACATGCATATCGCGTGAACAGATCAATGATAGTAAGGATATATCTGTTACCGTGCCTTCCTCTTCCCATATCGATCAGATCGACAGCTACTAATTCCAAAGGAGCCTTCGCTTCTCTCGGCTGCAGTTCAGGAATGAATCTCTTTCTAGGCTTACTTCTCAAACACAAATCACATTCTCTCAATACACAAGCAATATCTCTCTCCATTGCTCCCCAAATGTACTCTTTCCTGAGCAATTGATGCATCTTCTTTCCTCCTTGATGTCCCACCAGAATGCTCTCATGCATCTCTTTAATCAATCGTTTTCTCTCTTTCATCGGTACATACAATCGTCTTTCGTGGTCGCGATCAAGAATGTATAGTATCCCTTTATCAACTTCGATATCAGCCAGTGTGAGTTTCTTGGTCGAATCAGGCATACGGATCATTTCCGATATATCACCCTTCTCTATTCCCACTTCACTCTTTTTCTGTATCATCTCTTGTACCCATTCATCGTTTTCTTGCAGCCTTTTCCACTTCCGCATACTTTCCTCAATCTCCCGACTAACTCCAATATTATTTTGCTTCTGCTTCTCAGCACTCAACTGCAAGCGAGTAATCGCGTTGATAACGATATCTTCTCCAATGGTAACTGGCTCTCTTGAGTCAGTATCATTCGAATCAACAGGAAATCTGGATAGAGAGTCCGCGACCACGTTATCTTTTCCCTTCAGATGAATGATCTCTAAATTGTATGGGAGCATCTCAGTTGCCCACCTCAGTATTCTTGGACAAACATTCTGGCGTTTGAACATACTGGTCAACGGAGCATGGTCCGTTCGAACGATTGTCCGTGTACCAAATATCAAATACTTCCACTTTCTGACTGCTTCAAAGATCGCGAGCGCCTCGAGATCGATGATTGAGTAATGTCTCTCTGGACCACGTAATGTTCTAGAGTAGAATGCCACAGGCTTCTCAACACCTTCATCGTTCACTTGAGAGAGTACACCTCCAATCCCATGCCCGCTCGCATCCGTTGTAATTAGAAATGGTTTCTCTCCCTTGATCGCTGCTTCACAATTTGGTTGCATCAACACAGGTGCCTTCGTGATGGCTTCCTTGAGATCATTGAACGCTTTCTCTTCCTTTAATCCCCATCTCCACTCAACTTCTTTCTTAGTCATTTCATGCAATGGTTCAGCAATCTTAGCAAATCCCATCACAAATCTCCGATAATAACTTGCGAGACCAACGAACGATCGAACCTCTGAGCTATTCTTTGGACGAGGGTAATCTCTTACTGCTGCTACCTTCCTCTCTTCCATACTTACACCTTTGTCAGACACATAGTGACCCACGTATTCCACACTTCGCATCATGAATCGACACTTGTTTGGATTCACTTTGACTCCTCTATCAATCATCCTTCTCAACACCCAATGAAGCACTTCCATATGCTCTTCCTCAGTCTCCGTTGCGACTAGCACATCATCAATGTAGCAGAAGACCTTCCTATCCTTGCCCTCTTTCTCTATTTCCTCCTTCAACATCTCCATCATAGCACGTTGAAATTGACAAGGGGATACATTTAGTCCGAAAGGCAGTACTTGAAACTCGAAATGCTCACCGAGCAAACTGAATGCTGTAAGCTCTCTCGATCCCTCTTCTAGTCCTACTTGCCAGAACCCTGACTGCAGATCGATAGTAGAGAAGAATTTCTTCCCACTCAAACTTTGAATAGTACTCTCCAGATGAGGTAACGGCTGAGCATCTAATCGAATCATCTGATTCACTTTCCTATAGTCGATGCATAGTCGCAACGACCCATCCTTCTTCTTAACTACTACAATCGGCGAACTCCAAGGGCTTTGTGACTTCTTCACGACTCCCTGTCTCATCATTCGATCCACTAGTGCTCTCAACTTCTCTCGAATAGCAAATGGAATCGGACGTGGCTTCTGCCTGATTGGCTTGCCTTCCATTACATCGACCGAACAATCCCAGTCCGATAATCTTCCGATGTCTTCCTCGCCTTTAGCAAATGCATCGATATTTCTGTCGAGTACTTGCTCCAAAGAACTCTCCAATTCCTTTCCTCTATTCTTCACCAATTTCTCACGAATCTCTTTCCATAACACATTACGATCCCTTTTATTAGAAGTCATCTTCATTCCTTTCAGACCAGTACTGATTTCTTCCACAGCACCATCAATTATCCTCCAGATTCCCACTGCTTGATGCTTAGTAAACCGCAGTTCACGGTCTGTATTATTGAACACTGGAATGTGCACCATTCTCTCGGTAACAGCAATCCCTTCTACTACTTGTTCAATCGATGAATCGAGCATAACAGTATTATGTTCACTGCCCGTCACCCAAATGGCTCCCAATTCACCTGGATCAATTAGAGTATCTCTCATTACTAGGGCTTCATTTCCCCTGGTTTGTTCCTCCTCCTCTCTTAATCCAATCTCTCTCAATTCTACTCCCACATCTTCCAATCCTTTTCCACCAATGATCACTTTCCCAAGACCATTCTGAAGTACAAAGAATCCCACTGGAGTCCTCTTTCCCACTTCGAGATCAACTTCCAATACAATCCGACCAACAATGTCCATTACACTATTCGATGCATCTGTAATCAATGGTTTGGATACCTTCTCAACTACAGCACCTTCTATCCTATCAACAACATCAGCTGAAACAATCGAGACGTCTGCTCCAGTATCCAAAAGCACTTTCACTGGTACCCCATTCAGCAATCCCTTCACTAGTTTTCTTCGTTTGATGAAGAAGAACTCATCTTCGTCCTCATTGGATATCGATCGCTCACGATCCTCGTTATCCTTCACTTCCGTGCTCTCCGTGTCTCTGATTGGACGAATTTCCTTTCTCCGCACCATATTGACACCAGTTTTGGCTCCGAGCGGCACCGCATTGGCCCCCGTACCAGCATTAGTAAGCGATCTCGAATTACTGTATCCATTGGCTGGTGCTGCTACTGATTGAGCCCTGACACCACCATTTCCGTACCCATTGTTCCCATTATTCAGAGGAGCTCTGTGGAATCCTCTTCCACCATTATTATCACTGACTCTTCCGCCTGAGTATCCTCCACCTCGATTGTATCCAGAGTAACCTCCTCGATTTGGAGCACCGTTACTACCGGAACCACTAGAATACGATCCACCACCACCACTACTAGGTCCTCCACCATTTCCATTTCTCTGATTGCAATCAACTGCCCTGTGCCCGATTTTATTGCATATGTAGCACCTCGCTCCATTGCTACCCATTGTGCTGCCTCCCTTATAATATCCCTTGAACTCCTTCTCAGTTCTTCTCATGTACTCTAACTCAACAATTGCATTCTTCATTGCTGAATACGATGATCCTTCTCTGAATAAGCTCAACAATCGTGCATGCTCACTGTGCTTTCCCTCATACAACAGCAATAATTGTCTCTTTCTAGCACTTTCCTTCTTATCCTCCTCAGGGTGCAGCCTGGCTGTCCACTCTTCAAGATCCTCACACACTTTTCCCACCATCCTTCCATCAACCTTCTGATTACGCAGCAACTTTTCTACTTCAATCTCCTCGAATGGTGTTTCATTCGATAGTCTGGCACGCAGCCATACTAGAACACTCGCCACCCCCTTGGCTCTCTCCTCCATAGGCACAGATCTGAGAGCATCCTTCGCTGCTCCACCTAGATTGTCCTTGAGCAGTGACATGGCTACCGCGGTATCCATTTTGCCAAATCGAATCATGAAACCCGTTTCAAAATCTTCCCAATCCTCCTTCTTTCCAGAGTATCTCGACAATCGAGGGAGTGCATTTCCAAGTAATCCGAGTGGTCGTCCCAGTATTGAATCACTATTCCTTCCTCCACTTCCATCACCACCTATTCCAGACGTCCCATAAGGAAGCTCAGTACCCACATTGAACCGATTCTGATACTGAGATGGGGCCGGATATTGATCACCCATAGCACCCGCAGTTCCACTTTGATTTACAACTGAACCAGTGTGAGTACCTGTAATCCGAGTCGTGTACAAAACTTGTTCTTCTATCGCTGGAGTTTCCACAGAACTTCGCGCTTGCAGTGAAGCGTCGCCACGCTCGCGCATCGACTTCATCATCTGAAACCATTCATTCTGTCTCCTCGCCTGCTCACTATTTCTTTGCGACTCACTCATAGATAATTGATCAGTACCTCTACCCATTTGGAAACTTCCGTTACCATTATCGTTAGGAAACCGACCAGCATTGGCATCTTCTGACGCAACCAGTCTCGCCAGTTGCTCATCAATCTGCGCCCTCATGCGATCCTTGTCCTTGAGCAGCAGTGCAACCTGCGCCTCCAATCGAGTAACGCTGTCCTTCAGCTCCTCCTTATTTGCCTCTTCCGTTCCCAGCTGCATTCGCAGCTGTGCCATCTCGCCCGTAATGGTCTGGAATTCACCGTTCATGGCAGCCCAACGATCACTTATACTCTCATCTTCTCCCAATACAACCATTTCTTTCAACTCGAGTAATTCAGCATTAGACTCCTTCCATTTAGCCCGTTCCTTCGCATAATTCACTCTTTCAGTATTCATCTTTTGCGATAATTCAGCCAAATCATTTACCTCTTCCAGCTCTTTCACATTATCAATCAATTCTCTGAGCTCTTTCAATTCCTCACGACTCTCTTTCACCTCCTTTTCAGCTTCCTCAAGTGAATTCAGACTCAGAATTTGCAGAAAGTTCTCTTCCTTCTCGCTAGCCCTCTTTCCCTCCAAAGCTTTGCCAACAACTTCCATGATATCATTCCATGCTTTATTTGCATCTCTCTGCGCCGTTTTGAAACACTCATTCACCACGGTATACTCTCCTGTCCCTTTAAGACTAGTCGAGGTTTTCACCTTATCGCGAAAGTCTTTGAACGCCTTAGTAATAGCATCGTACTCAGTATTCATTCTATCGACCACGTTCAATCCCTTTTTCCTTCTTTCCTCAGACATCCCTCTAGTTTGTCTAACCTGACTCGGGTCTCCATCCTTCTCGTCGGTGTGTGCGACCTCGATCTCCTCGATCTCCATCGCATTCTCTCCCTTGTCAGAGCCCGATAGCTTTTGTCTCTCCATTACACTCGATGATCTCGGCCCTTGGGGAGTTCGCAAGTACTGCAATGGTACTCAATCAATTACGATGACAATATCGCAATCAATAAGCGAACAACACGATAATCACGAAATAATCACGATCAACACGCACGCGACACGTAATCACTGCCAGCGGGTAGCAAACAACTCGCTCTCGCACTCTCCTTTCGCGTCTGCGCTCTCTCGGATGTCTACGGTCTCTCGCCGACCTCTTCCTTCGCCTTTCGATACTCCACTTCACGCCGCCTTGCCCTTTTGTTTCACTAGCTGCTTTCAAGCGTCAAGCACGAATTCCTCGCACTTTCTGCCTTACTTTGCAGCGAGAATACCTTTCCACCTCTGACTCGAATACAACGAGCCTGAGGCGTACTAAGCACGCTCAGTGACACGAGTGCGCGCTGGGTTTTCACTGATGTACACCGAATAAACGGTGTCAAACAGCCTACTCACACCAAACGTGACTCTCAGCTTCTGCTCACTGATTGGCGTCCCACCAATCAGATCAACGCAAGGCAACTGTGCACCTCAAACTTACGAGAAACTTGGTCCTCGTCTTCCGGCACGGCTCAGCCCCCAAGTTAAGTTGCTTGGTGGCGTGTAGTGGATCGATGGCGTTGAAAGTAAAAGATTTATCGAAGGAAACCGAAAACAAGAGAAAACAACTGACAATAACGCGAAAAACACGAACCGAGACTAACTAAAAATCGAAAAGAAACCGAGGCTGACAAGATTACGGTAAGTCAACATTTGACAAAAACGTGGTGAGAGCCTAAGTGCGGCAATTTAAAAGATACCGTAACCTAATTAGAGAGTTGAGTCAAACAACTAAACTAAACATGTAAGATATATATTATTTGATTACTAAACAATTAAATAATATATTCACGAATTAAATGCAATTAATTCACAGTCTTTTCTTCTTGTATGAGGGGTATCCCACAACATATTTTGAACTATTTGTACGAGCAACAAACTAAATACTATATGCGTGATAGTCATCGAATAATCTGTTTCTCACACACCTCATTGGACTCTTATCTCCATGCTGCCCCACTAGTTGCTGAAGGGACTTCGGTTTGTACTTGTCTACCCATGGAACAAATACTTCCTATAAGAGAATTTTATCGATAAGAAATAGTCACTCAATCCAATTCAATCTTCCACGTACCTTCTCTTCCTTCTTCGTTTCCGATTGAACAGAAGATGGCTGAGATTTAGAGATATTCTTCACTGGCGCCTCAATTTATACCTTTTCTACAAGACATATTCGTGCTTCATTCTCATGACTAGATATTTCCTACACCAATCTACAATCAAAATAATAAATTCATACGGGTATCTTGGGAGTCTCCTTGGACGGATCTGATTTCACCTTCTTTGTCACAGGAATCGACTCTTCCGTCTTCTTCACCTATTATCAATAGGTTATTAAATGTACTTATTGTAAATTAGGGGAGAGGGGGTAAATAGCCATAAATATAACGAAACTAACATTCTTTGACTGCTTAATCGGTTTCTTGGAAGAATCGTCAGAACTATCCTCACTGAATTCGTCCTTTTCTCGCTGCAAAAAATTATAAGTACGTACTCTTTGACAAATTAGATATGTGTAATGATCGGCATGTTTGAACAGTCACAAACTTTTTTGGTCTGCTTCTTTACAGGTGATTTCTTCTTGGGTGAATCATCAAAACTGTCCTCACTGAATTCATCCCGTTCGATCTGAATACATACACATTTACGGAAATTAATCATCTACATAGATTCGGAAGACAGTCAACATACCTTCTTCTTCTTCTCGGGAGTCTTCGTCTTTGAATTCTTCGGTGAATCCACCTTCTATAATGGAACATTCAGTATATCGAAAATAACTTGAGTGGATAAGAACATACTTGATTCTTTAGTGATAGAACATTCTTCTCTTCTCTGACCTTCTCCTGCTCTTTCGGCTTTTCTACGGTACTCCGTGCTGATCCTCCGAAGAAAGTTGATGGATCGATCGCTGTTCCACTAGCTTTCTTAGATGAGACCGGCTCAATTTTCTTATCTGGAATCAAAACAAGGTCGTTCTTCGGCACATTTGCAGGTATCACTCACCCTGACTAGCGAAAGTTAGCTTCTTTTGTCCTTTCGGTAATTCCTTCTTCTTCGACTTTTTCTTCTCCACAAATTCGTCTTCACTATCCAATTCCATCACCTTAAGTAAGCAACTTAGAAAGTTGCTAACATCGATTGTCAACAAGATCCGAATGGGTCAATAGTATCGATATTTCTTGATGAGTGTAGATACCTCGTCCTTTTCGCTTTCCTCACTCAATGGATGGACGTCTTTCTTTCTATTCTTCGACTTTTCCTTTACTGGACTGGGAGTTTCAGAAGTTATGACTCTTGATCGTTTCTTCACTGGACTCTTCTTTGGAGAGACAGTCTGGAATACGGTAGTCAGTGATCAACAATATAATATTGCATCAATAAAACCAACCTTCTCCTTTTTCTGTGATTTCTTCTTCACCAAAGGAATCTCATCATCGGAATCTAAACGTGAAGCCTGCTATTTGGCATATTCATTGGATCACTAACCACTGAGCACCACTCGTTGTCTCTTCTTGTCTTTGAGGGAAGAAGGTATAGGAGATTCATCAGCTGAATCAATCGAATAAAACATGGTCATAATATGATTCTCACAGTCTTCAGCGTCTAGGTCGATAGTGGGGACAGCCTTGGGGCTTCGCTTTCGTGGTAACTTCTTGTCTTTGCTTGTTTCGGCCTATCAATCTTTTTTTTTAACATAAGTTGTATCAGAAATAGTTACCTTGGCTTTGATCTCACTGAGAGCACTTTTTGGTGCAGGCGGAACTTTCGGCGTTGAAGACGAAGCTCCACCGCCAAAATACTTCCGGAGATCCTAGAATGAATAAATGTATTTTAATATTCTAACAGGATACTCACCATGAGTTTAAGCGTTGATGAGGGTGATGGTGCCCTGATAAGCAGTATTTAGAACAGTCGTGATCAAATCGACATTCACGTTCGTACACGTTGACAATGTGTGCAAAAAACTATAGTGTAGCAAGGATCTGGAGAAATCGTAGGCCCACTAAGGTAGTGGGAATAGCTAGTATTGTCCAAGGGTAACGCTAAAACTAGTTAACTAACTGTGCGCACTAGATTATTCACGGTAATTCACATTATATAATCCCAATCTAGAAAGAAACACCAATTGGATTCATAGTCAAGGCGGCAATTTAAAACTATAAACATGCTTATAAACAAAAACCACTTTAATATCATAATATTCATCCCACTAACTTGTTGGTATTGAACCTAGTAAAAATCGCAAACCACTAACTTTGAGGGGAAAAAACATAAACAAAGCAATTCGCGCTGTTAAAACGCCAAGTAAGAGAAACGTGCGTGAAAATATTTGAAAGTGGCGCGCGCGAAAAATTTGTAGTTTGTAGTCGAATTTTCAGCTTTAATTTTTTTTCTTGCAAGATCTTGTCAGCTGCACTGTTGTTTACCTTTTTTCTCGTTTCTAATAATTCTAATGCTATTTTTTCTTCAGAATGTTGCCGGATGCACAAAGTCCGTCCTCCTCATCTCAATCACACAGTCGACATCAGGGCTTGTATAAAGGCCGATCAGGTAAGATCTTACTTTTTATTTAAGTGCTCTTAATGAAACTTTAGCACGAGATGATCACAATGTCCGACGTCGAGAGGTAACTGTGCAAATTAGGAAGAAGAAGAGAGATGATATGTTATTGGAGAGAAGAACGAGGAACATTGATCCGTGTAGTCTTGTACGTCATTCCCTGCTTCAAATCTAAATATACAAATGATTGTTCATTTCAGAACGTGGAAAAGGAATTGGGCGGTGACGTCATCAATCGTCTAATGAGTCAATCACCAATTGAAATCACTGAAGGACTCGTAATGACCCTAGAAAAGATGCGATCGAGTAAGCTATTTTTTTAGTCTCAATGAATCATTGATACTCACAGGTTTGGTTCCTCTCGGAATGGCGCTTACGAGTAGTGGAGTTATGTCGAAGATTGTTAAATCGTATTCGAATAATGAGCAAGAAGTTCTGCTCATTCTTCGCAATTTGAATCTGGCTGGACCGAATTTCCTTGAGTCTTGCGAGCATTCTGCTGTGTTCTCAACACTTGTTATACTGATCAAGTGAGTTTGATTGACCATTCTGTCAAATTGGACGGAACTCTTGAAGAGATCCAAAGTGGGGACATTCGCTCGATCAGTTGTTGTTTGCCTGTTGTGTGATATACGAGAACCAAAAGGGAGTGAGGAAATCACAGGATGCAATTGATCTCGTTGAGATTACCATGTATCTACTTCCCAATGTGTGAGTTATTCTTTGTATATTTTGAATGGGAAATGTGTTAACCGCATTTTACTGAAATATTTTGGTTTAGTAACGATAGTGACATGGTTCTTCTTCGTAATACAGTATGGATGGCATCTTTGCTCATTCGAGGAACGCCAACTGAAGCTTACGTATGTTCTCATTTCATTACGAATTATGTTGATCTGTTAGAGTTGTGATATTCTTTCAGACAATTCCTCTCTTATCTCTTTTATCGGAGAAATTATCTATTCCTGATGTCGATATAATGAAGGATGTATGTGCAGCTTTTTCTGAAGCTGCGAGTAGACCGGATAACGAAGAGGTGATCCACTTGCCATATATTGTTTCATAAATGATGATTTTTAGTTCATTCTGGATGATATGATTCCTCTTCTCGCCTCTCTCATCACTTCTTCCTCTTCACATTTACTCTCTCCTATAGTTCAATCTATCATTGCTCTTTTTGAAGAATCGAGGGATTTCATTGACAGTTAGTTTTATGCTCAATTATATTCATTCGAAAAGAATGTGACGGCTTACTCTAACGCGTAAAGTAAAATAGTTAAATTTCTACAATATCTTATCTAATTTTTTGCAAGATCCGCTTTTAAAATATTGTCCATTTTGACTTGACATGGAAATGTAGATTGAATCTGTACCTTAATAAGGTGTTCAGGATTTCTGGAATGCGGTCTTCTCGATAATATAGGAATTATTCTTACAAACAGCAGCACTTGTGCTGATGGCTGCTGGTTATTAGGAGGTGATTATTTCTTTTATATCTTGTTATTGATTGATTATTCCAGTTATAATCGATCCTCCATCAAGACGAAAAGCTGTGGCAATGAACGAAGAGCTCCTCAAGAGGATTGATATGATTCTATTAAATGGAACATATGATCAGAGAAAGGTAAACAATAGATAGTGGATGTATAATCAATCCCTTCTCTTCTTAAGGAATGTGTGGAAGTAGTTGATCGTCTAGTAGTTGATTCATCTCCACTCATTCGTCCATTCTCCATTTCGTGTATTCATTCTCTTTGTGATCTTCTCACAGTAATGGATGCTCAACTAGTCCAAACAGTCCTTCACACTCTTCTCGCCATTCTCAACCAGGATGTCGTTCGTATGTTGTTTTTAATATTTCTTTGTTTTTTTTAAATGAAATTTACGATCTAACAATATTGAATAAGTGAACATATGGGTTGATAATTGAATAGATGTGTTGGATGGATCTCATATCGTCCTTGCAGGTGGTAATTATGATGCAGCTACTAAGATAGAGGAGTGTGATGGTCTCACTAAACTAGAATTCCTTCAGAACAGTCGCACAGTCGAGGTATCTTTTCTATTTACGAAAGAAAAACAAGACTTCTCTGTTATTTATTTGAACCATTCTTTCGTTACTCGGTTGTTCTATCCAATCCCTATTTATAGGTATCGATGCTAGCTAGTGAAATCGTGGACCTCCATTTCGATAAAGACGGAAAAGAGATAGAAGATATTAATTCTACAGTAATCGATGTGGTCGATCAAATATGTTCTGGTCGAACATTCCAATTCGCTTGACTGTCTATTATGCTAACAAATATGGATTATGTATGACATACTTTATGATAACAATTGTCGTAGCTGTTTTATTCTTATTGTTTTAGTACTCGCTTAGTTAATTTAATCAATACAACAATTTCGGAAATAGCTTTATAAGCTAGAGTTAACTGATTTTCCCGTGAGATCTTTCGTTACTCGGTTGTTTTATCCCGATTCTTTCAGATTTGAGAGATAGAGATATTTGTATAGTATCGTTCATTGCTTCATTCTGTTCGTTGTTCCCCACTATAATGAATCATCTATAAGAGATAATCGTTTGTTATTGTTTCCTCACTCTCGAATTGTGCAATGAGAGAGAAGAGGATGAAGCCATAGAGACCCCATTGACACTCTCATCACTAACTGGATATGGGTAGAGATGAGTAGAGGGAGGGGAGGGATCAAGAGGAAGAGATTACTCTACCTCCGATACACGGGGTTATGCCCTTCCATTATGGGAATACAATGAGTCTCACTCTTTTATTCCACTTCCTCATTCTTTCTCCATTATCGATTGAAGCTGCTGGAGATCCAATAGAAACAATCGTCTCTAATTTCATGTTATCCGTTCGATCGATGGGTGAAAAGGTAAATATTCCATATTGTCCTTGCCATAAACTCTAGGAAAACATACTTTGTTTCTTGAAGTATTATAGTTATTTTTTTTAGAATAGTTTATCGTGAACTTTTTTGTAATTGATCAAAAAATAAATTTAAAAAATCAGATAAAAAAATGAAGAAGTGTTTTATGGATAAGAATGAGCGTTGTCTGATAGTCGTGTCTTCTTCTTGTCTGATCTTTTATCTCTTTGAAGTGGCTTGCAAATGTGGCCATTCCCAATGTGAACGATATCAATTCTAATCCGAATATCGCATACTCCGTCGATGCGAAAACGGCAAACGCTCTCAATTCATTGGGAAATGTTAGTTTATCTTATTCATCATTCATATTTATTGAACTTTGTAGTACTTTGAAGACATTTTCGTCACGAATTTTAAATTCAATTAAATACTAATTTAAGTTTCTAAATACATGCCCTGTCTATCTTCCACTGCCCGATGTAGAAGGCACTTGGTATCTCGTATTGGCAAGCAAGAGATTATTGCAGACAACATTCGCATATGTTGATCAAGTGAGAACCGTTCAATTATATTTTAGAAATCAAACAGCAAACGCATTGTCTGAGATAAAACATATATTCTAATATCAGGTGATCGAACAATTGGCATCATCGAAACCACTGAAAGAAAGGAAATCAATGGATACTCTCTTCAGAGATGTACTCGATATGCAATGTGCACAGATGACTAGTTAGAATAGTTAATGTATCGTCATTTAATCCGTTCCATTCAGTTCTCACAAATGGTAACCAACCTCGTTTCGAATGGTCATACACAGCTCGTTCATCTCCTCATTCAATAATTGGATCAATTCTCACACAAGGAGATCGATCACTCATATTCTCATTCGCACCAACTGCTGAAGTGAAAAGTACGTTTAATCTATTAACAATTCGTCATCAATAATTAACAGCAGCCCTCGTATGGTCTACTCCCGATTCTCTTGTCTTTTCTCAAATTGATACATGGCCTCAATGTGATAATCATCTAGTGCTCACTCGAGATAGGGGAACGAATCTAACTCTTCTGAAGGAGAGACTAACTCTGCAAGGGGCAAACCTTCCCACTAATCCACTTATTCCTGTTCCCTGTCAGGTGGGAAGGGCAACTTTTTCACTTGTCTAGAGTGATCTCTTTCCTCTTCAGACGAATATCAAGCCAATCATCAGTCCAATCTCACCTTCATCTCTTGATTCTCCATCATATTTCAATCGTATTCATCCATGGTCATCACAGACAGTTCCCTCTTCTCAATCCATTCCATCCTATCAATTCCCTTCTCTTCCTCAATTTCAATCTCCTTCATCTTCTTCTCGAGGCAATCTCGAATTCTCCCAAATGGGAAAGGGATTCGTCCAAGTTGTCAAACCCTCCTTCTGAATTTCCCTCTCACAGCCATCAACTTTATCTATTTCGACGGGTTAGCACACGAATAAAGAAATGATCTTTGATCTTTTTCGAAACACGTGAGAAGCACAAATATGGTGTGGAATGGGAGAAGACAACCGTAAGAGAGGGAAGATGAGCGAGGGGAGAGATCAAAGATCATCCAACGCGAGTTTCGTCTGTTCCAGTGGAAGTTCTCCTTCGATGGTCTAATCGAGGAGGAAGAAGATGAGTCGAATTAGGGGCCAGATGAGAATTACGACTGAATAAGAAAGATTCTTTTAATGGTAGTTGATCATAGTGAACTGACCGTATAGTTTGACAGAGAGGCATAAGGGGAACGAGAAGGAAACAATTTGGTTGCATGGCAGAATTGAGAGCTGATTCCCTCATCATATTAGTCGGATCAGCGAGAGTTCCTCGTCTACAATCAAATAATTATCATTATTCCCATGAAGTTGACTTTGTCTCACCTGAAATGGTGTGCCCCTAAATGTCTCTCGAGTGTTCTTCTGTATACGAATGAGACTGAGGGAGAAGGGGCGAATCTCGATAGAATTCCCGTTGGAGTTCTCTTCGCATTTGTTAGCCAGAACATATCGTCTCGTAGAGCACGACGATGACGCTGAGATAGAGAGAAAGAGATGGAGGAAGGGAGGAGAGGGGAAGGGGCTTTCGTCCCCTCTCACAACTTGGGATCAACCATTTCACACAAGTTGCCTCAAAGCTTAATTCCAACTTGTGGGATCCTTTGAGATTGACACGGACTACGATAGCTTTCTATATTATTGATTGATAGGTAGTAACGGGGACGATATGATAATAATGTAAATGCTTACGTGGACGAACCTTTGATAGCCAGAAATAGAGAAGTGGATTCCATACGACGGATGACATTGCAATAGCAGTTACAGTGAGGAAGTGGAAATATACTTGAGCATGATGGATCTGAGGAGGAGAAGGAGGATGAAGGGAGGAGAAAGGAGGAAGGGACTGACCACATTGAGATCTCTGAGTAGCATGGATACAGTCAATGGTAACCATGATAGCATGAATACGACTACCATCAGAATGAGCACGTACATCACTCGACGCTTACGAACTGCTGTCTGAGCCTGAATATAACCATTATTTACTTTCGTCATTTGTATTTATGATGTTGATGGATTGATTGATTACCTGTTGTGTAGCAGTGAGCATTGATCCTTCCTCAACGATCCAATCGATTCGAACCTTAATTATCCCATTACTTCTTTCTCCCCAATAATCTATCTTACCTTCTGTAGTATTTGCCAATATGAGAAAGTGATGATAAGTGCAGGAATGAGAGATTGGAAGATGAAGAGAAGGAAACCATAAGTTCTCTTCGATAGATTATTATCCTCCGGCCATTCGTATTCACCACAGAACTACGAGATTATTTTAAAAGAATATACAGTTATGAATAATACCTCTCCACATATTACAGGTGGTTGATCATCCAATCCTGTATTAAATTGTCGAGTTTGTTGAGTGATGTAAAGAGGAGAAGAGAAGAATGCAGCAATGATCCAAGTGAGAAGCATCAAACACTCAAGAGAAGAAGATAAAGAGGAGGTCACTCCATCGTACCTGTGCCTTCCGAATACTCCATGGTTCATTCATTGGAGTGACTATACTCGTATATCGATCGAGTGCTATGAAGCAGAGACAGTATGTAGAGACCAGCACTGCAATCATACATTTACTCATTTTTTTTATTTGTATCACATGTAATATATGTAGTATCATTGCGTGTGTTCACATATAATTAGAGTAAAGGTCTCCTCTCAGATGAGAAGGATCCTCATCTACTCTCCTTCTCTTTCTCTCCATTTCGAATGTCGAGTGGGCAACGCAATTTCAAGTTGTCGAGATTTGAATGGATTTCAACCGAGAAAGAGAAATGGACGACCATACAAGGATCGGGAGGAAAGAAGAAAGAGGAAGGAGAGAAGGATGATGAGAGATATGAAATGATTAGAAAGGGAAGGAACTACCTGAAAGTGCTTGTGAGAAAGGAACTGCTTTGCAGAGGAAGAGACCGAAGAACCATTGCTTGTAGAAGGCTTGGATCGGAGAAATCGGAACCGACGTTATGCATAACAACTGCAAATGTTGAGTTTCATTTATGATAGTATAGGCTTTTAATGCAACCAACATGATGTATCTAAACTATTATTGTTCCAAAACCCATAAACCAGTATGAAACGAGTAAAATACAATGGACTGACCAAATCAGATATGGCGAGATTAATAAGGAATAGATTGGCTACAGTACTCCTTCCTCGAAGAAGAATCGATATGAGGAGTCCATTCCCGATAAGACCCAATACGAAAATAAGGAAGAAGATAATTGAGTAGAATGCCTGAAAGGATGAGAGAGATTAGTCATTTGCCCCCTCCCTTCCTCTATCTCTCTCGTGGAAATTGGATACTGGGTGATAGTTTCGAGTTAGTCACGAAACAATTTCATCTATCACACTCGAAGGGAATTCCCTCTCTCTTTCTCCTGAGATGGAATGACTCTTTTGGGTTGTTGTGATTCAATCTTTCGTTCCATCCAAGTGGAAATACTCAATAGGGAAATGAGATTGGAAGGGAGCTAATCAGAAGAGAGAACAGAAAGATCACGGGAATAGACCAAGGGAGGGGAATCTCTCTTTTATCTCTTCGGGGAATCCCTATCATAGATAATGTAACTAAGCGAATTGCTACATAAATTCAAGCAGAAGTAATCATATATTTTTAGGTAATCATCCTTAAAAAGCAAGAAAATAATAAATGTACTTTAATATCACTTCTTGTACTCCAATCGACATAATCCAATTGTCCCGTGTGGTTCATCATTATCTTCATAACATGATCGAATTCCAAACATTCTTCACTCGCGTTCATTCAATATCTTCAATATCAATATAACTAATTAGAGATACGACCAAACAGACGATGAATGAGTACAAATAATGAGATTTGAAGTAAGGAACAAGTAAGATAAAAGACTGTCTCGGATTTGTAGTCTCATTCTGGAATTTGGTCGTAGGAATCTTCTACTTGACTCCGCCCCTTTTGCCCTGAGGGAAGATAGAAGTGAGTGAGAAGAGAGAGGGGAAGAGGCCTCAGGGCAGAAAATGTCTTGTTGAATAGAGAAAATACAGCTATGATCCATACTTCTTCCCCTCTTAGAACTGTAGATGAGATGAGAAAGATGCTCTTTATCGAGAAGAAGAAGAAAACCGAGATGAAAAGAATGCACAATTATGAGATCGACAGAAGAAAAAGTGATGAGTATGAAACAATACGATCTTCCTGAGACATTCGAGGAACAATATCTAGACTAATAATTCAGTGATAATGACAAGGCGTGATTATTTGATATCGATAGTTATTATGGAATCAATCTTGCAATGAATGAAGTCTGATCAGTAATATGAGTGATATGATTAAAGTGAGAAGATGAATGAATGAGAAGAGTGAGCCCAATCCAAGAACGAATTGAATTGCTAGAAGAAAGTCTGATGAAAATTGAGATAGATCCTGAATAGAAAACGATTAGTTTGATGATTATTTGAGAACCAATTAGTTTATTACCACTTTCTGTTTTGTCATAGTGTGATCATTTCGAGATTTGAATTCGCACGAATGTCATTTCACATCCTCACACAATTTTCTCCCTTTCCACTGATGGGCCCATAGGGAATATTTACACTAGCATCATCCTCAAACTGGGACTGAATTCCACCCTCATTCGAATGAACATAGGGAAGGAAGGAAGGAAGGAAGAAGAAAGGAGGAAGGTAAAGACGATAAGGATTGATTTGGAAATACATCCAATGTAATTCCATCGAGACATTGTCCATAACTCTTGGATAGGATAATCGAGTGTCCTCGGAGAGTCTCATTCTTCTTCTTCTCTCTCTCACTCATCTCTTCCCCTTTTGAGTGTCCCTCGAGGAAATTGAGAAATGCCCGAAAAAGTGTAATAACCGTTATTTCCCCCTACACCCTCAAGTTTTGCTTCTCTATTTTGGATATATTCATGGAGATCGTAGAGTTGTTTTCTTCTTATTACGCGATGTGTGTGAGAAAATATTGGTGTTTCATCTTTCGATATTAGACAAATTCATCATTTGTAGAATGAGCTCTTACCTGAATACCCAATGGCCATTTCGAGAAAGTTGATGGATTATTAAGTAGAAGTCGAATAATTCGATGATTATCTTCACTTGATATCATTGCTCTCTTAGTAGTTTCTTCCATTTGAATTCTCATTCCTTCTCGTGTTCGATAATGAAATATCTCTATTGCCTCTCGAGAATCTGAAGAAAAGAAAATGAGAATCAATTGAAGTTCTAGAATTATTCGTCTTAATTGCATATTGCAGTTTTACATTCGTGTTTCATTTGAAATATATTTTGTAAGAAATTATTAAATCCTAGTTAGATACAATTTAAGTAGTTAGAATCCCGACGAGATATATGTTGAGATTACTTGGATGGTTGAATAGATAGAGTAAACTGACTTTGGATGAAAAGAGATTGGCAAGGGATGACAAGAAAGGGAACAATTGAAGCGATTATGAAGATTGTAGTCAGCTGAAATGAATGAGGTTGATCAACCATTTCGAAAAGCATCTATTGTGTCCATAGACTGTATTGCATTCACTAACCTTCGTCTTTTCAATCGAAGGTTCGACCGAAGTTGAAATCGCTAGAAAACTGAGACAAATACAGTACAGAGGATAGAACAGTTGAGCAACCTATGTAAACAGATTGAGAATTGAAGTGACTATCTAGAAGAAAATATTACCATTTCAAGCTGCACATCGGAATAATTAACGTGTTGCCATAATAGAATCATTTTAGAAACATGTCCAACTAAAAGAACTCCTCCCAGAAATGTCTGAATATTCATTATTTTTTGTCCAAAAATATATCAAGACAAACCTGTAGAAAAGCAATTATTCGGAGATAATACAATGAGTTCTCCCTTAATTCTTCTCTCCTTCCATAGGGTCTAACAAGGGGAGAAATATGAGAATGAGTGAATTTAGTGGGAGCATAAATTGATTCGTCAGCCAGTGATCGAGTCTTGTACAGAGTTCGGTAGATACTGCAAAATATTCTGCTGCTCTTTTCAGTTTAGAATGAGACCATGAGTGAGTCCATGAGTTGGATGGTCAATGGATGCGGATTACAATTGAAATCGAAAATCTTCAGATAATTCAAGGATGAATAGTCGTAAAATGGAAAGAGACTGAATGTGAATAGGGTCTTTCCTTCTCTTGCATTCAATCGGTTACTCTATGGCACAGACAAGTTCTGGGAAGAAGAGAAAATGGACTGAAGAGTGATTATCTACTATTTAGATGAAGATGTAGCCATAAGAGGAGAAGTTGGTTGGGGGAGAATCAACTATCTACTCTAGTCCAATGGTAGATACAGTGTACTGACAATAGTAGAATAGAATAAGAACGTACGCTCCCTCTGGATTGTAGTAGTATCGATTATTGAATGAATAATGAGTAGATCGAGGAATATACACTCCATCTTCCATCATTGACTCCATCTCAAGAGATCAGAGGGATTATTATAACTATCGATGGACGATCACATATGATTTTTAATTTTTTTTTAAAGTCGAAATAATGACGTTGTCGATGAATATATATAAACAAGGGAAAACATAAATGACAAAATTTAGTATGGTTTAAAAGAAGTGAAAGCTTGAGACTGAGTGTGAATGGATGGATAAGTTGAGAGGGGAAGAAAAGAGGGAAGAGGGGAGGTCATAGGAGTATCTAGGGAAGAGATTAGAGGAAGGATCTAAAGGAAGAGAGTGGAACGATAGAGAGATCACGGAAGATGAAGAGTAATGGAATGACTGAGTTTAGAGAAATTAGTGAGTAGTCTATGACATAAATTGGAGGAAATAAGTTGGTAGAAAGAGGGAGAGATTCTTCCTTTCTCTTCTCTCAAGGACTCTTTTCGAGATGAGAATGACCCAGTGAAAAGATTGTCCCAATATGAATGAAGAGTGATAGAGAGTAAAGAACAACTGAAACAAAACAGAATTTTTCATTTTCGAAATAAACGAATTACAAGATAAATGCAATAATTGCGAAATATGTTTTTTTATTCTACACAATCGCATTCATTGTATTTAATTACGAGCGATTTTCACATTCAATTAGGAGCTACATAATATCGATTATGGCGTGTGTTGATATATCCCGGTCTTCTTCTAATTTCTTCTTGTCTCCCCATTCCATAAACTTCGATCCACACACTTCGGATTATTTCTCCATTTAGTCGATAATCAGTCCTTATAATTCGTGCTGCTATTCCATCATCCCTTTTAATCAAATGCTCGCGATTATCCAATTCGTACTGTAATAAGAGATTCATCTTCTTATCATCTTCCTCAAATACCTCATAATTGTGTCGAAGTTGAAGAGAAATTTGATCACTCGTAATCTCCCTGTCGATTGCCAATTGAAGGGTGCACAGTTTTTTAGTGGTTTTATCGAGGGTTTCAATAGCCATCTGAGATGAGTTCATTCGGTTGAGTCATCTTCCATCTAGTTCACAATAGGCTAATTGTTTTGTTACTCACCATGCAAAGATCAACGAGCCAATCTCTATTTAGAATCAGAGTAGGTACTTCCAATACATCGTATCCGATCAGATAAGGGAGAATCGATTGAGAGGGACGGAAATAATGAGACTGAAGAGTTCACAATGATAGGAAGAGTGAATGATCAGCTAGAATAGACTCACTACTCTGTCATAGATACCAAAATATCCCCTTTGAGGATGTTCTTCAGAAGATGCAGAGAAATGGATGAGACTTCCTCCCTTTATTTCCTTTAGAAACTCTTCATTTATCAAATTTTGGCTTTCCTCTAGATCAACGCTTTTCAAATTTTTGATAAAGCGAGCAAAACTGGAATTGTGAACGGAAATGAACATTTCAATGGCGATTTCACGAACCTTTGTCGTCCTTCTTCATTTACTGGTTGATTTTTGACTTGATGAAATTCGTCAAATTTATTTACCGAGTGCCCTTTCAAAATTGCAGCAAGTTTCAAGTAGAATTCTGATTCGATTGGAAACTGAATTAAGTATATAAGAAGGAATAAATCATGAGCAAGTCAATGAAACGAACCCCGAAAAATGCAATATTGAAGATATTTCTTTGTTTGAGCAAAAGAGATAGATTCCATAAGAGTGCATCAGGCACAGACCATGAATGCCATGAACGACGACCAGTCCAATATCTCTCACTGGGATTCTGATGAATAAAAAAATAATGAGTATTGGGAATTTATCTACTGCATACATCATAATTATCATCAAATGGTCCGATTTCCTTCTTCTCTATCAGGTCACCATCTTCATTCTTAATTATTCCATAATCGAATTCGATAGCGTAATAATTATACGTTGGATGTTTTTTGGAAACGGAGAGTCGAAAAGAATATCCCTTTGCAGTCTACAAATCATTATTGTATGTCAGTTGTTATTTAACATTGTTAAAATTTTAATTTCAATTCTATAATAATACTATCAAAATTATATTATTTGTCTATTAAAGAAGGTGCCCCACGAATATCTGGCTAATTGAGTTCTCGATGTGAGATGGCGGGTCGTGGCTACACGATAACACTTTCGAAACTCCCATGTTTTCAATTTTTGTTTGAGCTGAGATATGAGCATTTGGCTGCGTGCCAAATGACCCTGAAAAGCAGGCAACGAGCGAGAGAGTATGCAAAATGAGGAGAGCTCGCTCTGTCTGACCTCACTTTGCATAATCTCTCGCGCGGTTCGTGGGACGCCTTCTTTAACATTGAAATGACAATGCATCTACCTATGCTGAATAAGTATCTAATCGGACCTTATAAAAACTGAGGTATCCCTTCTCCCACTTAATTCCATCGAGTGATATTTCATTTGTGAGAGGGAAGAATCGAGTACTGGCCATAGACATGTTGAATATATCCTCTCTGAATGATATTCCTTATCAATTATTATCGGATAGATAATTCACCTCGGTAAGCGTTTGAAGATTTCAATTATACAGAGATCGGGAAGACGTGAGAAAAAATCCTGAATATTTAACATTATCGAGATATCCGTCGAAAGACAAACATTTGCATTCAATCGATCCTCATTCTTCGGTTTGTCTTTGATCTCAACATTGATTAATTATCTACATTCATGAATAGGAAATACCTCCGGAATGGTATGGTTGATATCACTTATCGAATCGCCCTCCTTCTCACGACAATTCATCCGATCCTGAGCATACGGTAATGAATTACGGTATCGACGAATACGATAAATACAGTTGATTCTCCGCTCTCATACCTTCCTTAGTAAATCTAATTCATTTTCCATTCTGTAGGCCTTTTGTTTATAGTATTCTGCTTCCAACTTATATTTCTCAGCTTCATTCTTATAGAAATCACATTCAGATTGTACCCGATCAATCTGCAATCACAAACAATTCTATCAATATCAATTATCAACACAGTACCTCATCATTTCTTATAGATGTCAACCCCCTTCGATTACGGAAGAAACGGAGATAAAGTAGGAGGATGACGATATTAAATGACATCGACCAATCGCCGTTAGAAAATGAGTATGGAGTGATAGGGGGAAGGGAGATGGTTTGAATGAGGAGAGAATAATAATTATTTTTTTCAAATTCTTAGTCGTTTTCTGAAACTACTTTAATCCAAATACGAATGAACAGGGAACATAAATTATTTCACGTCTGTCCGTTCACAAACTTTTCTTCGTACTCTATTCCTTCTCTATGGAACAGGTTCGACAGATTACTCAATCATTATCGAACTTCATTGTGAAAAAGGTTTATTCTCTTTATCTCCTGAAATATTCTTTGTCTATCCTTATTCATTGCGTAGTTGCCAACGAGAGTATCACCTCCTCATTATTTTGGTTGTCTATGCATGTCCCTTCAATTCGCTCTTCCTCCAAACACGAGTTTCTTCCTACCATCAAATGAGAAGTTCAGAATGAGAAGATATGATGGATCACTTCAATCTCAATCTAGATCCTTCTCTCAACTTTCTCTCCATCCCCCTCCCCCCTCTCTAATCTTCTAATTCTCTTCAACTGATGCCACTGTACGCACTCGTCTTCTACGGCCACTTCTGCTCATTCAGTGTATCAGATGAGGAAGGGAGATCAAAGATCAAAGATCAAAGATCAACAATGACATACAGGACGAGAGGAGCTCTCGCATTCCTCCACATCTCCCTCTCCCTCTCTTGTCAGTACGGCGCATGACCATTCTCCATTGATCTCTGAACGTGATGAGTGCTCACTCTGCTCGATCTCCGATGCATTCGACTAAGACTGGTCGCCATTCGCATTACGGTAGAAAGAATATGGATTGATGATGAAATGAATGATTGAGAGAAGACTGATCGAATCGCCGATAGATCACCGGCCAAAGTGAAGACTGACGTTGTGAGAGATACGCATCCTTATGGTGAGTGATGGGTTGGAAGGAATTATGGTCTAGGGATGATGAAATATTGTCAATTGATAATCTTGTCTTGCAGAGACTACATCTCGTTCTCCGTCGATGGAGTTCGTACAGCTCTGAGTGGTCGATCTACCTCTATTTCCACTTCTCGCAAGCATTCTCTCATCCTCAAGTGATGACCAAGTGCCCAATCTTATGGAATCCCATGAGTTGTCTTCCTTTCCTCAACAGAAGAATACGGCAGTATATGGAGGAGGAGCAAGGGAATTACTCGGTACTGTAGCTGTGGTCACAGGGTTCTGACCCCCATTGTTCTCTCCAGATAAGGGTGAACAATAAATACAAATTTCGCGCCAAAATCCCGACACGAAAGAACTGCAATTTCAAGCTCGATTCAAATAACAGAGCGGGGAGAGCGGTCGCTCCTCCCGCCCAGGCCTTGCAGTTCGATTCATGCAAAGTGAGCGATTAGATATGCAAATGTCTCCCACTTCTCTGTTGGAGAAGAATTCTGTGGGTCGGTCACCTACTATTTCCACTGGTCGCAAGCATTCGCCCACTCCTCGATCACTCTACCTCTCACCTCTCATGGCCAAGGATAACGCTGCCAATCTAGAGCAGCAGAATCAAGGTATCGTATCCCCCTTGGCCACCGTAACCTTACCGTATCCATTGAGACGACGGAGGGTACACGCAAGTAGTGACTGTGAGGGCCATCTCGCCCTACAAGCTGCCTCAACGTACCGTAGTGTGGATACAGTAGACGTAGTGCGAGATCCCCAATGAGTGAGATTGATCTTTGATCTTTGGCCCATTCCTCCCTTCTCAGTGTCGACCTCTCGTGATCTCTCTGCAAGTCCGATGCCCACAGCTCGTTCTGGTTACGGTATGTTTCACGTCTGATTACGGTAGGAGATAAGTGTATTGATTCCAGCTGCTCCCACAACGACTCCTACTCGCTCTCATCCTCAAGAGATGGACCAACTACCCAATATGATGCAACCCCATGGGCAGTCCGCTCCTCAACATCAGAAATTGGAAATGGAGAGAGATCTATTCGCCGAAAGTGAGCAATAGGGAAGAAGTAACACAAATAAATAATCACCTTCTTTTATGTTAATCTTTACTCTCTCTGTAGATGCGAATAGTTTCACTCTGATCGATGGAGAATGGGCCGCTATTTTGTGTCCTCTATGCAAGGTTGGTTATCCAGAATTCTTTTTTTTTCTCTATTCCGGTTGATCTTTCGCTTCTCTAACCACCAAAAGAACATGCACAATGGAGAGTCAGGATTTTGTTACGACAATCATTCCAAGTTTACTTTAACTCTGATTAAGGACAATAAGGCGCGCACTCCCGCCAAGTTCGACTACCATCTGAAGTCCCACAAATGGGTGATTTCTATTCCATTGTAATTGTTTTTTCTTCAAATATCCAATCCATAATATTTGAGTACTACGCACGGTACACATGCACGACTGAAGGCTGCGATATGAGAGATGTCAAGAAGACTGAAAATGGAGCCTTCAGACGACACCGACTCTCGGGATGTTATCGTGGAGGGGTTCCACTATATCGCACACAGGTACATACAAATACGTCCGAGATGATTCTATTAGGTCTGCAAATATCACTACAATCGTGTTCAGATGGTCTACGATGATAGTATTGAGCTGCCGAGAGATCATTCGTAAGCACAATTACACATTGCCGAGAGATCATTCGTAAGCACAATTACACATTGTTCCTTACCGCTAATTATGGTATTCTGTTCAGAGACTGCCACTCGGAGTTCTCTTTCCGCTCAGAAGAATCTCCTCTTCGATCGGCCACCATGAGTGAGTGGATACGGTAGGAAGGAGTACTGTAACTACCGTAATCCGCACAGGATCGACCCGTTCACCCGCTCCGAAGACGGAAGACGAGTCATCTCCCATGAGAACTGCTCAACGAATCGTCCTCAGTCCAAGTGAGAAGAAATTGTAGTCTGTAGTCTGATCTTTGATCTTTCTCGCAGTGCACACTGCCGTCCGTGTCAATACCTCTCGCAGCAACGACAACTCACAGAAGTCTCAGAAGGAGAGCAAGAAATCGAACAGAAGTGGAAAGAGGTTCAATTTGTGATCTTTCTGATTTGATCTTTGATCTTTGATCTTCAGAGAAGCGGCAAAGGCTCGTCTGATGGCCTCCGACTATCGTAGTTCGACCAATATGAACACTGCTCGCAATCTGTTCGGTGAGTGGTGTGGTGGTGTGGTGCGCGGTGGCAACTTTTTCCAAACGTCGCTCACAAATGTATGTATAGGCACGGTGACAACTCGATCGCATGATCAATGCGAGAAGTTAGTGAAAGAAAGAAGGGCGAGTATGAGAGATCAAAGATCAAATATCTCTTGCAGCTCCGACTACCCACACTGGTCGTGATGCGGCTCTCTCGTCAGCACTCGGTAGACCATCCAATCTCGTCGTGTCTCAACGTGATAACCTATCGTATCGTCGTAGCAACCTATCGTCCTCAATCGATTACCGTCGTCGGAGAAGGAAATGAGTGAGTGACTCCCCCTCCCCTTGTCCCTCTTGAATAGACTCCTTTCAGAATGCCCTCTCTTCCCATTACTTCGATCTCTCCCTCCTCCAAGCCACTCCGTATTCACACATTTTATTCTTTTTCATCCATTTATCGATCATGTCGATAAAATTGTATTAAAAAACATCTATCTTGGATATGAGAGTTATCACGCAGCTATGAATTATTGTTTTTGCGATATCAGTAAATTTCATCAAAGGGTCACTGGTTATATTGTTAAAAGGAAATCAAGGTGTCGCTCCTTCAAAAAAAAAAGGAGATATAATAGAAAGGGCTCTGATCAAACCCGGTCATTGTTGACTATGCATAAAGTAAAAAAGGGTAAAGGAAAATGGCATTATCCTCGCAAGGGCCGGCTAGCCACCCCATCGCCCATTAGCAATTTGAACCTATCCTGGGACGACCAGTGGCTGGTTGCGCGGCTTTACCATAACAATGAGAAATAAGGAGAACCACGTTCATGTTAATATTAGTTCTATCTAAAAGTCTGTTTTCCGCTACATCACCTGTCTACATGTCGGAATGGGATGAGAGGGAATATTGTTTGGTCCATCTAAACATCTCTCATTGAATTCTTTCTCCCTATTTATTCATTGTGTGGGTGCCAACGAGAGTATCACCCACTCATTCTTTTGTTTGTCTATGCATCTCCCTCCATTCTCCATTCTTTCAAACACGAGTTTCTTCCTACCATCTAAGGAGAAATTCAGAATATGATAGATCACTTCAATCTCAATCCAGATCGTCCTCTCAACTCTTCTCTCCCTACTTCAACCCCCTCCCACTCCCCCTCTCTCTCTCTAATCTTCTCATTCTCTTCAACTGATGGCACTGTACTCACTCGTCTTCTACGTGTTTGTTCATTTCTTTTCTTCATCTTCTCTCATCTTCTTCTTCTCTTCCGTTCATCGATCCATTCGCATCTCCTCTTCTTCCATCCCATCCATTATCATTATTCTAATCTTCTCGATTTTAACAATACTCTCTTCACTTACATTGGAACATTGTCGGATCATTATTTTCATTGTGACCACTTCATTCAACTCGTTTATCTTAGATGAATCGTCATTCATCGTATAGTGGATATTCAGAGTATAATCTACATGAAGGATATGATAGACAACCATCGAGGTTAATAGCCATTCAACATAAGAAATATTAATTAATGATATAAGTTATCTTATTATCTGTTATTGTTCTTCATTTAGGGGATCTTATCATTCATCTCCTCCTCATCAATTTTCTCCTCCTCCTCCTCAACAATTCTCTCCCCATTCGAATCACGGAGGATCAATGTTAAATGTTGATGTAACTGATGGTCTATTCCGTCCTATTCCACAGAGAAGTCCCCTCACAAAGGTAATCATTACCTCGACAAGTAGACAAGAAAATCAATCTTTATTTCATTCCTTGTATTTCAGCAAGTAAATCAATTGGCCTATGAGATTCCTAAGAACAAATATGCAACGAACCCATGGAATTACGCTCCCGAATTCCTCAAGGTTCGTCTTATTTAAAGAGAGTGAGAAATGTTTGACAACAATTTCCTAGTTATGATTGCATTTACGTAAGCGACTGTGTCTACTCGTTAGTGGAATATTGATATTCTGTTTCTTGTCCCCACTCAATAATTCATTGTCTTCTCAGGTGTTTGGAGACGTTCGTACTCACGTAGGAGGAAAGGCTGTATTCGATTGTCTTCTCTTGGGAAGTCCAAGACCAAAAGTAAGTTGAGACATAGTCATATCACATGCAATATTTACCATGTGCAGGTGTGTTGGCTTTTCAATGACGAGAAGTGTCGATTCACTGATATACAGGTATTTATTATCAGTTATTCTATCCTAATCATTGATTCATTCAAATTCATTGAGCAAACATGAGTTTCTTTGAAGAGAAATGGTAATAAGGTTATTGATCTGAAGGGGTACAAAGTTCTTTGAAAAGTTGTTTGAAATATCTACATCACTTTTTTCTCCAGAAAAGATTGAAAAGACTCGGTTAAATATAATATTCAATCGAATTGTTGTAGATCGAAGATACATCGGATGTGTGTCGTCTCGTTATTCCTTACGTTCAACCTCATCACTATGGAACTTACACCGTTCTTTGCGAAAACGAAGTGAGATCAGTACCCTGCAATGTCCTTTGATGCTCATCCACATCTCTATATCATAATAATCTATTTCAGATCGGTCGGGCAGTCTCTACTGCGACTCTTTCCCCTCTGTAAATACTCCTGCCAATCGGATTGTATTCTCTTTTTATTGAATAAATGTTTATTGCACGAACCGAAACAAATACTGAAAGGGGGCGAAATGTGACTAGATTCGATGAGAATGAAACACGAGGAAACGGAAGAAATGAGATGTTTATTAGTGAAGAATGAAATTGTGAAAATAAATGGGATTAGCACAAATTGCGGCCTAAATAGACTCTAATAGAAGAACCCGGTTCATTTCTATTATAGGAGCACTGTTGTCTCTCAATGGACCTATGGAAGACAAAGGGAAGATTGTCATATTCATTGGGGAATGAGAGTTTCGATGGATTGAAGTGATTGGGGAACGAGAGAAGGACCGGGCTGCATTTTGTACATTGCAGACAGAATACAATCCTGCAATTGCAATGTTTTGTTTTTCAAACTTGGTTTGTTGGATTATTCAATAATCGATTTAACTCGAACCTGGACGAAAGTAGGGAGGAGGCTGAGCGGAATGAAGAGGAATCGTGAGTCCCATCCAGTGTAGTATCTGTAGATAGATATATTATCTATTATTCATTAAAACATCCTTCCTCCCCTTTTATCATCTCTTCCCCTTTTCCTTACCGTAGTCTTGGCCAGAATGAGAAAAGTGCGTGAGTGTAGTGGTCAGCAACCCAATCCAGATTAGAACTCGCCATGATATTCACTCCAATGTTCCATGCTTCTTTGACTGAAAAGAAGGGAGATTGAAAAGACCGGAACAAACAAATCATACAGTTCTTCTTGTACGTTTCTCCATACTCATTCTTTGTCTCCGCACTCAGTGAATTCCAAATCTGAAAAGAACGAAATTGTTATTGTCTAATTAGTGTCAAAACATAAACACCATACATAGTCAACTCTTGCATTCTGTGCTTCTTCACTGAGTAATTCAGTCTTGAATGCACCCGGTTCGAGAATATGAACGGAGACTCCGAAACGACGTAGTTCAAATCGGAGACAATCCATGTAAGCCTGTGATTGAAGAGATGGAAGTGAACTGACGTCGGAGGTCATACCTCGACAGCGAATTTGCTAGTGCAATAAGGGGCAAGAAATTGTCCATGCATTCGACCTGCCGATGAACCCATTGTAACGATTCGTCCCTGTAATCATCTTATACACTCAGATATTCTTTCTATCTTCTAGTGAGCACGAAATGCCGTGCTCAGGGGGACATTCTGTGCAGAGATAAGGAATATCCTGAGAAGTTCTCTCGATCTGTGCCATATGAATGCCCATCCACTTGTCCCATTCTGTATCCCCCTTTCATGCTTCTCTCTCTCTCCCTTCTCCTTTTGATTGAATGACCAACCTTTGATTGTTTGAGAAGGGGCAGAAATTGGTGACACATTCGGACAGCTCCCAGACAATTCACATTGAGGGAATCACTGGAAGGAGGAGATTAATAAGAGAGAGGGAGGAGGGAGCGAGATTACGTGTATTGTTTGATTGAACACCAATCATCAGGACCGAAGATTGAGAAGACTCCAGCATTGTTGACGATTCCCCATAGAAGAGCATTCTGAGGAAAGAGGAATGAAGAGAAGGGAAAGAAGAAGAACCTTACGTTAGCTTCAAGAGTCTTCTTCACGAATTGATAAGCATCAGCCACAGATTGATCACTTGTGATATCCAATTGAAAGGTGTGAAGACGATGTGAACATTCCAATTCTTCAGCACATTTCTCAAGCTCCTCTCGACCCTTAATTAATGAACACTTCTAGATTTCCTCTTATTGTTAGGACTTCTATACCTTCTGAGTGTAGCATCCAGCGAATACATTAACTCCCTTGGAGATCAATCGTAGAGAGGTCAATCGACCGAATCCCGAGTCACATCCAGAGATAACAACCCATCTTCCTTCTGCACCGATTGAAAGTGATTCAAGAATAAATCTGAATGAAGAGAGGGAATGAAGAGTGATAGGAGACGTGGAAATTCTTACCTCTTCACTAGATAGAATACGACGAGAAGAGATGTGAAGATGTATAAAACCATCTGAAATGAGAAAGGATGAATGGAAAGAGAGAGAAGAGATTTCATGATCATCTGTCCGAATGGAAGATACAAAGGAATGAAGAGTACTTGTGAATTGAGAGTAATCAAACAGAAAGAATAGTTGGAAGAAGGAGAAGAATAGAAATGAGAAATAGATGGAACAAGGTAGAAGTTCTCACGATAATAAGGGTGTTCGGAGGGAAAATTGAGAGAAAAGAGGACTGAATTAGAGGGGAATACAAAAAGGTGATGATTGGGTGTGATGCAATGGTTCAATAGAAGAAAATGATGGATTAGAAGAAGAAGGGTCAAGGTTTAGATGAGATGGAGACACATTTTATGATGGGGCGCAACGTTTCCTTATGAATGATTCTAAAACATCGATCAATTACGTATATCATAATATGATTCACATGATTGTTGACGGTGATGGTTACATGATTCAGCCACGGGATGCATAAGAGAAAGTTGGACGAAAGGTTAACTCAGAAGTGACAAGGGAAGATTAAACCTTCAAATAAACTTGATCGATCAGCGATCTCACAACAAAGAAGGACAAAAAGACATGAACCTCAATGGTGTCTCGCATGAGCTTCTCTCTCGAGTGGTCAATGGAATGGACCTTCCCTCTCCCTCTCCCTCCCCTCCCTCTCCTCCTTCCATTCCCACCTCTCTCCCTCTGTCAACAGTGCAAGGTCATCTGGATCTCCTCTCTCCGTTCCACTGAAACTGATACCCTTCCCTTGTCGTCTTTTCTTGATCTTCAGATCATCGTCAACCTTCAGTAACTAACCCTTCCTGAAATCGCCGGTCAATCTTTCGACTTTGATGTCAATTCTCTTTGATGTCAACAGTCTATTCTTGTGGTCACTACGATTCTTCAAAGATCATTGAATCCCACTTCTTCTTCTTTCAATGGAATGGATTCTCTCAATTGGACTGTGAGAGAGTGAGAGAAAGGGGACGAAAGGGAGAAGAGGGTGAGACCTCCTTTCGACCTGTGAAGATCGAGAGAAGATAGGGATGAGAGAGGGGAACATGGATGAAGAGAGAGGGGAGGGAGAAGAGTACCTTCTTCAGATTATCTACTCTCAGCAATCTGTGCACGTTTGGATGAGAGAAGGAACATTCTTCTGATCAAAAGGCAACTCGAACATTTATCAAAATAAGTGAAATAATAAAATATTGGCACAGAAATTGTTTTTGACTCGTAATTGGATGGAAGATCACGAATGAATTAAAAAGAGATGTGAAAGAACTCGAATTATATTTAAATGTCTAATAATTATTTAAATTGTGGTTGGAATGACTGCTAACTGCTGAATTTCTCTTGAGATCCAATTCCATGAAGAATGTCTCCATTGGTTCCTACAACGAAGAGATAGGGTTACAGTAAGAGGGATATATTGATTACCTTTACTCCCTTTACTTTAATCTTCCCTCTACTCTTCACACGATGACCTCCTGCTTTCATCATTTCTCCGAGATTTGTAGTCATCTCAATTTATTAGTTCGATTGATTGATTCAAGATAAAGATTCTTACATGAATCTTGCTCGGTTCTCCATGTGTATCCATTCTACTCGCTAGATTGACTGTATTTCCCCAGATATCGTATTGAGGCTTCTGTGCTCCGATTACTCCAGCCACAAGAGGTCCCAGACTCATTCCTGAGATTATGGGATTATAGATCAAAGATCAATTCAACACCCACCGATTCTTAGTTCGAAATTCTGGAAGGAATCTCTATTGAGTCCCTCGAGTATTTGATGCATACTCATAGCGAATTCAATAATCATGGATGCATTTCGATATGCGACATTCTTCCTTCTTCGTCCATTTCCACTATCGTTTGCATCCAGATAATTCTGAATGAATGGGTGATCTCTATTCATCAATAGCTATCTCCTCACTCCATTCTCATTGTAATCACTTTCTGATTCAATCTCTCCCAGTCCACTCGCTGCCATATAAGTCGATGCCACTGCCTTGATCTTTTCGATTCCCGAGAATTTCGGTTTTGAGAGGAGCTGGAACGAATAATTTAATAGTTAGAAATAATTCATAGTCGCACTGACCTTATCAAACTCGCAGACGATTTCATTGAGTAGTCTTAGACATTCCAACTTCCTCGAAGTATCCCATTGACTCCAAAATTCCTTGAAATTGGGAATAGACGCGAACATCACACAAATATCATCGTGAGATCGAGCGTATAATTCCTGAATTGGCCCTTTTATCAATTAATTCTCTTATTTCTCTCTCACCTCAACATTCCTTTCAGGGGCGAGGAACTTTTCTGCTACAGTTTGAGGAAGAATATTCTCGATTAGCAATTTATTAATATCCTGCATCTTCTCGACATCTCTGGAGATCAAAGATCAGAAACGGAAAGGATGAGGATGGAACTGACTTCTCTTCGTTCTCAAAGGAGACATTACATGCAAACTCGGCTTTTCTCTCGTAATTAGTCATCCAATCAGTGAAGAGTAGCATAATAAGAAGAACAGTGAGAGAGACAATAATGAGGATAATGACATAACTGAAGAGTACGGTAGAGAGAGAGACATACTGTAGATATACCCGAGGAAGATGGGATTGGCTGTTCCATTGTAGACGGGATAGACAACCAGAAGAATAATGAAGAAGATGTAATCGAGACTGGAAAAGAAAGAAGAGAATGAATAGAGAGAGAGATGAACTTACGAGAAAAGGAAACATCGATAGGAGTAGGGAAATCGATAGAGAATAAATGCAGAGAAGAGATGGGAGATACAACCTGCAAGGGACTGTTCTATTCTGAGCCTATGGGGATTTACTAACTTGGAAGCCATATTGAGGAAGGGAATGGATCTCCATCGCCTTTTATCGTGTACAGAATTACCATCTGAGAGAGGTCAGAGTTCAGAAGTAGAGGCTGAGTATTTAGATCTTACGTGTGGTCCGATTGTGATTAGTGAAGAAACTACGAAGGATGAGAACACGAGGAAAGATCTAGGAAAGTTGATAAAATCATCAATGTATTGATCCATTTTCGTACCTTAGTGGATGGAATATTCTCTCGAGGAGCCAAAATAGACCGAGAATAAAAGTACAAATGAGAAGAATAGAAACGATCTTCAATTGAACTGATGGACTGAAATGAATAATTGAGAGATGATGAGAGAAGGGAAAGGATTACGGGCAATAGACTCGAGTGAGAAGAAGATTGGCGATTGAATTGGGGAAGGAAAGAAGGAAGAATAGACCAGTATCGGGCACTCGACAGGCAATTGATCGTTTACTGAAGGAATAGAATGAATTAGAGAAGGAGAAAGAACTGACAAGAATGGCCAGAGGAGATAAGGAGAGTATTCACCAGGATGATGACAGGAGAGAATACTACCAAGACTGAAAATATCAATTTCATCGTAAATATTGAAGATATTTCTCACTTGTTCAATGAGAAATTGATGAGATTGTTCTCGATCAAAGTCATCGATTGAATATTATTCGTGTAATTCGGCCTACGAGGAACTTCCTCCTGAATTTCGATCTTTGAACTCTCTCTTTTTCGATTCCTCACCACAATAATATTCGGATCAGTACTGGACGATTTCTTTCTCGATAAATTAGCAAATGGAGTCTCAGCTCCCCAGAATTCGACCATCTTCGATACCTGAGATTTGGTTTGAGTGGGAGTGAATGAAGAATGAAACCACCTTATTCTTCATGGAAACTCGAGTGGACGTCCTTCCTCTGGCCATGAATGGATCGACTCCATTGTCGAAAGTCTGTCGTCTGAATAGAAAGAGAGAGGTCAGAGAGAGAGAGAGTAATTGTGTTGTGAACATCTACTCACGTTTATTTATTTCGTCTTTCAACCTCATATTGAAGGGAAAATACTAGCCTGTTTCTGTAGATGGACGCAGTTCTCTCCAGCACACTCGTTTTATCAGGAAGAATGTGATACGTCGGTTCTCCGATATTGCAGATCTCAGGGTCATCAGAACTGAAATGAAATATTCATCTTCTTCGTATTTCTTCTGACTCATTTGATGACGTCACTTGTCTAGTAGATAGGACTCAAGTTGTTCCTCATTTTCTCATTTCTCCGTTTGTCTTCTAATTAGTTCACTACTCACTTAGCCTCAACAATGCAATACTCTCCCAGTAGCATATCTCTCGTTCTCTTTGTGATATGAACTGCCCTGTAATGAGTTGTCTCTCTTCCTCCTCATCTTATCTTCTCACCCCGGTACTCCAGCTGATTCCATATGATTTGCGAGTGTGACATCATCAGACCAGATATCAAATTGCCATTTGACAAGACCGAGTATTCCACAGAGAACTGATCCAGTGTGAACACCAATCCTCATATTCACATCAACTCCTGTCGCATGACGAATTTGTCTGAATAGTGATATTAGAGGGATTTCCTTCTTCATTTCTTTCTCACTTGATAGTCTTAATCATCTCTAATCCCATCAATACACACATATCCGCATGATTCGGTCGATTAACGGGCATACCACTCACACAATAATAGCAATCACCGAGGAACTTGATTCTCATACATTGCAATTTCTGAAATTGGATCATTCTTATTTGATTGTATCTTCATCTTTCTCACCTGTGCATCTCTATCGAATTTGCTGTATAATTCATTGAGTGTCCTCACTAGATCTTTCGCACTCAATTGAGCTGCGAGTACTGTGAAATTGACAATATCAGCAAAGAGAATACTGAAATGAATGAATAGATGATCTCTGAAAATGAAGAGATTCCCTCACCTGACATTATCGTGAACTTGTACGTGTAATTCATGGAATAATTTAGGATGATGATGGGGTTTATTCCTATTCTCTTTTCTATTCTCCCTTTCATTATCCTTTCCTCTCTTCACTCTAGCTGAACTATTCTCGAGAATCGATTTATGAACTTTATCAGCGAGATAAGGAGGAATCACACTGAGAAGAAGTTGGTCCTGTAGAGAAATATATGATAAAATTTATTTTCTGATAGATTTTCCAACCTATCCTCCCCTATTTCGAGCCTTTCCAATTTCTCACTCAGACTATTCCTTTCGCACTCATTGCCAAACCCATTCGAATGAGATACAGCTTCAAAACAACACAAAGAGAAGAGGAAATACGAGGTATGAGGGAGTTCCCTTCACACTGCACAATGAAAGAGAGAAAGAGAGGATTCTCGATCCATTTAGAGGTGGATGAATACTGTCTCTAAAGAGATTCAAGTAGAGAAAAAGAGGATGAGAGAAGGGAAGGGTTGAGAGATTAAGTGAGTAAAGAGAGACAATGAAGAGACGAGGGAATCAGAATAAGGCGAACCTGTCTTTCCCTCAATGTTTCTAATTCAGTCCTTCGATAGACTGCTTCAGTTAGTTTAGCAGCAATTTCAGCTCGATTCGCAGCTTCATTCGAATCGGAGATATTACCGATTAGAGCAATGATTAGTTGTTGAATGAGAAATGCAAATATCTGAAATTAATTGATCCTCCAGTAGAGAAAGAGAAGATCAGAGTACCGAGTAATGATAGTTCTGCCATTGTCGAAAAGTATTGATATTGATAAGGAAGATGAGACAAGTGTTGAGTAGAATTGTAGCAGTGTTGACAATGAAGAAAACTCTTCGATGTCGAGGTCGAACGAGATAATGAGAAAGGGAAGCGATACTGAGTCCTGACAAGAATTTAGGGTTACGGTAGGCTACGGTATCCATTTTTTACCTGCATACAACCGAGAATAATCGGGCATATAAGTTTTCTTATCATTAGTAATTGGAGTTGGAAGAGGAAGTTCATCCGATGTTGTCTCAATAAATTAGTTATTATTTAGTATTCTATGAGATACATCTTACTGTGGTTATGTAGGGAACATTGGCAATCCATATCATAATTGGAAGAGCGAGAACAATGAATATTGAGAAGGGAATCACTTCATTTTTCTCCGACTGAAATGGATTGATAAGGAGATAAGAGATACAATCACTCCTTACTCGATCTCTTATTCGAAGTGAAGCCAATCCAAGTACGAATGCAATTGTGATAAGAGAGAGAAGAACGATACATGAGATGGAGAATTCTAGTCGAACTGATACTTGTCGACCCTCAAAGAAGAGGAGATTAGTCTGTATAAATGTGCTCATTTTCATAATCACATTCACTTTGGTCGACCATTCCCTTCGAATGGAATATCTTAGCCGTCCTCATTTCTTTCCTATTCGACCGTTAGCATAGAAATGATTTTCCATGTGATTCATAGTGTATAAGGTCGAATCTCTATTCCTGTCGCTTCCTATCACCTTCTTCTCTCTCTCCCTCTCCTTCCATCCCCGTTCCCCCAATGAGTTGAGTTGAAGAGAAAGAAGGAAAGGACTGTCAAGACAATGGAGAAAATTGAGCATTTCACGCAAAAGAGAAAATGAAGATGTGAAATGTCGTGAGAAGGAAAGTGAGTGAGATATTCGATAGGATTGAAGAGAACTATTCCAGAATAGATTGACCCCAATGAGAAGGAAGAAAAAGGGGAAAGAAGGAAAAGAGTGAAGGAGTTTCCTAAGTCTTCCCTATCATAAAAGATCTAAGAATCACGAAGGTCTTGTGTTATGAATGTTAGCTTATTCCATCTTTTCATCTCTCAATTACAGATACGGTGAGAGAATGGTAGTAATCACAGAGGGAAACATCAATTAGAAGGAGACTCAATGGTCAATTCTCTTCTTCATTCTCTTCATTCTTTTCATTTTCTCTTCAATCGAACGAAAGAAGGGAAGATTAATTCGGACATCACCACGGAAATCCCTCACTAATTTGCTCATATTCAAAGTTGCGTCCAGTCTATTTTCCCCTTCCAATTTATCCCTCCACAGAGATGAGAAGAGAAAAAGAGAGAAAAACATTCTGCATCAGGACCAAAATTTATGCAATGAACCCTCGAAGATCGACGTCAAAGTCGAGTTAATTCGAATGCACTAATGAGGATATTAGTGTATGAGAGAAGGAAAAGGGTCGAACCTGATCAGAGAAATAACAAGCAATGAATATCTGTGCTACTCCCCATACAGTTGCAACGAGATAGAAAGTCTGAAGTCGAGCACGATCGAGGGCTTCCCAATGACGACCAAGAACTGCACGAATCTCATCCTCTGTCTCCATTCCTGAAAAAGAGAAGGTTACGGTAGAATACGATAGTCAGTCTGTGATCATCCCCATCTACAGTACTCCCTTGACTTACGTTCCCTGTGGAATGGGTGTAGACTGAGAGGGGAGTATACAACATGCTGATGTTTCTCCATCGTCTGGATAAGGGATGGGCCAAGGATAGAGAATGAGTTAGAAGGACGAAGACATGTGAATGGGAATGGAGAAACAGATGATGAATTGGAGAAGGTACTCTGAATAGAGAGAGAGAGTTCCACCCCCAGAGGGAAGAAGAGAGAGAGAGAGGTTGAAGAGATAGGAGAAGAGGAGAAGAGTTAAATGGAATGAAGAGTCACTTCTATCGAATAGAAACGACCATTATTGAGACAGATTGGAGTGAATGAAGGAGGAAAGGAAGAAGATGGAAGGAAGGCAAAGGTCTACGATGGGATGAGAAAGGGGAAGAAGGAAGGGAGGGGGAGGGGGGGGGGGTGAAGGGCGGGTCTCCCCTTCGACTCTTCTCATACATGGACAATCTGTATGGAACGGACGAATATTCCCTCTTACTCTCTCTCTTTGTCTAAACAATCCTATTTCTGAGCCAATTTAATTTGGTGCTTCGAATTGGACAGTGAAGGAAGTAAACTGAAGAAAGAGAGGAAGAATTGTACCTGAGGAGGAGGAGGAAGATGAAGATGGTTGACCAGTCAGAGATATTGAGATGGGTGAGAGAAGAAGAAAGAAGAGAGAAGAGACTCAATCCAACTTCCCTCCTTCTTATAATTAACTGAAATCAATCTGATTGGCTACTATCTGACCATCTCTTCAAGTCACTCCAAGGGTAGAAGAACAAATATCGATTGATTCGGAGACAAAAAAAATTGATAAGAGAGAGCGACACGGAGGAAATGAGTAATAAGTTTATTCTCCAATCTCCACCCTCCATTTCCAATGGCGAAAAACAGTATTATTAATTCTCATCTGGACTCAAAGGGATATTTCGTTCCAACGGGAAAAAATGGAGAATAGACTGGATGCGAAATGGGAAATAGGCATATAAATTTTGGGAACTAGAATGGAATTCAGTCGTTGTATAGGTGAAGTGTGAAGGATGGGAATGGAATGACGGAGGTTGAGAAGAAGGAGGGTGGATATGAGAAGGAATTGAAGTCAGTCAAGAGGTTTACTCCTTTCGAAGAAGTGTCCTAGACAGAGAGAAGATATCAGATGGGATCAAAAGTGTTCCCTATTGTGTCGTCCATCTGAGACTAGAAGAATGAATGGAAGAAGGATTGTCTCGCAAGTGAGAAATACTCCTCTTTGTCTCGAGAGATTCACTGTCACTCACCCACAATAACGAAACTAAGAGAATGGAAGGACTGACTGACAATGATTACGAAGAGAACATTCAAGGAATGAGAAGATATTTCGAGATGGAGAAAGAAGTTTCAGTTTGTAGTCATTGTATGATGAAATGCTCAATTATTAATAGTCTTACAACTTCTGAGAGTGAAGAGGCGGAAATGATTAAGTGAATGAAGTCAACAGTGTATCTACGAGATCTCATGTCCTCTTCAAAATCTCTCAGATAATTGGACAAATGTTCAATTTAGACATTGATTAAACTCAATGACGATACAGTTATTTTTCCTTCGCTATTTGTCTTAAACAAAATTAAACATTTTCGGAAAGATCTATAATTCGATAATCAAAAAATTAAAATTATTTAGAATAAAATTAGTTGTTGATCGGTCAAGAGTACGAGTACGGTACTTATGGACTGGCCATGTCAACGTCTCATTTTGTGATCGTTATTTATCGTGTTTTATCCTTTTAATTCGTTTTAAAACATTTATTTTCAGAATTATGAGGTAGATCGCGATTGGGAGTAGATCAAAGATGGTCGGATTACTGCGAGTGTTGGCGAGAGCAGGAATAGCAGTGAGAAGATGCAGTGGAAATCCATCAAATAGTGGAATACAGAAGACTGCGCAGAGAATCAAGGAGTTTTTCATGGCGGCAAGTCCTTAAAACATATTATATTGGTTACTTAATTGAAAGCGTTGCTCAATTTCAGCAATCTTTCTCGTCTTTTAAAAATCTCAATTGTCTCGTTCCTAACAGTTGTGATACTGTTCCGAAGTCGTTAGAAGTCTCAGATAACATGTGTTTATTGCAGAGTGAGAGGGAAATATTTCACCCGGATTTCGTGAAGAAAGCCTATCGATTCGATAAAATCGACTCAAAGCAATGGATGTTGATATACAGGTATCGTATTCATAATATACACATTTTAACGTCAAAGAAGGAAATCTGAAAGAGAACTAATTACCATCAGCACAATGCCCTTTCTTTGGTAACTCCGTTGGTCACTGATCATTAAATGGGGCGAAAATAACTGGAATAGGAACGTCTCATCTTGGTCTCGTGGTAGGAAATTGGTGTCAGTCAGTGTCTAGTTTAGTCTGATTACTGACGCCCAATTAAATGAAGACGTTCAATGTTGTTTATTTTGACGATTCCCATTCGGAGTCCTCTGTTGACCAAAATGCATCTGAATAATGAAAATACCATAAATATTTGAGGGACGAAACAGCTTCTCGCACGTTTCTCATCATGTCAATCTCCATTCCTATTGTCATTATATCGTCCTCCTTCTTCATTTGGGATGTCACACAACACGAACAGAAGGATAGACAAGAATTTGTGCAGAAACTAGTCAAAGATGCAAAGCAGGTGAGCCAGAAAGTAGATAGAAAGGAAAAATGAGAGGGCCTAAACGGATGGTATCGATATTCTCGTGTTCCAGTTAGGACTCTTCCTCATCGTTCCAATAATCGGAGCTCTATTCGTGACTTCTCTTCTATTTCGTGTTCATTCTCTTCGAGTACTACGAATCTATCAGAAGAGAGAACATCCAGAGAGATATACAATCGTCGCACCTTCCAATTGGGGAACACTCAAAAAGGTATCCATACACTCTACATATTTTATTTGTATTGTTCGCTACACAATGTTAAGTGATTTATTATCAGATGGAATTCGATCGCGATCTTTGCATTTCTTCGTTCATCGAACACGAAAATGAATTGGCAAGAGTTGGATTGCTATTCTCATTCGGAAATATGCAGGTGGGTATTATGATATTCATACTTTTTTTTTGGATTCTATCATATGCTTTATGTGAACTAACGTAAAAAATGGAATGTAATTGCAGGTGGATAGGAGTCGATATATTGTAGACGACGATAAGTTTCGTGCCAATATCTACCGTACTTATATGACGAATGAGACGAATATTCCTCCGCGATTGATAGAAAAATTAGTATAGATATGATAGTAGTAGAGTTAGCTGTTAGAAATGCGGTATCGATCTGATCGTGTATCTAGATTTCACCTTTTACTTTGCTTCCCGTTGATCTCATTGTTTGTTGTTCTTGTTATATATAAATAAAGCTTGTTTTCCCTGATATCGAATTTGTCAGATCTGATTTGGTTCGAATCCATTGTGATACCTTGAAAAGAGCAGCACTTTTGATCGTATGAAATATTAATATTGAAGGAGGATGGATGATTCTGACATCCCTATCGACATTCACAGTGGGAAACTATTGGGTCAGTGATTTCATACCTATCTTTAGTAACTCGAAAACAATGAATGTGAAATGAGATGAGTGATTGACCGTCTTCTCTGCAGATTGGTTGGTCTCACGTCGTCACGTCACGAAGGATTGGCAGAAGAAGATTGGAGATGTGAGGTGAGATGAGCATAATGGATTGATGATTGGGGTGGTGGAATGATCATCTTTCTTATATCCTAGTTTTTCTTGCACTAACGGTATTTCATTCCAGAGAAAAGATCAAACACGCAATTCTGGATATGCCCGAGAACGAAAGAATCGTCGAATTACTGAAGGGAGGATGTGAGTGGAGATAGAGATGGAGGATTCAATGGATAATCAATTATCATTTCCTCTTTAGATATCAACTTCTTCCATGCCGTGCAGATCATTGAAATATTGAAGGAAACAGAGAAAGATTCGAAGAACTTTCTCGGATTTTATTCGAGTCAGAGGATGAAAGATTGGCAGGTCAGTTAAAGATCAATTGTTTGAATTCTGATGTTGTAATGAGTGTTATGTTTTAATGTGAAAATTGATGAATTACAGGAGATTGAATCATTGTACAAGAAAGATTCGATTGGTCTCGGAGAGGCATCTCAACTCCTTCAACGAGTCGTTCAATATGAGATACCCGCACTTAGAAGGAATATTCAAAAGGCTGATCAGGCTATTCAGGTGAAATCATTATTTCTGTTTTTTTTATTTCGCATATTTTACTTAACAAATTGGCATAATTCTTTCGATTATGTTCAGGATGGTGCAAAGAAGGAGAAAGAGTATCTCAAACAATCGATTGATGCCAAGAAGAATTATGACAAGGTGAGCATTCCATTGAGATCAAAGATCAACTTCCTTTTTCTTCTTCAGGAACTCTCTCGAATGGGAATCAAAGGAGTTATGCTTCGTTCTGAACTTCTCAATCTTGCATCTGAACTTCCTTCATTCATCGATTCTATTGCTCTTCTCATCCAGAAACTCGCCCCTGCAAAGGAATATTATGAAGCATTCAGGGATTACGTCCATAAGTGAGTCATCTACTATAAGTTGATCACTCTAATACATTTTTTTTCTTTTTGAATACTTTTCTAGATGATTTATTGGAAAATGTGAATATTATATGTTTAGTTCATCCGCTCCTTCTCTTTCTCTCCTTCCTCTTCTCACTCTCATATTCACTCATGGATCGTCTGTAACTGTATACGAATACAAGTATGGAAAGGCTCCTGTCAAAATCGAGAAACCAAGTATTGAACTACTCATCAAGGCGGATGAAGTGAGTTGACTATTTCATTTGATATCTCTTATTGTTGTCCCGATAGAATAATTAAATATATAGTTGTACATTTAGAATAAGGAGGAAGCTGAAGATGAGATTGATTTCGGTGATGATCTCGATTTGGATTTGGGAGAGACCGGAGATGAAATTGATTTCGGAGATGGACAAATATCCATTGATGTTATTGCTGATGAAAGTGGTCAGTTATGCATTTTATTTGTCTGCCAGATCAATTGTATTTATATGTGAGCTAGGATATTGAAATCAAGTTTTATTTCAAATGTATTCGTGTGCAGGATTGGTAATGGAGGATGGAGTTGCGAGAGGAGACGAGGCATTGGGATTATTGGAGAATGGAGAGACGAGACAGGGAATAAAAGAGGAATTGGAAGAGGTTTGTGGAGGGAAGAGGATATTTTCATGGCAAAGGAATATCAGCAAGATTGTTGTCTTTTTACACATCTTTATATAACAAATAATGGTTATCTATCAGTTGTTCTAACATCTTTTCATTCAGTTGATCTCATTTCTTTCTGCTCGTTATCTCGATGAAGAGACTGAGGGATCAGCTGATATTTTCATTCTTGGATCAGAAGTTAGACCGGACAAAATCAGAAATGTTAGTTTTATCAATATTAATACGTTCGATGGTGTTAGTAAAGAAAATAATCCCAAATGTGATAATGAATGGTCAAATACACTAAATGGATTCCGATTGGCTGAATAATTTCTTTAACATGTGTCTTGTGCGGCTGTCAACAATGGTGTCCTTACAGGTTACGGTATCTCAACTGAAAGAGTGGAATTCGCAAGCATCTTCAATTCTGGCTGAATTGAATAATCCGCAGAAGATTCATCTCTTCAAGATCAGAACAAGTCCGCAGTGAGTTGTCTATTTTGTTGAGAATAAAAACATGTCTTCGGGAATATTACAATATTTCGGTAAAGTGTATGTGCAAATAATTATTTACAAGCACAATGCTGGTGCGTGTCTGCCTATATTTCCCATTCCATTTGGTTTCCAAATTCTTTGCTTCGGTGGACCTATGATCTGAATTTGACTGACGATGATTTATACTAATTTCAGATACGTGGAAACTCTAGTGGATGAGCTGATTGGGAAAAGAGATTTAGAGGGAAGATATCAGAAAATGGCCAAATTGATGGAGGATAAACAGAAAAGGGTAAGTTCGTTATAAATTTCGTTGAAACGATTGATAATCTGTGATATTCACATATACTGCCGTAGATACAATTATGTTTATTCCCTGCACAATCTTTCTCTATCCAATTCCTCCTCTCGTTTCATACTAGAATGCAGTGTTCTCATGTCTTCTTCCGTCATGGAAGACAGATCAAATTTCTATCCACCCACTCATTCTCTGAGGAAGAAAACCCTCGAGTTTTTCACGTATCCAGACAGTCTACCCCTAATAAATATGCTGCTTATTTTTACACTTTGTCTCCTGACAAGCCATTTCGAGTAAACTAGGAGAGGGGGAGTTTAATGTATTCATAGAGTGACTAACACATACACCCTCGTTTCCATTTTGAGGAAGAGTGGAGAACAATAGCAACATTTAGCACGAATTGATGGAATGACGCATAGAAAACTATGCCACTCCTCTAAAGATACAGTGTGTGTATTGGGTCTCGTGCTGAGTTGAAATAATTGTGCGACGGTATTCGTATTCTAGACAATGCTCCTCGAATGCTCCCCATGAATAGAAAATGAATGAATGGAAGAGATCTCTGAGATGGGACAACGATATTCTCATTCCTTACGAGATCTTTTGATTGCAGGAGCAGGATAATCTTCGAGAGACGAGAAATCAATTGAATCTAACCATTGAGAATACTAAGAAACTGAAGAAGGAGGTGAGTATTCATTGACAGAGATCGACAACGTAATTGAGACATCGAACACACTCTTTTCTTTATTTTTAGCACGAGTTGTTAGAATTTGCACATCTACTCGGATTTCAACGAGTCTGAGAAAGTTGTTGACGGGTCGAGACAGATGGGATAAAATGAGAGAGAGAGAGAGAGGAGACGGAGACGGAGTGATTTCAGGTGGAAGAAGAGATCAGCAAGAAGTACAAAGGAAGACAAGTGAATATCATGGGAGGAATCCATCAAGCACTTGTTCCTGTCTGAGGTACTGTAGTCCATCCCCCCTCCTTCTACCGCACTCTCTCTATCATCGATTGTACGGTATATTCTTCCTGTTGCTTTTTAGCATTGCTGTAATATTCCTGCTAGATTGCTGCTTATTCTATGGTTAATAACTTATTGTCCATTATTTTATTCGTATTTTAGGGTGCATTTTCTGCTAGATAGTGAGAAGAGAGTATTATATTATGTATGAGAGAAAAGACACTGAATATCAAACGAATTCTGAGAGTTAAAACATTGATTATGTCTATCCTTCCTTTCATTTCCTTGCATCTTTTGTGGGTTTTCGTTCGTTGTTCCCTGTGGAGGGATAAAATGTTTGATGAAAAGCCTTGAATTGAATGGAAACGAAGGCAATTTGAAGGGGGAGCAATCAACCCACGGAAACTTAAATGAAAAGCATTCTTCATCCTTTGACTCATTGCATGGAAGCATTACGAAAGTAGAATGGATAATTTATCAAAAGGAGAAACCCGTACACGATAGAGATTCTAACCAGTAATTAATAGAGAGAATGGAGCAAGTGAGGTAGATGAGAATGACTGATAGGATATGTACAAATGGAAGAAGGGCGTATTAATTGATCTATGAGAATTGCTGACAATATCTCTCACCCAATCGATCGATATTCAACCATTGTTTGAATGGTTTGAGTCTCACATTACCAGAAGGGAGTTTGATATTAGGAGAGGGAGAGATAAGAGGGGATTTCCATCCATTTCCACTACGAGATCCAACCAAATGAAGACGAAAGAGTTGAAGAGTTTGGAATGGAACAATTAGATGAGGAGGAACTGAATATGATGGAAGAGATAGAAGAGATGATGTCTCCCCTCGAGATACACGAACTGTCATCTGAACAGATTACGGTAATGGAAGAAGGATAGGGAGGTACAGTACCTCTCGAACTGAAGGGAAGAATGGTTCGATCTCCTCATGCACTTCTTTCTCCTCTTCATTGTTATTCAATCGATCTTCGCTCTGGAATGATACTGTAGACTAAGATACTAAGGAATACTGTAGAGTGGAAGGAATTGATTACTCACTTCACTTGATTTGATCCATTGAGTGTAACTATCAGAGAGTGCCATACCAGCTACAACCATTTCCATCACTGATGCATCCATCTCAAATGAAAAATCATCCTTTCTATCCTTTCCAGATTCTCCGAATGAATTCTCTCTTCATCTCTCTCAATTTCACTGCTTGGATGAGCATTCGCCTTAGCAATTCTTTTGTTTTCTACTTCCAGAAAACGGCTCAGATGCAAAAGGAAATTGAAAGAAGATTTGATTGAGTGTTTCGAGTGAATTTTCCCTCTGGGACACTCGAACATTGGTCGTCTCTTCGAATTGAGTTGAACGGGGGAGAAGGAAGGAGGGGTCTCTCCCGGAATAGAAGGTGGATGACTAACTGTAAGTGTCATGGCGGCAGTTCTGAACATATTAATGGCAGCCCATAATCTCTCGACATCTCTGGTTGTCCAATGAGAAGAAGAGACGAGAACGAGAGAATGAGCATCCATGTGAAGAAGAAGATTGGACGAACGAACACGGAAGAAATCACCTGAAACGAATTAATTCAATCCCCAGGGAGAGAAGATTATGATAAATGGAAGGCATTCAATTCGAAGAATGAATACGTTCATCATAACACAATTAGCTTTTCTAATCTCTTTGTTATTCTACCGTAATCACTATCTTCTCATAGTACATTGTGGGTTGAGGACTGACCATCATTGTCTTTATGTCGAGGAAGAATGGAAGAAGTGTCCATTCTCCACACATCGAGATACAGTAATCGAGAGAGACGATCGTCTATCACACTCTGAAATCAATCGATAACTGACATACTGTAGATGATTACAGTACCTTTATTTCCCGATTGACTCTTCTCCATTTGACAACATCGACTGGTGAGGAATATTCGAGGATGAGACTCCTAAATGGATTAATTTATCTATCTACCCACTTTTCTACTGTATCTAACCATGCTTTAGATGGAAGATCAATCTGTTTATCCTCTTGTGGAGGTTTCTTAGATTTCTTCTTACTGCTACTCTTCAATAATGAGAGAAGACGAGAAACTTTCAATTTGAGCATCTGAGATTAAAAGGAAATGAGAACGGAGTGAATGGCGATGAATGAAAGAGAGAGGAAGGGGAAGGAATGACGAAGAGAAGAAGAAGAAGTTGGAAGTGGTCAAGAGATGATGAAGATGATTGAATGATGAGATAAGAAGGAAATGAGAAGAATGAACGACTACTGGTAGATCAGAAGAGGAAGAGCTGGAAGAGAGAGAAGAGAAGGAGGGAGATGGAATAGAAAGATTGAAGAGATGAAGGGGAGATATGCAACCTCTCTCACTACATATTCGATTGTGCATGGATATATCTCAATATCCTCTAGTTATTCATTATTGTTCTCTGTCTTCGAATGTTTCTTTTCTCTCTCAATCAGTCTTCTTCTCACGTGCAAGTTCGCAAATCTCATTTTCGGCACAAAATGTTGCGTTCATGCATGCGAAAAATTGAGAAGCTGAAACTTTCGAGAAAGACTGGATAAATCTGAGTGACGGGAGAATTTGAATGTAGAAGTGAAAAGAAGAACTGACGAGGTATTAATTATTGAGACGATAGAGGAAACGGAGAGATGGGGATGGAATGAACAAGTGAGAGAATCCTCTTGGGGGGGGGGAGAGGGGAGAGAGGGAGAGGGAGGAGGAGGGGAGGAGGAGGTAGATCAAAGTGAGGGTGGAAGAGATGCATCTGTCAAAACAGAAGAAGAACCACGAGGAAGAATGGGATAAGAGAAGAGAGAGAGAGACCATGTATCTATTATCAAGTGAGATGAAGAAGGAGGCGGGGGAAGGAGGAAGACATCTGATTGAAGAGAAAGATATATGATTGATTCACCCATTCCCCCCCCCCATACGAATGACTATCATCAATATTATTGTACACGCTATGATTTAGTTGCAAACTAGAGACGGAATGGTATCAGACGGAAAGAGGGAGAGAGAGAAGGAGAGGGGAGGGGAGATGATTATGAAGTGGAGGAAGAGAGGAGGAGGTCAGTCAACAGAAGAATAGAAAAGAATACACGTGCAATGAAATGAGTGAAGATAGAGAAGAAGAAGAAGAAGAGAAGAAGAATGAAAAGGATGAAAAAAAGATGTTTGGAAGAAGAAAAAGATGTGTCATCATTCCATCTTTTAGTTGTTGTGACCTTATCGAGACTGTGAGATATCAATATAATCAGTGGGGATAACGATTGAAGAGTGGAGTGCAATGAGGGAGAGGTTAAGTTGATATGAGGAAGGAGAGAGAAGACAAAAGGGAAAGGAATGATTAGATAGAAGAATGAAGATGAACCTTGAGATGGAATTGAAGAGAAGAGGAAGGAAACGAGGAATGTGAGGTATGGAGGAGAGGGGGAAGGAGGGAAAGGGAAGGGCTTGTATTATGGTATCGAAGATGCTATCTGACACGAGAAAAGGAGGAAGAAAGAGAAGGAAAAACGGGAGGAGGAACAGAATACCAATTGAGAGAAATTAGAGATGGAATACTGAAAGAGGAGATCAAAGTAGTTGAGAAGAAGAGGAAGTAAGAGGGAAGAAATGAGTGAGAGGGAGGGAGGAAAGGAGAAGGTGGAAAGAGAAGAGAACGACTCCTTCACCATTCATAGAGACATGAGAAGAGATGAGGGTGTACTTCTAGAGAGAGAAGGAGGGGACAGAAGTACTAAGGGATAGACTAGACTGGAAGAGTGAAGAGAGGGAAGAGACAGCTGATCGAAAGAGTCACTGTAAGAGAAGATAGATCAAAGAGAAGAAGAGGGGGAAGGAGGGGGAGGATCACTATGGACGTCTTCCTCCCTCACAACGACTTGAATAGAATAGTGACCTCCTAAGAAGTGTATTGTCTTTCCCTTGAGATATCTCTTCTCATCCTAATTTATCTTCGTATCCTTCCAATGGTTGTCCCCCTTCTTCTCTCTGTGTGACATCAGTGGAAGAAGTCTCCTACATTTATTCCCATGAGACTATTTCTGACTTCAATTAGTCTCTCTCCCAATATAGAGGAAAGTATTCCACTAGACCGTTCCTTTAATGGAAGATTGTAAGGAAGAGGAAGGAATCTCCCCTTTCAGTTCTTCTGTCTCTTAGCGCCCAATACAATATAGAATACGATTTATGGATGTATACGAGAAGAGGAGTGGACTGACTTGAGATGAAATTGAAGGCACGAAAAAACAAAAGGAAAGAACAACAATAACAATGGAGATGGATGAAGTGGAGGAAAAGGAAAGAAAGAAAAAGAGGAGAACCCATGGATGGTGAAATATACTACCTATCTTCATTCAATTCAATTTCAGTCTTATCAATGGAAATACGAATGAATGGGAAGGAAAGACCATCTATGGAGTGGAAGAGGGGACAACTGATGGAGGGTGTGAGATAGGGGGAGGAGTCAGGATGGAAGAAGGAGTAGGAAAGGATGATGAAAGCAACTTGTGACCAACCAATGGATACAACAAAACAGAGGAACAAAAACTAAACTTAGCAATGAACAATTGGTTCATAGATAGGAGGGGGGGGGGGTAGTGAGTGGGTGGAATACCTAGATTGGGAAGGAGGAGGAAGGGAAGGGAATCTTCTTTCAGAGACGGTCGATGGCTCTCATTTGCATGGAGAATGAGTCCATTCCCTCTAGAAGCCACGAGTAATTGGAGAGGAATGAATCAAGGATTGAATACGAGGAGGAAAGGGTTAACATCGATCCTTCTGTCCATCTGAAATTACAATGAAATCTATGAATACTCTTGCAAAATAGAAATGACATGTACATTCATTTCCATATCTGCCTATTATTATCTCCTCTCAACTATTTCTGTCTATCAGCTGACGACTGCAAATGGCCGAATAATCAGCTCATCGTAAGAAATCCCCCTCCATTTATAGTAATCCGCTTGGAGCTAAAACGTCCAACTTAATTTCCTTCTTTTATTCCATTCATAGATCACTGGGTTGATCTCCAATCCATCGGAGGGATTACTATCTCCTTCCTTCTCTCTCTCTCTCTCTCTCTTCTTCCTCTTTGGGTACGTCCATAAACAGATGGATAGTCTCCCTTCATAGCGTGTGATTATACTCCCCACTGTTTACAGTGAATCAGTGTGATTAAAAGAGTGAGTGATCAAGGGGGGTCGAGAGGGGGGGGGGGTAGAGAGAGAGGGGGGATACTCATTGGATCCCCTCTCGATGCACAGCATGGATTCTATTTCACTATCTGCACTCACTCACGAGACAAGAGCACACACGAAAAATAGCCAGAAGGAAAGAAGATCACTTCCCAATCATCCATAATACGATAATACCGAACCTGCATAAATGAGCTGGTCGAGATAGATCATCATTCGTCGTTCCCTTCACTACTGTCTTATCCATCTCTCGGTATGCAATATCAACCTGCAATCATCCCTTTGATAACATATTATCCATTCGAAGCAGATTAGTCATCCATTCTTATGTTTCCTTGATGCTATTCTCTAGTTCCCATATCTCATTTCTTCCTTCCGTCCCTTTTGAATATCAGGAAGGTAACCTTATCTCTCTTCATCTCTGCAAGATTCTTCCTTATTCTCTCTTCATCTTTCTTCAATTTCTTCGTTACAAAACCACGGGACATTCCCAATTGGAAGTTAAGAAGAAGAGAAGTCTTCACAAGACATCCAATAGAGAAGTTCGGACCACACTGCAAATACATACCAATACTTGACAAATTGCATGTTTTCCTCTTATTCAGTCACGAGAAAGAAAGAACATTTGAATACTCACCAATTCCTTGGGAAGTTTGGTCATATCCTCCCAATGGTCAGTCATATCGAGATAAGAAGTGAGAAAGATCAACGATCGAAGGAACAAGGGCCAATCTCCACTACGATAATACACTTAAAGTGATTAATGCATGCCATTTGAAAAAAATGTCTTACCTTTAGAACATAGGTTGAAATACTGAAGTTGGTCTCCATAATTAGTAACGGTGGGTCGCAAGGTGTCTAACATAGAAAGAAGGGAAGTGGAAGGATATGAAGGAATCTGGAGGTAATTCATAACATAGTACAAATTTTTTTTCGTAATTTACCAATAGAGCAGTAGACAGACAGACATCTTCAGCCATGAATCGGAATCCTCCTTTGTGACCATAATCACGTTTGAGTTCCTCATGGATCTATATGGAATACAAAATTAGAGTGTAGTTCAGAAGAAGATCAATCTCAAATGATTAGTTCTGAGATGGTTTTCTTATCGTCTCATCGTCCTTCTGAATAGAGGAAGAACAAACCTCAAGAGCCTCGTCATGTCTTCCTAATCTATTGAGATAACTCCCACGTTGAGAGAGTACGTCCCTGCAAAACAATTCGTCTGAGGGAATACTGTAGTCTGATTACCTCTTATCGATTAATTTGTGCTGTTCCTCCCTCATAAACCATCCATCAGTGTTATCCTCAGCCTTGTACTCCTCAGGGGTAATCCATCTTAATCAATAAGTTATCACTAACAGATTCACATTGATCTCACCTCAATTTCTCCTTTTGCTCTACTTCATCCAACTCAAAATCAGCAAAACACTCCATAATAACTACTATTAATCTATTGGAAGGGTATCTAATCTCTTCTAATTCTTCTTAGTCGCAGTCTCGTCTGCTTTCTTCTTATTCTCCACTTGAGCCTTCAGCATACACGCCCGGAATTCACCCAACTGAAAACACTCAGATCAACTGACAGATTCCTTTTAGTACTTCACTGAGCAGAGTTCCATACTTATTGAAATGGAGTAGACCAAGAGAAAGGTAAAGGGTTACTCTCCATAAAAGAGTAAAGTTGCACTTCGCAGCATTTCAGTGTCTCAAACTCACGAAATGGGTAGTGTAAATCACCTTTTCTTGACACTTTCTCCAGTCTCCGTGCTCTCCCATGCACTCAACGACTCCAATGTGCTGATCCCAGCAACCAGAACCCCTGACGAAACATTGATTAGGGTGCAAAATGTGTGAAAATGATGTACTTGATGAGAGTCTCAACGCGGTCTTCTTCCTCCACACTCTTGGCCCAGTGAGATCCTCCAGGGGGAGCGGCTGACATTGGAACTAGAGAAAACTCGAATGAACACACGGAATACACAAAAATCGATAAATAAAAAAATATGAAATGAGAAGAGTTACGGTAGAGAAAATAATCACGAAATGATTGCAAAAATATCGAGGTTTTGTAGTTTGTAGTCTCCGACAAAATCTTTTTGATTTTGCAAAAATGGCCGTTTTATTTTTCTTGTAATTACTTTTTTGTCGATCGGGAATGCTCATTCTATCCCTTGGCTGTTAGTGGAGCGGTCAAAGTCCGTTATCGCTCCAATTGTAAGCTGCGTTCTAATCTATTCGTGATGAAATGATCTTTCTCCTCTGTTTCTGCTTGTTTCTTCGCACTTTCGTAACGATTTCTCCCATCAGATATGGCCGCTTCGAGGCCTCTTCTCAAATTATTCACAGCCAATCCATGGAGAAAGAAAATTCTCACCGGAGGAGCCATCATAGTCAGTTTGATCAGTTTTGATTGCGTTTTTCTCTTCATACTTTGATGGTTTCTCTCTCTAGGTGGGTACTGGCACAGCAGTCGGACTCTATCGATCGATCGACTGCTTAGAAGATGTTAGACAAGTGGGAATCATACGATTCGGAAGGGCTGCGCGTACGGTATGTTTCCATCTATGATTTGTAGACTTTCACTAATCATGTCAATGATTCTCATCTCCTTCCTACCATTCAATCTTTTTGATTTGGTTTTTAGGTATCATGCATCGTAGCAGACTACAAGTATTCTCTCTACGGAGTTCCCTATCCATCGGATGAATACGTACACGTAATGAAGTCATGTCATCTACGATGTGCAGCAAGACTACTCGATCTGGCTGCTGCCAATGGAGGAGTATTCGTCAAGGTTAATTCTGTTCATAATAGAAATGCTCAGCGAAAACTACTTGGAATCCGAAAACACGTCCGGTTTTTGGGGAAAATAGCATATGGACTCATCCGGATTTCATACATTTGGTCGATTTTTAATGGATTTCCCAACAGCATACCCGATGTTCAAAAATTTGCTACCTATACCTTATTCACGTATATTCCACTTGATCAATTCTCTCTCTTAACTCAGGTTGGCCAGCACGTAGCTGCACTAGAGTATCTCATTCCGAAAGAGTACACGAAAACTCTTTCCGTTCTTATGAATAAGGCACCCGAGAGTACCTTCGAAGATGTGAGAGGAGTAGTCGAAGAAGATCTCGGAATGAAGGTAAAGAGAAGAGTTGGATCATTCTGATTTATCCCTTTCAGCTGGAGGAGATATTTAGTGAATTCGCAGTTATTCCAGTGGGAGCAGCTAGTCTGGCACAAGTGAGAATCCCTTCCTTCTCTCTCCTTCCATTGTCTTCATTCTCTCTTCTTCTCAGGTTCACGTCGCTCGTCTTCGAGAAACAGGAGAGAAAGTGGCAGTAAAAGTACAACATCGAAGAGTGAAGAAGAATGCAAGAACTGATATTAATACCATGCAGGTTAGAGAAAGAAGACGATTATTCAGAAGAAGATATCGTATCTTCTAGATAATGGTCAATATCACTGACTTCATGTTCCCTGATTTCAAACTACAATGGTTAGTAGATGAAGTGAAGAAGAATCTTCCTCTTGAGCTAGACTTCCTTCATGAGGTTTGTTTCATGGTGTATTTCTAAACGAGCCATTCTCTTTAAGGCGTCAAATGCAGAGAAAATGCGAAGTTTATTCGGCCATCTCCCATTCCTCAAGGTACTTTTCTTTGTAATCTTATAAAATTCATAAGTAAATTGAGGTTCCGACGATGAAATTATCTCATTCCTCATCTCGAGTTCTCACGATGGAATTTTGTGAGGGAGAACACATCAATAAAATAGATTATCTAAAGGAGAAGGGAATCGACACTCACGATGTTAGTCACTATTAATCCATTGATATCCATGATTGTCTATTTAGGTGTGTCGCAAATTGGGTCGTTTGATCTCAGAGATGATCTTCCAAAAGGGATATCTTCATTCTGATCCCCATCCTGGTAATATCCTCGTTCATAAGAAGGATAATGGACAAGTGGAGATTGTGATACTTGACCATGGATTGTATCTGGTGAGTATGGAAATGGAGAATTACAAGTTATATACTCACCTCCCAAATATGAAAAAATAAGTGATGAATTGTAGACGATAGAGGACACTTTCCGACGGCAGTACTCTCAATTGTGGCTGGCACTACTCAATCCAAATCAAGATGAGATTAAGGTACTGATAGGGATTTATCTTTTGATTCTTCTCTCCCTTCTTCTCCCCTCGTTTATATACGGTACTCACTTACAGAGAGTTGCGAACGATATGGGAGTAGGGGAGTTGTATGGTCTCTTTGCCTGTATCGTCACGAGAAGGTACGGTATACTGTAGATGGAGATATTCAATCGATATTTAGATCGTGGAAGTCTGTTACTTCGGGAGTTAGTAAGAGAACAATGGATGATAATGAGAAGAAGGAATTGAGAGCATACGCAGTTACTCTCATTCCACAGATCAGTCAGGTATTACTGTAGTATATTGATCTACCGTATATCTTCCTATTTAGGTCTTGCAACGAATGCCCCGAGAGATGTTACTCATCCTCAAGACAAATGATCTACTGAGAGCAATTGAGCATCAATTGGGTTAGTCAATCGATATAACTACAGTAATCTCTTTTCCGTTTAGGATCAGCAGGTCGATCAGATGGATATATTGAGATGAGCAAGTGTGTTGTCTCTTCATATCATCATCTCGCAATTCAACATGCAAAGAGTAAGTCCCATATCGATCTCCTTTCCAATTGAATATCTCTTTCAGATTGGCGTGAATCTCTCCGTCTCCGTCTCTCATTCCTCTATATGATGAGTCGATTGATAGCATATGATTATTTCCTTCGATTCAATTCATATCTCCCTAGAGCTATTCAATTCGAATCCAATTTATCATAGACGTTTCGTAGACTTGGTATTCCATTGTGATTCTCACTGGACTTATCAGTCCATAGTTTGTTTCATCTACTCATTGTACTAACAATATGTGCTACCTACCGTATCCCCATGAATCACTGGTATAATTCTCCGCCTTCTCCCCGTTATACGAACATTTCAACCGTGTTAGTCGTTACCCCGGTTAGTCTCTCGCTTTTACGGAGGAGATGTATTGTAATCTGTTCTTCATGAAAGGTCACACTCAGGTCAGAAGAGATAAATAGGGCGATAAATCATTTATCAACAAGGTGATTGATCGAAAGGCAACAGACAAATCAACAATTGAAACTGTGAATGGTGAATAATGGAAAAGTGTGAAGGATAGAGTAACGCACGGAAATGAATTAGACAGGAGTGGGATTAGTGTCTCTCTTCTCGATTCTTCTAAGATCCTTCTTCTTAGTCTTCTTCAACTTTTGAGTCTTCGTGATGATTTGGACGATTTCTGATTTTCGTTCATTCTCAAGACGACGCTTTTCCTGATTATGGAAATGAATAATACTCATACACACAGGTAAAGTAATGAAGAGCCACGAGATCATCTACGACACATTCAGTCCACAAACTCTTAATAATTCCAATAATAGCTCGTACATGTTCCTTTCTTCTCTCCACTTTCTCTGCCTTCTCAGTTGCAATGGTATCTCTGATCTGCTGTTGCAGTTTCTTCACATTGTCCTTCTACAATATTACTCTCATCATTTCCATTTTATTCTCCCCTTCTCCCACCTTTGCTTTCTCATCCATCTTCTTCTGCCACGATGTCTTCAGTGGTTTGTCCTATAATTCATCCATTCCATTCATTCTCATAATCAATCAATCTACCTTCTTGATAGCACTTGTCTTGGCAGTGCGAGTCTCCTTCCACCATCTTCCACTCTTATTCATTCCTCTCACATCGTCCTTCTTCTCTTCATCAACAAGCATGGGAACATCCTCAGTCGACATCTTACTATGAAAAATAAAGTGAGAGAGAGAGAGATGAGAATCAGGTAGAAAATACAGATAACGAATTGGATTCGAACCAATATTGCATCCTCTCGTGACAATGAATAATTCAACAGATCTTTACCGTCAAAAAACGTGAGCAATATGTAAGAGAAGACAATCACCGAAATAAAGTCATCAATAGTTCACAACCTGAAGAATGAAAGTACTGTAATAACCTCACTGGAATGGCATAAATGTGTCATGCGAATAATGGAAAGTACAAAGTATTTGTTAATAAATCGCAGAGTCATTCGGTTACCGGTGTACTGAGAAAGGGTCAAAGGGCGTTACAGATACCGTAATACATCAAATGAACATCACAATCGGGTTAAAATACCTCGGCTGAAACAAATATATAAACATTTACTAATCTCATGCTAAACTTATTAGTGACAAAAGAAAATATTAACATAGCAAACAAAAAATAGACAACAATAAAAATCAGAGAGTTGGGGAATTAAGCGTTGCTCTCCTCTTCCAATCTAACGAGATCACTCTCAGAGGGAACTCCATAGTGAACAATCTTCCCTCCATCCATACGAATTACCACGTCGTATGCTATAATGGAATTTAATGAATCACCAAAAAAAGGATTTTTTAAACAGTAAAACCGGTGCATACAGTATTTCAGTTCAGGTGGAGCGCACCAGGGGTCATTTAAATTATTATCGATATTTTCGTATCATAAATACTCAAACTTCTCATAAAAATAAATGAAGTGGCGATACCTTTAAGTGAGTGTGGTCGATGAACGATAGAGAGAAGAGTACAAAGAGGAAGACAAGTATTAAGAAGAGAGAAGATCTTATCTCTCGTCCCATCGTCCATATGAGCTGTCGCCTCATCCACAAGGACGATCTGCAATCAGAATTTGGGAGCGTATTCTCTCAATTCATTGACTATTCCATGATTTAAAGCAAACCTTAGGTTTCGTGAGTAAAAGTCTGCAAAGGGAAACAATCTGTTTCTCTCCAGCAGACAAATTCTTCCCTCCTTCCTCAATCTCTCCATCCAAACCACCAATTCGCTGGAGGAGAGACTCCAATTGGGCAACACGCATCTAAATCATAGTTAATGATCAATTGAACTAGTAACGAATATGCATATTTTCATCCATAAATCTCATAGAAACACGCGGTTGGTATAAATAGAGCTAATTAGTTCCTTTCACTAACCAAATGGGCCATTGCATTTCTGTCTGCTCTCGCTGCATTCACTGCCAGATTCTCGGCCAAAGTACCTGAAAAGAAATATAATATCCATATCCATAATACACCTCCGTGGGGATCCTATTAAACATGAAATGAAAAAAGTGTCCTACCCGAGAAGAGGAAAGGATGTTGTGGTACAACTCCGAATAGTCTTCTGAGTGATTTAAGTGGCATCTTGGATATATCCATTCCATCAATGAATACACTTCCACTGTCGATATCACACGCACGAAGAAGAGTCTATAGAGAAGAGTGGGAATAGACGGAACATAGTTTAAATAAATCAAAGTTATTTAGTGCTCACTTGGAAAATAGTACTCTTTCCACTTCCGGTTCTTCCAATAATCGCCACTTTTTGTCCTGCTTCGATCTTGAGATTCACCTAAAACAATACTCCTTCTTCTTTGTTCAAATCACTTGAGAATAACTAACCGAATTGAGTGCAAGAGGGAGATTCTTCTCATATCTCACTGATACGAATTGCATCTCAATTCGACCTTCCATTTCAGATGGAATCTGTATTATTAAGTAATTTAGATGTTAATGTACAAAATCAAATATATGGACAGTCTCTTCTCACCTCAATGTCTCCCTCTTCATCTTCCTCTGGTAGTTTCTCAATATATTCCTGCATTCTCTCAACAGATACCATTTCCTTCTCAGTCTCAATGAATGATCCGAGTAATCCATTGAGGAGGGAAGTAAGGGAGAGAGCGTATGTAACCGCCAATCCAACCATACCTTCAAACACACGTGTATCTACCATAGCTTTTCTAACACAACCAGATTGTGTCCATCAATTATTGTTATAAAATGTGCATACCAGAATCGACAAAGTGTAGTCTATGTTGGATGACAGCAGCAAATGAAATATATGAGACGACTACAACAGCGATGATTGAGAGACGAATCTGAAGAGAATACTTTTGAGTTAAGTAACATATTGAAAGGTCTTACCGTCAGCCATTGACTCGCTGCGAGAGATGAGAAGTTTGTACGAAGAACACCCGTTAGACGAACACGCACTAATTGGGCGAATCTGATGGAAAGAGAGGGTATTGATTGATTCGCCTTGACTACAGTACCTCTCTACGAATCGATGAGCTCGAATCGGGGCGAGACCGGAGACAGCATCATTCAGGACTGAGTAGAGAGGAGAAAGGGAGAGAGACGATAGACGTTTCAATTCAACTGTCGTCATTCTACAAGGGGCAGATTGATATTTATGGAGATAGTAGTGAGTGACATACCTGTACTTCCTCTGAATAAAGAAGTAGATGATGAATAGAATGAGAACGAGAGGAACAAGAGTGGGAAGACCAATGAGAGATATGATAAGAGCTCCGATTAGATTGACTAGAGACGCAAGAAAGATATTCATCTGAAGAGAACAATTAATCATTCAATCAATACGTAGTATATATGTACCCTACCTGGAATGGTAGATTGTCATCTACCGTGTATACATCAGAACAAAGTCGATTGATAACTCTTCCAGTGGGAGTTCGATCCCACCATGAGAGAGGAGCCTGTAGAGGAGAAGGAGATGAGTACATGAGAGAGAGAAGATGAGTACAACTAACCGAGAGAAGTTTGTGCAATAGATTCTCATGAAGTGTCTTCGCAGACACAATGCCTCCCTTAGCGAAGAGGAAAGCTCTAAAATTTACTGATTTTTTTAGTGATAATGAGATCTTAACTCCAGGGAATCAAATTCGTCTACTTTACCATTATAAATTATAAAGCATTATGCTAACCTCATAAGTGTGAGTATGGTATTCGCTCCAGCAATTGCAGTATACACAGAGAGGAAATGGACTGATCGATCGAATTCCTCATCACCCAGGAGACTGGAGAAAGATGCATGATTGTTACATAATTCATGAACAAAACAATGAGAATAAAACGTACTTCGATTGTCTCGGTCCCGTCAGTAATCCCTTTACACTCCTCACTTCAGTTCCATTCTCTTGTCCTTCAGTCCATCTGAACGGATTTCATAAGAATGTGATTGATTTGTATGCAAATTCTTAAGAATAAGGGGGATACTCACTTGGTCAGCCACCAATCGGCGGTATTCTTGAATATCTGCATTCCAATAATAGCCGTGATAATAGAGAATACGAGGAATCGTCCAGTCGCCTCCATGTATGATTTGTATACTGATCTCTTCACTGCTCCTTCCTACATAATCACATTTATAGAAAAGATTTTTCGCAAACAAATTATTTAACGAAAAAAAATACGACAATCCTCACCATTTTCTCTTCTTCCATGGCTACAACATACTCATGAGTTTCTTCCTCTCCATCACTTTTCTCTTCTCGTTGATTCAAACTCTCTTCATCATCCTTCATCTCTTTCATCACATCTTCTGGTCTTCCACTACTTCCCACTCGCCCTTCTCCATTCAACATAATCAAATGATCTGTCTTCCCCAATAGACGAGAATCGTGAGTAGAGACAACGATCAATTTACCACGTGATCTACAATGGAAATGCATCTTCCTAGCCAATCGGTGTGATATGATCATCTATCTCATATCGAAACTACTTTTAACTATGTTCCATCTATGATGGAAATATTCTCACTTGAGCATTCCCATAACAGCCTCCTTCCAGATATGATCAACTACTGTTCTATCGAGAGATGCGAATGGATCGTCCAGCAGATACACTTGATTATCCTCAAATTGAATAATTATATTCTTTCGTGATCAGCTTTTGTAATTGTGCCTCTCAATAACTAGTAAATAATATAGTACCTGGTATAGTGCTCGTGCGAGCATAACTCTCACTCGTTGTCCTCCACTAAGTGTCGCTCCATTCTCTGATATCTCATACGAATCGCCTCCTGGCATCAACTGAAATTATATGTGATACTGATGACTATACATCTACTGAATATACTACCTTGATATCCCTCGTGAGACAGGCAGCATTCACAACTTCATTGTACTTCTCTGCATCGAATGGAAGCCCGCACACGATATTCTCTCTGATCGTTCCTGCGAGGGCACGATATTATCATCCTAGAGGGTTTATCATTCATACCTCTACTCAGCCAGCATTCCTGTCCCACATACGCGATTCCCTCATCAAGAATCTCCTGGCTGCAAAGAAGCAGATCGATCAATACATTGGACCTGTCAACGTACCGTATTCCCATCTTGGTTGCATCTACCGTCGCCTCTCCCAGTAGTCCCAATAAGATCGTTGACTTTCCACTGCCAACTGGCCCGCCCACTCCGACTATCGATCCCTGAGGAATAGACACGTAAAGTGAAAATTGGAATGCAAAAATGACATAAAAATAGATATAAATCAGCAAAAATACAAAGCAAAATGAAGGAGCTCACTTTGTATCCAACGAAGCTGACTCCAGAAATAGTCTTGACGTCTTCAATTAATTTCCATGAGAAAGAGGCATCCTCTACTTCCAGATATTGATCAGGGTCTGCAGATGGATAATTATTTCACATATCGATTAAGTGAAACTGACTCTGACTGAGAGTGTAGAGATGAGAGTAATCCATATTAGGAAGAGCAAAGAACTTAGAGAGTCGTTTAAGAGATACGAGTGCTTCCACTAGTCCATTGAGTACCCACGGGAACGCATTCAGTGGCATTATGAGGATATTCACGAGAGCCAGAGCTGTGAAGACCTGCAGTGAATGATAGATGAGAGTAATCTCGATGGAAGATCTCACCTTTGCAGCAGTTAATCTCTCGTGGAGTAATAGAGTGTAAGTGGATAGAATGGATAGAGTGACGATTAGTGGAGTCGATGCCCATAGATACACACACAATGCATCCAGATATTTACGTGCCTGGAGAGAACTATCTTCCTCTGTCCTAGTCCAATGGTTCATTCATACCTTGAGGTGTACTAATTCTTCTTTTCTCAATTCTCCAATTCTCTTTTCGAAGAATTCCTCCCATGCACTCATCTTCACTGCCCTCATTCCACTCATCGTCTCCGTTATCAACTGAAATATTGACTGTTAACACATTATTCAACTCATAATAAGGCAGTAATGTAATGAGTAAATGATAATTCGTGTACCTTTACTCTCTGATCCTTCGCATGCATCATCTTCTCACTTCTCGATCCAATCATCGTTGTTATCTTCTTATTGATTGGAATGAGAACAATAGCAGCAATGAGACCAGCAACGAAGGCCAATCCAACCTGAAGTAGGAATTGAGAAGGGGAAGGAAGGGAGGGAAGGAGGAATGAGAGGGAATACCTCTCTATACAGGAGATAGAGGGCGATCGTCAATTGAACGGGAAGACTCCAGAAGGCATGAAAGGAATTACAGAAGTTGACGATACGATCCACATCAGAAGAGACAAAGTTGATGATTTGACCTGAATCATTTCCATTTATTTGATGAGAGAAAAAGAGTAAAGGTAACCTGTGGAATGTACTCCCAATTGTGAGAGAGGAACTCTCATCAACTTGTCCATAATAGAAGTGACGGAGGCTGCTCTCACTCTCAAACTCATCTTCTGTACCTATAATCATTTCAATGGATAACCTATGATCGCTCCCCATATATCTCACTTGATAATTGAAATGTGTGGAAGTCATCGCAGCAGCGAACGTTGTCATCATCATCCCACCTGCATACAACCAACTGTAACCCTGTAAAGACACTTATTAGCGATCCCCTCATAGTTAAGGGCCAGTAGGTAGCACTCCTAGAAAAGAGATCACACTCACATTTGGTTCGGGATCTTCAAGTGTTGTGACGAGAAGATGGAGAAGGATGGGACCAGCGAAAGTGAAGAGATCAGAGAGAAGACGAGGAATTGCAAGGAGGAAGAATGGAAGACCAAATGTGCGAAAGAGAGCTCTGTCAGATTATCAGCATTATTATTAGTACTTGATTGAATTCTCACCTTGTAAGAGAGAAATGTTCACCATCAGAGAAAAAGGAAGGTGAATTCTCAACAATTTCTCTCTCAATATGTGCAACTGAGAGAGATGGCGGCAGACTGAACACATCGTCAATCCCATTCAGTTGCTTCTTCGATCCTTTGTCAATAAGAGGATTAGTCCACCAGAAGAAAAACTTCGACATTAATCCTGCCTACAAATGAAGTTATGATTCATATCTAACCTGATTTTAGATAGAAATATCAACTCAAAACTAACTCCTTCATCAGCATTTATGTTCAGATTAATATATTCTTCCTCTAACAATTCGTGAGCATTCGCCGTTCTGGAATTCAACTGATCCGTGATCAAAGATCAACGATGCGAATTAACCTTCGTATCCGCCATTCGGCAACCTTTGTCAAAGCATTAAAAATTCCAAGAATTACAGAAGCCAGAATGATGAATGTTCTTGGGTCGTAAAAGCCATATTGCATCCATCTGAACTATTTGTTTGTAAATTATCCAATCAGGGAAAAAACCTTTGAGTAACAATAAGAAAGAAGGACTTCGATCCGAGAAAATACGTAAGATTGAGCCATCCCGAATGAGTCCAACTGAAGAAAACCTCTTTCTACCTCGGTATATATAATCGTTAAGATTTTGATTGTACCTGCTACACATGATAGACCCAACCCAGACCGCTCCATACAAAGTCCATACGATAATTAAGAAGCCGTATTCGATTAATTGCGGCCATGGTAGAATGTACATATCGCTTGCGTAGGATAAAACTAAATAAATAGAACTTTGGTTACTGTAAGGGAATTCTGACGTACCCGAACAAAGTAAGAATGTTATAAAGAGTCCAACAGATACTCCAATTCGACTCATGTATATCCAATAGATGGATAGTCGATCATATCGAGGAAATCCGTTCTGAATAGTCATTTAAAATCCAGAAAGTCAAACAATACTTACTGAAACAACACAGATTGTGACAATGGCAACAAAGAATAGAGGAAGATTTAGTAGCACGATAACACTAGCTTCCCAGCAGGGTAGAAAAGTACTCGTATCCTCATCTATCAAATATCTAGAAGCGATGAATACGAATGATTTTTATAAAATGCAAAAGAAGAAAAGAAAAACTTACCTCCACTGAAAAGTGGACGCATTTGGGTGAAACCCACAGAACTCAACGAGTGAGTCGGGAGGGCGACTCATTGGCCTGCGATTGGATGTAATTATAAGAAAAACCGATAAGCAGATAAACCGAAAATCAAAAATTACAGGAAATCATTTAATAAAATATTATAGTTTGTAGTTATGAAACACAGATTCCGTAACACACAACCGGAAAGTAGGAAATTCTTTCACGAGGGTGCGCGATTTTCGGCACAATTTTGTCTATTTTTTTTGTTAACAGCTAGCTCACAGATTTAATATATCTGAGCATTATTTTTTAATGCTCTTCTTACGCTGGTCAATTTATTTTGGTCAACAAATCACCCGTCGAGTGCGGATTGGCGTCAGTGTATGAGTGATATCTATATATTTTTTATGTAAGGGAAGTAAGTTACCATTGAGGTGTTTAGTATGGTCATATCAATTCGTACATCACATGATTGGTAGTAGGGAAAATCGTAACCATGAATACACTACCATTTTTTTATTGTTTTTTTCTGGATTCAGTAAAGTTCAAAATGGGATCTTGCCTTGAGATATCAACAAATACGATGAACAATAATATCATATTTTATTCTGTAACCCGTGAATAAACAAGAAATGAAATCATCATGAGAGTGACCGAAAGACAATGGAATGGAATAGGTAGATTAGAGTAATAATCGAAGAAGAAGGACAAGAAAAGATGAGAAGAAGAGAGAGGATGAAGCTGATGATATCGTACCCATATTACAACTGAAGAAGAAATATTATTGAAAATAGGGAGATCAATTCTCTTACCGATCACCATAACAAGAACATAATTGAACTTCTCCAATAGACGGAGGATCAGATGGTCTCGCTGGTTTGAATAATTGAGATCGTGACAGAGTTCGACATTGATTCTGAATTATATCAAGTTCATGAGATAACAAGGAGAATTGTCTAACATTCTGATGAAATCGATGAGTCCTCAATGCAGTTTCATTGAATCCATTCCTCAGAATCTTATCGATACATCCTCGGATATGTTTGTAACCAAGGAAGACTCCTGAGATGATCAGTTATCGATCGGTTTGAGGATAGTAGATACAGTACCTCCTTCGATATCAGGTTCGAATAGAGTAGCACAGACTGAAGTGCATCTCACTGTGGGCATTGCATTATGATTACCGGGATCACTGCATCGATGAGTGAACACCTGATCAACAACAATTATATTTACAATCTACTATCTAGATATGTTTTCATCTATCATTCAAGTTTGTCATCAGTTATTTTTCCAATTGCTTTCTACCAACTTTATTACTCGATCAAAGACTAAAAATGATTCACGCCCATTTACCCGCAACACAATGGTATTCACGAAATTGCTCAACACTTTCAATGGAAGCTGAGAAAGATTCGAAGAGTTTGAAAGGGGCAAAACTGCTTTCAGTCAATAGAAAGAAGGTACTCGTTTCCTAACTATTGCGAAGATGTTGAATAATGTTTGGAGAAATAATGTCTAATAGAATTCGAGCAATGAGACATACCAGAGGTTGAATATAGGTCCTCGATAGAATGGGAAATCTCATTTCATAGCTCAATGACATACACGAATAACACTCAATAGACTTCGGTGCGCCTGAAAGACAGAGATTCAGATTAATAATCATCCGAAACTACAAATATACTTTCACCTTCATCATTTTCTAATTGCCATCTATCATGACTCGTCCTTCGTACTAATTCATAATTAATGGCTCATATTCATGTACTGCATAGATACTTCCCGTAACTACTTTTCAAGGACCATTCTACCCAGAAAAATCTCACAGCACCATTGTAAACCCATGAAGCCAATCAGATGATATTACCTGATCTGAAAGTTGGTTCTAAAAGGGGATCTTTCAGATCGATATTCCTCTGTATCGCATGGATCAGTTGAATGAAGTGTGAGATAAGAAAGAGAAGTAACACCATGAGACATGAGGGATCAATGAGTTACGAGCATCGATCGATATCTGACGAGTACTGTAGACGATAGAAAGTTAGTTTGTGATCTAGGGATAAAGATACGACGAGAATGAAATTCAACGAGGTAGGTCTCTTCTATCTAGGGAAGAGTGAGGGAGGAAGGGCCTATAATAGTGCCGATAGATGGGGGGGGGGAGGAGGAGGATCTCTCTTTCGTGTACCTCTTCTTCTTTCTCGAGATGTCCTTATGTGGTTAGGGTCGATTAGAGGGAAGAGGGAAAGAGACGATTATGGATGAGATATAAGGAAGAAATGGAGATAACTTGTCTCTAGAGGGACAAAACGAGACTGGGAGATAGGAGAGAGAGAGAGACGAACGAAGGAGAAGGAAGGAGGGAGGGAAGTACTGTGGATTGTGAAACTACCAAGTAGATCTCAATTGAAATGGAATTGAATGAGTAAAGGAGCAGAGTAAAGGAATTGAGTCATTGGCTCTTCACTTTCTACCGTAGTCGTCGGAAATTCAAAGGGATGAGTAGGTGTAACGAGCGAAACAAGAGACAAGTGATAGACAATGATGGATCAGTCGGATGAAAGAGAGAGAGAGAGAAGGAGAGGGGAGTGATATGGTGGAATGGGGGAGGAGAATGGGAATAGTTGTAGATTCTGAAGAAGAGATTCTAAAGAGAAAGGTGATCAAGATAAATAAGAAAGAAGGGGTAGAAGAAGAATGATGAATAGAAGTAAGATGATCTCGATTTATTCCTGTCTATTCTCTGGAAGAATCGAAGATACAAATAGTCTGGTATGAGAGTGAAGCAATTTTACAGAGAGGAAGAGAAGAGACAATTGAAGGTGGAAGAAGAAGAGAAGGGAGGGAGGAGGAATGAAAAGGAGGGAGAAATCAAAAGTGAATCTGAATACTCAGTGGAATGAATGTGAGAATGAAGAAGAGACACGTCAAAAGATCGAGAGAAAGAATACCGGAATGAAGATTGAATTACTATTTGATACAGGATGGAAGATAATGCAGGATTCATAGATACTATTTCACTATTGATGAGAGAATGAGTGGAATAGGGAGATTCATCTAGGGAGGAAACTACCTGGCATGGAATCATTCAACCATGCTTCACAATCTCAGGTGTTGGGAGGGGGAGGAGGGAAAGAGGGAGGAAGGAGTTTAGGGGACTCAAAATTCGCAGTAGGGGGTCTATGTCTGAATGGGAGTGAGGATGAAGTGAAGAGAGAAGAAGAAGATGAGGATGAGATTGAACAAGGGAAGAGATTCATGATGATGATGATTGAGATACTCATTTGAATATTGAAGAGAGTGAAGAGATGAAGAATATTAGATACTGAAGAAGTGGCTACTATGAGGGAATGAAGAGAGAGACATAGGTAAATGAAGAGAAGAACGGAGGTACAAAGGAAGAAGAGACACTTGGAAGATGATAGAAGATGATGGATGGAGGAAGAGGTGGTGGAGAGAAGGTGAGGAGAGAAGGGAGGAGGGAGGGGGGAGGGGGGAGGGGGGGGGGGAGGGGAGGAGAGACCAAGATGGAGTAAAAGGTGAAGAGGGGGAGAGAGGACAACTCTTCACTCTCTGCATCATTCAATTTCCAAATTTGGAAGGGATGGACATGTTGCATCTTAGAGAAGAAGAAGAAGAAACAGTTGAGAAGTGTTCTCCCCCCCCTCCCTCTCCTTCTTCATTCTCTAAATGGTCCTCGTATTAAATGAATTCATCTCTGTCCTTCTAATCGAATGAATCTCCTAGGAAGCAAAGAGACAATTCCCCCCATTTAGTTCCAGTTGTTCCTCTGTTCGTACATTCAATTCCATCCTCGTATACATCAGATCAACAATAAACTTACTATAAGTTCTAACTTTCTTGTACAGTTTCTGATATTCTTCATCAGTCCACGATGTTCGAATGAATTCCGTCTTTTCTTCTTCTCCTTCTCTTGAGTTTCTTCCTCTTTTCCTTCGATGACGATGGTAGAATGAAGAGTCAATGGAGTGATTCGAGTGATTGGAATGGGTGGAATCAGAGATGGAGTCTATCGAGGGGAGATCGATTACTCCAATTATGAATATGATGAATAGTAAATGGTGAGTCTTGAATGGCATTTCATGACCGATCCCAAGGAGAAGATTTAGAGTGAATCTGAAGGAGAAAATGAACTGAGAGATATGGAAGAACACGCCGGATATTGAGAATACGAATGATAAGGATGAAGAGGGAGATGAATTCACTTTCGTTTCTCTCTTCACAATTTCATTTCAGTTCATTCTCGTGAAAAGATTATGCAGAGAGAGAAGAGAAAGGTAAAAGAAAGAAGAGAGAGAACAGTAAGGAATGATGAAGAATTGATGAGTGAATGAGAATAGTGAGATATCTAAGCATGGAATAATATCCACAATAGCACAACCATAAACGGCCCTCGATTCTCACAAGGAAAAAGAAGAATTGATGATTAATTGGAGGGAATGGAGGAAAGAGGAAAAAGAGAAACGAGTAATGTGGAAGAATCGAAAGAGAAAACTGAACGTCGCAAAATGGAAATAGAAGGAAGTTATTAGAGATGAAAAGTTCTGTATGGGCTATGGGAATCAATCGTGCAATCATTCTTAGTATTTTATGATTAATTGGAGATTAATATCTGGTGTATAGAAAGAAGTATGGACGATAAGAAGAAAGAGGAGCTTCTAATTGACTATGAGTGACTGGTGTGAGAGTGATAAAATGATGGAATGACCTGAAGAGTGAAGAGAAGAGAGAAGAGAAAGAGGAACGATTCATCAATTGAGTGGAAGAGAAGACTGAAGGATTCTGATTGAGTGATGGACTATGATTCCTCCCCTCCCGCAACAAATGATAGGAGGGAAGGGAAGGAGAGAGCGGAGGGGAGAGAGGGAGAGCGGTAGTCACAAAGGACTCTTCGCCCATTCCAACTTTTTTCTCGGGTCCTCAGAGGTCGTTGAATGGAGTGAGAAGTGTGCCCAGATGAAGATTTGATGATGCATAAGAGAGAAAGAGGGAGGGATCAAAGACAAATCAAAGATCTTTTCCTCGATCTCATTCTGATATATCCTGGGTAAAAACTTCGTCGTCTCGTCTCAACCTCAGTCCAAACAAGGAGAAGGTTATGGAATAATTAATGAGGCGAAAGAAGGAAAGATCGAAAGAAGAGGAAGAGAAAAATATGATGTCAACGTTGTCCCAATTGTTTTTTTTCTGATGATAACTTCTCTGCAGTCAAGAATGACCATAATTTCTCCCTTTCTCTCTCTCTCTCTTCCATTCTCTTCCTCTATTCTCTCTCACAGGTATGGTTCGAGGGTTCGAGTGAATTCTTCCGGAAGAAGTAACAACTTGAATTGTTCACTCGACACACTCGAAAAACAAGAGAGAGACGATCGTATTCAGATTGAGAATGGACGAAATACAAAGGAATGGACGATTGGAGGGGGGGGTGATACATTTCAAAAAGCAAGTATTTCCGTTGGTTTATGCACAAGAAGTCTGTCGAAGATATCAGATGTTTCACTTTTCGTAAATATCATTCATCCTCCGTAGAAAAGGTCGTGAGACTGGAGGGATGGTCATTGAGGGAGGAGAAGTGAAGGAGAAGGAAGGGGAAGGGAGATCTCACTGGTCACTCTACACTTCGTATGCAATATCTGTCTATATGTAGAGTGTTCACGATGGGACGATTCAAATTAGAGTCCCCTCTTATGCTGTATATCCCCATTGAAGAAAGAGAAGAAGAAGAGGAGAGGTCGGAGGTCTACATTCAATACTATATTCTACGATGGTGAGCTATGAACTTTTCTTCCCATAATTCTACCGTATCCCTCTTCTTCCTTTTCCTTCTTCCACTACAATTAGGGGCGAAGTCGCGTGAGGAAAATGGGAAAGACCAATTATTTATATTCGAATTAGTAGTATGTCCACTCTGGTATTGAAATAGAATCAAGGAGTAGAAGAAGAGAGGGCAAAGGAGAGGAAAGGAGAAAGAAGAAGAGAAGGAGGGATGGAATCAAAAGGAAGAGGTATTAACTTATTCACTAGTTACTGCTCCTATGATGATGGTGAAATGAAACGTAGAGAGGGGAGGAGAGGGGAGAGAGGGGGTGAGGAGGGGGATGGCATGAAGGGAGGGTAGGAGCCTCCAGTAATCTGAGATAGTCCATTACACTTCTTCTGTAGAAAGAAAGCGAGAAAGATGATTTCACCTGCTCGAATTACTATGAGAAAAGAGAGAGGAAGGAGAAAGATTCCCTAAGGGACAACAGAAGAATTGATGGAAATGATTAGAAATAGAGTATTGAGAGGGTGGAAGAGAGAAGGAAAAGGAAGAAAGAGTGAGGAGGATTCACGGGGGAAAGAGGACATTTATGCATGAAGAGACATACTCAATCATTCCAACGAACGACATAATTAGTCACTGTTTCTTTCGATAAAGAGACTGAGTGAACAGCACTGACGTTGGCACTTTCGTGTTGTTATTTCTCGTCTTGTGGGGGAACGATTATGGGTGGTGAATGAATCCCTTGGGGGTATCCCTTCTCTTCCCTTCCTATCACTGTCCAGAGGGAGTCTCTCTTTAGATGGACCAATGATGAGTGTACCCTGAAGACTCATTCTTCACTTTGAGAGAGAAGGGAAAGGATAGTGAGACAATGAAGATCCGATGGACGAAGGGAGGGAGGGAGGGAGGGAAGGGTAGGCAGACACACAGGAGAGATATCACTCATCCATGTAGAGATGAATTCAACGGAAAAGTATCGCAGGTGCTTATCACTCAGAGACGGCGTATATTTATCCAATTTCCGTTAGAGATACAAAAAGTTCTGCGAGAAAAGATTTTCTGACTATCTAATTTACTCGTAGACTATTTTACACTACACTATTTTCGTACACTATTTTGAGCCATTTATTTGCGGAAACCCAGAAGAATTAAACCCGGAAAACTAACAATAATAAAAAGAAAAGAAAAAAACTGACTGTTGAGTGTGAGATTGACGCTCATTTGTGATGCCATAAGAAGCATATTTGTGAATGGAACGAAGAGTCCTCCACTCATCGAAAGAATCAACAATGATGACGCATCTGAATGAATTATGATAAATAAATGAATCGAAATAGATTTTCGAATAGAATTTCTAAGTTATTAACTTAACTTAACTCTAATATTCCAATAAATTTCTAAGTTGTCGATAGTGCATAAATTAGTGACGTAAATCGAAAGGTAACTAGTTGAAAGTGAAGAAATGAAGAAGGGGATAACGTGGTAAGGAGAAATGAAGAGAGTGCTCATCGAATAAATAATCGAGAGAGAAGGACTAATCACATTCCACTCTCACTCTTATAATCGACTTCCGATGAAACTTCTGAGGTGGAGGGGGAAAGAATCCTACATTTCATCCGTGATACTGCAGATAAATAAATGCAAGGAGCGAAATAGCTAGACGAAGTAAATATTATGAGACAGAGTTCCAACTTCTAAGAATAAATTCGGAAGTGGAAGGTCTAGTCCTTATTCGACTATGAGTTCTCTCAGTTCTTTCACGAGCTAAATATTTACGCGTCGTCTCTTGGGTTAAATCGTGTATGAAATGCACACTGGGACTTCCGATACACAGAAAATGGACGATAAAGAGAGGAGAAGAAGGAAGGAATACGACTGTAGAGAAGAGATGGATCCAAGGTGAGACTTGTTTATACACAATAAGAAGGAGAAGGAGGCAAGTTATCGATGGAGATAAATCATATATGAAATTAGTACGAACACATTTACGATTGTCTACACAAAGAAGAAATTGTAATTTAGACGATATTATTACAAGGCTGGAGACGAGAGATGAAAGAGAGGACTGAGAGGGGTCATTCGTAGAAATTCTGTTGAGAAAATAATATATTTCTGAAGCATTTATCATTACTAAATTGCACGCGATTCAGCATTTTTATACTAAAAAAGACTGGAGGATGCGAACTAATTTTATTCGGATTTGAAGAATCATCTGATGATTCTTCACACACTAAAAGTTCTCTTCGTAATAAGAGTCTCAGAGTACGAAAGCGTAACTCCATTGATCATGAGGAACATTGAAATGGCCGAATGGAGAAATGGACGATTCTCGAGAGTCTTCATTCCTCTCTAAACTTACAACTGAGAATTGGACCCACGGGACAATTTAGGAAAGAAACGACAGAAGAGTCGCCAAAAAAAAGACGAAGAAAAATGAGGAGGAAGGTGAGGGAGAAGAAGGAAGAGATGATAGGAATAGTAAGAGAGAGAAGAAGGATAAACAAAGAATGAGTTGAAGTGGTCAGTCCAATTATGATGGAGAACGATATGAGATGAGATGAGACCGTTCCCTTCCTTTTCCTCCCCACTCCCCCCTCTCCTACTAGAATGAAAGGAAGACCAACTTAGATGACCAAGAGATTCATTCCTCCTTCTTTCCTTCCCTTACTCATTCTAATCCATGATCATGCAAACAATTACAGTCACATTCTTATCGAATATTCTCATTCTGATTCATTCGTTTGTAAATATCTTCGTTCTTGCATCTGATTCTTTACTGTGTCATCTTTTTGAATGAAGAAGATTGATTAAATCTGCACGTAAAAGCGAATGTTGAAAAAACTTTTGAAAAATAGCTATCGATTCTGCAACAAAAATTGAGTGAAACAGTGGGGCAGAACCGAATCCCAACACCTCCTGCATAATAAATTATGTAATCTCGTCAATACGAGTTCCGTATCGAGTTATTTTGAGGGATCAAGTGATCATAGTGAGAAGGAGTGAATACTCGATGAATTCAACGTGGTTCTTCTCTTCTTCAGTCCCTTTTCCATTGGTCAACTAACACAAACACCCGTTGCCATCTCCTATCGTCGTCTGACCAGTCTGTATCACTCCTTCTCCCTCCCCTCCCCTCCCCTCCCTCTCTCTCTACGTGTTCATTCGTCTTCCTCCTCTTCTCTCAATGGCCCTCCGATCTTTCTTCTTCTCACTTATTATTCTAATCACTCATCTCATTTCAACCCGTCAGGAGATCGCTCTTCCTCCAGGTATCCTTCCATCGTCCATCCTCTTCCATCTCCCCCCCCCCCCTCCCTTCTATTCCCTTCTATTCCCTCCGATCACTCTCATTTCAATCTTCCTTATAGATGAACATGCTCCAGATGCCACTCAATTATTAATCGAAGCAGGAATTAAAGAAGAGGAGGTATCATTTCCCCCATTCATACAATCAATTCCCTATCTCCATCTTCTGAAGCATTTGATCCATCGCTTTCGGAACATTTTATGAGGCGTGATTTATGATAGTTATCGAATAAGCTTGAATCTAAACAATGCTTGATCTCCCCTTCTCTCTACCTTGAATGCGTGATTCTCAAGGGGTCTCTCAATAGGGGGAAGTGCCTCTCCCCCTCCCTCGCTTTATTTGCCATTCGTTCTCTTCCTGTATAAGCTTTGTCTCCAATTTGGAGGCACCAAACCAATTCGAGAGATGACGTCATTTCACAGATTTCGAATGAAACTTCGACAGAGAAAGAGAGTAGTACGATGAAGACTGAAAGACCAAGAATACAACTAAGAAAGTGAGAACTTCAATTATTCAATAGAAGGAATTGACGTCACGAGGATAAGTAGTATTACCTACTGATATTCATGGCCTAGACTCGTTCATTTATGTAGCTGACAATGAGATAAAATATCCAATGATGATGGGATGGACTTGTGAACTATGCATAAGCATGCAAGGAAAATATTGCAGATTAGTCGTGACAACTCCATCGTGCAAGAAATATTCAGAAGAAGAGAAGTATCAACTACTATCGAAACACGGAGGACTCAATCAGAGGGTAGGGGATGAGAAAACCATGAGAAAACCAGCTCTCTTACAGTTCATGGCAACGAATTCGACTCAAGCTGGATTATTCTTCAAAGATTCATTTCCCCAAAAGATAAAATTAGAATCTATTAGCAGAACAAGAGTTTTCCCGGCGGTTGCAAAAGAATTGATCACGGAGGTTGGCAATTTCAATTAAAAGCGGAAGAAAGAGATGGATGATGCATTAGGAACATTCATCGTTATAGTCGGAGAGTGAAGAATTATGGTATCACTGCATAATATCTCGTACCTTCTTTTTCAGTCGTTCTCGGATTCTTTCAAAGGCGAAACGTGTGATTCCGTGTGTCAATCGATCATTCGAACCCTCAATGACGCACAGAGTGAGCGTAGTCCTTATCCCTCTGTAATCACTCACTTATCATTCCGAATAACACGACTCGATCAAAACAATAGCGCGAAAGGGAAGAATGATGTGATGGACCGATTGCAGATTCGCGAAAGACTACCTCTTCGGCTCTCTCTCCTCAAAGAGATTCACCCGATAGAGGAAGAGTGCTCACTTCTCCCATTGAGAAATCCGAGATGAAGAGGAATTGTGGGATTGGTTAGTGAAGAGAAATTGGAGAATCCACCAGTGATTAGACACCTCTTTCGAATTGAAGAAGACTATGGACAGGGGAAGGAGTAGACTATAGACAGGAATCATTCTTCAGATAATGCATACTTCGTTCCAATGGATAATTGTACTAAACCAGGAGATGAAGATGAGTCCGGAAGTGGACTTGTCTCTCTTTGTACACTATGCAGGTAAGTGAGAGAGAGAGAGAGAGAGAAAGGGAGAAAAGTGATCTACTCCCTTTCATAGGGGATTCTATGTCTTCCCCAATGATCATTGTTTCCCTTCTATTCTCAATTCATTGCATTGTGGAGAGGAATACGGAGGAAAGTGCATATTCGACCACTTCAATACTGGTATTTCACTTTGTTTAACCCCACTATCTTCAAAAACTATTAAAATAATTCATTTTCAGCCCATGGTGAATGCCACGAACAAACTCTAGTAATGAAGATGCTTGAGAATCGAGGAGACGATGAATGTGAAGACTGGAAGGTTCATTCTCACCTCCCTCCTTATTCTTCATCACATCTCTTTCAGATAGTACAGATCGATCTATCAGTTGCATGTCAATGTTCTCTTAATCCATCATCTAACTTCCTATCAGCAGTTCCATTCATTCGATAGTCACGTACCCCCATACTCCCTCTCCTTTCCCTTCTTCTCTTCACGAGTACCTCTCATCTCTCTACGGGTATTCCTTCCCATCAAATGCCTCTCTTTCCGGAGATTCTACCTTTATTGTAAACCGTCTTCATAAACTGAAATCAAACGATTGATATTCTTCTAAAATACTTTCAGTCAAGGTTCCAGTTAACAATGGAATTCAGTGGTACTGACCTTCGGTGATTATTCCTTTTCAAAAAAAATATAGACTCGACAGCTATGTAATAAAACGGGGATGAAACCTAATCAAATAGGGGTTGAGGGTACTCGAAGGCTTTCAACACACTTTTCATTCAAAACATTCATGCAAATTTAAAATTTAAAATTTGAAGGGGGAGACACTACAGGGGAAATCATACTCGGAAAGATTAAATAAATAGCAGCCATTATTCACAATTTTCGAACGTAATTCAAGAAAACGAGGTATCAACTAATAGTTTTACGGGTAACGATAAAAGAGGAGCACGATAGATCGAAGATATTGAGGAATAGGATCGAATCAATATAGAATCATTCTCCTTATGATAGATCAAGCCTGAAGTGCTTTTGCCTCCATCTTTCTCTTCTTATAATCAGCCAGAGAGAGGGGACGACCTTAAGGATCATTATCAATCAATACTTCAATCGATCGCTCGTAGACTTATTTCTCACTATCCATTAGTTAGAGCGCCTCCTTTGGGCACTAAAGAAAAAAAAGTGCCAGTTTGAATTAAAAATAAATAAATATTGACCTCCGCTAGCGGGAGTGGAAGCATTGAGAGCTCTCGTAGTTGTATCCTCAGTCACTGGAGTACGAAGGGAATCTGAATAAACAACCAATTTTTAACGATAGAAACAGAACAATTTCGAAACCATTAAAATAAATATAGATATAAACTGACTAAGGTCGAGATCATGTCCGACACTTATGGAATGGAATGAGAATAGATCGGGAGTCTTCGATGAAGAGAGTGATTTGAGAGGAATAGAGGAAGAGGATGCAATTGGAGTGGAAGAGAGATTGGAAGCTGATGATGATGCAGATAAACCTGCAAAATATTATTCATTTCAACGAAACACAGATCAGAGTTAATCAATGTGAAACTTTTAATGAAACAATATTGTAAAAAAATAGCACAAACCTCCACTTGTCGGATCATCAACCTCCATTTTAACCTCCGTTTTCACAAATCCTTTTGCCGTTCCCGATACCATCTACAACAAAATGAATGATTACATATTCTAGCGGGAACAAATTACATATTGAGACATTGCAAAAATCAAATAATGAATGAGAACGAATCAATGAGTACCTTCATTTTTCCACTCTTTCTCGTGAATGGATCATCTCCCTTATCCATGAATCCAATCACTTTCTTATCTCCCAGGAATTGTTCCTTCATCGTATTTCGATTTCTCTTATTAATCCAATCGATGGCAGTTATTCCGCCCGCTCTCTTCTTGTCCTGAGAAACACATCATCAATTCATGTTTAGAGGTGTGTATCCATCGATATTCCATCCCTTTCAAACTTAATCTCATTTCACTCCCTCATCTACTCGATACTCAACTGTTCATCAATTAGGGTGATCGACTTACTCTTCCCTTTTCTTCCCCATGTCTTCTCTCTCTCTTCTTCTTCTTCCATCGACTACGCCCTTTCCCTTCTCTATTTCCGTTCCTCATTCCAGTAAATGCCAAATATGCTCATAGTACGAATAAATGAGAGTTTAACAATCAAAACAAGAGTAATAATTGCCCGTTTCAGCTCTGATCCGTACCAATAAATATGCAACTTCTCCTCATCACTTACCAATTCATCAGCCTTGCTATCCACTGCATTGATCTGTGCCTGTAGTTCAGAAGCCTCTTCATGCAGTTGATTCTGCTTCGCATATTCCTGTAATGCGTTGATTATATACCGATGCCTCCATCGTTCACTTCGTCTCTTTCTTATCTATTCATATCTCCTCTGATTCACTCCTTTCATCCCTTTTGTCCAATCAAAGTAATCGCCACAGTGTCAATCATTCTTCAATTGTTACTCTTATTCTTCCCATGTTTACTCCATCTCCTTCCTCTTTCCTATCAGTAAACTGCCCTCCACCCTGCTCATATCTACACAAATAATTATAAGTTGCAACTCTTCTCAGAATTAATGGGAATAGAGTTCCAATCATAATCGATATCTTCATCAGTGTCAACCATATCATCGTTCTTTTTTTGCACTCTGCTTCTCTCTTCAAGAGCCTTTTCCCATTCACTTTAATCAGTTTTAATGTGGAAAGATAACCCTCCTTCGTAACGAGTAGTTCTGTCTCATACATTCCAATGTATTCTTATTTTGTTTCTCTATTGCAAGCTTGTATATTCGCTTGATGCGCACATAATCATAAAGTGAGAGAGGAAAGAGGGAAAAGAGTTCTGTTTGTCTTCAGAATGGTTCATTCGTCGTGTGAAGAAGAAACATGAGTGAGAGTGATAACGAGAAACGAAGAGAATGGAGAGAGACGAAAAGTTAGTGATAACCTCATACCATTCAGCTTACAACTATTCCCTCACCTCAACCCATTCTTCTAGAACACCAACTCATTCTCTATCGCGTTCAATATTATTGCTATGCTAATTATTATAATAATTATTATAAATGTCTTTCAGGTAGTCAGAAAACTAAATGGAAAACGGGAAACACGATCTGATCACATCTTATACAGATTCCGGATTCGAGACAGCACTAGTATGTTCCCTCATCTAATTATCTCTACCTATGGCTAATCAATAAACACCTCTCGCTCATAAACAGTCCCTGTCTACTTGTATCACTCCTTCCTTCCATATCTCTTTTCATCAATATCACTCTTGACTCCGCCCTCTCTCTACCCTGAAACTACCTGTAGAAGGGGAGGAGAGGGAGTGAGTAGAGTACTCTACTGTTTATGTCGTTGCTCCAATCTCCTCCTTTCTCTCTTCACCAGATATTCTCTTCTGTCCTTGTATACATGGAGAATATAGATAGATAGACACACAATTATGATCCAGTCTCTTTCTCTCTCACTTCCCTTCACTATTCATTCCATAGTAGTCAACGAGTAGAGTTCTCTCGAGTTATCGAGGTGTAATCCCAACATATATCCACTCTTCCCTTTCTACACATTCAACTCAGATCAATTACCCATCATCGATTATCTCTTTCTTCCATTCTCAATTCATCAACTAAAAGTAAAAAGTAAAGAGTAAGAACCGCTAAGCGGAGCTTTCTCTGTATTGGTTCAAGGCCATTGTCCATCCTCTCATTTCTCTACCTTATCCATTCATTCCTTCCATTCTACTCTTATCACACCTTTCCACCAACCATAACATCTTCTCATTTCTCATTTTAACTGTCCCAACTTGACTTTCTCCACCCCAAACACCCAACAATGGCGCACCTCCTGCCAACCCACTATTTTCCACTGTGAATGCAAGTAACATTCTTCCATTCTTCCTCTCTTGCCTATTCCACTCATTGCTCACTGCTTCCATTAAATATTTGAAGTAGAACGAAGGGCGAATGATGTGATAATGATAAGATTTATTCCCAATATTCCACTCACTTTCCCTTCCTGTTGACTCTTGAATGTTTCTTCTATTCAAGTTCTGACAAAAACCTATCGATTCTCGATTTAGACGATTGGTCAAAAGAAGGGAACGAAAGAGTATCAACTCATCTCTACTCTCTTCCCCTCTCTCTGCTTTCTCCTTCTAACATCTCCCTTTGGATCTCTCGACTATCCAAATCGAGGTTGCTAGTGATACAACCATGTTATCCTCATTCTCTAACCTCACTCCTCCATCATTTAACCGCATTCTTCCCTTTCATTGTTTCCCCCCATTACGAGTCAATCCTTCTTCTTGATCTCGGTACAATAAATATATTCTAATGTATATCTCTCAAGATGATTCATTCGGACGAGCCTTCCCATCAGGTCGATCTCGGAAGGGACGAAGGACCTCGATCTCCTCCTCATTCAACGTTTGTCTCTTCTTCCTTCTCTTCCTCTAATCAATCCCCTTTCAGTCCCTCTTCCGCTCCCACGAAGAAGATCAAGTTCAATATGTCGTCTAAGATTCAGATCATTCCTAATAATCGACAGGGTCAACTCAACACTGGTTATATCGGAACCATGGCTGGAGTTCTCAAGCTGGCAGAGATCGTATGTCTCTTCTTCCTTCTCTTCTTGATCCATCTCCTTCCAGTTCCTTGCCTTCATCGCGTTCGTTCTATCCATCTGTTCCGATCGTAAATCGACAACAGCAGCATGGACAGAGCATATCACGTTCGAGACAATGATGGTCGTCGTTATTCTCCTTCTTGGATACGTCTGCTTCCCTCATCTCACTCTCCACAATGAACCAACGAGAGAAGGACTCATCGTTGTCGTCAGTCTATTCACTTCTTATTCCTCTCAAGGAATCTCTTTCCATTACAGGAACTTCTCTTCTATGGAGTGAATACTCTCTTCTACTTCATTTCTATCTGGTTAATGGTTCATCTCTCTGCATCATGGGGAGTCGATGGAAAGGGATCAGCCATCATGGGAGCTGTTAGTTTATTCTCTCTCTCTCTCTCTCTTATTCATTAATTATTCCGTGATCCTCCATCAATCATCCTTCCTCCTTCTCTCCTCTGACCTTGTTCGTACTTCTCGCCCCATTCTCGCATTGCACCAAAACTATCTCTGAGTAGAGATCAAAAGTCGAGCTAGTAGTGAGAGATAGGAAGATATGGAGGGACATAGTTCAAATCTCTCTTCCTCCTTTAGACCAATCAGTTGAACTATCGTCAATGAGTAGGAAAGGAAAGTTATGGAATGGATTAATCAATAATCACAGGTCGTCTGCGTGGCTCTCACCGTAATCTTCGCTATCGAGACCGTAATGAAACTGAAGGCATGGAAGGGAGAGAATGCTCCTCAGACCACGATTGTCAATGGAGGAAATACCCAAGCGTAGATTAATCTAACAAGATTAACAAGATTGACATCTCTATAATGCCCGATATTTTGCCATTTAGTTTGAATAAGTAGACTCGGTTATTTTCCCGTGAGACCCAAATCAATCTCTGCATTTTCTTTCATATATCCATACGAGCTACTCCAGACCAGAGATGAACACATTTATACCCTAATAACAAATGACACAATTGTGCCCTTACTATTGTACCGTTTCTAATAACTATCGCTCTTCCTCTTCCATACCACTGCTCAATTGATAAAATTGAACTTGAGTTACTATGAGATTTCACATCCACCACAATAAAGGAGGGTATAAGAGAAGAAAAAAAGATTTAAAAAATACTCACAAGTTTTTTCATGAGTTCTCCCTTTGTCATAGCAAAGTTCTTCGGAGCATCCTTGAATCGAGCCTTCTCTTTTAGCATCTAAACGCAATCATTATCAATTCAGGTTTAAACTTCGGAGACACAAATCGGAGATATGCAGGAAATGTTAACTAAAACGTATTTTATATGAATACCTGATTGACTTCGTCATTGGTGTAATTGTGTTCCACAGCACTGGCGATATCCTTCATCTTCTTGTGAATTTCTCCCATTGTGGGAAGGGACCGGTTCTATATGCGTATATTGTTATAAAAAAATTAAATGTAAATAAGCTGTGGGAGACATTCGATTCATGTGCATGTTACTCACATGTCTTTTCATGGTGGACATCCACTCTTGGAACTCTTGATTGCTGAACTCTTTGTTAGATACAAATTCCAGTCGATAAACTCGTTCCTCCGTTCCCATTCGAAGCTTCAGTCCCTGCAACAAACACAATACTATTATTTAAAACAAAAATTACAACAACAAAAAAAAATGAAAAAAAGATCTCACTTTATTAGTTGTCGTTGATTCCACGTTATAAACTTTAGCCGTCTCGACCACATCCATCACTTGAGCTATCTGAACGAATATCCATAAGTCTATTTTCTCTTCCTCATCTTCACTTACTCTATAGTTATCCTTATTTGGATTTCCAGGTAGTTTTCCCACTCCTATCCTCACGTAGCAATCAATCACTGTTTTATTGAAGAATGGAGCATGTACGAATCTTGCCAATTTGAATCGAGAAAGTCGGGCCAATTTCAATTCCTCCAGGCACTCAACCTGAAGAGGTAAAGGGATGGATCGGTGAACCAATTCATATTTAATGCAAATATATTATATAATCACGAAACGTACGGGTCTCTTCGCAGCAAGATCCTCTTTGTTCGGACTGGCTGATCGAGAACGAGATCGAGAAGTTGATCTGATCAAGGGATACTACTAAAACCATCTCAATCAACTCTTACCTGCTAGAAGGAGAACTCGATCTACTTGAATTGCTAGAAGAACTATCGGATGATGAATCCTCCTTTCCAAATACAGCATCCACGGCAAGTGAAGCCTTCTTTGCTAAAATACCACAAATTATCAACTGTCGAAAATTAAATTAAGAGTGATTGTGACCAACCTTCCTTCTCTCTTCTCTTAATCTGAAGTTCTTCCATTGCATTCTTCTGTTTCTTCTTTCTATTTGCTTCAGATGGCATCACTCTTAATTCTTCCTCCGATGCATCCGAATCCATCTTCTGACTCTTCGACTCTGACAACAATCTTTTAAAAAAAAAACTTTAACAACCATGTTTCCACGAAATCCATTATTATTATGAAGGAATAAGAACTCACTTTTGACCGGACTCTTTCTGTCTCTTTCACTAGATAGAGATCGATCACTATCATCGGAAACGACTCCTTTCCTCTCCTTCTTCTTTCCTCTTCCTCTCCTTTCTCCATCAGGCGAATCAGACTTCTTTTGTCCTTGTTGCTCCAATCTTTTAGCGATTGTCTCCCTGTAAATTATCAATATGACATTTCAGATAGTGCATTTCTCTATCAAAATTGAAGTCACTGATTTCAAAACATGACAGTATTTACTTTAATAGCAACATCAATAAGATATACCTGATTTTTCTTCTCTCGGCCTCTTCCATTCTTCTGAAGATTTCTTGCTCACGATCTTTCTCGCTCATTCCCTGAAAAAAAGGACTTACAAAATTTTCTAAATGTCTAAATATGATAAAACATATTTGAAACGAAGAAATAAAACCCAAACTAAACAAATTAGTTATTAAAAATCACCTGTATCATCTTCCTATCTTCTTCCGTGAGTTCCAATCCATCCACTCCAGCTATTTGATCCTGAATCAATTAATATGAGTAATCGTGAGACTTAAAATGGTACACAAAGCATGTCACATGGCTAACACAACATACGTGACAAAAGATAATCAAATGATTTATCGTTTACAATGTATACTATACCTCGGACGGGTCAGTTAATGAAGTTTAAAATAATTACGAACATCATCGCTGCTTCCTCTTCCCCTTCCACGTTTCTTGGCGCTTCCTTTGTTGGTTTGAGCCTAGAAAATATCAAAATACTTCATAATTCTCATGGACTATACTTTTCTCTTTCTGCTCGAGGACGGCTTTGCGCTTTCATCTTCACTCCCCGATCCCGAGTCTGAATACGTCATATTACGACACCCCTCATGATATTACATGATCTTATAAGAATCGGACAAAGCCAGCCAAGAATAAGTGAATAACCAACACAAACCTGAGTCGACAAACTGCGAAGATTTGCCATTTCCACGGCGCTTGGACTTGTGATCGGAACCCGAATCGTCAGAGTCCATACTCTTGTTCTAAAATAATAGAATTTTATCGATTTTAGGGCAGAATTGAGATGTGAAAGAGGTGTACAAAGAACAAACCTTTCCCTTCTTCTTTCTATCATCGTCGGAGAAGTCTGAATCACTCGACATGTTGCCCAGTCGTGGAGAGGTGCTTACAGCACTCTCGAAACAAACAATTAGTAACACGAATTTAAATAATAACGAAATTACGCGATTACGCGCAATAACGACTCACGAGTGGAAGCCGCTTCGATTCACCACGAGCGTGCATTTTTCTGCGACTTTTCTCTTTTCTCCGGTTTCCTGCGACCGGGAAATTCCAAGAATTTTGTTCTACCTACGCAGTTCATTATTCCCTTCTCATATTACATGTTTTGTATTCTTATACGATGCATGAACACATAGTACACTTGGCACGGATTTTATCGTAAGGTGTGGGGTGTATGGATACAGGAAAGGATGTGATCCTTCGATGAAGATATGCGATCAATACACTAGATAGCGGTAGATCATGGTCTAAATTTATCCGGCCTGCCCACGGCGACATTCCTCTTGTGAAGAAAGAGTGGAGATTCAGCAGGAGTCCATTCCTGAATAAGGAAGATTAGGGTATTGATTGACAGGGTGGGTCACTAGTCTCAGTAGTCTCTGTCTCTGTGCAGACAACCTCGTGAATTTCATGTTTCCCTACTCTTTAATGTAATCTATCCATCAAATGAGCAAGTGAAGGTTAGATGGAATATGAATGGAGTCATTGACAGCAACTCATTCATAGACGGACCATACTCTTTCTACCCTTTCCACATACCCTCCTTAACTTAACCACGTCGTTTCAAGAACTACTTTATGGAGACTTTTTCTTCAGTGAGATTCGGAGTGATGACTCGTAAGAGTAACTGGGATAGATTACCTGATCATAATAATCTCCGATATCTCCGATGAGAATGACTCGCGTTGAAGCAAGAGTGATAAGAAGAAGAAGGAAGACCAAGGAAGAGAGAGGAGACATTCTGAGTACGGTAGGAATTTTTAAATGATCATTAAAGACTGAAGAACAACGCGTTGTGAAAGAACAGACGAGCAAAGGATTGAGAAGGGATAGAATCAGAGAGTGAACTACCGTATGATTAACACTGTAAGTGGGGGTAGATTACACATAACAAGTAGGATAATAAATGGGAGAAAGAGAGAAGGACAGACTAGGAAATCAAATGGAATTGGAATGAAGTGGAGGAGAGGTTATCTGATGTCATAATGAATCTTAATGAGGAGACTTATGCAGAAGATGCATTCAGGGAAGGGAAATGGCACGGAATCTCTCTCAGTACAAGTAGATCAATCAATCTACACAATTATGAAGAGAAAAGAATTAGAATGAATACATAATAGTCAATTGATCATTCTCTCTCTTCCCCTCTCCTCATTTTTTCCTATTCCTCTTCTTCCGACTGGTCGTCATGGGTCTAGTACTCAGTGTTGCTGCTGAGATTCTAGCATATCGAGATGAGGTAAGTCATTATCTCTCCAACTAATCAATAATCTGTCTCAGAAAGGGAAGCCAATACCGTATTGCAAGATGAATCCTACCGTATTCCTCACGATAGGAGAAGAAGGAGGTGCTGAACTGGGCACTATGGCCATTAAACTCTCCAAGTAAGAGGGAAGACCAGGATGGATATTCAGACTCCGCCCATTTTTAAGGGGGAGGAGAAATAATCAAATTATGATGTGAAAATTCAGGAAGACCCATCCAGCTCTCACTGACAACTTTGTCAAATTATGTACTGGAGAAGAAGTTGATAGAATATCGGGTGAGATATGAATGATTAGAAAGAGAAGAAGTGATCAGGAATCAATCAATAAATAGTACCGTATCCTCTCTAAATACCGTATTCATCAGGTGATCGTCTTACATTGATTGGTTCATCTCTTTGGTCGGATGGAACTACTGTAGGAGGAGGAGAATTGATGGATACAATGGGAAGAGCTACCACTCCTTCTGGATTCTTCACTCAGAATGCACCTTCTCTACCTGTATCCAAAGATAGGTATGGTATGAAGGAATGAAGAATACTGTAGGATTATCACGAGAAAAGAAGATCACGAACTAGCTGAATAATCTGAGGAATGGAGAAGTGAAGCTTTGCGTTCTTTGTGGAAGGAATGACGCTATAATGACCTACCCTTACTTGTCGTATGGAACGATAGACACTAAGGGGAATTGGATAACAAGGGAAATGAAGGAGGAGAAGAAGGGAGGGAGGGAGATAGTTGGGGGTAAAGGAGATCGTAGACTTGGAATGGGAAGAAGGGATTAGAATGAGAGAGAGAAAGGATTGAGATGTTCGTAGAAGTGAATATGTCAATTGCAGATAAAAACAATGATGAAAGTCCAGAGACGAAAGGGATAAATACCTTTACTTAGTCTAGATTGAGAGAACCGTAAAAGGAGTATAGGATTTCGTCTAAAAAGGGAGAGGGAATGACTCCCTTGGGATGAAAAGAACTGTATGATGAGACGTCTTCCTTTCTATTTAGACACGAAAACATTATACATATTTGACGTAACGGGATTAATTCAGCATAGGTGTTCCTCCCCCTCCTTCCTTCCATCTTCCCTTTCTCTCTATCACTTCCTTCTATCAGATGTGGTCTTGCGATGCTCCCCCTTTCTCTTCACAAATTTACATTCACTTCTCTTTTCTTCTTCGTCAAAAGTGGAACTGATCGAATCTGCGATGGAATTATCTTTGGAGATATCATCGAAGGTCTTTCCCTTCTCTCCAAATTGATCTTTGATCTATCTCTTTGAGGGGCTGAAGTATTGGATGCAATCAATCAATCGATCGAATTAAAGAGAAAAGTGAGCATCACAAAGAGTGGACTCATGTGAATGGAATCATAAAGAAGAAGAAGTCACTCACAAATAAAGATGTTGTATCTTATCTTGTATTTCTCTTGCACAGTAGTCAACAAATGGGTAGATTCGTATGAAAGGGCATTCAATAGAACACATCATTCATCTCTTCATTCATAGGCCATTTCCAGTTAGAAACATCTTGACTCTAATAGTCTCATTCATACTTTGGAATAACTCAATTCGTATCTCATTTTCATAATAGGGAAGGGAATTGGCCAGTCTCACATCATTTCTCCCTTTTCAATCTATTCTGAGCGGTAGGATGAGTGGAATTGAGGAAGTTTATCCAGTGAAGAAAATCGCCCCCAAGGATCATATGAAGCAGATTGTGTAAGTGAGACTAATAGAGTATGAGATGGTATCTAGAAGGACTCGAGACATCATTCAGAGAGTACCATTCAGTGAAGAGTAACGATGAGAGAGAACCCTTTGATGTACACTGCACATTCAGAGACATGCAGAATGGTCATCCAACTCTCGTTGAATTATGGACTTCTTCTCTTGATGATCCACCTCCTGAGACCTTCCAGAGGTACTTCACAGAGATCTCCCCTTAAATCGAATGAATTGAGTGAGAAGAAGAATCTGATTGAAATGGAGAGGAAGAGTGAATACAATCCCGCAATGTGTTGCCATTACAAGATGAAGTTACAGAACTCTGAGAAGGTATTCTGCTCAATTAATCTTTGATCTTTGACTCTTCCTGTTTTCAGCCAGTGATAATCTACGTGAAAACTCCAAATAGTCGTTGTTTCTCTGTTACTCCCAAGGTACTAATTTTATCCCGTGGATTCCATTGTAATCCATAATTCTTTCATCTTTCAGGTCGATCTTCTTGAACCAAATAGTGAGAAATGGTTATTCTTCTCGTATGATTCCCGTAGTGCGGCCCTCCCGATGATTTCACTTTTGCCTTCACTATCTATCAGGTTCGTATGGACTTCTGGAACTGACACTTCTCCTCTGTCATCCCTCTGTCTGTTATTGTTTTCAGATCGAGGTTCAGAATTCGAAATTGCTGGAAACCCTGAAGAAGGAATGGGAAACACACTCGAGAAAGACACTTAGAGAGGTCAGAAGGAGGGAAGGATGAAATGGACCGTTGTGTTCACCAAGGAACCGACTATCTATCTGATAACGCCTTTTCACACCTTTCCCATTGTTTTCCTTCCTAGTCCCATTCTCTACATGACCTCCCCTAATCACTCCTCCTCATCTTCTCATAATCTCTTCAGACTTGGCAATCTCATGCCCATCGTCCATGTACTTTCCTTCTCTGGTTGCCTGTCGTCTTCCACAATAAAGTATATGATTATATAATATTCAAAAAATTGTTCATTCAGCCGACGAAGGGTCGTTCTTGCACTAAACGTCATGCGGATTATCTTCCCAAACTTCTCTTCGATACGAAGGGACACAAAAGTCAGTCAATCCATCTCTGTCACTGTTGAATCAGCTTGAGTTGTAAATTCATATTGCTTTAGTTTTTAAATATTTAAATTCATGTGTATACTATTCAAGTTCATTTCCTGCGATTAAAAAACCCTTTCTATTGTTCAAGTGATCCTTTTCAGTCAAAGACGAGGAAGTATACGATCCGGCTAAACACGATGAGAATGAAGATGATCAAGATCTTCCTTCAGCTGAACAAGATGGAGATGGAGGAAAGAAGATTGATGAAGCTGCTGCTGAAGGAGAATGAAGAGAATGGAAGGGAAGAAGAGAGAGGAGGGAAGGGAAGAGACTATGTGATAAACCTACGTGTTGTTACTATACCTTCTGTATTCATGTAGTAAGATACATGGAATGGTCATTGGAAGGATTCCGGAATGAAGAATGAGTGTGCGAGTAGGTAGAGTAACTCCACACGGCAGCTAGCTTTCGTGTTTGCTGAAGAAGAGAGGGAAGGGGAGAGGGGGAGAGGATGGAGGGAGGAGAGAGAGAATTGGAAGAGAGAAACGGAATCATTCATGTCTTCTATTCCATCCGATGCCACAAATCGATTGATTTCCTTTCCTATTCATCTCTTTTCCTCCTTTTCATTCTCCGCGAGCTGAAATGCCATAGGAACATCTTTTCCTTTTTTCTCCTTGCGATCATCTGACACCTTTTATATTTTTGTCGCTTGTTTCTCCGTTTCCTCAGAATCTCTCACATTGCATTCTCATTATTATCCCCGTAGTCTTTACGCTTCTCGACTGTTATTTACCGTTCCTAAATGCAATCTCTAGATAATCGCTAGCGTTCAGAGATAAAACTTCTGCCATTTTCCCTTGTGTTTTCTTGTCAACGTTTTTTCCCTGTTCTCTTCATTTGATTTGATATGGTTCTCTACAAACTAAAAACTTCATGTTCGAGGTCACTGAATTTGTTACACTCTTCTTCAAGAGAATGTATAAGTTTCAGATGCATTACAATCGATGATTGAGATGGAATGAATACAATATCTTTCAGAATGGATACCTCTCGCCCCAATCATCTCACAATTCCTCCCAATCGACCACTTCATCTCGATACAAATACACTATCTCCATCTCCCAATCCATATGCTGTGAGTCAATCAGACACTTATCACCTCACTATCAGGAGATTCCCACAGTCTTAATTCCTGATAAGAACATAAGTCTTGAAACTAGTGATAGTCTGTGAATAGTATAGCTATGGTCGCGTAAGGTAAACTTCTCCCTTCATTTGAGTATGACCTTCCTTCCATCAATTCTCCCCTCCTTCCTATTCTGATTCCCTCTTTGATTACTCATCCTTCCCCTTCTTATCACCTTCTTTATTTGCTTCTTCCATTCAACTTTCCTTTCACTCGCCAGCTTTTCCACCTTGAAGCCCTCATTTCAAACACTTAGACTCCGTTGAAGAATATCCATGCTTGCAACAGCAAGGCTTTCGGGTTGCTCTGGTTTCACCGCAATAATTTGTTTGCACATGTTATACAAACATCATTACCGCCTTTGAACCATTTTTGTGACTCATCGAAAGACTGTCATATTCATTCCGAATTATTCTTTAATTTCACATCACAACAAAAATCCCGTTCTCCTAATCCCACGTCCTTTCTCAGGATCATTCACCAGCTCTCAGCATGAAAATTAAAGTTCCGAAGAGGCAATACTCCATCGATGATCCCCTTCAGAGGATGGAGACACCCATGTTCGATAAGGTTCGATCTATTTGTTCATTCCATTCTGATTAGAGATTCGAAAATTGAAACATATCTCACATACTTATTATCTGGATTTTGATGAACGATGATGATTGTAGAAAGCGAAGAAGATGAAGAAGGGACCATCCTCACCAGGTACAGTTCTCACAATGGCCGGTCTATTCGTTGTTGGCCTTCTTCTTATGATCAGTGGAATGCTCGTTCTCATTGCGGTTAGTATCTATTAGCACTCACGAAGTGAAAGGGAGCGGATAATATTATACTATCTACCGTCAAACTCGTAATGAAATATTGAATATGCGATAACAAATGTAATTCTTGAATTCGTATTTATTGCAGCAACGAGAAACAGCCTTCATCATCACTGGATGCATCTTTCTCGGTCTGGGACTGGCCATGCTTTTCGTATGTGGATTCCTTCAGGTGAACTCCTATTTCGATTTGAATGAGACTGAATCTATCTCTATTTCAGAGGAAGAACGTAGTCAAATACATTCTGGATGTGAATCGAGATCTTTACTTCCTCAATATGAGTGATTCTCATCTATGGAGAGTCATGTTCGATAATAAAACCGATTTGGAACAACAATAAGAATAATTTCTTCCCCTTTATCGTCCCTTGACTCAATTCAGCCATTATTCACTGTTCACTTGTATTTCCTCTTATTCCCGGGTGAATTTCACTGATGAGGGTCATTCCTATTCGACTATAAATCGATAAATATCTTTCTCATGATAAGTGGTGTGAACGGGTTTTTCCTCGAAGAGAGACGAATGAACACAAGAACGGAAAAGGAGGCACACGTATGTTAGTCGTTTTCCTCCTTCGACAAGAATGGATCAGACGGGATACCCTTATGAAATGTGAGTTATCTTGACAGTTTGATCAAGTTGTAAGATATATAGTATTCATCATAACTGAGATACTTTACGATTCATCCAATTCATCATTCCAGTCCGATAATCTATGTGCCTATATTGATAGTCGCGACCATAATTGCACTGGAAATTCTTCTATTCTGCTCCAATCGATTCTGTGATCCAGATAAAACGAAGATTCGTGCAGTTGATGCATTGGAGGTAGATGAAGGAAAGGAGTTTGTCGTGTGATGCTCACCATAATCCCACTGAGTTCGCTGCATATGTGTGAACACGAATAAAGAGTAAATTGATATCTACGAATGACTTACTTGCTATAGATCTGGATGAATGAATAGACCGAGTGTGTAATAATTACATGAAGAATGTCTTGTAATAACACTGTACTACCCTGTAGTGAAAGGACCATTGGCTGGATCCTTCACGGATTGATCTTCCCCGTTAACCCTACTATTACCAATGCCATTCACCCTATTTCTTTCCTTCATTGGCAACACTCTAATCCAACCTTTCATCCAACCCTCTAATCTCAACTTCCTCTTTTAGCGATCTCCAATCATAATCGTTTAACGGGCTCTTCTCTTCAATTCTCAACTGCATTCCATACAAGGGATAAGAGTGATATCTCTCTCTTCTCCATATCAAACGAGTCTTCTCCCTTTCATCCTTCTCCAACTCCTTTCCTGTTTCCTCCCTTTCCTTATCTCGTGGATCGAATTCGATGAACCTTTTATCCGAATGAACTGGAATTACATTGAGTGGAGGCAAGACAATGGGAAATATCCCTCATCTCGATCCCATTCTCCCTTTCATCCTTTCCCTTTTCAATGCCATTCAAAGAGGAGATCAGGTCGAATGCGTTTATTAGGGTGAGTGAACAAATTGCAAATGAATTTGAGAGGATTGAACATGCCCGTAGAAGAAGAGAGGAAGAGAGTAAAAGGAAGAACGACGTTATAATAAGATGAGTCATCGACTTCAACCAATGATCCCCTCCCATACTTCGACTCTTTAACGGCGAGTTCCGTCCTCGAAGAAAACTCCTCCATCGATAGCGCAATACTTGGGGCAGATTCCCTTTCTCCAGCCTGTCCAGCAGGTCCGGGAGGTCCGGGGGGTCCAGCAGCTCCATCGACTCCAGGAGCTCCATCGGGTCCAGGGGCTCCCTTGGGTCCGGGAGGTCCGGGAGGTCCGTCGTTTCCGGGGGCTCCAGGGGCTCCGGGAGGTCCAGGGGGTCCTGAGAAGGATGGAATAAGCATGGATTGTGGAAGTGAAAACTAGAAGAGGTTGGAATATATGCTTACCAGCGTCTCCAGCCTCTCCGGGTGCTCCAGGGGTGAGGGGCTCGCTCTGGGCGGGGGTTCCGGGCTCTCCAGCGGGTCCAGGCTGTCCGGGCTCTCCAGCAGGGCCGGGAGGTCCACGAGGTCCGGGAAGTCCGTTGGGTGCATCGGTTCCGGGGCGTCCTGAAGGAAATTTAGATTGAATTGGAGGATTGTATTGTCTCTTTCTCTCTTATGAATGGAATGGACTATTGGCCTAAATCATAAACGGGATGGGAAGAGTATCAAGATGGAAAGTGAGAAGAGAGAGAAAGACAGTGAAACTTGTTCCGCCTATGGGCAATTTCGAATTCGAGAGTGGGGATGCGACAGGAAGATAAGAATGGTAAGTATCTAGAATGAGTGTAAATGGTCTTACCAGGGGTTCCAGCCTCTCCGGGGTCTCCGGGTGCTCCAGGGGGTCCGGGAGGGCCAGGAGGTCCCTGGGGGCACGGCTTGCAGGGAGGAGGAGTAGTGGGCTCGCAAGGGGCAACGGGCGGCTTTCCAGGGGTACCGGGCTGTCCGGGTGCTCCGGGACGTCCGGGCTTTCCGGGTCTACCGGGGTTACCGGCGGGTCCAGGAGGACCGGGGAGACAGCAACCTTCGCACTGGAGATTGGGAGAGGGGTTGACCTCGGGTCCTCCACCGTATCCAGACTGACGAGTGGTTCTGTTGCGAGGAGCTGCTGCTACAACCTTCATGTGATTGACCTCAGTGAAGATATCCTTGGCTGATCCCTGCAAAGGAGAATAATCAGTGAGAAGAATATCAATTGATCAGACAGTTGGAATAGATAACTAGATCACTAGGTAATGAAGCAGTAAACGATAAGAGAATGAAATGAATAGATGGATAGAATAGACTGTACCTTGCAGAATGAGATTTCGTGGTGCATCTGTCTTCTAACATGGGCGACGTAATTGTAGACCATGGGAAGGGTAAGACGACCGATAGAACGGCAACAATTGAGAAGGTTACTGCTGCATAAGCAACGAATTTGTAGGCCTTCATACGGCCATCTCCTTAGACTCCATCTCAAGAGAAGGAGTAGAAGGAATAGACAGATGAGCAGATGTGCTGATTGAATGAAGGAGGAGCGCTCAATATATACCCCTCGATCACTCCTCCTCCCCTCCCCCTTCACTCTCCTCCCTTTCCGTCATCTCCTCCCATCTCTCCCTCTCCTCTCTCCCTCCTCTCTCCTCCCTCGGATCAACTCAGATCTAGGTCGAATGGTATCCATGATACGGGAATCCATCATCCAACCATGCCATCTTGCAACTATCTGCTAATCTCACTTCAAATCATTAACAGGAGATACGGTATCTACAGAATACGGTAGACATTGTCTGAGTACGGTAGACAGAGTGAAAGTGAGATCTACGTCACACTCTTTCTTCGTTGTCTTTCGTTCGGCAGAATGGGACAAAAAGTGGAAGTGAAAGTATTCGAATGTTGATCATTTCCTTCAATAGCCCTCAATAGCCCTCAATTCACTCCTTTTTTCCTCTGTTTGGAACTCTTCATGGTAATTAGATAGTGGATATCAGCCTGGTCAAGTTCTCTCGAATAGAAGAAAGAAGGGAAAGAAGAAGGAAGAGATAGTGGATAATAGTGGAATGCCAATGTCATTGTGTATTAGTGAGTGAGTGGGAAGGATCTCAATGACTGCTCACCACAGTATAATCATCGCCCCCACTCAATCTATTATTACGAAAGGTGTCTTTACCACCTATTCACTACTCAAGGGATCTTCCTCATTTCCTCTACTTCACCATCCATTACCAACTCGTAACCTAGTCTGCAAACCTATCCTCCTCCTACGCACTCAACAATCCATTTCAATATTCATATAACTTCACTTCCTTCCCCTGTGGTCATCTCATCTCATCATCTTCGTTTTGCCACTTTCTTCGATCTCTTTTTCATAGTATTTTCGGTGAAACGGATGAAAAGGAAGGATTGGAAGGAGATCGACAGCATTTTCTCCGTTTGGCGCTCCGACTTTCGATCTCGATTGTCAAGGATTTGAGCCATTTTGGAGCGAGAGAGAAAGAGAAAGTGATATCCCGACTCGTTTACTACTTGGATCACAGAGATACTGCATTAATCAGTTCGACACCCAATGATAATGATAACAAAGAGACTCCCCCACACACTTCCTGTCGGTTCATCACTTCGTTACTCTTTGATCAACCCTTAATTATTCACCCTATCGTCTGCTCCGAGTATCTGAGATATTGTATGATATATCTATTATTTTTTTCCCTAAAGTATCATACTCTACTTTGAAGAAGTTATTCAATATCTTCCTAAACATAATGCCCCTCGAATGATATCCGTTGTCGGATATTCGTATTTTCTCTTCCAATGAGGGACGTTCCTACCACCTCCATTCACTCAATTATGAAATCAAATCTTCCATCTCGAAACCAACGAAATCCATGACCATCTATACCTTCGTTCTCCCACTCTTCAATACGGATCTGTATCACTCAGTGCAAGGGGGTCTATTTCATTGTCCCTTTCCTTTCCTTCTCCAAGGACTGGAGCATTAACAGTATCGGGAATGTTCTCATAGCCTCATCTCATCCCCCTTCTCTCCCCTCTCTCATTGATGACCATCCCTTCCTTTATCTTCTCAACCGGTCGTATCTGCCTTTGCATATCTCCTTATCTCAATTGAAACTGCGAAGGAACGAGAAGGTTTCTCCCTTTCTCTTTATCAGTTGGCAGGGGGAAAGGGGACAAGTTTAGGACATACTTGTTTAATCATTACTTTATCCTTCCATTCTTTCTCTTCGTTGTTCTTCACTTTGAGAGTGATCGACCTTCTCGAAGTCTTTCCTTTGGGAATACAAATGCATTTATGAATGCGAAGATGAATGAAGTTGTTGCAATGGCATTGCAGATAAGAAGAGTCTGATGAGGGAAGGGATTACAGATGGATGATGCAATGAATTACCTTTCTCAATGCAATGAATTGATCTATTGAAGCAGTGCTTCCACGAGGAAAAGATCACTTATCTGAGAAGAGGAATTGAGATATCGAGACACGATTATGGGTAAAGGGCACGTAAAGAGAGAGAGAATAGACAAGATATTGAATCATCGAGGGGGTGAAGGGGAGAGAGATACCCTTAGGGGTCAAGTGAGGACATGGTCAAGGCTTAATTATTAGTCATCGAGGGAACTACAGTGAATTACTTCGACAGTATCGTAAGAGTTCATCTTCTACTTTGATCCGTAATGATACAGTGATCATACCAGTCCAGTAATGAATGGTGCAGGTCCATCTCCAGTCAGACACATGAGAGTATTCATTATGGAAAGAGCAGCGGCACGACGAGAGGGAGGAATTACCATCTGATGAGGGAATGATAAGGATAGACTGATCGATAACTCAGTGGTTCCATGAGTTTTGACCCTCACCAGATCAAAGTATTGATCAAAACAAAGTTCGATGATAATCATAACTTTCTCTTCGGAATGTTCTAGTTAACGATAGAGTGAATCAAAGTGAAAGTTACCAGTACGATGTCCACATCCAATGGAAAGATTCCTCCTCCGAGAAGAGTACCCAATGAACTCAATGCCTGAAATTATCAATTTATCTGAGAAATAGGTAGATAATTACAATGGCTGAGAACATTTCTACATTAATGAGGAGAAGATAGGCGAAGATGCATGGAGCACTGAGAAGACAGCTGAGACCTGAGAAGAAAGAAAATGGAGAATACTTATTCACAACGAAGAATTTTGCTTTATTCTCAGGCTCCTAAGGAATATAAGTGAGAGGAAGAACTCACCAACTGTCAATGCAGGAGCACGAATCGACTTATTGAAACAGAATTTGCCATCTCTCCAGAACTGAAGAATTGTTGAAGGAATGAGAGATATCTTGACCAACCTCAGCGAAATTGACACAGATAAAAGACCCGAGAATCCCACAACGCAACTGGCAATACTGTGATACCCATCCATCTGCGAAAGGATTGATGAGAGGAGAAAGATCAAAGATCAACTCACTCATCGTATTGAATCCCGTGGTAGATAGAAGTGTCGTAATCTGTACTATTCATGGCATAACTGACTAGAGTTGCACTCCACCAAGAGAAACCAGAGAGATAGAAATTAATGAGAAGAGTGGGAAGACATGAGAGCCAGAAGGATTTACTGATGATATTACAGATTTGAAAATAGGGAACGAAAAGAGAGCTCACACTCTGAAGATTTTGATGACATCTTCCATGACGGAACTCTTTTCATCTTCTTCTACGGAATCCTCAAGACCACCTCGTATTGGTTCCTAGAATGGAATCAATTAGGGATGAAATGGATGACGAACCTCAAGGAAGAAGAAAGAAAGGATTAGAAGGACGAAAGCGATAATGGGACATAATCTCATTGCCCATAGGAAGTAATCTGTATCAGCAAGTGCAGAACCGAAAGCGATTGAAGAAGAACTAAACGGGAGAAGGATGGAATCAGAAAAGAATGAAGAACTGACGCTCCAATAGGAAGAGACATGAAGAAGATCATAAGAGAAAATCCACGACCCGATCCTCAACATGTTCTTTGATCTTTTCTTCAATATTTTCGACCTACCGGAGAAATAATCAGCGAATAGAGATGGTGATAGTGCATTGACTGATGCGATTCCAATGGAAGTGAGAGATCGAACAATGAGAAACAACCAGAACATCTTAATTATTATTAATTAATCAAACCCTGTTTCTTCATTTGTCATTCCTGATACTTACATTTTGCGGAATAAATGAAGATGCGATCATGAATATGATCCAGACTATCGTTGATACGAGAATTATGAGCTTCCTGAAATCGATTTCATAGAACTTCCTTCATTCTCCTTCTTTCAACCTGCTCATTCTATCTCCGATAACTCCTACAATCAACAGACAGATTACATAGAAAGCGACATAAACAGTCTGCAGGATTCCTCCCCAAGTATTCGATATTGAATAATATCCTCCAATCGAGGAAGAATTCCTGTACTCTTATTCCTTCTCTCATTTCATTCTTTCACTTACCAGCAGTAACATAACGATCGAACATTGTGAATAAACTGAGAAGGGTTAAAAGGGCGACAGAAGTAATTCGTCTCCATAATGGAATGGGAGAATCACGAGTCTGAAGAGGAGGAATGGGGCAATAATGAGTATTGTCCATTATAACTGATAAGAGAATCACTCACAATGGGGAGGGAATCAGATTGAGGTTCATCTTCATCATTCCATCGAACAACTAGATCATCCTGTTATCGAGTATTATTCATAGGAATGGATAGATAATAGTCAAACCTCGAGATCGAAAGCATTGTTAGAGACTGCAGTCATAATTGATTGCCTAGACTGATGAAGGGAGAATAGAAGAGGGAGTCATTCTGAGGAGGAGGAAAGGTATCAGTCCAAGGAGTGATAAGAGAGAAGGAACTAGATTATAGATAGACGGCTTGATTGACTTTATCACCACAAAACTGAAATATCCCGACTAAAAAGTTCACGTGGTTTCTTCGAAATGATAAATACGAAGAAGACAGTACAAAAATGAGGAGAATCTATCAGTGCAATGACAAATAAAAGAGGATCGCAAATGTTTTGTCTCTTAGCCTTACCATGAAGAACAAGAGCGATCGAAACAGTTTCATTGGAAAGAAAGTGTCGTTTCCCCCAATATTCACAGTGAATCATCAACTTTTTCCGCTTTCATGAAATTGATTGTGAGCGATTTGCACGATTCAAAAATATCACAATACAACATGAAACAAAAGCAAGTGAATGATAATTTGACGTCCGTTCCACTTTGAAATGGATAGAAAGAAGAGTGAAAGTGAGAAAGGACGATAATCAAAACAAGAGAGAGACGAAGGTTTATCGAGAGAAAGAACAATTGAGTGGAGAAGACCCGTGGATAGAAGCAAAGCCGATTTACACATTATTTACAGCGATGAAGGGAGAGAATTATTAAAGGAGTGTTGTATCGAGAGTTGCCTTTCTACTGAGAAGTCCTCTTTCTACAATACTCGCCCTTCTATTGAGTGCTCCTTTGAGAAGTGGAGCATCTTCATCAGATGTAATACTCAACATATCGTCGTCTTGTGATGCAGCGAGATCAGATGGATAAAAGACTGTCGCTGTTCCATAAAGAGCTGCTGAGATGAAATTGCAGCCGAGGAGATGTACAGAGCCTGAGGTGAACAGAATCTGGGTTACCAAAAAATAAAAAATACTCACATAGACGAATGCGTTGTATCGCTCATTGGATCAGTGGCCTCTCCACGGAAGACATCCGATAACTGTAAATTATCCCGCATTTTTTCAGAAGTGATCAGCACAAACTGTCGAACAATAGAAAATACTCACGGATCCGACGATCAAAGAAGAGGGAGAATCGGCCAGACCGACGAATAAATTATAGATGGCCATTGCTGCTGCACGATTCCATTTGGGAGATACGTCCTGAGAATAATAGTTATGAGAAAAACAGGATAGAATTGGAATAAAAAAAAGAGAATTGGAATTGAATAATTGTAAGTGTTTGGCTACAAACGCATTCACTATGGTCAATTAACGAATATTTTAAATATAATAGTGAGTTCTTTCAGAATGAAGAGTAAAGAGACTTACAAGTACGATCTGCGTAGTCAATGGAGCTGCACCTCCAGTGAAAAGAGAATTGAAGAACATGCATGCCTGAAGATGTGAATAAATGACGGATGGGATTGCAGGAGATAGAAGCAATACAACTCACCAAATATACAGGATACGCTCGTACGAACATAGTGATTGCAGTGGCAGAAATGAGTGAGTAGATGATCGTGGAGAGAGTGACGAAAAGAGGAATCGCACGTGAGAAGGGACGACCAGAACAGAGATTCTTCCCTTGTTGCCACGACTGAGAAGAGAAGGTGAATGTAGGAATGGATTAGGTTAGATGTACCTCCGCAATCCACATGGAAAGAGGCATTCCAATTAGAAGAGCAGTGAATCCAAGGAGGAGAGTGATCAACATTACTCTGTAAGAAAATGGATGATCATCAGTGCTGAATGATGAAAAAGAATGAGTTAACTGACACAGGGAAGGGGAGATTGAAGTAGAATGAAGATCCATTGGCCATGTATCCATAGAGGAGAATAGTGGGCATCCAGAAGGACATTGCACGTTGATACAGATTAGAGAACGTCGAACCAAAGACGAGAAGTGCGTACGTCTTCCTGTAAGGATGAAGGTATGCCATCACACGACTCGATCGAAAATTAAATATGTTCTTACACTGAAAGAAGTGATTTGATATCTCGATGAATCCTAGTGAGACCATCGATGATTTATTGACGTTGAGGATTGGCTCGTGTTTCTGAATTATGTTTGCTTTAGAATTGTAGTACGAATTGTCTTGAACCAATCAAATAATGTAAACTTACGGGCATAGTGAATACGAGTGCAATCGTCACTGGAAGAACGACAGAGGGAGAAATTAGCATTGCGGCGTGCCATGAATAACCAGATGTGAGGAACCATGATGAGATCGACATAGCGAGAAGACTGAAATAAGAGCGTGAGTCCCTCAGAAGAATGGATACGTATTTCAGAGAAACAAGAAATTATAATTATCAGTATTTATGGCATTTGAAAATCAAATTCCTTCCTACCTTCCAATTAGAGGGGCGATCGAGAGTGCCATGAGACAGTACCCACGAGCACGGCCTAATGAGAAAAGTTGAGGGAAGGATGAAATTCACGAAGGGAACCTTGGAATATATCAGATACGATAACAGGTCCGAGTGAGCAAACGACTGCATACGCAAAGGCTGAGATCGTACGGAGAAGAAGATACGCCTGAAGAATATTGATCTTTTCCTTTTATCAGTTTTGATCCCATAGAATCTCAGATGAAAATTCCTCGAAGACAAAAAAGCTTCGTTATCTTCATGACCCGAGGGTAAGTGCGATTCTTTGTGTGCAAATCGTGCATTGATCTCTCTATCGATAAGAATAATATCGGAATTCCCTCTATTTTCTTCATTTACTCACCCAGAACATTCCTTTTCCAACGACGAGTGAAAGAAAGACGAGAACGAACCAGATTGAAACTGCCATGATTACTAATCGTCTGAACAATTATTGTTATTTCAGACACAGACAATTTCAAGCGTACTTCCTCTCTATCCGATCTCCAATCATTCCCACTGAAATGAAGAAGAGTGCTGAAGAAATCGCTTGGAATGTTTGAAGAAGCGCTGTTGTTGAATCATTGATGTCGAAATATTGTTGTAATGAAAGGAGAACTCCTGGAAAAGAAGTTCGTTGTAATTATTCGTTTCATTGCATTGTACCATCAATAGCCATTCGATCATAAACGAGGAAGAATGTCAAAGTAGTCACGAGAACAGCCACGATCACTCGACGAGTCATCGATAACTGAATTATTGATCACACTCTTCATCAGGGCTTTCGTTTTTGAAAACGTGATGATTCCATCACTCGCACTCTCGTCACTAATCCAAGTGATCGGCTGTTAGGAAAATGGCGGGAACGAACAAATCAGCTGATTGCGCAAAAAAAAACCTCTTTGTAGACGAAATTGATCTCTTCATCTTCAGTAACGCCGCTTTTGTTCTCGGAGAATGAAGGTCTGTTGTGTAAATGGTTCAAGTATTTTTTATTCCCTAAATTATTCCCCATATTCGTCCACTCGTACATATCGAGTCCAGAAAACGATAAATAGGCTGCTAAACAAAATAATAGTTGAATAAAAAAAAGTACTCACTCGAATTGGACCATGCTTCTCCTCTTCGTTCGTCTCTCCCATATGCTTATCACTCGTCATCCCCTTATCTCCCTTCCACCTCCTCTCCCTCCCCTCCTCTCTCCTCTCTCTCTTCTTCTCCTCTTGAATAAGGTCGTAACCCTTCTGTGTCTTTGTTGCACACGTGAGAAAGAATCAGAGAAAGAAAGAAGCACGAGATCAATTTGATCGATGATGAAACAATCAGATAAAGAAGATACTCCTCCGGATGCTCATGTAGTCATACAAGTCTGTGTTTGTTGTTCATCAATACCAATCTCCTTTCCGGTAACTCGTTAATCTATTCTGGTCTGGTCATAAAAAGGCTCATAACTTGTGCACTGTCTATCTCGACTGATTCGTGCATAATTTGTCCATGAAAATTTGACCCTCTCCCTCCTCCCTTGCGAACTCTCCTTATCTCATTCTAATGAAAATGTCGTCATCTTTCCTTTCCAAACACGATTTACGATGGGAAAAGAAGTCAACACTTCTATTTCAATGTGTCTGTCATCGTAGAAAGAAGGGCTTCAATCGAATATTGTCCTTTCGGAGAGTTGTACTTCCATTGTTCGCATATATATTTGTTCGTTCAATGTGTATATCTAGTATTTATTGTCGTATGTACATCAATTTCGTTTCATCAGTGCAAGGGTAAATTATTTGACGTCTTCATACTCTTCTCTCTTCTTTCCTTCCAGTGAATCTCTTGGGAAGAAAATAGCTGAGATGAACATAAAGAGAGAAGTGAAGACAGCGATTCCGATTGAGAAATAGAGAGCCTGTGTGTGGTCACTGATTGGATTGGCTCTAATTGGACAAAGTTACCGTGGACAGTGCATTCCACCTCGATTCATCATCATCCGCTCCGTTTCTGATAGCATCAGAAATCTAGAAATGAAGCGATTAATCGGTTATGGATAGATAACTAGCCGGGCTACGCCCGGCTAGACCCTGCGGGTGGCAAGCAGCCTACGGCTGCAATGTCGCCGGGTTGTGATAGTCTTCTGCGAGCGCTTCGCAACGCCGGGTTATGTGTGTAGTTTCATCCCAGTCGTGTGCCTACGCTTGCAAAAGGCTCGTGGGGACTGAACTACGTTTGGGCTAGTGGACTACATTGGAAGATAAAACATTCACAGTCGCGGACCGAGTTGGCATCGTCCCTGGCGAAAGGCTCGTGGGGCCTCGGGCGATCCGAAAAAAGATGGGATGGGCCCACTGCGTGGCCCCATCCCATCTTTTTTCGGCTCGCCCTCGGCCCCACGAGCCTTCCGCCAGGGACTCGCAGGCTCGCTGCGCTCGCTAGCTAATGTCGCCGGGTCTGACCCGTCGAACCGATTAGGGTTCTGTATTAGTGATACGGTATCGATTTATGACAAAAGTTATAAATCTGACCCAGTGAACTAAGTTTGACCTAGTCGACAACTTTGGTGCATGGTAATAGTGGTACGGTATCGATTTATGACAAAAGTCATAAATCTGACCCAGTGAACTAAGTTTGACCTAGTCGACAACGTTGGTGCATAGTAATTGTGGTACGGTATCGATTTATGACAAAAGTCATAAATCTGACTCACCGAACTAAATCTGACCCGCCGAACCTTTTAGAATACTGTAATCGGGTTACGGTATCGATTTATGACGAAAGTCATAAATCTGACCCAGTAAACTAAATCTGACCCAGCGAACCTTTTGGGACACTGTAATTGGGTTACGGTATCGATTGATGACGTAATAATAAAAATGAAAAAAAATATATTTGATTTGGTTGAGTTTCCGGCGAAAACGGCGCAAAAAACGGTTTATTTCATCATTATTACGCAATATTGCATAGTGATGACGAAATCAATTATCGATTTTTGAAACTTTTGGTTACGAGTAGTTTGGTGCCAAGCACGATAGATTTGGTTAAGTTTCCGGCGAGAACGGCGCGAAAAACGGGTTTTTAAGCTATTTCGTCATATTGCATAGTGATGATGAAATTGATTTTTGATTTTTTCGGATCATCGCTACAAGACTTTTGCTGAAGGACTTAGGCTTGGAAACGGGCGAAAAGGGCGATTTTGGGCGATTTCCGGAGCGTGACATACATACATACCCACATACATACCCACGGACGGACAGACAGACACAAAAAAATTATAGTCTCTTAGTAACTGACAGCTCCAATAATAGCGGGAGCAGGGGCATCTCCCGTTGCAGATTGAATGAGATAGAGAAGAGCACAGGCTGATCCACGTTGGAGAGGAGGGACTACACTCTGAAAGGGGAGGAGATCTGAGTCGTTCTTCTAATGAAGTCGTACCAGAATGGTCTCCAGTGCAAGAGGAATCATCGCTGCATTGCATATCCCAGTAAGAATTGCTCCCGTCTACAATTATTCGTACCATTTTCAATCTCGTTCTGATAACTAACCATGGACAGATACACATCATGTCCTGTTCCCCACACATAGAGGAAAGTGCAGGGTACTCCGATAGCTGAGAGAATGGCTGCAGTGAGTGAAGAAGAACGAGGAGATGGAGGAGAGAAACAACAGAAGGGAAACACACCATCTCGCCATCTCTTCAATCGTTTTTCAGTAATTTTTAAAATATTATAAGATTAATCTTAAACAATTGAATACAATAAGGTAAACAATTGCAGGGGCGATTACAAGACCAGTAATGATTCCAGCAACGGAGATAATTGATTGCATTCTGATGAGAAAGGGCTAGAGATGAAAGGGGAAGAAAGCGGCCTACTCAGGAAGAGTAACTCCATGCCAAGCATTCGTTCCATTCGTAACCGCCATTCCATTCTGCATTAGAGTTGTCTGCCACCTAATTTGAAGCGATTGAACATGAAGAAACGAAGAAATCTGACCAAGAGTTCGCTCGATTAACAAAATTGAAGCACACAAGAGCTCCAGTGGCGAACCAGTATGTTTTACTGAACAGTTCATTAGTCAATTTAATTATTTATTCTCACTTACATCGGCAGAATCACTTTGATGTTCTCCAGGAAACTAGATGACTCTTGGCTGAGGCCCGTTCCGGTTTTCTCTTCCATCTCTCCTCTAGTGGGCTCCTGAAAATTAATAAATGTTGACGATTAATGACGTTCCTATTCTTACTTTGAGGAATATCGTTGAGAGTATCATGACGGGCAATCCAAAAATGGGTACGATTCTAAGGGACCATTGCCAATCTGCTTGAATCTGTATGAATATCGTTCCAACGACGAGACCGATGGAGCTGGAACAAAGAAAATGCAAAATCCGTCTTCATATTCACCTTTCGAACACTAGCGTTTGAAGAACTTACATTCCAACAGAAATGAACATGTAGAAAATTGTAAGGGCGTATGATCGTGGTTTTCCTGAAGAACAAGAATATTTCGAGTTGCAAAGGAACAACTTACCAACGAAGAAATCAGAGATCATAGTGGGAGCGATGATTATTATGGTGGAATCAGCGATGGCTGAGAGAGATCGAAGAGCAAGAAAGAGAAAGAACATCTGAAGACTATTAGAAGTCAAAAGAAGTTTGAGATTTCCCTCACATTGGAAGGTATGAATGAAGAGGCGGCAACGAATATCAACCATATCCATCCAGTGAGAAGAACGAAAAAACGACGATTAAATCGATCACCGAGATATATGAGAAGAATGGACATTGCAATGTAGACTACAGTGAAGAATGTTTGAAGAAGTCCCGCTGTTGAGTCAGAAATGGAATAGTAATCTTCGATTGATCGAAGTACTCCTGGAAACACAGGAGAGATTTGATTTGTTGTTATTGAACGAGTTATGAACACAGGAGATAATCCAATTGAACGTACTTACCAGCAGTTGAGTATCGATCGTTGCCATATTGATAAGACTGAGTAGAAGTAGAGAAGTAACTCTCTCACAAGTGGAAATCATCTTCAATGGAGAATACACTGGCTGAGCCATCTCTTCTCTTCTCACTTCATTTCTGTTCAACCCTTTTTTTATATCTCTGTCTATCTACTTGTCATTCAAGATAAGCCGTTTATGCGCCAGACACAGACAAGTTCATTCGAATGAAACATTCACACGAATTCATTCAACGTCGTATAGAATCGGCTTAGCTTCTATATCACCATCAATAAGTAATGATTGAGTTTCTTCCTGAAATTGAATGTTTGGATGACATCCAGTGGATATCTTACCTCTTTTCTCTTTACGTCTTCTGGATAACTCCAAGCTGCGAGGAAGAGAAAAATTACACCAAAACAGGAGAAGCAAGCGAGAATGAGAAGAGACTGAACGAAAAGCTATGGTTTTTGAGGATGAATGTTATCTTACACTTTGCAATGAAAAGAATACAGCTGCTGAATCTGTCGACCCACCTCCGAATATATCAGATAACTGTAATTGTATTCATGGAACAACTACACTGATTAGCATCGTAAGTTCTTCTATCCATTCTCTGTGCTGACCTGTCCTACAATCCATGGTCCGGGTGCATCTCCCGTTACACTCATAACAAGATTGAAGAGTGCAGATGCCATTGCTCGATCAGACGGAGAGATCACATTCTGATTGATGAAGATTTGAACAGATTCAAGGTTCTTACGATACCAAAATAGCTTCAGTCAGCAGCGGAAACGTCCCTCCCATCACTGTAGGAGCGACGAAGTTTGCACCCTAAAAGTTATGTACTTTCCTGTACAATTTGTCCTGATAAGAAAGCAAATAACACATCAATGAAGAGACTAGAAATGGCACACCATGTAGACGTAGAGATTGGTTGAAATGGATTGAAGGGAGATAATTGAGAGGGGAATGGCGAATAGAGTGCCCAGTGATGCAACGAGAAGTGAAGCACGAGATCGACCTATTGAGAGACATCGACCGAGTGACCATGACTGAAAGGAATAAGAGAGATCAAAGATCATCGAGGAGACGTACCTCAGCTATGAATACTCCAGAGATAGTGCCTACGAGACCAGCTACAATTGCGATGACGGAACATAATGTTTGCATTCTACAACTCATCGTTTATATAGAGAGTTGAAGAAAGACCAACGTCGCAAATGAGATTCCATGATAGATTGACTCGTCGTAATTTGTGTATTTCATTGCATTCAGTAAGAGGGTTGAACCCCACCTAAAAAAATTGGCGTTTTCATTATTAGTATTACTTACCAAGCAACTGCTCTTCCATAGAGATTCAGGAATGAAGCGCCCATTATGCAGAAAAGGAAAGTGCGTCTGAAATGTAGACGCATACTCTGCATCTCAAGCTCTTTAATTCTCACACGGAGAGAACTCCTTTGAGATCATCCCAATGACTCGTTTCCTTCAGAATTCTTCCCTCTGTATCCATCGATCCACGCATAGGTTCCTACAGAATATCTCACTTGTTCTACCGGACTACCGTACCTCAATCAAATACGCCGATCCAATGAGCAGTGGCAATCCAATCACTGGCGCCCCTCTCAATGCCCATTACCATTCAATTGAAGAATCGGTTATTATCGATCCGATTATCATTCCGATTGATCTGCAATTTATACGTCATATCTGCCGTCAATGATTTCATACATTCCAAGCGGAATCGAAGTGAAGAAGAGCATAATAGTGTATCCTCTCTCCTTTTCTGAATGGATGAATCATTGAGACATAAGGTACAGAGAATCCTTTACTCTTCACATTTTGTCTACATGTTATGCACTGATTCTCCGTCAGAAGTTCCTTTCATCTCACTATACTCTGTGCCATTCCCATAGTGTGCCATGTTTGTGATAGTTACTAACTGATATTCTTATCATTGAGTAGAAATGTTCGTTTCGAACCTTTGAAGTAATCAGCGAATAGAGCGGGAGCAATCACTTTCACTGCAGCATCTCCCATTGCAGCGAGAGAACGAAGGAGAAGGAATAACCAGAAGGACTGAATGGAGAGGAGGGAAGGAAAGAAAGAGGGACTGACCTCTTGAGGAACGAATGATGATGCAGATACAACGAAGAACCATAAAGTGAATGAGAGAAGAAGGAGATATTTCCGATTCGAATGATCGCCTAACCATCCAATGACCATAAGAGTGAAGATGTAACTGAAGGATCATGATCAAATATTTCCGATATAATATTTGTGAAATGGAATTACTTCCATCGCTTCATGTTTGATTGTATGATAAAATGGTAATTTTTTTTCGCTACTAATGAACGCACACAATAATGAAGACAGTTTGTATCATTCCACCGGTTGCATCCGATATACCGTAGAATGAGATGATTGGACAGAGAACTCCTGTAATGAAAGAATAGACTACGGCAGCGATCGGATACGGTAGATACCCGCTGTAACGTATCGATCCCAGCAAGTTAGTGTATTGATGAGACAAATGAGTGCTACGGATGTTATTCTGGATGGAAGAGAAGGAGGAGAGAATAAGATCGGCGAATCTTCCAGTGATCCATACGAATGAAAACTGATTTGAGAATAGGATCGGTATTTTTGTCTAGGTTTTATTTTTTATGTGGATATTCCCCTAGATATGAGTCTCAATCTAGACATTTCAGTCATCCATTGAGTAAATATTCCGCGGAAGACTCATAAAATGAATAGTTTACCTCTTAGTAGAATGGGAGACCTCCATTGGTCGTTAGAATGTGAATAGTCCTTCTGAATGGGTGATTACTCCTTCCCTTGATAGCCCTCTCCCCCTCCTTCCTCTCACTTCCATTCTGTTTTCTCTCTACTAGAATCAATTGACTTGTTGTTGTCTATCTTTCTCTGGTGTCTCTTCAATCTCAATACTCTCTCGCCTCTTCCCTTCCCTCTTCCTTCAATCTCTCTCGCTGATCCTTTCCCTTCTCCTCTCTTATCTCATCTCTCTATCAGTCTTCACACTTTTCAATCACAGCTTCTTTCCTTCGTACACTTTTTATCGTGATTCTGTCAATTCCTTCCATTCTTCTTCCTTCTCTCTATCTCTCTCTTCTTATCTTCCATCTGTTCTCTATTTCGTACTCTGTTCACTCATTCAATTCCTTCACTTCAGATGTCCTCACATTCAGACGATTCTCCTATCGAATTCATCGACATCACCAATGATGAGGGTATCTTTTATTCTTCTTCTACTAATATTCGCTATTCCCCCATCATAAGTGTAGTATGTATATTGCACTCTTTGTCGTGGTTGATTCATTCTGTTTTTAAAGTCTGGCAACCCTAAACCTTTAGTGCAAACCTCGTCCTTACTGATATGGACGGGAATAGATAGGTATTCCATGGTGAACTGATGGTGAACTGTGCTCAGTTCATAATCATTACTTAGTTAATAATTTCTCCTCCCCTCATTCAACTTCACCCATATGAATTCGTTTCTGATCAGGTCTTCGTGCCCGTGTTCTCACATGGGGAGCCACTCTCGTCTCTCTCTGGTTCAAAGACAAAAATGGAAGGGAACACGATTGTGTACTTGGATACGATACTATCGATGGTGAGGAGGGAATCGGGATAAGAGATGGGGACTCCTCGAGGATACTTGACTGTAATCTTGACTGACAGTGAGCACCCTCGATCCCTAGATTTATTTCCTGATATTTGATAGGCAGTGAAATTCGGTGAATACACCGATAAAAGAAGTAGACAACGGAAGAAGGGAATTGTCAATGTGCATCTTTACAATTTGAAGTGCGTAAAGTATTTTTATGCTTTCAGAATACAAATCAGATGGAGTACAGATGGGAAAGACAATCGGAAGAGTTTCGAATCGAATTAAGAATGGTGAATTCGAAGTAAATGAGGAGAAGATTCAAGTAGAGAAGAATGAAGGGAACAACCATCTTCATGGAGGCCCCAAAGGATGTAGTCAGGTATGAACAGCTCTAGAGGGAGGGGGGGGGTGGTTATATGAAGGTGATAGACTCGAAGGGCATTTGTCTAAGTGTATCTAGAGAGTCGCAAAGAGATGATTCATTAGATGAGCGCTCAAATGTTCATTATTTGCTTCCGTCTGATGAGCGACATAACAAAGCATGTGAGACAGTCAAACTATGTAAATTTTTGGAAATGATTTGAAAACTGATAATTTTGCAGCGAAACTGGTCGATTCATCGTCGTGCTACCAATTCGGTCACTTTCCTCATCACTCAGACACACGAATTGGATGGATATCCGGGAGATGCAAATATGAAGGTTATCTCATCTATTTCATTCCATAGTTTGTCGATTCTCTAAATATCGAAGAGTCATGAACTTCATTCTGTTTTCCATGGATGTTTTTTTATCTTCAAATGTTTTGCATTGCAGTGTACATACACAGTGAATGATCTGAATCAGTTAGTGGTCGAACATTGGGCCGAGACTACCGTACCCTGTCCCATTGCAATGACCAATCACGCATACTGGAATCTCGATAATGATTCGGTGAGTGAGGGGAAGGGATTGATCTTTGATCTCTCTCATTCATTCAGACAACGTGTCTCGATCATCATCTCTTCGTTCGTGCTCATTATTATCTTCCTGTCGATGATGAGAAGTGTCCCAATGGTATCGTTTCATTATTTTATTTCTCCTATTTGATGGATGGAAAGAGAAGGAGATGGGATAGATTGTGTATTGTTTCTCTGATGTTTTCTCCTTCTTCAGGCGATACGAAGCCAGTATTCGGTACATCGTACAATTTCAATAAGATGCGTCGAATTGGTCCATCTCCTCCTATCGATCACGATCTCATTCTTACTGATCATGAGAAGACCAAAATCGTTCTCGCGTATGTTACTTCTTTTTTCATATCTTCGGATTCCCCCCAAACATACGATTTTCGAGATATCATGAAGTTCTTCTTCATCTCGTTGACTAATTATGAAATCGATAATGGTCAAATTCGTAATCTCGATCTGTTCAGACTTGAGAATCCAACGACGGGAATTCGAATGACGATGAGGACAACATATCCTTCCATTCACATCTACAGTGCAGAACAATTCGATGGATCTATTATTGTGAGTCTGACAGATCAGAGGAATGAGCAGAGTAGAGTGTACCCCCTCGTCTCTCTCGAAAATTCAACCCTATGATCTCTTAAAATCTCGAGGCGATAAAACGCCGCTTTTCCACTGCATCTCTCATCTTCGCACGCGTTTCTCTGATGGGAGAAAGATATGAGCTGTTTATTCATTGAAGAAGCTATTTACCCACCTGCAAAGATGATTATCATGTGAATGGATATGTGCATCTGTAGCTAGTAGGAAATGACGAGGGAAAAGATTTTTCCGTTTCCGTCTCTCTAAAAATAGAAATAGTTAGTTTGACGTTGTGTAATTGCAGGGAAAAGGCGGTCGTTCGTATCCGGAATCAGCTGGAATTGCCATCGAACCACAGCAGTATACTTCAGCTGTACACTTCGTGAGTCCCCTTCCCTCCTTCTCCCTTCTAATTCTTTCTCTTCCAGGATTGGTTCCCTCCTGTGATCGTTGATCCATCGACTCCCTACGAACAAGAGATCATCTACTCTTTCCAGCATATTCAACCTAAACTCATCGCTTGATTCCCCTATCGTTTGTCTCCCTTACGGGTACGGTAGCAGATTTCCCTCTTGTTTAATCGATTATCTCCCTTCACGGGTACGGTAGCCGATCTCTGTATTGCTTGTCTTAGACTTTTCATGATTGTTCATTCATCTAATCTGTTCATATCTTTCCTACCATGTATCATTCCATTGTTTGCACTGTAAATTGAGTGTCTTCCCCATTCCATCCCTTTCCTTCTTTTAATAGATCACAGTCCGCTTCTCTCTATCACTCATACATAAATCGTTTCTCGTGTTTCTTATCACCTCGTTGATTCTCAGGATGAAGAAGGGGTGAAAGGTTCTCTAACTTTGTGTGACCAGTGAAACAGAAAAGAGGCGGAGTGAAGGGTGGAGAAGGGGAGGAGAAGAAGAGAAGGGAGGAGGAGGGATGAGAGAAGACTAGAGATAGTGGATAGAGCAACGGAACAAATGTGTAGACTACGGATGTGATCCCTCCCCCTCTTCATTCATTCCTTCGTTCATTCCTCGTGTGAGATGCACAATTACAAGGCAGTTATCTTTGATTATGGAGGAGTGCTCATGTCGTATTGTAAGGAGGTCCCTGCATGGACAAGTAAGTGACTTCATCCTTTTCGTATCCATGGGAAGACTTCCATCCCTACTTGACATCCTCATCATCTTTCCTTTCGTTGAGCAAAGACTCAATTGAAATATTAGGCTATTTTTCAGTTCATATTCATTTTATAACTATTCTTCTTGCAGAATTCGAAGAGATGTATAACATCCGTAAGGGAGACATTCAGAAGACTCTTTTCTCCATCTTCAAAGACCATCCTGAACTCGATAGGTAAGAAAATGATCAAATGATTCTCTGATTTGACTGTGATTCAATTGTGACTAGTGTATGCGGAAGAGCTTAGAGAAGGAATGATCTTTTGATGTTGAGATGAAAAGAGCATTGAGATCACTCCTTCTAATCAATTGAATCGTACGTGATCATGGTTGAATAATATTTCTTATTTGAGATTGCTCTTCCAAGGACATGTGACTGCAGAGGATATCGAAGAGGACTTCCTACCCACATATCTCGAGAGAAAAGTGAGACAGAACCTTAGATTCTTGAACATTCCTGCATTTCTTCTTCGAAACGATAATTATTTTGGTGATCGCCTACATGTGAATTCATACTAGAGATAGAATGGGATTGCCCATAGTGGAAGTGATGTATCCCATCTCTCTCTCTCTTCTCTTCTCTCTCGAAGAGGGGATAATATGTGATCTCTCGATCTTCACTCTCATCATTCACAGATTGGTGTGGATCTTCCTCGTCCCTTTCCCGTTCTCAATCTATGGATGGGACCTGGATCAAAGATTCCATTCGTAAGTAATCTGATAAGATATAAACTATAGGGATCTAATCAACATGTCTACATCAATAGAATGTACTCAGTCTGTACTCCCTCTCTCTAGTTTCGATGCTTTCCCCACTCTACTTTTTCTCTCCTTATTTTCGTTCTTTTCTATTGACGTCGGCGTTGAAAATAAGGGTGATTCGTATCCATTTCAGAATGAAAACATGATGAGAGTAGTGAAGAATCTGAAGAGTCGAGGAATGCACACGAGTATTCTCACGAATAATTACAAGATGGACAAGTAAGTGAATGACGATAGGGAGGGAGGGAAGGGGAGGAAGGGAGTGGTTTCTGTGGACTCGTGGTTGGTCTATTGGAGGGGGCATTGACTCCCCTTGCCCTCCTCCCTTCGACCATTCAACCATCGTCAAGTCTTCTGAGTGTTCTCTACTCTCTCTATTTCTCTAGTGTTTCCATGCTCAATCTAATGGGTGCACACCCCATTCCGGGAAGGGGAATGAGTAGGCAGTTGAAGAGTCTCATCGAGTATTCCAATCACAGAATCAACATCATCTCTAATTCCAGGAAAGGCCTCAAAGTGAGAACTCCCGTTGACAAGAAATTATTCGATCTTATCGTTGAGAGCACTGTGGAGGGAAAGATGAAGCCTGATATCGAGATATATGAGGTATTCATTATCACTCATTATCAATAGAGAGAGGAGTAGGGGGAATAGTCCATTTCGAAATGACCATTGGCCGTTGCATTTTGTGAGTTGGGGTCATTCTCCGTCCGTTGTGCGACATCTGTGGCTATCATGTATCCCCTTGTTTCCCTGACCCCTCGAGTCTCGATTGAATGGCCCGATGCTCATTGTTAGTCTCCTCTCTCAACGATAAAATGAAGTCTTTCGTTCCGATGAATGACGAGTAATCACGAGGGCACGTACACAACATAGAATCCATTTCATTAATTAATTCAGATCATTCAATCTCGTATTCCTTCGTCCATTTCTCCATGTGAATGCATCTTCCTTGATGATAACAAGGATAATATCAGAGCAGCTCAAGATTTCGGATGGACTGCCATTCTGGTCAGTTCTCATACCGTACTCCTCTCCATTCTCAAACATACAGTAACCAATTCTCTCTTCAGGTGGATCCTCACAATATCGATCAATCGATAATTGATCTGGAGAGACTTCTCAAGATGGATCTTAGTCATTAGATTCTTCCTTATAATAGTGTGATAGTCATGCTCGAGCTTTATCCCTTCCATTCCATGATTCGATTTAATTGACGTCATCGCAGGTCTCACTTCTAACACAAAAGTGTACGATATCATAAAAGCGGCAGCCTCTCTCTTAGCCCAGTAGTGAACATTCCGTGTATTGTCATATCACATTTACTTATTGATTACTCGTATTAATTCCGATCTTTCACTGGTCATTCAACTGACACGCTTAGTGCAATGCATAAATGATATACAAACAAAATGGAAGCGAGTTATCAACACGTAAGATGGATTTATATGAAATGTTAATGAATATGAGTTATCTACAATGGTTAGCATATAAACTACATTAATGGGTCTTTACATGCCCTCTCACTCTTGAGATGTCTTCGTAGATGCCATGCTGAAGGAAATGAAGAGGAACACGAAGGACATGGAAAGGGACGAACCGCCTCGTGAACTACTCTGCAATATAATTCATATTATCAACTTAATTTACCCTCTGCAGATTATTCAGATAACTTTCATCAACGAATGGTTCATAAAGTCACTTATGGTGTCTGATCAATTTGTCTTTCCTCGTGAATACTTTCCTACATAGTTCACATTGGAATCGATGATTCTTCTCTCGATGGATCGAATCGTGATGAGTGAGGAAAGAATAAAGGGAAGGAAGGACAGAGAAGCACAAAGGACACTCGATTCTGAAATGTTCGCTCTTTTTTTACAGTGTTCGAGTGGATATCCAGCATCTTAACTTGCGAGAAGATGATCATTTCAATTAAGAGTGATTGAATCCGATATAAAAAGATAGATCCTAATTTTTGAATGATCATCCGGAATTTCAAACTCCATTCTCGGACCAAGGGGTATTCCCAACCATCAAAACACATATGGATGTAAAAACACGGCAATCATCATTAAACATTGTCATCGTTCCTTCGATCTCTAACATTTCATAATGAATGGATAACTAACTCTTGTGGTTCAGCATGGTTTCTCATTCGATGTCTATCCAGATTGAATTTGCTACTAGTCGAATAATCACACATCTCACACGAATAATCAATCTCTTTCTCTTTCTTCGACCATTCGTGACCACTCGATCGACCGTGTCTGCAATTCATCATCATTATCATCCTTTCTTCTCCCATTCATAATTCCAGACCGACTTGACCCTATAGAGGGGAATCAATGAACTTGATGATCTTCATCACTACAAAATATTTCATTCGTCTCTCGATAGCACGAATTCTTTATCCCCCATCTGCTCCGTTGATCATATTGGCAATGATCAGTATCCCTCCTATAATTTGATCTTCTCAATCGGATTTGAATGATCCGTTCGCAGATAAATCGAGAGATCGACCTCATCTTCCCATTCATGGAAACAAGATGGCACGTGGGATGGAAGAGAGAGAGAGGGGAGATGATCCCTTGTTATAGTGTTCCTTCTCTCTTTGAGTACACAATAGAAGAGAGGGAGATATCACAGTAATCCATTGAGCACCCAATCGAATCGACCCACATCAGGTACGATAAGAGGAGGCTAATATGTAAAGTGCACTGTGTCTAGACTGGAGAAGTCCCTCCTCTCTTTATTGACTTGTACCTACGAGAGGATTGGAAGAAGAATAGATCGACATCATTTGGGATGAGAAGATCATAGGAAAACGAGAGGTCATCAAAACAATCTATGCACTAGAAGGCCCAATAATAAACAAGATGCCCACAATTCCAATTCAAACCTGAAATAAAAGTAATGATCTCACCTCCAAAGTGTCTTCCTACATGGAGCGACAAAATTACATTCAGCACACTTCCATTCTTTCTTCTTCTCATCTCCTACTTTATCATCGTCATTCTCATCCCTTTCTACGTGAGAAGACTGCATGTGAGATCTGCATTAAAACAATTAAATTAGAAAATTTCAATGACATCAACACTAGATCAAATAGTAAAGTGCTCACAAATAAGCATCAAAAGAGTCGACATCAATTCCACAAATAACACATCCAATCAAATCGACTTCTCCTTCAATTCCGTCATCCGATAGAAATAATCGATCACTGAAATAGTTAACGCAATAATACCCGATTAAAGGATCTAATAAGTTTAAATATTGAGCAAGTATCTAAGAAATAAGTTACATACAGTCTCAGTCTCTTCTCCTCACTCGCTCCATCTTTAACCTCTTCTTTTCTATCTATCAAACGTTTTCTTCTATCTTCCTCTGTCCAACTTCGACTAGTTGAGGGAACCTACAATAAATTAATAAATTGAAGAAACCATGTTATTCGCTCACCGCACTTTCTTCATAGTTGTTATCCTTCCAATAATTGAGAAGTGACATCGTCCCCCCTTCCCCTCCTTCTCCATCTTCTTCTTCTAACAAATTATCAGAATATTCGTACATTTCTTCAGCCGCATCATAAGGAGATGAATCCCTGTAGAGAACGATCTATTTCATTCGATATGGTCTTCATAATCACTCACATCATAGAGGGATCAAATGATGTGGAAGGACCATCCCATTGGCCATATTCTGCCTCAAATCAAAAATGTTTTCACATGTGTTTCGCCTATATAGATAATGAGTAACACATTCGAACTATACTATGGTTTTTGAAACGGATTAATTAAGATTCAATATTTTACTCACTGCAATAATTCTCGTAGCTTCTTCAGCAAGAACATCCGAGGGAGAATCGAGTGTTGCACTCATTTTCTACAATGAAGATTATGTTATTGATTACACCATTACGATTCAGTCATATAACAGATAAAGTTGTAACCTGCAAAGCAACGCTTAAATCCACGACTGCCCTTTCCCTATCTTCTCTCGATTCAAGAATAGAGAAGGATCGATAGAGTTCCTCCAATCTATCGGAGAACCCTTCCATTATATACCCGTTCGATCGATACTAAATTATTCGATATTTCTATCCCATTTCCATCTCCAGATATCGTTCTCGAGTGATTTATGTACACATGCATCGATAAGTGTGTATTCAATAAATACTCATTTATTCCCAGAAATAAGCAAAGCACGAGGCAATCATTCACAGGGATTCGCCAACACAATAAATAAATAAATACTAGCTTTTGATCGAAATCTAGATCTACTAATACAAAAATATATTGCTCAAGGCATGTCACATAATTAGAGTTCCCTTATTGGAAATTTTCGTTATTGGAAATGATCATTCTCTCCCTCCCATTTCCAATAGCGCGCGATAATGAGAGTGGTTGCTTATTGGAAATGACTTGTTATTGGAATTCCAATAAGCTAATGGAATTCCATTAATATTTTGAACCGCTCGCCCATTGTTTCCTCTCTCCGAATGATACGGTATTTCTTATTGGAATTCCAATAAGCTATTGGAAATCGCCCCACCGGGATAGGTCTCTTATTGGAAAGGAATGAGAGAGAGGGAATCCTTTGTTCTCACTATTGGAATTCCGGAATCGTTTCCAATAAGGGAACTCTACACATAATACAATTATACATAATTCACCAAAAACGATACAATTAATATGGTCTAGCAAATATCTTCCTCTCCATCTCCTTCTTCTCTGACGGGAACCTTCAGTTTACGTTGAAGACGAAGATACTGTAAAATAATTCATTATATACGGGACACCAACAATTGGATGAATTACAATAATTGTTCCATCTCAAGAAAAAAGATTACATAAAAGGATGTACCTCATTATCCATACTCCTCAAACTGCCTCTCTTCAGTGCATTCTGGAAGGCCGGGTCGTTTCCTGAGAAAATGATAAATCCTCAAACATTGATGAGTAAATGAACATAAGATACAATAACAATACAAACCAGCTTCATAGCTCGCAATGAGACTTTCACAAGCCGCGGCGTCATCAGTTGACTGGAATTCAGGACACTCCCTGAAATGAGGAGATTCATTCAACATCCAATGTAGTCGTGCATTGTCAAGTTAAAAATTAACTCACTGGACGATTTTGAAATATTCACTGCTTGCAGCGATGGAATCCTCCATTGCCAATTTGACGAGAACCATTGCAATGGCCAACTGACCGATACGCAGTGTCTCGCGAACCTAAGAGAAGATTAGTTGATATATTCATTCGAATGATTATCATCCTTCCCTTATTATACCAGATACTCACCTCCAGATACTTCTCTATCTCATCTCTAATAGCTGCACATGCCCTTGGATAGTCTTCTAATCTCAAACTGAGTCGTGTGATGGCAGATAGGAATTCTCCTGCCATCTTCGATCGATCCGATTGTTGTACAAGGGCGAGTCCCTTCTCATACAACTGAAATGAGAAACAATTCATGAATGAATAATCCAAGGCTATATCTTAGCGTCGATGAAAAACCTCGACAAAGGAACGTCAATTGTTATAGCATATAAACATAAAGATAGACTCACTTTGATAGCCTTCTCTGGTTCCATTTCACTGATCACTTTAGCTGCTTTCTCAACAGTCATTGCTGCAGTATCGAGACTGCCACTCTCAGCGTATCCATCGATTGCTGCCTCAAGGGAAGCACATTTTCAGTATATCAATATGTTCACCGCAGACAGAGACCATGACTTTTTGAACAAAATCAAATGCGTCTTGCTCCATAAAACGTAGCTTGGTATAAATAAATGAAAATGAACGTAATAAATATACCTCAAATAGTGGGAATGCTCCAGCTGCATCTCCCGCATCTCTCAATAGCATCGCTGCACCTTCACGAGCTCTGTACAACAATAACAGATGGTAAAGAGTCATTGACAATAATGTTAATCTACCCACTTTGCAGCGTGGAATCGATTGTTGCACTGTTCATAGTTAACAGCCGCATCTTGAAGGGCTTTAGCCGCCTTCTGAGGCTGAGACGAATTACGATAACATACCTGAAGACATCAAGTATAACATCATCTAGAAAACTTGGAGAGATCAGATAAAAATATTGTTTAAAAAAACAGACCGATGCTCTCTCCAGAGCAGAGGCAGCTCCATCGAAATCGGGCTTGAACTTCATCTTCAACATCGACGTCTTCAGACTGAAATTTATTCATTGACAATGAAACCGCATCCACAATTAGTTCCAGAACATTTCCAAAAATTACAACCACATTCAATCTTGATCTCTACAACCATTACTCCTTTTTGTGATCGACAAAGAATCACTACATACAATAGTTCTGGTCTTAAAGCGCTCTTGTAGATGTTCCCCTATCAACTTCATTGTTAGATCAGACTGATCATCATGCCATTGTGCTGATTTGTTGATTTGACAACGACAAGATAAATCATATCTTGCAGTAGTCCAATTTTCTCACCATTCTGCTGCTTTCTTCTCACATTCCGCAGCTTCAGCCAATCTCGCAGCATCTCCCATTATCGATTGATCACCTGCAATAGGAAAAGACTACACACCGGACAGATACTAACACGACGCGACCAATACGAGCAATAATCAACGAATGAAATCGAATAAAGAAGAAATAGAAGAATATGAGAGGAGAGTGACAGACAACAATGGGAACAAGAAAGAGAAAAGGTCCATTGACTCCATCGTCCGAAGACTGAAGACTCCCGATCTGAAAGAGTGAATGATTAGATATATAGACAACACTCTTTTAGTGATAAGATCATGCAAGAAAGATTGATGAAGATGATGAGAAGGAGTAGAGAAGAAGAGAAGAATTGTGAGAAGACTGAAATAAAAGAAGAGATAGAAAAAGGAACAGACTGTGGAGTGAAGAGTGTAGAAGATGAATCGAAGACGAGAGATTCGATAGACTTGATAGACTTGTTTTGATGGAATATACGAATCGAGTGATCTACTGGTAATGAAGATACCACCAGAGAGTCATCGACTCATTCAGACACAATGGAAGAAGAAGACAATGAGATAGACGAGATCTTTTATACGAATGAGACTTGAATGAGTCAGACTCAAAGAAGAATGAACCAAACTGAAGGGAGACAGACCAAATTGCAGAGTACAAAGATCAGATGGAGATAAAACATCACATTTCCACTCTAAGTCCTGACCGGCGTCGCATTTCAGAGTGAATTCCGCTTCGAACCCCTCCTCGCCGGCATTCTCAGCCGTAATAGTCCTGCGCATATATCATCATTGGCCACAGGATTTTCACCCATCCATTTCTCGCTGAGTACCCCCTCCTTATCATTCTAATTTTCTACCCCCAACGCATTTAGAGCGGTAGTTGACTGGTTCGAAAAACAGAAAAGTTCCCATGATTGCTTACAATCCGCCGTGAATAACTGTGAATAATATCTTTTACTATATATTTTATATGCACTTGCCATCGGAAGTAACGGACTGTGATAAGGAAAGAAGACCAATCCACTGGCCCGAGACCCCTCAAAATGACATCTTGAAAGAAGAACGGCCTTCTGACACCCCATCTTGATCAGCGCCCAGAAAGCGACACTGATAAATATTCTGTATTCTGTATTCTGCCATCGGAATCCTCCCATGACGAACGCGTCCGAATCCATTTTTCCCGTAGCGATCCTCGCATCCGCATCATCGATTTCCCATCGAAGAACAATCTGGGAATCGTCCGTCATCCTGAAATAAATTAATGTTTCACAACGAAAGCCAATAATCGTTTCGTCTAGAAATAGGAAAAAAAGTTCGATATGAACACGATACAAAATAGTATGACCAAAGAACAATACTCGTAACAATAATGTACTTGAGGATTGCTTGACCGTTCCAAAATCAATACCATGAAACAAATTGAACGCACTGCTTTATCTCACTTTAGATTACTACACTACATAAAAAAGGAACAAAGGATAATTGCCGAGATTCGAAGCAGAAAAATAATCGAGAACTTCTACAATTGGATTACGGTAGTGGATCAAAACAACAATGAAAAAACTTCATAATAACTGAATTTAATGAACTTCGATTGGCTAATTGCCGTACATCACTGCAGTTTCAGCTTCTTCAATTTATCAAAGAGAGCCACCTTCATATCGGAAGAAAAGTTGTCGCACTCAGGAAATGCCTGAGAATCAATAATTATGAATATTTTTGTTAAATAAATAACGAAACGAACAAACCTGCACTAGCTTGAGCAGTTCAGAGGCATTGTTGAATGAACGAAGACAATGGTCCTGCGATTTCAAAAATCAATTATCGATCAAACTTATATAAAGGAGTAGTACCTTGACATCGGAGAGATTGTATTGATCAGCAACGAGAAGTTTCGTCATAACATCGATGCCCTTCGACTCAGTTAGATTTATCGTGGCGAGTTCTATTCACTTTCAGCAACGAATTGATCAGTCCTCACCTCAATCACAGAAGAGAGATGATTGAGTAGCACCTGAGTAATATTGTTTACTAGAAGATAATAAATAATACTGTAAAGAATAAAGAATAATGATTCAAATTCCATACTATTCTGCATAAGTCTCTCATCTTTTCCTTCTTGCTCTTCCTCCTCATAACTATCCTCGATATCGTACTCATTCTGCTCACAATCGACCGGCGATCGATCACCTGCAATTAATACCGTATTACTACCATAAGAACTTTAAAATAAAATATTTTATTTTATTGTATAACCCATATAAAAAGGTACATAATGTATCTCACCGGAATCATCGATTCTCCAATCATCGGATCAATAATCTCGGCCACGTCATCATCTATCGGAGGAACTTTGACTTCTTTTACAGCAGAAAGCTCTCCTGACGTCGTCCATCTTCTTTGGGGGCGCACCCGCCCCTCTCCTTTCCTGGCGTCGTCTTCTCTTTGCCGCCCACCCACCCACTGTGTTCCTGACGTCGTCCATCTTCTTTGGGGGCGCACCCGCCCCTCTCCTTTCCTGACGTCGCCCATCTTCTTTGGGGGCGCACCCGCCCCTCTCCTTTCCTGGCGTCGTCCATCTTCTTTGGGGGCGCACCCGCCCCTCTCCTTTCCTGGCGTCGTCTTCTCTTTGCCGCCCACCCACCCACTGTGTTCCTGACGTCGTCCATCTTCTTTGGGGGCGCACCCGCCCCTCTCCTTTCCTAACGTCGTCCATCTTCTTTGGGGGCGCACCCGCCCCTCTCCTTTCCTGACGTCGTCCATCTTCTTTGGGGGCGCACCCGCCCCTCTCCTTTCCTGGCGTCGTCCATCTTCTTTGGGGGCGCACCCGCCCCTCTCCTTTCCTGACGTCGTCCATCTTCTTTGGGGGCGCACCCGCCCCTCTCCTTTCCTAACATCGTCCATCTTCTTTGGGGGCGCACCCGCCCCTCTCCTTTCCTGACGTCGTCCATCTTCTTTGGGGGCGCACCCGCCCCTCTCCTTTCCTGACGTCGTCCATCTTCTTTGGGGGCGCACCCGCCCCTCTCCTTTCCTGACGTCGTCCATCTTCTTTGGGGGCGCACCCGCCCCTCTCCTTTCCTGACGTCGTCCATCTTCTTTGGGGGCACACCCGCCCCTCTCCTTTCCTAACATCGTCCATCTTCTTTGGGGGCGCACCCGCCCCTCTCCTTTCCTGGCGTCGTCCATCTTCTTTGGGGGCGCACCCGCCCCTCTCCTTTCCTGACGTCGTCCATCTTCTTTGGGGGCGCACCCGCCCCTCTCCTTTCCTGACGTCGTCCATCTTCTTTGGGGGCGCACCCGCCCCTCTCCTTTCCTAACGTCGTCCATCTTCTTTGGGGGCGCACCCGCCCCTCTCCTTTCCTGACGTCGTCCATCTTCTTTGGGGGCGCACCCGCCCCTCTCCTTTCCTGACGTCGTCCATCTTCTTTGGGGGCGCACCCGCCCCTCTCCTTTCCTGACGTCGTCCATCTTCTTTGGGGGCGCACCCGCCCCTCTCCTTTCCTGACGTCGTCCATCTTCTTTGGGGGCGCACCCGCCCCTCTCCTTTCCTGACGTCGTCCATCTTCTTTGGGGCGCACCCGCCCCTCTCCTTTCCTGACGTCGTCCATCTTCTTTGGGGGCGCACCCGCCCCTCTCCTTTCCTGACGTCGTCCATCTTCTTTGGGGGCGCACCCGCCCCTCTCCTTTCCTGACGTCGTCCATCTTCTTTGGGGGCGCACCCGCCCCTCTCCTTTCCTGGCGTCGTCAATCTTCTTTGGGGGCGCACCCGCCCCTCTCCTTTCCTGACGTCGTCCATCTTCTTTGGGGGCGCACCCGCCCCTCTCCTTTCCTGGCGTCGTCAATCTTCTTTGGGGGCGCACCCGCCCCTCTCCTTTCCTGACTTCGTCAATCTTCTTTGGGGGCGCACCCTTCCCTCTCCTTTCCCCGCGCCCCCAAAGAAGATCTACGCCCTAAAGCCTAAGAAACGCGCGAAACTTAGCTTTTGAATTCCTTGGTCAGCATGAGAGAGTCCTTCCTTGGTCAGAACGGTCGCCAGCTTGTCCACGTGCAACTGCAAGTGAAATTGTTTTAAATACATTTTAAATATTTAAAAGTAAATAAAAAAGCGATTATCATGAGGAGGACCCAGGGCATACATTTATTTTCATTGCGAACTGGGTACCAACAAATATATCGTGGTCTGAGACTGTTTTCGTGCCATTCGTGTGAAAATTTGTAAAAGCAGTTCTCCAGGATGGTGATCTTCGCTGTTAACTTCTTTTTTTTGCATCAAATCGATCGGTGCACCCATGTTTTTATATCTCGGTTCTCCGTCGATTAATGCTTATGAACATTTGGCAGGGCATGTTTAATGGCTGATTTTGAAGGCCGAATTTGAAAACTTTAAAATAAATCTTTAAAAAATCAACCCACATTTGACCATTTTTGAAAACCTATGTATTCGACCCCTGGCTGGAGTTTACCCGGATTGCAATAGTCTTATCGATTTCAGATCTGAACCAAAAACGAGCGAGCCCGAGGCTGGAATACCTATCTAAACAGCTCACCCCATGGCAATCAATGAAGCGGGAGCCGTTGAAGGGATCGCCTCCGATTCCGACGCGAAGAGACTGGCCTGATAACGCGTAATATTAATATTTAATTCTGAGCAACACCGGAGAATCATTCCATACAAAAGCCAGCCAAACTTGATATAAATTTGAAACACCAATGTTACTGGAAAATTACATTATTTTGCAAAATAGCGCTCACCTTCTTGTGGATGTGTCCGGGCATGATTCCGATCTTGCACTGTTTGGGAGTGATCAGACCGGGGCAAATTTTAAAATAATCACAATACATCATTTACAGAAAAAAACCCCGGCATGATGCCTGGAACCAGTTCATAATTGTTACAATTAAAACCAGCGTTACAGGTAAACCAAACAAATTTCGTGCTTTAATTCTTTTTCTCCAATTTGAACGATGAACAATGGCAGATTTTCCTGCTCACCTGCTCAATCGAAAATTTCAGATTTAGCCGATACTGAAATCCCCAAATTCCTCTTCTTCATCACCAAATTTTAGAATTTAAATCTGATTTGACTCCATAATTCATTACTCACCTGTACACTTCAATTCTGGCCATATCTTCACTAATTCATGCATTTCCATTTATCGATCTTCGTCTTTCCTATTCACTTTCAGCAACGAATTGATCAGTCCTCACCTCAATCACAGAAGAGAGATGATTGAGTAGCACCTGAGTAATATTGTTTACTAGAAGATAATAAATAATACTGTAAAGAATAAAGAATAATGATTCAAATTCCATACTATTCTGCATAAGTCTCTCATCTTTTCCTTCTTGCTCTTCCTCCTCATAACTATCCTCGATATCGTACTCATTCTGCTCACAATCGACCGGCGATCGATCACCTGCAATTAATACCGTATTACTACCATAAGAACTTTAAAATAAAATATTTTATTTTATTGTATAACCCATATAAAAAGGTACATAATGTATCTCACCGGAATCATCGATTCTCCAATCATCGGATCAATAATCTCGGCCACGTCATCATCTATCGGAGGAACTTTGACTTCTTTTACAGCAGAAAGCTCTCCTGACGTCGTCCATCTTCTTTGGGGGCGCACCCGCCCCTCTCCTTTCCTGACGTCGTCCTTCTTCTTTGGGGGCGCACCCGCCCCTCTCCTTTCCTGGCGTCGTCCATCTTCTTTGGGGGCGCACCCGCCCCTCTCCTTTCCTGACGTCGTCCATCTTCTTTGGGGGCGCACCCGTCCCTCTCCTTTCCTGGCGTCGTCAATCTTCTTTGGGGGCGCACCCGCCCCTCTCCTTTCCTGACTTCGTCAATCTTCTTTGGGGGCGCACCCTTCCCTCTCCTTTCCCCGCGCCCCCAAAGAAGATCTACGCCCTAAAGCCTAAGAAACGCGCGAAACTTAGCTTTTGAATTCCTTGGTCAGCATGAGAGAGTCCTTCCTTGGTCAGAACGGTCGCCAGCTTGTCCACGTGCAACTGCAAGTGAAATTGTTTTAAATATATTTTAAATATTTAAAAGTAAATAAAAAAGCGATTATCATGAGGAGGACCCAGGGCATACATTTATTTTCATTGCGAACTGGGTACCAACAAATATATCGTGGTCTGAGACTGTTTTCGTGCCATTCGTGTGAAAATTTGTAAAAGCAGTTCTCCAGGATGGTGATCTTCGCTGTTAACTTCTTTTTTTTGCATCAAATCGATCGGTGCACCCATGTTTTTATATCTCGGTTCTCCGTCGATTACTAAGAGACTATAATTTTTTTGTGTCTGTCTGTCCGTCCGTATGTGGGTATGTGGGTATGTATGTATGTATGTCACGCTCCGGAAATCGCCCAAAATCGCCCTTTTCGCCCGTTTCCAAGCCTAAGTCCTTCAGCAAAAGTCTTGTAGCGATGATCCGAAAAAAATCAAAAATCAATAATTTCATCATCACTATGCAATATGACGAAATAGCTTACAAATCCGTTTTTTGCGCCGTTCTCGCCGGAAACTCAACCAAATCGATCGTGCTTGGCACCAAACTACTCGTAAACAAAAGTTTCAAAAAATCGATAATCAATTTCGTCATCACTAGGCAATATTACGTAATAATGATGAAATAATCCGTTTTTTTGCGCCGTTTTCGCGGAAACTCAACCAAATCGATCGCGTTTTGCATCAAACTTCTCGTAATCAAAATTTTTAATAAACTCGATAATCGATTTCGTCATCACTATGCAGTAGTTCAAAAGTGACCTTGTCGTTGACCATGTAACCCTGACAATGAACAATGATAAATTTGTAAATACAAGATACGCTAACGCGAATAGCCTTATTGTAAGCAATCGTCGCCTCAATGCATGTATTACTTAACACTAAGTTATTTCATTGAAATAACGGAGGGAAAACCATACCGCATTAGTAATATTACTCCAAGCCCAGGTAGGGACTTTACGAAGCCAACAGCTGCTACTATCGTTGAGACAGACTCTGTCCTGAGAAGTACGAAATGATGATTGAATAAAAAAAATCAGTCGTTGGTGCACACCTTAGTCCAAACTGCTTACGGTTCTCCGTTAGCTTTAAGCTGCGTCATTCCCACTTCCACCTCGCATTTCCACTGCCGATTGTTATTGGTGTCGCATCGCACAGTGAAAGCCGTTCTGTCATCTGTGCGCTCAGCAGTAATAGTCCTGAAAATTATTACTGATCTCAATTTTTTATATAAGAAAACAAAGAAAATCCAATCATATCTCCTACCTAGGATATGCGTTTTCACGTTGAGAGATTTCCAAACTATCAAGAAACTGACCATTCGAATCCTCCGTCGTAGAACACTTCCGATTCCACCTTTCCAGTTGCGAATTTCGCTGTGGCATAGTCGATCTCCCATCGAAGAACGAACGAGGAATTGTCAGTCATCCTGGGAAACGCACAATAGCTCTAATCAAATAGAAAAATGGGAGGATAAGTTAGCCAAATTGCCCAGTAAAAGAATATGGGAAAGTCTCTTCAGTCTGAAAATGTGGCACAACAAGGACCCAAGCCCATGAAAAATACACGAAGTGGAAATGTATTATAGCCCCCCCCCCCTCATGGTCCATTATTCTAAAACGATATCAAAAACGATATGAAATGCAGAAAAGTCAGCTGTATATCGTTAGAAACGTGACGCCTCTGGACATGCCCATGTGCGTCAGCTAAAGAATAATGGGGCACAAAAACAAGAGTTGAAAAAAAAGTATTTCGAGCCGGATTTTGAACCGCCGTTCCTTCCTTACCAATACGAAACAAATGGAACACAATAATTTATCTCACTTCACAATGATGAACTACATCAGAATAATCATAAATTGATGGACAACATTCAAAGTTGAGAATAGAGCAAAACAATAGCAGAGGACAAAAATAGCAACAATGAGAGTTCAGGTAACTTAATTGAATGGCCGTCGATTGACTAATTTCAGTAAAACACTACAGGTCAAGCTCTCTCATTTTATCGCAGATTGCGATCTTCATTTCTCCAGAGAATTTGTCGTGCTCAGCAAATTCCTGTGAAAAAGCAATTATTTAGAACAAATATCATTTAATATTCTTGCGGTATGCACAAACCTGAATCTCCCTGTGCAGTTCGGTCACATTCACGAATGATTTCAGGCAATTGTCCTGCAATTTTGATCAATAAGATACCGTTGAATGAAAACAAACGAATCGTCAATTTTCGATCATACAAATAGTGTGGCACCGTACCTTGACACCATCGAGGTTGTATTTATCGGCAATGAGAAGTTTCGCCATTACATTGAATCCGTCCGACTGAGAGAGGTGCATCTTAGCCTGGTCCAGAACGCGCTATAATTATTATATAATATGATAAAGTGATTTTTTTTATAATAAACCTCCATCTGAAAGCGATCAGCGAGTTTCAGCATGTGAACCACCGTGCGATCTAAATTGTTTGTTTAATTTTAACAAATGAAATTTAAATTTATTAGATACCCGTAATCTTCGAGTTTCCGATATAGATAAAGTGAAGAAGATCGAGAAATTCCTAGAAAGTAAAATATTCAATTCCAATTGACGATACACCTCTAACCTCGTAGACTACATCTTTAATCTCCACTTCCTCCATTTCTTTTTCGATGAATTCTCCAAAGAATAGAGCCTCGAATACAGGAGACTGTACAGACAGATACTGCAAATAAACATTGATTTCGTCAGATGCTGGAATTTTTAGTGATTTTTTTCTTTTATTGTAGCAACGAAAAACACCTCTCTAGACACATGAAGCTTCTCATCTCCGATCTTCAGAATGACATCGCTTCTTCTATTCGGTGCAGAGCACATTACCGGATCAACGATTAGTTTACCACTGAAAATACAGACTGATATGCATTAAGAAAATTAGAAATATGTTAGAATTATACCCCTCTGAGCTGATAATCTCCACGTTAAACTGTAGAATGACCTTGCCGTCGATTATGAACTCCTGACAGAAAAAAATGTAAGATCTGGACGCAAACTTATTGATAACAAACTGCGCCACTCTCAATAACAAGAAACAATAAAATTGTAATGCTCACCTTTTCACACATTTCATACCAATCCCAACTGCTTTCATGAATCCAATTACCATTATTTTCAGAGAACATGAAGCGCTAGTGCAATGGATTGAATTCACTTGGATATTACGGACAATAAACATACCTCGGTACATGCGGTGTAATAAGAATTGATTTCGCCCTGATAATACTGACGTACTTCAATCTCCGCATCACAATTCCACTCTCCATTGTGACCCGCGTCGCATTTCAGTGCGAAACGCACACAATCGCTGCCGTCATAGTCGTATTTGTCAGCAATTGCAGTCCTGCAAGGCATATGCCGCATCATAGCCAAAAGTAAAGTCGACCGGGAACTTGTTCGACTTTTCGCCCACGCAACAAGAACAGCTCCGAATGTGGAGGGGGGGGTCGCGAGTGAGAATTAGGGTTGGCTAAACGATAACGATATTACGGGCTCGCTACGAGTGAGAGAGCGTAGCGAGTCCGTAATACCTACGCCCGCTTCGAGAGGAAAGGTCGACTACAGAGTGTGTGAAAGGAAGAAGCTTCCCTTCTCGTAGCGAGGGATTACGGGCTCCCCTACGCTCTCTCAAACATAGCTTGCCCGTTACGTGACCTCTCCCTATAGAAAGCCCGTTAACCTCGTTAGTGAGAACCGAAGTGAGAATGATGACGGAATAGACAACCCTAATCGATAGGACCGAAAATCGAAGAAGTGCTGGGCTTGCATACTATATTGATTTAATTTTTTTTTGAAATCTGAACATACCATCTAAATCCGCAGTTATCGATCACTTCTAAGCAACCTAAGCAAATTGTAACAAATGAACGTCTCTTTCTTTCTTTCTTGGTTGTCAACTAGGAAAGTGCTAGATATTGAATCAATTCAATCGCCTCAAAATGATTCATCTCGATTCACCACTTGAACCCTCCTTGATCGAATACTTCCGATTCCACTCTTCCCGTGTCAATCCTCGCCTCCGCATCATCAATTTCCCATTGAAGAACAATCTGGGAATCGTCCGTCATCCTGAATATTGCTTCAAACGATGCCCGAACACAGGCGAACACAACATTACAATTAATTACTTTGATTCTTGGGCTACAATGATATTACAGCGGAATGTTGACCTTTCATACCATTTCACGAAAGTCTCCAGCAAATTAATTTATCTTACTTCTCGCATTACTTACATTAGAGGAACATAAGACGGATAAAAGAACGAGAAATTTTTCACTTCTTGGGAAACAAAGGATGGATCAAAATAACAAAAATCGAGAAAACATCGTAAAATCGTTACAGTACATATAACAAAGGGAAAACTCTTCTTCACCATCCAATCACTTCGCAGTATTGACAAGTCTCATCATTCTATCGCAGATTGCAACCTTCATATCAGAAGAGAAGGAAGCGTACTCGGGAGTCGACTGCAATGTATATATGCATATAATTTTTTCGTTGTATATTTTTTATAATTATTCATAATTTGCAATTCATGAAAAAAAAGCAAAATTAATGGAAAAAACATCACCTCGAGTTCCCCGATGCTCTGGATAGTATTGTACGTGTGGAGGCAGTAGTCCTGAAATAATGAAGAAATTATATATATTTATCAATCAAGGACGATTAATATACTGAATAATTTTTCAATTATTAAGAATTGTTGGAATGCAGCGCACTGAACTGGTTCGCTCTTTATGTAATTTCCAATGAAATTATGATATTGGCTCACTCTCAGCTCATTGAGATTGTATTTATCAGCGACTGCCAGTTTCTGAGCCGTTGTGAACTTCTTAGAATTACGAAGATGCGCCTCGGCCGGATAGTGAATATGCTGAATTTCAAAATAAATTCAGTGATGGTCTCTCGAAAAAAACAGGGTGAACATGAATGGAACAATTTAAAAAAAAACGTTCATATATGAATAAAAAAATTTTTAAACCTTAATCTGGAATCGATCCGAGAGCCCCAAAAGATGGATTACGGTAGCATCTGAGAATATTGATTTGAAAGAGTTAAAGGAACCCAACTCACCAGTAATCTGGAAGGGTCCCGGATAAATCATATGAAGGAGGTCGACGAATTCCTAAATTATGATACTTTTAACGAATAATTAGCTAGTATATGCATAAAAAACGTTAACAAAACTGATATGTGAATGACACAACTGACCTCGTAAACTACATCCTTCAATGGCACTTCCTCCTTTCCCTTCTCAACGAAATCTCCAAAGAACATAGCCTCAAAAACAGGAGAGTTGATGGAAAGAAGCTGAAATTGAGCTTGATTACGCAATATTCACATCAAGTAACAGTTTATACTTTTTTCGCTTAGGGATATATTGGAATATAGTCTGCAAAACATTAAATTGATCACCTCCTTAGATACATGGAGTTTCTTATCTCCGATAACTAGAATGACATCGCTTCTGTTATTCGGAGTATCGAACTGGATGGGATCGAAGATCGGTTTACCTCTTCAAATGAACATTATCTTAGTTCATATTCTGTTCAGTAATAGCCAAATTGCTGAAGAAAAATCAAAATAATGACCGAGCAATAGAAAAAAATCTACCTATCAGAACTGATGATAGTGATGAAGAACTCAATCGTTACTTTGTCATTTCTGTTAAAGCTCTGAAAACCAGAAATAAGCAGCAAAATTGATCGTCATTTAATATTTATTTTGTCATATTGGCTAACATACAAAACATCCAAAATCTAATGATCTATTCGAAATAATACACAACTCACCGGATGAGTGAAATAATCCCATCTTATTTCGGTATGAGTATGCACGAAGTTGCCAACCTTCTCATCGAAGCAGGCACGTTTCTGTGATTGGTTATATCGGCGCTAGGTCGAATGGGAACTAATTCGCAATATTTTCTCTGATGTAACAGTTGTCTCTTGCCTTCAAAAGTTCTCCTCCGACCTAGTGCCGTTATAACAATTATGAAATTAACCGATTCTGCCGAATCTGCCCCCCCCAACCCTTCCGCGGAATCTGATCTTGCAGGGCTAACAGCTGCTCGGCTCATTATCCATTAATCTCAGAATACGGATAGCACTCGCTACAAGTGTTAGCAAAATAAAATAACCTTAATCGAAGGCGTGTAACGTCCATTAGACACGGTAAGGAGGTACATGTCAACTTCTGCTTCACATCGCCATGATCGATTGCGATCCACGTCACAACTCAGAGTGAACTTCGCCAGGCTACTGTAGTTGCTGTGGATGTCTTTCTCCGCATCAATAGTCCTGGAATTTCAGTGATTAGGCAATAGTCCCGATATAATCACAGGGTTCTATTCCATGCATCCATAGCCACATATTCACAAAAATGACGTATTAAAAAGTAATACAAAGTGACACAGTTTTCAACAAACCATTCGAATCCTCCCTCATTGAATACTCCCGATTCCATTCTTCCAGTGGCGGATCTCGCTGTCGCATTATCAATCTCCCATCGAAGAGTAAAAGATGAAGCCATCCTAGATTACTGTTAATTAGATTTGAAGATACAGACCCAACAAATTAAAGGACTCGCTAATTCAAAAACAGAGAGGGAATAAATCAGAGACAGATTCGCGCGAGTAAATACAAATGGATGACAAGCATTGTTATTTCACAACCCTAAAATTACGAAACAAGAAACTTCATGAAAATAACAAATTTAAAAATTTCCTTAGCGTATATTGTGAAATAATAATCTCAAACTTTTCTTTCCCGTCGTCAATGAACGAATACTCACGCTTTGAGCTTTTAAAAACTCAAACTTTCACATAAATATATCATCTTTCAGCTTCTGAACCGATCCATACCACAATAACTAGACACGTAAAACCAAATTTATCTCATTTTCGATAGCTGTTAATGTTATCAACACGAAAATAAATTATCATTATTTGAAATCACAAGAAGGAAATGTGGGAAAGCACAATAAGGTTATGCGGGTGAAATAACCATAAAATATCGAGTAACTTGAAGTTCACGGGAGTCTGACGATTCAATCGCAGAATACGATCGTCATATCCGCAGAGAATTTGTCGTAATCAGGAAATGCCTGCGAAATATTTTGATCATAACACGATTTTGCTTTTGAAAGACATTAAAGAACGTTTTTTTCTTCCAATTATTGGAGTTCAGATCGATGGCTATCCCCTGGGATACTCTATAATTGATATTTAAACAAGGTAGATTAGAAAGCAAACGATGTCATATTCAGCATCCTTCACACGAACCTTAAGTTTCTTGTGAAGATCAGTGGAAGTTTTGAACGACTGGAGACATTGCTCCTGAAAATGTATCGCTTTTTTATCTTTTTATCTTTATCTTGTTAGCCTGGCCCAGAACGCGCTATAATTATTATAAAATGAGGCTAAATTAGTGCAAAATAAATTATTTATCGATAAAAATATATCAGGAATGGGCACCTTGAGATCGGCGAGATTGTATTGTTCGGCAATGAGAAGTTTCGCCAGAACATTAAATCCTTTCGATTGAGTGAGATGAACCTTCGCCTGGACCAGAACGCGCTGTAATTATTATTAAACATATGTAGCAGTGATTTCTAACTTCTAACATCTGAAAGCGATCTGCGAGCTTCAGCATTAACAACTGTGCGATCTGCATTGTAATTTTTCAACGAATGTATACGACTATTAGCTACCTGTGATCTTCAACTTTCCGAGATAGATAAAGTGCAGAAGATCGAGAAATTCCTAGAAGTTTGAATCTGTTTAAACAACATTCGCAATATCACTAACTTCGTAGACAACAACCTTTATCTCCACTTCCTCCTTTCCTTTCTCGGCGACATGTGTGGCGGCTACTCCGGTCCATCCTTCGATTGCTCCTCTTGATGGGGCGACAAGCGCCCGGTGCACAACCACACTGCGGTGTGTGGCGGCTACTCCGGTCCATCCTTCGATTGCTCCTCTTGATGGGGCGACAAGCGCCCGGTGCACAACCACACTGCGGTGTGTGGCGGCTACTCCGGTCCATCCTTCGATTGCTCCTCTTGATGGGGCGACAAGCGCCCGGTGCACAACCACACTGCGGTGTGTGGCGGCTACTCCGATCCATCCTTCGATTGCTCCTCTTGATGGGGCGACAAGCGCCCGGTGCACAACCACACTGCGGTGTGTGGCGGCTACTCCGGTCCATCCTTCGATTGCTCCTCTTGATGGGGCGACAAGCGCCCGGTGCACAACCACACTGCGGTGTGTGGCGGCTACTCCGGTCCATCCTTCGATTGCTCCTCTTGATGGGGCGACAAGCGCCCGGTGCACAACCACACTGCGGTGTGTGGCGGCTACTCCGGTCCATCCTTCGATTGCTCCTCTTGATGGGGCGACAAGCGCCCGGTGCACAACCACACTGCGGTGTGTGGCGGCTACTCCGGTCCATCCTTCGATTGCTCCTCTTGATGGGGCGACAAGCGCCCGGTGCACAACCACACTGCGGTGTGTGGCGGCTACTCCGGTCCATCCTTCGATTGCTCCTCTTGATGGGGCGACAAGCGCCCGGTGCACAACCACACGGCGGTGTGTGGCGGCTACTCCGGTCCATCCTTCGATTGCTCCTCTTGATGGGGCGACAAGCGCCCGGTGCACAACCACACTGCGGTGTGTGGCGGCTACTCCGGTCCATCCTTCGATTGCTCCTCTTGATGGGGCGACAAGCGCCCGGTGCACAACCACACTGCGGTGTGTGGCGGCTACTCCGGTCCATCCTTCGATTGCTCTTCTTGATTGGGCGACAAGCGCCCGGTGCACAACCACACTGCGGTGTGTGGCGGCTACTCCGGTCCATCCTTCGATTGCTCCTCTTGATGGGGCGACAAGCGCCCGGTGCACAACCACACTGCGGTGTGTGGCGGCTACTCCGGTCCATCCTTCGATTGCTCCTCTTGATGGGGCGACAAGCGCCCGGTGCACAACCACACTGCGGTGTGTGGCGGCTACTCCGGTCCATCCTTCGATTGCTCCTCTTGATGGGGCGACAAGCGCCCGGTGCACAACCACACTGCGGTGTGTGGCGGCTACTCCGGTCCATCCTTCGATTGCTCCTCTTGATGGGGCGACAAGCGCCCGGTGCACAACTACACTGCGGTGTGGTGCACGTCAGAAGCAGTCAAGAAAGCGAAGCCTATTTTTTCATCAGCATCATAGTGCCCAAATATCTGCAGTAAACTGTCAAAACTTGAGGCGCCACACTATAATTTCGCAAACAAACATGCACGTTTTTAGTTTTTTTTTTAAATACAGACGAGTGCCGAAGGACCGCGCTCACATGAGGTAATAATAACTTAAAATATTAAACACTTCCTTAGAAACGTGGGTCTTCTTATCTCCGATCTTCAGAATAACGTTGCTCATTTCGTTTGGTACAGCGAACAAAGCCGGATAAGAAGATCACTGAAAAAATATAACAGTCAATCGATTCTACAGTCCTCGAATTACTTCAGTTGTGGCCCACCAAGAGCTCGGCTACCATATAAGAAACTACATAAGCAACACAAATTTGAGCGATATCGGACAAATATCTTCACAAGAGCAGCCCACATTTTTTTATTTTTCTGGATAAGAATGTGTACAAAGAAAGCAGGCATTAGAAGAATTCGAGTACCTATTTCAATAAACAACTATCATTACATGGATTTGATCTCTGGGCCAATTTCTGCGGCCGCCAGAAAGACACTACGAAAAGGCTACCAATAAATGATAAGCTTAATTATCTATTAAACGCTTTATTTAATTATGAATATCGATATAAATGAAAACAGGAAATTCACGATATTAAAGAGACAAACCTATCGGAACTGACAATCTGGATTCGGAATTCAACGACGGACGTATCTTTGTCCACGTATCCCTGCACATAAATATTTATCAGCTGATAGGCATTCTGTGCGCCACTTTTGAGAAACTTTTAAAGCACAGTTGGTGCACTCAAGAAAATATATCACACTGAGGAGAAAGACTCACCGAACTAGTCATATCTTTTCATCGCCAATCGCTCCGGCGAGCACACATATCAGAATTAACGCTGAAGAAGAAGTACTTCTGCAACGGCATTAATTGTGACACAATACAAGGATGACAAGCAAAGTTAATACCTCTCGGCATTTGACAGCGTAACCGTCTTCGTCCCCCTCATGCTGGCGTATTTCCACTTCTGCTTCACATTTTGTGGGAATGTATTGTCTGTGAGTAGTAACGATAAGATGTATAAGTCCAAGGCAGAAGGGAAAGAGGTTTATGGTTCAGTGTTCATGTGTCGAGTGTAGTAAGTGACAATCAGAGGCGAGGGGATAGAGGAGAGAGCAGTGGGCGGAGTTAGGGTTGAGTCATCGTATCGTGGCCGATACACTCCCAGGGGCCCGAGAAGAATTGACTTGATGAGTTGAATTGAGGTTTGAACTTGATGATTGAGTGAACAAAAGAGATAGTGGAGCAATAACAGAACAATACAACGGCGTGATATGAATAACAAGACTAATCAGTAAGAAAGTATAGTATCTGGACGATACCCTCCGGGCCTGGCAATGAGAATGAATATTTTGTTGATCTCCTTCGCTGTTCTCGGGTTAGGCTTGCGAATTTCTTGATGTGTATTCTGCCAATTGAGATAGTGAGGAGAGGTGAATATCTTGATGACTTCCTTTGTTGTTCTCGGATTGGGTCTGCGGATTCCTCGACGTAGAATCGGCCTGTTGAGGTTGAATTGAATTGACTTCATCCAGCTCGCTTCTCCTTTGAGTTGATATTTGCCTCGGTTGATTGATATACGAGATTGAGTTCTTGAATTATTGAAAATCCGCTCTTCAAATGGAATCATTGATCTGAAGAGCGGCGATACCGAAAAGGGTTATTGTCATTGGGAATATCGATGGTGATCTGAATTATGGCCTCATTGTTTCTTAATTTTTGAAACTCCATTTGATTGAGTATGATCTCTGAGGTATCATTATTGATTTGGAAAAAGTGCCCAGCATTGAGATAGGAAATCTCTTCATCTTTTTGAAAGGGCTCCCATTGAGTCATCGCGCCCGTTGCGTTTTTGTGTTTGACATTTCGCACCTTTGATCCTATCTGTTGAGACTGGCTACCTGTGGCCAGTGTGTAACACTCCATGGAAATGTCACCACTCCGTGATTCACATTCAGATCTATTGTAGTGAGAATCGATTGGTTGTTTGAACACATTAGAGGAGAGTTCACAGTCTTGATTTGAATTGAGAATTTGTTGAATTGAATCTAATCCAACAGGACTAGATGACACTTTTTGAGGATAACTAACGGGATCCGAAAATTCTCTCTTTTGATGTTGAGTAACATGGGACGAGGTTGACTGGTACTCCTTTCTCTTCCTAGGGATCAGAGGAATGAGGAATTCAGAGTCGGGAATCGCGTCGAAAATTTTATCGGTCATTTCTATTCTATTTTTGACACTATTGAGCAGATCCGTCAGTTTTTGTATAGCATGCTCAGCATATGCGATTGATTGATTGTGTTCGGGATAATTGAAATGTTCGCGAGCTTTGTGAGATTGATCCCCGACTAAGCAGTTACTTGAGGCAAAAGCGCGCGCATGGTTGATCTTCACTTCAGTAACTAGCGAGGAAATGTGCGAAATTGCAGTGGTGATTAAGTTGACGCGTTTTGTGAGTGATTCCTGTTGATCAAGAAGATAATCGAGCATAGTTTGAAAAGTCACATCCCAAGGCAAAATCGGATCATAGAGATCATTGAGATTGTTGATATAGCTGTATAGGGATTGAACTGACTTCATACAAAGCTGTCGATCATCCTCGAATTGTCTCCTTGACATAGCACTACTGCGGGTGTCGGCAGTTGGTTGTTGATGGTTTGAGTAATGAAAAGGCGATTAGGCAAGAAAAAGGCGATACGGAGATAAACGGCGAATGGAGATAAAAGCTAAAGACAATGGGAGAAGGCAGAAACAAAAAATGGCAGACTTGTAGTAGTCTACCAAAGATAGGGAAAATTGAGACAATGCAAAAAAACAAAGGAGAGAAGGAAATTCAAATGCAAAACAAAAGACGATACACTCCCTGGGTTCGAATGAGTTGGTCCAAGCCGATGCACCAATTTGTGGGAATGTATTGTCTGTGAGTAGTAACGATAAGATGTATAAGTCCAAGGCAGAAGGGAAAGAGGTTTATGGTTCAGTGTTCATGTGTCGAGTGTAGTAAGTGACAATCAGAGGCGAGGGGATAGAGGAGAGAGCAGTGGGCGGAGTTAGGGTTGAGTCATCGTATCGTGGCCGATACACACATTTCCACTCTCCGTTGTGACCCGCGTCTCATTTCAGAGCAAACTCAGTTTTGCGATCTTCGTCTTTCTCAGCCTCGATAGTCCTGGAAAAAAACAGAGAAGATTGCAGCAATCATAACATTGATGTTTTCTATATAATAGACTGTATTGGCCAATAAGGGCTTCATTTATTAAATACAATTGTGATGAAACCAATTGCCTCAAATTGTTCATGTAAACCAACCATTTGAATCCTCCCTTATCGAATACTCCCGATTCCACTCTTCCCCTAGCGAATCTCTCCCTTGCGTTATCGATCTCCCATCGAAGAATAAACATGGAATCGTCCTCCATCCTGAGGAATTATTAACCAGTTCAATTGATAATGAGATGAGAAAAACCACTTAATTCTATTGTCAAAATAACAAGAACAGTCAGTAATAGAACGGGACAGAACAAGATGTACAGTGTAAATAAGACTAACTGTGTTATTTCGCTGCCTTCGATTCGATAAATCGACTCGACAAATATTGACTACCGTAATCATTCGGGAAGCGCGAATTCAAAATTTTCCTAAAAAAAAACCTAATATTTTGAGGCAAAAAAATGAGCGAAAATGATTCCTTTCCTGAGAACAATACAAATGTCCACGGATCATGCTTTTGAGCAAAAAATCATTTAATGATTTAAAGTTAATTTATTCATCGCAATCTCACAAATACTCATTTAATTCCTCATTGGCCTTGTTGATTGACAGCTTCAATAATAACATAGTTTTAGTTATGTACTGTAGAAGCTAACGTGCAACTCTAAAGATTCAGTTTCGAATACGCGATTAGAAGGGCGTGAAACCTAACCCCCCTCACCATCAAAGGGCGTAACTGCGAAGCACGCGGTGGCTCCCGACACGAGTGCCGCCACGTACGATACCCAGAACACGGCACCGCCCGAACCATCCTTCTTACGGGGACCCTGACAAGGTAGACCAAACAATTATACAGCACGCGCCTGTCTCACTGGACACGCAATCTCATCGGTCAGGACGGTAATCAGTGCTGAATGCATAGGTGTGTGCACGTTTGCTTATATTTATTCAAACTCCGCATATCTTTGCAATTATTAAAAACAAATATTCGGTTCTTCTTACAATTAAAAGGGCAGCTCAGGTTTTTGAATGAAATAAACTGCTCAGGCGTTGGTTCGAAACCACGAAAAGACGTTCCGGAAATTATGATGATATATCAAGTGGATAGGGTATTTTGGAATATCAAAATGATACCGCTCACCAGCGAGTTCAAGTAGGCGAACAGTGGGAAGTAGAGCACGGAGAAGGTTACGTCACGGGCTAGTGTCGAGGACAGACCCTGATAATGAAGTTATCTAATCACTGATTGATGGACCGACGCACACTTTCTCACGCTTCCGAATGGTGTGAAAAATCATGGCAATAGAACGATCTACTGCGGATTTGCTTTCATCCAATTGGAATGTTCGAAAGATAACGAAAAGTTGAATCGAAACACGCTTTGATCTTTTTGTAAAATTTATTTTCGATTTCTCACCTTGTACAATTCCGTGATTGAGATACATGATTGAGATACGTGATGATTGAGCTGAGATACAGTGTGATCTTCTAAACCTAAGCCTAACAAGCCTAAGGCGCCTAAACCTAAGGCGAGACTAAAACAGAATCAGGGAAAACTAAGGACTGGGTGTAAATCAGAGAAATCAGAGGTACCTCTCTCTATTTTCGCCACCGGCACGGTATCTCGATGCACCCTTCAAATTGCAGTTTCAACCAGCCCTTTTCTTACCTTCAATTCCCCTCTCTTGTCCCTCCATCCCTCCACGGTCCTCCTCTCACTCGATCACCGCTTCCGAATCTGCAATTACAGCCCTTCACTATCTGAACTAGCGTTCAAGATTCGGGTAATGGTCTCTTCATTTCACGCGCTCTCTCACCGGTCAGAGAGGCGAGAGAGCGCGTGCAATAAAGAGACGATTTCCCGTATTTCGAACTCTACTATCTGAACTACTACGAGCTACGCTACTCCCACAGTCAACACCCACAGAGTCCTTGCACTCACTCATGTCATTGTCATTGTCAATTGTGAGGGGGGAGTTGTCACAATCACCATGCCACTGTCAGACTGGAAGGATTGGTCAGTTCATGCCGCCTATCGTCCCTCCTCTCCCCCCCCCTCTCTGTCAAACTCGCCCTGTCACTGTCACTGTCATTGTCATTGTCATTGTCATAGCCACTGTCACGCTCACTGTCAGAATCCAGCCTCCAGAACACCCTCCCTTCAATCGTCTCTCCCCTCTCCTCCATCTCTAGCCAAGCCGAGAGGCGAGAGAGCACGCGAAACGAGGAGTGCGAGGCGCTTCCCAACTCCCTTCTCCCCTCGCGGGACGTGACCTTTGGGAATCGTTCCCTACAAACTACAAACTACAAATCGTCCTTTTTCGTCGTTATTGCTCGATTCTGACGTCGTTGACGTCGTGATTCGCTCCCATTTGATTGCCTCCGATTCCCAACGCCTTCTTCCCCTTTCCGATCGCTGTTTCCACGCCGATTCCCCTCGTATTCACTCGATTCTTGCCCTTTCTTGCCTGTCATTCCCCCCTTTTTGGCCTGCTTTCTGATGATGCTCATTGTCGTTGATGTAGACGCCGTCAGCGTTGATGGTAGCGTTGATGCAATCCATTTGAGCCCCGCAATCCTCCGATAGAGCGCCGTTTCACTCCCTCGCACACGTGCTCCTCTCCACTTCGCACAAATTCTCCCACGCGGTTTTCTGGTTGATTTCTGGTTTCTCATGACCACGGGTAGACCAGCCAATCCCTGAAAATTGGTCGGGGGGGGGGTATCCAAATGTGTGGTCGTGAAACTGGTCAATCGTGGCCGCCTCAAGCTCCGCCCACTTTCGCTGACGAACAAGTAGTGCGGAGAAACCAGGGTGTCCGTTGGTGTCCAAACGTTGGTGTCCAATAATTATTGCTCCTGAAACGAGCCGAGCTGCGCTCGACTCGGGGTAAACCGTTAAATTTTAGTTTAATTGCGCACTTTTCCTGATTATTTTGTTTTTGTCTAGCAGGGATTCGGACCATTTTTAGTGATTTTATGCTTGCGCTCTAGATGCGCCGGGTTTGATGGTTACCGTACTCGGGAGCACAACTTTACCCTCCTCCAGTATGCTAAAATAGGGGCAAATGCTTTGGCACCGGCCGGGACTCGAACCCCCAACCTCATGCTCGCTAGGCCGCCCTTTTAACACCTGGGCCACGAATTACGCATTAAAACACTCCCTGACCACTCGCCGACCCTCCAGCACCAAGCTAAAAATCAGGCAAAACATCTGCCCCGAGTTGGTGTCGAACCTGGGTCGGCCGGGTGGTAGGCGAGCCTCTTAGCCACTACACCACATTTGCAACTCGGCTGTATGTAAATATTTTTTCACACTTTGAATTCCCATCGACGCGTCTCGGCGAGCTCTACATTCCCCTAGTTGGTCGCTAAGCCGTAGCTGCACGCGCTCGCGAGTTACAGAGCAAAAACGGAAACGATCGAAGCCACATCTTCCCGGGGCGCATTACCTCTTCCCGGCATTTTGAAAATTGACCAGTCAATAGGAAACCGCCTACAATTAGGAAACCGCCTATCGTTTATCTAATTGCTCTTGAAAATCACACCTGAAACCGGGAACCTCCTAGTCAAAAGTTCATTCGCGCCTATTGTGCTCTCCAGCCTTCTTTAACAACACACTTTATCAATATACGGGCTCACTAGGATCAATATTTGCACATTTACCGTACCCGTGTACTGCCGTATCTTCTCTTCCAACATCCTATCGCGAACTGACTATCTACTTGTTGCCTTCTCTCCTTCGCGTGCTACCGTACTTCTGTCAAATCAATCGATACCTATTGCAGGCAACGGACGGGAATTCGCGCATGATTTCGAGAGACCACAAGCAAAGGCTCAAGCAGTTACAAGCTGATACAATACACGCAGTGACAAGCAGTTATCCGGGTTCTTTTACGCACGTTCCTTCTACAATGCACGAAATACTTGCTTCTCCTCATGTTTTTCTTGTTTCTCAGTCTCCCTCTTTCTCTCTTTCTTTTCCGTTTTCTTGCTGCATCTATGGTCTTTCCATTCAGAAAAAGGGGGGGGGGGCGGCGCTCGCGTTTATCAGTAAGATCAATTCTTTGCATTTTCCATCTCTATCGCATCACAATCGATACTGTCCGTATGATAGTTTGGACATTTCTACTGCGCTGAATGGACTTCCCTATTTGAAATGTGCCCGGTAAAGTGATAGCTCTACAGTATCCACTTTCCTTTTGGCCAATCTCTCTCTATTGAGCTTTCCTCCTCCTCTCTCTGTCTCTTGAATGTCAGCTTTGTCTTTGGAACTGCGATACACCTAGTGTCGTCCCGACTCGGCCCTCCAGATTTGGCATCCCCTGTTCTTTCATTCGTAAACGCACTGAATTTAAGTTCCATCAGTAAGGGGACTACAGGCAGCGCGTCGCTAGGGGACCAATCAATGCACTATCGTATCTCATCATTCCTATCGCAAAGCAACCACTTTGCCTCTCCTTCCTCTGCTTGCTTTGCTTTACAGCCTAGCGAATTTCTATCACAAACTAACTATTCTGACACTATTCGCAAAGCATGATTTCTATTCCCTCACATTGGCTGTATTTGCATCACGTTTTTCATTAGGGCGGCCGGAGGCTATCGCCAAATTTTGAATTGATTGCGATTGGAATACAGACTTAGTGAAAATATTTTCTCACAGCGACAGTGGCTCGCCAGATCAAGTGCAAATCAATCACTCTAGCTCTAAAGTACCCAAACGTGACAGGATCCTCTTGCTGCAATTCTATCGCAAACTAACTATTATATTCACTATTCACAATGCATGATTTCCATTGCTAACCCTCACAGTGACTTTATTTGCATCACCTTTTTCATTAGGTCGGCCGAAGGCTATCGCCAAATTTTGAATTGATTGCGATTAGCTTACAGACCTAGTGGAAATAATTCCCCACAGCGACAGTGGCTCACCAGATCAACTGCAAATCTATCACTCTAGCTCTACAGTACCCAAACGTGACAGGATCCTCTTGCTGCAATTCTATCGCAAACTAACTATTATATTCACTATTCACAATGCATGATTTCCATTGCTAACCCTCACAGTGACTTTATTTGCATCACCTTTTTCATTAGGTCGGCCGAAGGCTATCGCCAAATTTTGAATTGATTGCGATTAGCTTACAGACCTAGTGGAAATAATTCCCACAGCGACAGTGGCTCACCAGATCAACTGCAAATCAATCACTCTAGCTCTACAGTACCCAAACGTGACAGGATCCTCTTGCTGCAATTCTATCGCAAACTAACTATTATATTCACTATTCACAATGCATGATTTCCATTGCTAACCCTCACAGTGACTTTATTTGCATCACCTTTTTCATTAGGTCGGCCGAAGGCTATCGCCAAATTTTGAATTGATTGCGATTAGCTTACAGACCTAGTGGAAATATTTCCCCACAGCGACAGTGGCTCACCAGATCAACTGCAAATCAATCACTCTAGCTCTACAGTACCCAAACGTGACAGGATCCTCTTGCTGCAATTCTATCGCAAACTAACTATTATATTCACTATTCACAATGCATGATTTCCATTGCTAACCCTCACAGTGACTTTATTTGCATCACCTTTTTCATTAGGTCGGCCGAAGGCTATCGCCAAATTTTGAATTGATTGCGATTAGCTTACAGACCTAGTGGAAATATTTCCCACAGCGACAGTGGCTCACCAGATCAACTGCAAATCAATCACTCTAGCTCTACAGTACCCAAACGTGACAGGATCCTCTTGCTGCAATTCTATCGCAAACTAACTATTATATTCACTATTCACAATGCATGATTTCCATTGCTAACCCTCACAGTGACTTTATTTGCATCACGTTTTTCATTAGGTCGGCCGGAGGCTATCGTCAAATTTTGAAATGCGCCTAGTAACAAATTCTCTCTGGCATTATAACGGTGACGCGCTATATTATAGCTGTTTCATCTAGAGAAATACTGCTCTACTCCGTGTGTCATTCACCCCGGGAATACCATGTTTCATCGTCATCCAAACTGCTGCGCCTTCATATAAACATCACAGGATGGCTAAAGTATCCCTCCTTCCGTCCCAATACCTCACCTTCCATTCATCCTCGCTCGATCCCTCTCCTCTTCCCCATCCAGTCATCTTCCATCTGGAAAAGGAAATCACATTGTCTTTGCTCATTCAGCTATCCCTGTGAAAGCTCATGAAACTCCAAACCGACTAGTGGAACGGGCTTTTCATCATGGGAAGAAGGGAGTATTCATGATATCTACTCCTTCGAGATTTGCATCTATGATAGATGAAACATCGGCTTCCTGATCTTTGATCTTCTCAAAGGCGCCCGATATTTCCAATTTACAGAAAGCAATGATTACCCTGAATAGAAGTGATCCAATCGATCATTACCCATTTCGTTCTATTGCCAATCTTCGGATGGTTATCTTGTTTATCCTCATCCTTGGCTAGCTCATGAAACTCCAAACCGACTGGTGGAACGGGCTTCTCATCTTCGGGCAAAGAGGGCATCTATCTATCCCTATCCTATCCCTATCTCACGCATCAATGGCTACAGTCGGTACCTACCGTATCCATCTTTTCTCACCTCTCATCCTCCTCCATCCTTGATCGATTCTTCTCTTCTTCTCTTCCCCATCCAGTCCACTTCGCATCTGAAACAGATTCATCGTTGTTCGTCTCATTTCATGATGATTATCAATTATCGATATCATCACCATCATCTCCCCCTCCCCCATAATATGATACTTTCCTCAGTTGTGAGTCCACTTCTAGTGAAACAGCTTCGCAACTCATCTATGAAACCCAACGACCCCTTTCTCCTAGTTCAGCATATGAAACTCTGAATAGCCTGGTGAAATCGACTCCTATCGTGTCTCGATTCTCGATGGGTCAAACATCTTGATCCCAAACCCATTCTACTCTGTCTATTATAGAATTCCTTTTGTCTGCGCATATTTACTCATCTCGCGAAGCATGAGATCATTATGCAATCTTTATTGTAGAGAATGGGAAGGATAGAGTAATGACAATTGATCATTGGGCTTTTTTTTAAAGTGCATACCATCTTTAGGCTCCTAATTACTGAGACATCAGCTATTCTCTTCATTATTGTGCGTTCTGGCTACTGCAACACGTATTCTCACCTGCAATGCCCATCCCCTTTCTCTTTCCATCTGACCAGACCTATTGGCAATCGGATGAAACACAAAATCAACTTGGTTTTGAAAGCATATTTTGCGAATTACTGATACAGGAGATTGTACATTCACTCCAATTGGCTACCACTATCGCATTTTAAAAACCTGGCTACAGGGTTCATTTTTCATTCCTAATCCCTAGATACGATCTATCTCAATGGAAGAACGGATTCCTTCTCTTTCCAGGCTCTCGACTAACGCGTGAAACGGAAAATTGCCTACTGAATTTGAACTCTCTTGCAATCAAATCGAAATTCTCCATTACGTTTCCGGTTTCCTTCATCCTTTCAGTTGGGTTTTCTGATTCTAGCGTATTACTATCTCTAATGTATCCCTATCTATATTGTATCCCTATCTATATTGTATCCCTATCTATATCGTATCCCTATCTCTACCGTATCCTATCTCTACCGTATCCCTAACTCTACCGTAACCCCATTCTCTACCGTACTGGCTCACCTCTCTTCGTCCCGCATCCTCTTTCTCGTCTCTCCGTCTTCCATGCCTCCTGAAACGATAACTGTATTGATTCCTCTTTTGTTCATTAAATATTAAACTTATTGATTATTGTTACCGTATCCCCATCCATTGATCGCCCTCGCATCTACCGTATGCTCGCGAACTATTTAATCGATTTTCGCTACCGTATACCCTTCGCGAGCTACCGTATTTCGTCGCGTTTCCGTGCCGCGCGCGCGAAATCAACTTATTCCATTACAGGCAACTCAAACTTGTTGTGCACCCGCTTCGGCAAAGTGGTAATAATGGAATCGATCGAGCGACCAAAGCGATCTCTTCCAGCCCCCTGAGGTACTAACTGTTTGCGATTATTGATTGCTCTCACTTAGGAGTACGGTAGGTTAGCGATCAAATCAATCAATAGCACTAGCAAGAGTACGGTAATCAACGCCTGTAAGAACAATAATAACAATAACAATAACAATACTTATTGTTAAGGGAGTTGTGCTGCACGAGCACGGGAAGGCAGACGGAGTGAAGGAGCCGAGGGCGGATGGAGGACAGAAGGCGGTGAAGAAGGACGTGGAAGGAGGAAGAGGAGGACCCTTTGAGGTACGTGTCTTCCCAATTCTATTGATTCTTTCACAATGGGGTAAGGGATGTTATCAATCAATCAATAACACTAGGAAGACTACGGTAGCCACACAATCAATAAAAAGGCAAGAAAAGGTAGAATGATCTAAGCACTTTCGTCCAGCGGGAAAGCACTGCTAGGAGAGCAATAATGATTAGCACAATATCAATAATAATAACAATAATAATTTGAAGGGCGTTGGGCTGCACGAGCCCGCGAAGGAAGATAAGAAGATGGAGCCAAGGGCGGCAGAAGGAGGAAAGGGAAAGGAGGAGAAGGAAAGAGCTGGAGGCGAGGTTGGTGTTTCATCATAATTACAGATCATAATGAATCAATTACAATTATCGATTAATGCACGGGGTACGGTAGGATAGCTGATTATCGATTTTCGTATGGGGTACGGTAGACCATCCTCTTATCGATATTATCGATCAAGGGGTACGGTTGGATATCGACCGATTGATACTATTGGGAACGGGAAGGGAAAGGGCAATTAATTAGATAATTAATAAATCAAGGGAGTGCGCGGCGAGGCGAAGGGAGTGAAGGAGGCGGGAGGAGACGGAGGCTCGAGTGGGAAGAAGGGAGCGGTGAAGGAAGGCAAGGAGAAGGCAGATGGAGGAGAGAAGGTACGGTAGAATATCCGATTATCGATTTTCGCATGGGGGTACGGTGGAAATGTTTTTTTTTCATTCTTGGCTTTCCCATTCTGTCTCACGCAATTACAAATGCTTTCGAGGATGGTCTCTCTCCCTCTCTTTTCGAAATACTTTCTCTCTCTCTCTCTCTCTCGTTTCTCTGATCGACGCGAGATAAGGCAAATTGAAGAGACGGGGAAATAGCAATACTATTGATTAATTTTATTAAGGGAGCGGCGGAGAATGAGAAGGAAGATGGAGATGGAGAGAAGGAGAAGGGAGAAGGCGGAGGAAAGGATGGGGAGAAGAAAGAGGAGAAGAAGGAGGTGGAGGTGGACTCGGAGGCGATTGAGGTACTTGACAATTACTAGATACAAGATAGGAGTACGGTAGTTCGAGTTCGATCGATAGCAATCTGAAGCGCACATTCATCAATACAGCGCAATTACCGCAACCTACAACCAACATTTAATATTCCGATCAATCATCTCATTTTTGCCACCCCGTCCTCATCTTGAGATGCTTTCACCTTCCTTGGCTAGCGCGTGAAACACCAAAGCGGCTAGGGTTTTTCTTAAATCCTAGATCCATCGGGAATAATATCCGTGACCCACTGGAAAGAATCGATCGTGCATACGGTAGCTAATCGATACTCGGCGAATACGGTAACTCATCGGTGCTAATCGATATACTCTACCGCATTCCAGGGACTGGTCGGCAACGTGGTCGGAGCGGCGCTCGACGCGCTGGCGAGAGAGGAGGCGGAGGCGCGCGAAGGTGGTGAGGAGCCTTTCATTCCCCCCCCTACCGTATCCCGCACGCATCAATCGATAGCGCCTACCCTACCCCACACCCTATACAGTACTAGACAGTCTATGCTACCGTACCGGACTAATTATCGTAATCCTAGATCCATCGATATCCACCGTATCCCCCTTCCTTCATCCGTATCCCTTCCATCCATATCAACAACTAATCATTCAATATCTACCGTACCGCCCATCCATCTACCGTATCCCTTCCAGGCACGACGGTGCTGCACCTGTCGACGACAGGCCAGCGCGGAGGCCACTCCTCCTACTCGATCCAGCTGGCCGGTCGACACTCCACCACGGCCACGTCATCCATCCACCTGGACTGCCGCGGAGGAGAGGTCAGTCTCGTCGTCCCTCTCTCTCTCTCTCTCCATTTCACACACTCTCTCGCCCCTCTCTGACCGCGGTGATAGAGTGTGGAAAATGAAGAGACGGAGATCCGTATTGCGGCACTCTAGAGTCCATGTACATTTTTGCGCTTTCGCATTTTGTTCTCGCTCGTGAAACTGTAGCTAGAATAGAGGAGCGGGAACAGTGTGATGAACACACACCAGACACTCGAACGAACGACTAGCATATAGGTCAAATATCGCCGAATATAGCACGCACACATGCAGGTGGTTATGGGCTTCAAACTAGGAGCATCACACTGACAAACGCGGGAAGGATCGGGAGGAGAGGGGGGATTAGAATATATATTCCTGCTTGCAGATTCGCATCTGTGTGGTCCGCGTGGACGCATCGTCCGGAGCGGCCGTCCGCGTTGGCGTGCCGTGGGAGCTGGAGGATCCCGCGGTGGCACACGCCATCAGCCTCCGCATCCGCGCCCTCGCGGTCAGCAAAAAGCTGAGCGGCTACCCGCTGGCCGCGTCTGCCGTCCGATACCTCGACAGGCACGGCCTGCGCCCGCTCACCCGTGCATCCGCTCGACCGACGGCACGCGGATCCGCCCAGTGGGACGGCTTCGACCCCACCACCAACCACACCAGGTACCGTCGTAATTACGCGCGCAGTCCTTGCTCTCTCGATAGAATAAATAACTCTTTCCTCATTTCGCATACTCTCTCGCGCGCCTCTCTGATCGGTGAGAGAGTGTGCAAAATGAAGAGACCAGTTCATACCAAGCCATCCCTAACGGTAGCACACCTCCCTGGTGTCGCGAAGTTTCTGAATTAGATGGTAACGGCTGTTATCTGCGTCTATTGGCTCACTTGCGCAACACAAAAGCGTCCTAACCATTCGCATTGTAACGGGGGAGGGGGTGAAGGGGAATCTACCGAAGGCAATCGATCTTTGATCTTTGGACGCTTCCCTCTTCACCCAGCCTCTGACTTGACCGGTTACGGTAAGCGCGCGAAATCATGAAATCGGATGGTTTCCTTCCCTTTCATCTCACTTGGCCAGCTCGTGGAACCCGAAACCAGGGTGGCGAAATATCGTGAAACATTTTCGATTCTTACGATAGATGGGAGGAGGGGCATACGGTAGGGGTACGGTAATCGATTGTTGATGTTGCAGGCGCAAGAGAGATGCCATGAAGAAGGCCGTCGAGAAGGCACTCGACTACCACCAGGAGAAGCGGTACGGTAGTAGTTTTATCGATTAATCCCTCCCCCCTACCGTAATCTACCGTCTATCGTAATCCCCCACCCCGAGTATCGATCTCACGGGGAAGCGAACAGGCTGCATGATCTGTTACGGTAGCGCGCTCATTCTAAAGCGCCTACAGCATATCGGGGGCTATTGCAGCACAAAACCGCCTCCTTTCATTCCGCAGCCTTTCTAGGAGATCGTCTCTTTACTTCACACGCGCTCTCTCACCGGGGTCAGAGAGGGGCGAGAGAGTGTGTGAAACGAAGAGAGACGAGGGGGTGAGGAGGGACATAATCGATCTGATATCTTCATTCAGGTATACGATCCGCACGGAGGCCGAGGAGCGCGGCGTGATTCTCTCCGAGAAGGAGGTCGATCTGACTCTTCGAGAGAATCAGCGGGTGGCGGAGCGGGCGAGAGAAGAGATGAAGGAGGCAGCGAAGCTGGCAAAGTTGGCCGAGAAGCTCGTCGATCAGCGGTACGCTTGCAGTTTCACCTCCTTCTTTCCCCCCCCCCCCGCGGATACAGTAGATGGGGGGTGCAATAGCATCGATTGATTAGCAAGCGATACGGAGGGGGAGTAATATACGGTAGGGGAATTGGTGTTTCATCGATCGCACATGATCATAACATTGATTACTGAGGCAATTATCGATTGATTACTGTAGCACCAGACGATTATCGATTGATTACGGTAGCACCATCGATTGGTTACTGTATATGCGATAATCTATCGATTCAGCGAGGACACTCGCGCCATGCTTCTGGAGTCGGGCATGGATGCGACCGAGGAGGCCATCGACAGAATCCTTGGAGGGATCGTCAGACAGAGAGAGTATGAGAAGGCGATGGCCAAGATGCGCAAGGAGAAGGCGAAGGAGCAGGAGAAGGAGAAGGAGCAGAGAGAAGGAGGACCACCCGAGGACAGGTACCGTAATCGCCCCCTCCCCTCCCCTCCTACCGTAGCACTTGGGTGAAAACAATCGATATGCCCAACAATCTACCGTGAATTTTGCAGGCTGGCCCACATGGGAACCCCGCGCCCGATGGCTGTGGCGAAGCGAGGAGCGAAGAGGAAGGAAGCGGAGGATACGGTAGCCCCGAGGTACGATATCCCCGTCAAATATCGATCATTTCTTGCAAATTTCCGCATAAAGTCAATTGCCGATTGCTCCCCCCCGGCTACCGTACCCATTTAAAAAATCAATATATTGGCTCACTTGCAGCAAGGACGACGTCGTCGCCGCTTCGAAGCCCATCGATGGCCACCCGCTCGCCGTCCCGAGGTACCGTACTCCTGCACACGTATCGATTGATTAATTCTGGAAGCGAGAACTGAATATTTTTCATTCTAAAATGGCCTGAAAATGACTATCAACCTGTGCCGTAGTGCCCCCCCCCCCCGCGCATGTGTAAGCAGTCAATTGGCGATCCCCTCAAATCTACCGTAACCATCAATCAATAAATGTTCACACTTCTAGACTGGACCACGTGGAGACGCTGGAGGAGGTGCGCGGAGCCGATGAGAGGTACCGTACTCCCCCCCCCCCCCGAAATATCGATTCCTCCAGAAATGATTTTTATTGACTTTTTTGCATACTAGAATTATATCGGGGAAAACGATTACAGTATGGAACAGCATATCGATTCTACCAAATCTTCATAGCGATCAAAGATCAAAGATCACCCCCAAAACACCCTCAAAATGTGGTCGTTGCAGTCATGTGGAGCTGCTGCAGCCGGAGGACCACATGGACGTGGATGAGGACGAGGAGGAGAAGGAGCGCGCTGCACGTCGTCGCAAGAGGTACACACTAGAGCTCAAGAAATGATGCCCCGCCGTCTCTTCATTTCACACGCTCTCTCGCCGATCCGAGAAACGAGAGAGAGAGCGTGCAGAATGAAGAGACCCATTTCTCGGCAAGCCAACCCTATTCCTACCAGCAGCAGACGGTTTTCGCAAATCACACGGCGTTTGTTCTTTGGAGGGGTAAAGAGGTCAAAGAACGGGCCACAATCGACCGTCTCCCCAGTTACCGTATCCCCACCCGGGAGATCTACCGTAATCCACACTCTCAATTGCAGACACGCGTCGATCGACGAGATGGGCGAGGATCACCCGGTCGTGAAGCAACTGTGAGTGTGAATTGATATTCGTCGCCTTCACCCCGGGATTACGGTAGCACCACACAACGTGCGAGTGTGCATTGGTATTCGTCGCCTTCCTCCGGGGTTACTGTAGCACCACAAAACGTGAGCGTGTGCATTTGTATTCGTCGCTCCTCCATCCCCCTCCTTCGGATTACGGTAGCACCACACAACGGGCACGGTATCTCATTTGCGGGGCCAAAAACCTGTAGTTGCCATCAAGGCACACTAAACTGCTGACCAACCTCGAATAATAACCATTTGTCGATTGGCTGGCCTACCGTACCCTCAAGTATCGTATCCATTTCAGCCGCCTCGAGCTCTCCGCTGCACGCGATCATATTCGCGTCGTGAGCGTCCAGCTGGACGACGCGGAGAGAAGGGCGGCCGAGTGGAAGGCGTACTTCGAGCATGCCGAGAAGACCGCGACCGCCGCCCTCGCGGAAATGGGTCACGCGGCTGCCGTGTCTCGCGCGGCCGAAGCAGACAAGCTGGCGGCCGAGGCGCGCGCTGCCGCTCTCGAGGTCGCGCTTCGTGCAGAGCGCGCTCGTCACGCCCAGAACCAGGTACTACTCCGCCCATACTACCGTATCCCGTAGCGCCTACCGTACTCCCTAGTGCCGCTACCCTGTGCACACAGTAGCACATTGCCGTGTCCCGTCGTGTTACCGTAGATCATTGCAGGCTGCCCCCGCTGCTGCTCCTGCTCCTCCTGCAGCCGCCCAGCCGGCTCAGCAGCAGGCTCCGCCCCCTGCAGCTGCTGCAGCTGCTGCAGTCGTCGCTGGCGCGCCCGCTCAGCTTCTGGCCGAGTTCGCGGCACTCAAGCAGGACCTCCTGCAATTCTTCGCTGCCGACCAGCGTGTGCAGCTGCAGGTATGCTCTAGAGAGGGCGCAATACGGGAATCGCCCCCGTCTCTTCATTTTCCACACTCGCTCACCGGTTAGAGGGGGCGAGAGAGTGTGTAAAATGAAGAGACGGCGGGCGCTCCGTATTGCGCACTCTAGCATGCAATAGTTCGGATCCAATTACTGCAAACCGAAACAGGCCATAGGCTACCGTACCTTAGGCGACCATCTCCTGCCGTACCTTTTCAGCTACCGTACCTTAGGCGACCATCTCCTACCGTACCTTTTCAGCTACCGTACCTTAGGCGACCATCTCCTACCGTACCTTCAGCTACCTACCGAAATTGCAGCTCAAGGGCAAGGGCGACGCTGAGACGGGCCGCGCGTGGACGTCGGTGACGACGCTGGTGGCGAAGCGCGCGAACGCGATCACGAACGCCGCGCAGATCGGCCTTCCCCGCGTCACGGCCGCCCTTCTCGCCGACCCCACGCAGCACCCCGCCATTCAGGTAAGGGGGTCATACGGTGGGAGTACGGTGGCAATCAATCGATAACTCGTTGCAGAGATTCATCCAGCGCGGTCGCGCCGTGCTGCGCGTCTTCGAGGCCGTTCGCACGCTGGGAGAGGATTTCGGACAGCTGGTGAGTCGAGTGCGCAATACGGTCTTCCTCCTTTTCACACTCTTCTCTCACCGGTCAGAGAGGCAAGAGAAAGTGTGGGCGGGGCTAGGAGTGCGGTAGGCAATATCGATTGAAAGGGAGGCGGGGCTAGGAGTACGGTAGGCAATATCGATTGATCGCAGGTGGTCGGAGCGCACTCGCAGCTGCCGCGTCGTGGTCGTCGCACCGTGAAAGTGGCGTGGGATCAGCAGGTGTTCGGCACCGCTCACGCCCTCTTCAAGTGAGTTACACGGTAGAGGGAGGGTACGGCCATCGATCGAAACGGTAGGTGAAAGACAGGCTCAAGTGGAGCCATCGCGTGATATACGGCAGATATCGATCGAGCGAGAGGTCCATTTGAGTTACGGTAGGGTTATAGATTGAAATGAGAAACGAACGGTTGGTTGACAGGCCCATTTGAGTTACGAGATATCTATGGATACGGTTTGCCGGAGACGGGTAGAGTAGTGGGGGGAATGCGGTAGATTTTCGGAGGCTTTTGACACATATATTTTTAATGTATGATTGGGGGGGGGGAAGTGGTGCTACGGTCATGGTATCTGATACGACAAATTTCAGGGATCGCGCTGCCTCGCACAAGCGCTCGCTGGACGCATGGGCGTCGATGGCGACGGCATTGCCTATGTAGAGTGAGTTTTTTTTGTGTGTTGGGTAGGGTAGTCGGGATACGGTAGCCGGTCGGGATACGGGTGTGTCTCTATATCTATCTTTTTCATAATCTATAAGCAATCAAGAGCCGCATTCCGTCCTACATGCAGGTAGTGCTTATGCGGTACATTGGTCGGCGTGGGTGAGAGGGAGCGATCTTTGATCTTTGATCGTTTGAGTTATTTCAGGGCCGAAGTCTACACGTGTGCGATGTGAGCTCAACTGGGTCGTTGGACGTACTGTGCCATCATCCCCTGTTCTTCACCGTCATCGAGGAATAGCAACGAGTCTCCGTCGCACGAGACAGTCAGTTCGTTTGCCTTATTTCCAAGACTATGAATGATGTGGGTGGAACCGCAAAGGTGTTGGATTACAGCAAAACAGTTTTCCCACCGGGGAGTGCAATGTTTCGCTGATCTTAGATAGCAGAGTTATAGCAAAATCAATAAACCAATGTACGCCTAACTAATGTGCTTGCAGAACCCGCTGCACCAGCAGCAGCAACCGGGGGTAGTGGGAGGAGGGGTCGGGTGTGTGGCTTCAGGGCCTGGAAGCTCCATAGCACACCCACCTCCAGCCCAGCCCCCACCACCACCGCCATCTACCGTACCCGATAGCCAAGGGAGGTATCGGACTCCCGATCAATTGGACGACGGAGGCAGGAGGATGAGAAGGTGGGCCAATGCGGGATACGGTAGCTACTAGGGTTAACCGTTCGGAAATCGGAAACGCCGAAATAGAATGAGCAAAATTTTCCAAAAATATAAGTGAAAATGACCCACCTGACATTGAGTAGAGACGAATCCTCTCCTCCTTGTCTCCTTTCTCTGCCCGGCGAGAGAGCGTGTGAAATGAAGAGAGTCGGAGCGAGAAGGAGCGAGACGAGGCAACTGTAATTATCGATTTATTGATTGCAGGGATCGAGGACGATAGAAATAGAAGGCAAGAAGAGGGATAGAAGGAAGGAGAAGGAAAGGATTGGATGAGAGACAAGGTGGGTCAGTGTTTCAGAGAATGCTCTTCGAATTCGAGGCGAAATGATGTTGCGAAAAAAAAAGACTAGATGGATCAGTGCCTCACGCAATATTGATCGAACCGAGCCGATTGTAATTGCGAAAAGTGGATTCACTAATATTTCGATATTAGAGCCAGCGGCTGCACGACTCGGCAGCGCCAGTGAAGGGGCCCGAGGCCCGGCTGCACCACCCGGCAGCGACAGTGTGGAGAGGGGAGCGGAGGGGGTGAGGGAGGCGGCGGGTCGCACATTGCGGCCTGCGTCAAAGCTCCCGTTAGGTTGAGGGTGCGGAGTGGACCTAATCCTCCGGTAAATCCCAAGAGACCATGTAAGTCCTTCCTACCCCCGCCCTCCCACGTATCTCTCGCCCACACCACCACCCGACGACGCCCATCTCTACGAAGCGCTGTGAGGATTGAAGGATGTTGCGAGGTGAGCAGTGGCTACGGTAGTTACGATATACATCCCGTTATCGACATTCCCCAATTAGCAAGACGCGCAGCGCAAATGTGCCGGGTTTATCGCGATTTTCCCAATGTTCAAGTCAATCAATAAGGGGAGGGGGAGGGGTGAAACTCAGTGCTGAAAATAAAAATGTACCTGGGCGGAGCCTCGCGAGAAGAGGGAAGAGAGAGTGAAGAGGGAGGAGAGTGAAGAGTGGAGACTGAAATTGTTGATTTATTGCATTGCCATTTCAGATGCCCCTTCGCCCTCATCGTCGCTCTTCCGCCAATAGAGACGTCGTCGATGTTTCCGCACTCGGAAGCGCCAGGGCGATTGTCGCCGTTTGATCATGTGAGTAGTATCGACACGAATATGGTAGAATAGCTACAGTAACCCAGTCCTCAATTACGGGCATTTCTTCGAGATTTTTTCCCCGGTCGTTTCTCACAGATTCGCTATCATTCTCACGAGCTACTGAACGGTAAATTCAAAGCGATTGTTGTCTGGGCTAGAAACCGAATAAGATCCACATTATGAAGCGCAAAAGAGCCGGGTACTTTTAATGCTGGTAGAGAGTAGCTACCGTGCAGCGATCGATAATCGATGAGAAGGAAGGAAGGAAGGGCGAGTGAAGAGGTGACAACTGAGTTTATCAGCAAAGTCGACCCAACGACCAGCACCAAACTATTTTTCGAATATGCAAGCCTACTGAAACGAAAAAAAGAGCTGCGTACCATTCCTAGTTGGCGATTTAATAAATAAAACAAAAATTTGTTAAGATTAAATACCTGAGTAGGAAGAAGCACTTCCATTCTTCTCCTTCACTCCTGAGTTCCCTTCGAGAGAGTGCGCGAAATGGAGAGAGTCAGAGAGACGAGGCAACTGGAATTATCGATTTATCGATTGCAGGAATCGAGAAGGAAGGAAGGAAGGACGGACGGAGAGGCATCGACTGACGTGATCCGATCCGTGGACCAGTCGATGCCTCAGAAGGAAGGAATGAGAAGGAAGAAAGGACAGGGAAGGACGGAAGGAGAGAAAAGGTGGGACAGTGTTTCAGAGAATACATACAGCAATTTCAAAAATAAAACAACTAAAACCACTGCAAACGGATGTGTTGGAAAATACGAAAAATTTTCCTGAGAAAGCCTATTGCGAGTAATCAACGTGGGGTGAAACGGATATCTCACGGGGTTCGAATCTAGCTTGGAGATACGGTATTGAATACGGGGATACTGTATCTTCGACAATGATTATTGATTTTCACAATTGCAGGCCACGCACCGCCACAAGCACGCTGGCGAAAGGATGGGAGAGAGGGAGGATGGAGGTAATATTTATTTTTACTTTTAGTTTCCAAAAATATAAGTGAAAATGACCCACCTGACACTGAGTAGAGACGAATCCTCTCCTCCTTGCCTCCTTTCTCTGCCCGGCGAGAGAGCGTGTGAAATGAAGAGAGTCGGGGCGAGAAGGGGCGAGACGAGGCAACTGTAATTATCGATTTATTGATTGCAGGGATCGAGGGCGATAGAAATGGAAGGAAAGAAGAGGGATAGAAGGAAGGAAGAATGGATGGGCGTCGGTTACGTGGCCGAAACGTGGACCGACCGGCGCCCTATGAGTGGATGAAGAATTGAAGGAAGGAGAAGGAAAGGATTGGATGAGAGACAAGGTGGGATAGTGTTTCAGAGAATAGAGATAGCAATTTAGATTTAAAAAAAATTTAATTAGTGCAAATGGTACACACCTGAGTAGAGACGGGTCCCTCCTCATCCCTCCCTTGTCGATCGGACCCGCCGTGAGAGGGCGCCGAATGGAGAAGATCCGACTATAATTATCGATTTATTGATTGCAGAATGGTCTGGAAAGAGGATGCAGCTGAGAAGATTGACTGAGGGAGAAAGGAGCAGAGGAGGAGAAGGAATAGAAGGAATGAGAGGATGGTGAGATAAGGTGGGTCAGTGTTTCAGGGAATATTCTTCGAATTCGAGGGGAAATGATGTTGCGAAAAAAGACTAGATGGATCAGTGTCTCACGCAATAGTGATAGAACCGAGCCGATTGTAATTGCGAAAAGTGGATTCACTAATGATTCGATAATAGGGCCCGTGGCTGCACGACTCGGCAGCGCCAGTGAAGGGGCCCGAGGCCCGGCTGCACCCGGCAGCGACAGTGTGGAGAGGGGAGCGGAGGGGGTGAGGGGGGCGGCGGGTCGCACATTGCGGCCTGCGTCAAAGCTCCCGTTAGGTTGAGGGTACGGAGTGGATCTAATCCTCCGGTAAATCCCAAGAGACCATGTAAGTCCTTCCTACCCCCGCCCTCCCACGTATCTCTCGCCCACACACACCACCCGACACGCCCATCTACAAAGCCGCTGTGAGGATTGAAGGACGTTGTAAGGTGAGCAGTGGCTACGGTAGTTACGATATGCATCCTATTATCGACATTCCCCAATTAGGAAGACGCGCGGCGCAAATGTGCCGGGTTTATCGCGATTTTCCCAATGTTCAAGTCAATCAATAAGGGGAGGGAGGGGGTGAAACTCAGTGCTGAAAATAAAAAAATGTACCTGGGTGGAGGGAGCCTCGCGAGAAGAGGGAAGAGAGAGAGTGAAGAGGGAGGAGAGTGAAGAGTGGAGACTGAAATTGTTGATTTATTGCATTGCCATTTCAGATGCCCCTTCGCCCTCATCGTCGCTCTTCCACCAATAGAGAAGTCGTCGATGTTTCCGCACTCGGAAGCGCCAGGGCGATTGTCGCCGTTTGATGTGGTGAGTAGTTTCGACACGAATATGGTAGAATAGCTACAGTAACCCAGTCCTCAATTATGGGCATTTCTTCGAGATTTTTGGCCCGGCCATTTCTCACCGATTCGCAATCATTCTCACGCGCTACTCAACGGTACATTCAAAGCGCTTGTTGCCTGGGCGAATAAGACCGAATAAGATCATATGAAGCGCAAAAGAGCCGGGTACTTTTAATGCTGGTAGGGAGTAGCTACCGTGCAGCGATCGATAATCGATGAGAAGGAAGGACACATAAGGGCTAGTAAAGAGGTGACAACTGAGTTTATCAACAAAGTCGACCTAATGACCAGCACCAAACTATTTTTCGAATATACAAGCCTACTGAAACGAAAAAAAAGAGCTGCTTGCCATTCCTAATTTGCGATTTAATAAATAAAACAAAAATTTATTAAGATAAAATACCTGAGTAGGAAGAAGCACTTCCATTCTTCTCCTTCACTCCTCCGTTCCCTTCGAAAGAGTGCGCGAAATGAAGAGAGTCAGAGAGACGAGGCAACTGGAATTATCGATTTATCGATTGCAGCAATCGAGAAGGAAGGAAGGAAGGACGGACGGAGAGGCATCGACTGACGTGATCCGATCCGTGGACCAGTCGATGCCTCAGAAGGAAGGAATGAGAAGGAAGGAAGGAGAGGGAAGGACGGAAGGAGAGAAAAGGTGGGATAGTGTTTCAGAGAATATAGACAATTTTTTTAAATAAAACAACTAAATCCACTGGTGTGATGTGTTGGAAAATACGAAAAATGTTCCTGAGAAAGCCTATTGCGAGTAATCAACGTGGAATGAAACGGATATCTCACGGGGTTCGAATCTAGCATGGAGATACGGTATTGAATACGGGGATACTGTATCTTCGACAATGATTATTGATTTGCAGGCCTGTGTAGGCGAGAGGTCGGGATGAAGGGAGTGAGAAGATGGATGGATGGGGGCGTCGCGCCATGTGATCCGAACCGAGGACGGCCGGCGCCCAATGAGTGGATGGAAGAAGGAAGGAGGAGACAATTGGAGGAGAGAAAAGGTGGGATAGTGTTTCAGAGAATGTAGGCATATTTTAACAATAAAACAACTAAATCCACTGGTGTGATGTATTGACGGATGTGTTGGAAAATACGGAAAATGTTCCTGAGAAAGCCTATTGCGAGTAATCAACGTGGGGTGAAACGGATATCTCACGGGGTTCGAATCTAGCTTGGAGATACGGTATTGAATACGGGGATACTGTATCTTCGACAATGATTACTGATTTGCAGGCCTGTGTAGGCGTGAGGTCGGGATGAAGGGAGTGAGAGGATGGATGGATGGGGGCGTCGCGCCATGTGATCCGAACCGAGGACGGCCGGCGCCCAGTGAGTGGATGGAAGTAGGAAGGAGGAGACAATTGGAGGAGAGAAAAAGGTGGGATAGTGTTTCAGAGAATATAGACAAATTTTAAAAATAAAACAACTACAACCACTAGTGTGATGTGAAACAAACGGATGTGTTGGAAAATACGAAAAAATTTCCTGAGAAAGCCTATTGCGAGTAATCAACGTGGGGTGAAACGGATATCTCACGGGGTTCGAATCTAGCTTGGAGATACGGTATTGAATACGGGGATACTGTATCTTCGACAATGATTATTGATTTGCAGGCCATGAACCGCCACCTGTGTAGGCGTGAGGTCGGGATGAAGGGAGTGAGAGGATGGATGGATGGGGGCGTCGCGCCATGTGATCCGAACCGAGGACGGCCGGCGCCCAATGAGTGGACGGAAGAAGGAAGGAGGAGACAATTGGAGGAGAGAAAAAGGTGGGATAGTGTTTCAGAGAATATAGACAAATTTTAAAAATAAAACAACTACAACCACTAGTGTGATGTGAAACAAACGGATGTGTTGGAAAATACGAAAAAATTTCCTGAGAAAGCCTATTGCGAGTAATCAACGTGGGGTGAAACGGATATCTCACGGGGTTCGAATCTAGCTTGGAGATACGGTATTGAATACGGGGATACTGTATCTTCGACAATGATTACTTATTTGCAGGCTTGTGTAGGCGTGAGGTCGGGATGAAGGGAGTGAGAGGATGGATGGATGGGGGCGTCGCGCCATGTGATCCGAACCGAGGACGGCCGGCGCCCAATGAGTGGACGGAAGAAGGAAGGAGGAGACAATTGGAGGAGAGGGAAGGAAAGAAGGAGAGCAAAAGGTGGGACAGTGTTTCAGAGAATAATGATAAAACCGGGGGACGAAACCGAACAAGGAAGGCTGAGCTAGAGGCAGAGGGAGTGAGAGATGGCAAGTATGTAAAGGATGTTACATCTTTTGTTTCACTACCTGAGTATTTAACCATTGGGTGAAACCAAAATTAGACGGGATTCCAAGCACAAAAATGTCGGTTATTCTCATCTTACTACATTATCCATCGAAAATAGGTGGACATAGGATACCTGGGGATCTGCCTGGCTCTGCTGAGAGAGTGTGGAGAATGAGGAGAGTCCTTCCTCTTCCCGAGTAGAGTGACGGGGCGACTGAAATTCGCAAAATATAAAAAAAAGGTTTTAATTGAAAAAAATTCTTTAAAAAAGTTTCCAGGCCGAGAGAATCGCGCCGCGCCCATCCCGCGGGAGCAACACGGGCGTGAAGCCGAAGAGAAGAAGGGGGTCGAGGAGGAATCAAGGTATATATTGATGAATACGGTAGCAATCAATACTACAGTACCCCCGTCTCTGGGCAATTATGGATAGCGGGGCTGGGATGCGGAAAAGTTCTCTGATGAGTTATCTGATTGTGGAAAGGTTCAATGGATACGGGGTGTTATATCGATGGAATCATTCATTTCTTGCAATATTTTCCGGTGAAATTAATATGTTTTGAAACGCTGATCAACCATTTTTCGTATTCGTTTCACTCTTAGTTTTTTTAGCATTCCGCGGAAACAAAATGGTAGCGGGCAAGTAGTACGTTAGTGACGGTTCCCTGCCGTTTCATCAGGATCTTATCTAAACTATTACAGGCGTCGGTAATGTGACCAACACGCGGCTCTGCCGACGCCACAGGATCCCCCTCCCCCCGCCCCGCCCCCGAACCGAGAAGTGGCCGCGAGAAGCTACAGTACCCAAGGACAGGAGGATACCGTACTCTCGCCAAGTACCGTCAGGTCAGTGTTTCACTTTATCGTCAACATAGTACTTCTATACCTGTATTCGGCACGATTTCCTCCTCCTTTCTCCTCTGTCTCTCTTCCCGACCGCGCAGCGAGATAGCACGCGAAACGAAGAGGGTCGACTGAATTTATCGATTGCAGACTCATCGTACTCCAATGCGGAATACCGTCCGAGCCGGAGCGAGCCCTCGCCTACCGTATCCCGATCGATCGATCATGGTTAGTCAATGGATGGGAGAAGTTGGGGGGGGGGATAATTAGGAACTGATTTTATCAGCAAAACCCGATTACACATAACTTTCGTGAATACAGTTAACTTTCGTTTAAGCCTCTCAAGAGTGTAAAATTGCAGAGAACGGTTACCGTACCCCCCGCGACTTTCAATCGATTGATGAGCAAGTAATTCGCCTTTGAAGAGGAGCAGCCAGAGGATCGGTGAGGAAATAGGGTGGGGGAGGCATGGGTACTTAGTAATTGATATCATTTTATAAAACTCAAACATAGATGGCATACAAATCTGCCATTCACCTGTTTCGTTTATGATTCATGAAATTTTAATTACCTGATTAGGAGACGAGTGTCCTCTTCCAACTCCTTCTTCGCTTTGTCTGACTGGCGAGATAGTGCGCGAAATGAAGAGAAGGGAGAGCGAGAGAGACGATAACTGAAATTAGATATTTATTATTCACAGATTGATGGAAGCTCCGTACCCCAAGAGGCTACCATACCCCAAGCGGCTACTGCTACCGTGCAGTGAATAGGGAGGGAAGCGATCAGGGAGATACAAGGTGAGCAAGTGTGTTCTAAAATGAGCTATGCCAAGAAAACTAAGAAACACAAATCCAGCAGGCGCTAAATTCCAATTGAAAAATCATTTGAACATTACAAAAACCTATCAGCGCATTGGATCGGTAAAATAAGAAAAAAAAGAATATTTTCAATTGATGAATAAATTGGGAATGTGATGGTACCTGATTGGACGAATTCCTTTCCAACGAGATATTGTGTAGAATGAATCGATAGATGACGAAATTGACGAGAGGAAGAAGATAGTGCAAAGTATTCATTAGAGTTCGAAATATGAGTAATCGCCTCTTCATTCCTCGTACTCTCTCATCAGTTTGAAAAACTAGAGAGCACGCGGAATGAACAGATGATTACCCGTATTTCGAACTCTATAAAAGTAGTCATTATCGATCCCCCCCCCCCCACCACCACATTGATTCCCCTCCCCCACCGCATCTAGAGCTCGGGAAATGATACCGCCGTCTCTTCATTTGACACACTCTCTCTCTCGTCGGCCGAGCGGGCGAGAGAGTGTGCAAAATGAAGAGACGGCGGTATCATATCCCGAGCTCTACTGGCCGCACCTGTAATCAAGAGTAGGTCTTTGGCGCCCTCGGCACGGGCGCCCTCCGACCGGGACTGAACCTCATGGCGTCAACTCATCCAATATCCCTCATATTACGGACTGGGACTGAACCACAGCGTCTTTGAAGCATCTGAATCCCAGACCAGCTAAGGGACCCCCCCCGGGGCGCTACGACCTTCAAATATTGACCCATTTCCCACTTCGAATTCGATCCGTAAACAAGTAAAAGGTCGCCGATCTGGTTAGACACAAAGTTGAAAAAAACTTGGTGCCAATCAGCTTTTCAACCTCTCCGCCTCGGCGGCGAGCCGCTCAGGTCAATCAACCCTTAATGAGACGTCGACACATGGAGGGACAGTACTCATCATGTGGAGGAAGACAATTGTAGACTGCCAAGTAGAATAGAAGAACGGCAATACTGAATGAAATACGAATGGGATCACTTAGATACGAGAGTTCGACGATCATAATACAATAACTTATATTAAAAAAAAGCTTGCCATAGCAACCCAAGGGGATCGCCGATAAAATGGTGAAACACACAGAACATTTGTTCAAATTAAAAATAAATATTTTAGGTCTCAAAATATTTATATGAGCATTGCTAGGGTATAAAAAATGAATAAATCGTAAGAGTGAGTAATTAATGATGAAACGGTACCTGAGTAAAGGCGAATTCCTTCTCTTCTCTCCTTTCTCGCTCTGACCGACGAGAGAGCACGGGGAACGAAGAGAGCGAGATAGGCGATAACTGAAATTAAATATTTGTTATTCACAGATTGATGAAAGCACCGTACCCCAAGAGGCTACCGTACCCCACGAGGCTACCGTCACCAAGAGATCATTGAAGTAGTAGAGAGTCGAGGAAAGAAGAAGAGATCAGGTGGGTCAGAGTTTCACACAACATTATTAGGATTAGGAAAAATAGGCTTTTGAATTGACATTGCAAGACTACACTATTCTTAGACTGACAATGAAAAAAGCTCAAGGAATTAGGTGAAACTAGATATGGATAGTAGAAGAACCAGGTGGACTAGTGTTTCAATTCTAAGTGAGTAAAAGTGGACTTGAAAAAGGGAAAAACGGACAATGAGTGGGAAATAACAATAGTCTAGATCATATAGAAAATTGCGAATTTCCACCCCTTATTTCTATGTTTCATATCCAAATAATGGACAGAAAAATGTGCAGCCCAACAGGTGCGCTTCAAAGAGGAGTATATGGAATTGGGAATATTGAGAGCTACCGTCTTCTGAATGATTGAACTATTTCCATTTACAAAGAGTTTAAATTTCAACGTGAGCATAAATCCTAGAAAACCTTTCGAAAAAACGTTGTGTGAAAAAACGTTGAAATAATGAAAATACTTGCAGAACGAGGAAGAAAAGAAAAGAAAAGAAAAGAAAGAAAGAAAAGAAAAGAAAAGAAAAGAAAAGAAAATAAGGAGAAGAGAAGGAGGAGAGAATGAGAAGAGAAAATAAGGAAAGAAAAGGAATAATAAGGAGAAAAATGAAGATAAAGAAAAAAAGAAGAGGAGAAAATTGATAAAATGAAGAAATAAAAAAAAGGAATAGAAGAAAGGAAGGAAATGAAGAATCAAAGGAACAAGAAGAGAAGAGAGAGAAAAGAAGAAAGAAGAAAAAAAGAAGACAAGAGAAAAAAAAAGAAGAAAAAAGAAAAAAAGAAAAAAGAAGAGAAGAGAAAAAAGAAGAAAGAAGAAAAAGAAAAAAAAAGAAAAAAAGAAGAAAAAAGACGAAACAAGGATATAATGAAAAAAGGAATAAGAAGAAGAGCTCAATGAAGAGGGAGTAATGTACACTACCATGGGTGAGTATAATCTACCGTATTTTCGTCTACCGTACTATGCTAGATTTGAGAGTCTAGAAATATTCATTTTGTCAATTTCAGCTCACGATCGCACGAGCTACCGTACTCCGCAACTACCGTACCCACGAGCAACAAGAACAAGAAGGACTACAGCTAAAGAAGGAAGACTTCTACTAGGCTGGCGGTAGGGAAGGGTGTGATGAGGCCACATCCACTCTTTCCGATGGGTTTCGACCCTCCGTCAAGGTTTCCACACCTCTGATCCCTCCGGGGGGAGAAATGGAAGAGCAGATCGGCCTACTGGGTCTGCTCGTGTGGGGTGGTGTTCCGGTGGGGAGGACCGAATGCCCATGAAACCCCACTTGGCCAACCGAGCCAACTCACCCGGAGTTAACCCGAAGGGACGAGAAAATCGGTAGTCGTAAGACGAACAATACCAAGGACCGCACACCTTCCCAGTGCGGTCCGAGGCAAATTCCACTCTCACGGAGGTCCTCACTGCGTCTTCGAATTCATCCACGGTGAGATAGATTTTCATTCTATTCTTTTGTATATTTCGATGTGGGAGAAGGGCCATTGACTGTTGATTGTATCGATTGCAGGCTCTACAGTAACCTTCAACTACAGTACTCGGCCACCATTGATCCAGCCGAAAGGAGCGATTCAGGGATGAATAATACACTCGGTGAGTTATTGATTAGTTACCTGGGTGGTCCTCCTTTTGCCTCCTTTCTCTCTCGCCGCAGAGAGATCACGCGAAACGAAGAGACGGTCGTCTCTGCCATCGTAGACTGCTGAAATATCGATTTATTACTTACAGATGGTACCGTACTCGCCCAATAGTACCGTACCACAACCGGGTGGACCCCTCGAGTCTGAAGGAAATTGCGGACAAGAGGATTGGCGACTACAGGAAGATCAAGGTGAGACAGAGCTCAAGGAAAGATTTAGGAATAAATATGTGTTCAAAGATAAGCGAAGCCTTAATCAACTAGTTGCGAATTGCGGGTGGCAGAAATCACCACAGGTCTTCGAAATCTATTAACCATGACAATTTCAGGCACCGAGATGCCATCTACAGTGCCGAGCAAGAGCTACCGTTTCATCATCGAGAGAAGCGGCCTACTTTACTTCACGAGGTAATAATTTTGGAAGTTGGGGTACCTGGGCGGGCCGTCTTCAGTGGTCGATTCATCAGAGGAGAGGGATGAGGAGGAAGGAAGAAGAAGTGGGCGGAGTCTGGAAATGATCAATTATTCGTTGCAGAATTTCGATTGAGTGCGAGTACGAGAGACAAGAAGAAACTAAGGAGATACACACGAATCGCCACCATTCCGATTCAGGTGCGTTTTAGCGTTAAAAAACTATTCAGAAATGAGTAATCGTGATCAGGGATGTCAGAATGAAGAATCCGTGTCTTCATTTCGCGTGCTCTCTCGCCTCTCTGACCGGTTAGAGTACGACGAATGAAGAGACGTTTTTATCTCATTCAGACAACCCTAATCATGAGCTGGATCGACTCTATTTTCGGGCTGTTTTTAGCAAATAAATTGGATAATTTCAGAGCCCAGAGAGCCATCGAAGGAGGCGAGACACAAAAGCCACTGGTCAAGCATCAAAGCAGTGCAATGGAGCGGGAAAGGGAGTTTGAGGTGAGCAATCGATACCGTACCTTGGCTACCGTATCCCTCCTTGCGGGTAGATGGCGGGCCACGGAACGGCTGGAAATAAAAAGCATTACAGTGAGTCGAGAGAAGAAGTGACCACAGTATGCCGTAACTCCATCGACAACATCTCTCTTCCCTCTTACACATTGAGGAATAGGGAGCAGAAGGAGACGAATGCACCAATCAAGTGAGTGAATGAATCATTTTAAGAATTGAATTAATCATTGGTTTTGGCTCGAATAGGAACATTATCTTCAGATGATAATTAAATTACTATTTCCAGAAAGGACTCAAGTCGCAAACGTCTTCTCGAGGATCATTCCCGGATAACCAAGGACGGGAAATAAATGAAGAATCAATTAGAGGTGAGTAGTAACTACCGTAATCCTGTCCCTTTGTGAGTAGTAACTACCGTACCTTGACTACCGTACTCCTATCCCTTCGATGTCGCAGCCTCTTCGTAGTATCGCTGAGGGGACTGAGAAATTACATTAGCATGTCAGGAATAAGTGGAAAACGAGAGAGATAATTACAGATCGAACGCGAATGGAGCAGTTAGAAGATGATGAAAGAAGTGAGGAAAAAGGAAGAAATGAAGAATATCTACAGCAAGAACACTCTTCATTGAACAACGATAAGTGGAGAAGGAAAGCAAGAGGAAAGAGCGGATTAGAGGTACACAAGACATCCCTTCAGCTTAGAAATGGTCCCAATTTCCCATTTTTCACTTTTTTCTCATTGTATACACTTCTTTTCCTTTTCTTATAAAACGAACCCCTGATCGTTCCCCAACTGCATTCTTACACTTCTATTTTAGTTAGGAATGACAAAGACCCCATTTTAATTTTCTTTTCGCCTTTTTAGTCTTGTCCCCCTACTCTACTTCGCTTTCTCCTATCATTTCAATGTTTCATATTTCGAGACTAGTTGAAAAGCCTGGCAAAAAAAATAAAAATAAAAATAAATAAAATAAATAAAAAAAAAAAAAAAAAAATAAAAAAAAACAAGCAGGCGGTCAAGTTAAAAAAAGAAGATGAAACTACAACAGTCCGAAATTGTATTGTATTTTTCTCTTGTTTGAAAAGCGGATGATAGAAAGCGGAATGGGTCGCTTCTTTCTATCGTGAGGAAACGTTAATTCCTTTCCCGCTTACTCTCCACAATTTGTGCCCTCGGGGAAGCTTGCGGTGTGTATGGACTGCTCGCTTTGATGCCATAACGGCTCTCCCCCATAAGGTCCACCGAACCTTTCCATCCCTCCGTTGGGTCGGTTAATCGGTAGTAGATTCTATCTACGAAGATGCCCGTCATAGGCATCCGTTATACTGCACGTGAATGGACAGCAGTTAACGTAGTCCAGAGGATCACATCGCTTACACCGATTTGAACTTCAAATCTTTGTGAACCTCCATTGCGAACCCTCATCAAATCTCTCAAGTATTTTGGAGTTACTCTTTCGATTCGATCTATCACTTTTCGGCCAGTATTTGTGTCTACCTCCTGTGAGAGAGGGGAGAGTGGACTGATTCAAGGGAGAGGGTGAGAGTGCATTGTTCTTATCGTGCGTGGACAAAGGCCATCAACGATGCTCCGATAATCGTAAGTCAAGGAGCTAAAGGTACCACAATCAAGTAAGTTTGGGAATGGGAAGACGGGGATATTAGCCGTTTTCGAATCTACACAGAACATAAATTTACAAATTCGGGCCATCGGGAGGGGAGTTTCATTCACTTACCTTTTCGAGTCCAAAAACATAATTTTGTCATTAATAATCTTTCTATTGTATTTAAGAATGGCTTTGATTGGTAGCCGCGTACGGCATACCAGAGGAGAAGAGCTCGAGAAATAATACCGCCGTCTCTTCATTTCACACACTCTCTCTCTCTCTCTCTTGCCGACAGAGCGGACGAGAAAGTGAAGATGAAGAGACGGTGGTATCGTTTGTCTATTCTAGAGAAGAGCTCCCACTTCGAGGTCTCGTCGTCGATCCGGACCTCTATTATGTGTCTGTGCATGTATATTTGGTCAGGTCATCATAGGAACGATAGAAGAGCGAAATCAAGATATTCTATGTGGTCCGTCCCTCTCTCTCAGTCGCACTATCACTAGCTGCCACTCTTCCTTCATCTTCTTACTCTATCGCGCGCTCGCAAGGAGCCACCCATCTACTACAAAGGAGGACTTTAACTTCAGTGTCCGGTCCGGTCCAGAGAGACGAGCATCAATTTTTAATATATATTCTTTTAACAAACAAATTTCTATTAATACTAAAACAAATATTTTTTTAAAATTTCATCTCTCATCTAAAAAAAATAACATTTAAACAAGTAAAAAAATTTTAAAAAGTGAAAAAACTTCTAAAAAACGTTTAAAAAATTTAACAAATAAAAAATAAATAAATAAAAAAATTTCTCTTTATGTAGCATGGCATGCGCATGACTTACACCCTAACTAACCCCCCCCCCCACCCCTCACCCTAGGTTTACGGGGTGGTCGTGGCCTGACCTGCCACGGCCATCATTGGCCCATTACCAAACCAAACCCCCCTTGGTCCCCACCCTACCCTAGGTTTACGGGGTGGTCGTGGCCTGACCAGCCACGGCCATCATGGGCCCATTACCAAACCAAACCCCCCTTGGTCCCCACCCCCCACCCTACTAATTCTTTCATTTTTAGGTTCGACTACAAACTGCGCCGGGGATCTACATCACAGGGGGAATGATTAGCGTGAGTTCCACTTAACGTTAATCCGTTAGATTATTTCCATGTTCCTCATGCTAAAATTATTTATTTGCATGATCGTCGGGGCTATCGACTTGCAATCGACTCGATCAACGGGACAACTACATTAGACAGGAGTGCAACCCAGGCTGAGCTATTTTAATTTTCTTTTCATTGTTCCCAAATCTCAAATATTTCTTACAGTAGCCACACGCGCAACCCAACATGGGCAGCGACGAAAAACGAAGAGAAAGAGAATGGAAAGGACAAATAATGGTACGTTAGATAGAGGGGCATGAAGTGATAGTTCCTAATACTAAATTATTCATTTGCATGATCGTCGGGGCTATCGACGTGGTCTATCAACGGGACAACTACATTGGCAGTAGAGGAACCGAGGCTGAGCTTTTTTTGATTTCCTTTTGATGGCTCCCAAATCACGAATATTTCTTACAGTCGCCACAAGCGCAACTCGCACAACACGGACAGCGACGATAAATGGAGACAAAGAGAATGGAATGGACAAGTATCGGTACGGTGGGTAGAGATATGGAAGTGATAGTAGGGTTGAAAATAAGAGAAGATACGGAATTACGGTTCCGAAGTGAAGAGGTCACAGCGTCAATAAACGTAAAATACCGTGATTAATCTTCGCAAAAGGTTAAAAACGGTATTTTTCTCGTTTTTAATTTTATTTATATGTTTTTTTTAATAATTCAATAATTTCAATATTCGTGACTATCGGTGTATAATTTTCAATTGTGACACACGACTTGTGTATTTGTCGATTATTGATTGATCAACAGGATTTCGATATCTTCATTCATCCACACCAGATCTTCCTCACCGCCCTTCCATTCTCTATGAATGGGATTTTATCCCGTTCGGATGAGATTTTGAAGAGGGATAATGTTCTTGTATGTGTGAATTTTTTTATGTTGTCAGTTGCATTATCTCAAAGGCATTTTACGATAGGGTGGCCGAAGGCTATGCCCAAATTTTCAATTGTGACACACGACTTGTGTATTTGTCGATTATTGATTGATCAACAGGATTTCGATATCTTCATTCATCCACACCAGATCTTCCTCACCGCCCTTCCATTCTCTATGAATGGGATTTTATCCCGTTCGGATGAGATTTTGAAGAGGGATAATGTTCTTGTATGTGTGAATTTTTTTATGTTGTCAGTTGCATTATCTCAAAGGCATTTTACGATAGGGTGGCCGAAGGCTATGCCCAAATTTTCAATTGTGACACACGACTTGTGTATTTGTCGATTATTGATTGATCAACAGGATTTCGATATCTTCATTCATCCACACCAGATCTTCCTCACCGCCCTTCCATTCTCTATGAATGGGATTTTATCCCGTTCGGATGAGATTTTGAAGAGGGATAATGTTCTTGTATGTGTGAATTTTTTTATGTTGTCAGTTGCATTATCTCAAAGGCATTTTACGATAGGGCGGCCGAAGGCTATGCCCAAAATTTGAATTGTGTCATGCGATTTGTGCTTCAGTTGCATTATCACAAAGGCATTTTACGATAGGGTGGACGAAGGCTATGCCCAAATTTTCAATTGTGACACACGACTTGTGTATTTGTCGATTATTGTTTGATCAACAGGATTTCGATATCTTCATTCATCCACACCAGATCTTCCTCACCGCCATTCCATTCTCTATGAATGGGATTTTATCCCGTTCGGATGAGATTTTGAAGAGGGATAATGTTCTTGTATGTGTGAATTTTTTTATGTTGTCAGTTGCATTATCTCAAAGGCATTTTACGATAGGGCAGCCGAAGGCTATGCCCTAAATTTGAATTGTGTCATGCGACTTGTGCTTCAGTTGCATTATCTCAAAGACATTTTACGATAGGGTGGCCGAAGGCTATGCCCAAATTTTCAATTGTGACACACGACTTGTATATTTGTCGATTATTGTATGATCAACAGGATTTCGATATCTTCATTCATCCACACCAGATCTTCCTCACCGCCCTTCCATTCTCAATGAATGGGATTTTATCCCGTTCGGATGAGATTTTGAAGAGGGATAATGTTCTTGTATGTGTGAATTTTTTTTATGTTGTCAGTTGCATTATCTCAAAGGCATTTTACGATAGGGCGGCCGAAGGCTATGCCCAAAATTTGAATTGTGTCATGCGACTTGTGTTTCAGTTGCATTATCTCGAAGGCATTTTACGATAGGGCGGCCGAAGGCTATGCCCAAAATTTGAATTGTGTCAAGCGACTTGTGCTTCAGTTGCATTATCTCAAAGGCGTTTCTCGATAAGGCGGCCGAAGGCTATGCCCGAATTTTGAATTGTGACATGCAACTTGTGCTTCAGTTGCATTATCTCAAAGGCATTTTACGATAGGGTGGCCGAAGGCTATGCCCAAAATTTGAATTGTGTCATGCGACTTGTGCTTCAGTTGCATTATCTCAAAGGCGTTTCTCGATAAGGCGGCCGAAGGCTATGCCCGAATTTTGAATTGTGACATGCAACTTGTGCTTCAGTTGCATTATCTCAAAGGCATTTTACGATAGGGCGGCCGAAGGTTATGCCCAAAATTTGAATTGTGTCGTGCGACTTGTGCTTCAGTTGCATTATCTCAAAGGCATTTTACGATAGGGTGGCCGAAGGCTATGCCCAAAATTTGAATTGTGACATGCGACTTGTGCTTCAGTTGCATTATCTCAAAGGCATTTTACGATAGGGTGGCCGAAGGCTATGCCCAAAATTTGAATTGTGTCAAGCGACTTGTGCTTCAGTTGCATTATCTCAAAGGCATTTTACGACAGGTCGGCCGAAGGCTATGCCCAAAATTTGAATCGTGTCATGCGATTTGTACTTCAGTTGCATTATCTCAAAGGCATTTTACGATAGGGTGGTCGAAGGCTATGCCCAAAATTTGAATTGTGTCAAGCGACTTGTGCTTCAGTTGCATTATCTCAAAGGCATTTTACGACAGGGCGGCCGAAGGCTATGCCCAAAATTTGAATTGTGTCATGCGATTTGTGCTTCAGTTGCATTATCACAAAGGCATTTTACGATAGGGTGGCCGAAGGCTATGCCCAAAATTTGAATTGTGACATGCGACTTGTGCTTCAGTTGCATTATCTCAAAGGCATTTTACGATAGGGTGGCCGAAGGCTATGCCCAAAATTTGAATTGTGTCAAGCGAATTGTGCTTCAGTTGCATTATCTCAAAGGCTTTTTACGACAGGGCGGCCGAAGGCTATGCCCGAATTTTGAATTGTGTCACACGACTTTTGTGTTTCAGTTGCATTATCTCGAAGGCATTTTACGATAGGGCGGCCGAAGGCTATGCCCAAAATTTGAATTGTGTCATGCGACTTGTGCTTCAGTTGCATTATCTCAAAGGCATTTTACGATAAGGCGGCCGAAGGCTATGCCCAAAATTTGAATTGTGTCAAGCGACTTGTGCTTCAGTTGCATTATCTCAAAGGCGTTTCTCGATAAGGCGGCCGAAGGCTATGCCCGAATTTTGAATTGTGACATGCAACTTGTGCTTCAGTTGCATTATCTCAAAGGCATTTTACGATAGGGTGGCCGAAGGCTATGCCCAAAATTTGAATTGTGTCAAGCGACTTGTGCTTCAGTTGCATTATCTCAAAGGCATTTTACGACAGGGCGGCCGAAGGCTATGCCCGAATTTTGAATTGTGTCACACGACTTTTGTGTTTCAGTTGCATTATCTCGAAGGCATTTTACGATAGGGCGGCCGAAGGCTATGCCCAAAATTTGAATTGTGTCATGCGACTTATGCTTCAGTTGCATTATCTCAAAGGCATTTTACGATAGGGTGGCCGAAGGCTATGCCCAAAATTTGAATTGTGACATGCGACTTGTGCTTCAGTTGCATTATCTCAAAGGCATTTTACGATAGGGTGGCCGAAGGCTATGCCCAAAATTTGAATTGTGTCAAGCGACTTGTGCTTCAGTTGCATTATCTCAAAGGCATTTTACGACAGGTCGGCCGAAGGCTATGCCCAAAATTTGAATCGTGTCATGCGATTTGTACTTCAGTTGCATTATCTCAAAGGCATTTTACGATAGGGTGGTCGAAGGCTATGCCCAAAATTTGAATTGTGTCAAGCGACTTGTGCTTCAGTTGCATTATCTCAAAGGCATTTTACGACAGGGCGGCCGAAGGCTATGCCCAAAATTTGAATTGTGTCATGCGATTTGTGCTTCAGTTGCATTATCACAAAGGCATTTTACGATAGGGTGGCCGAAGGCTATGCCCAAAATTTGAATTGTGACATGCGACTTGTGCTTCAGTTGCATTATCTCAAAGGCATTTTACGATAGGGTGGCCGAAGGCTATGCCCAAAATTTGAATTGTGTCATGCGACTTGTGCTTCAGTTGCATTATCTCAAAGGCATTTTACGATAAGGTGGCCGAAGGCTATGCCCAAAATTTGAATTGTGACATGCGACTTGTGCTTCAGTTGCATTATCTCAAAGGCATTTTACGACAGGGCGGCCGAAGGCTATGCCCAAAATTTGAATTGTGTCATGCGATTTGTGCTTCAGTTGCATTATCACAAAGGCATTTTACGATAGGGTGGCCGAAGGCTATGCCCAAAATTTGAATTGTGACATGCGACTTGTGCTTCAGTTGCATTATCTCAAAGGCATTTTACGATAGGGTGGACGAAGGCTATGCCCAAATTTTCAATTGTGACACACGACTTGTGTATTTGTCGATTATTGTTTGATCAACAGGATTTCGATATCTTCATTCATCCACACCAGATCTTCCTCACCGCCCTTCCATTCTCTATGAATGGGATTTTATCCCGTTCGGAAAAGATTTTGAAGAGGGATATTGTTCTTGTATGTGTGAATTTTTTTATGTTGTCAGTTGCATTATCTCAAAGGCATTTTACGATAGGGCGGCCGAAGGCTATGCCCAAAATTTGAATTCAAAATCAACAGGATTTCGATATCTTCATTCATCCACACCAGATCTTCCTCACCGCCCTTCCATTCTCAATGAATGGGATTTTATCCCGTTCGGATGAGATTTTGAAGAGGGATAATGTTCTTGTATGTGTGAATTTTTTTATGTTGTCAGTTGCATTATCTCAAAGGCATTTTACGATAGGGTGGCCGAAGGCTATGCCCAAATTTTCAATTGTGACACACGACTTGTGTATTTGTCGATTATTGTTTGATCAACAGGATTTCGATATCTTCATTCATCCACACCAGATCTTCCTCACCGCCCTTCCATTCTCTATGAATGGGATTTTATCCCGTTCGGATGAGATTTTGAAGAGGGATAATGTTCTTGTATGTGTGAATTTTTTGTTGTTGTCATTTGCATTATCTCAAAGTCATTTTACGATAGGGCGGCCGAAGGCTATGCCCGAATTTTGAATTGTGTCACACGACTTTTGTGTTTCAGTTGCATTATCTCGAAGGCATTTTTCGATAGGGTAGCCGAAGGCTATGCCCAAATTTTCAATTGTGACACACGACTTGTGCTTCAGTTGCATTATCACAAAGGCATTTTACGATAGGGTGGCCGAAGGCTATGCCCAAATTTTCAATTGTGACACACGACTTGTGCTTCAGTTGCATTATCACAAAGGCATTTTACGATAGGGTGGCCGAAGGCTATGCCCAAAATTTGAATTGTGACATGCGACTTGTGCTTCAGTTGCATTATCTCAAAGGCATTTTACGATAGGGTGGACGAAGGCTATGCCCAAATTTTCAATTGTGACACACGACTTGTGTATTTGTCGATTATTGTTTGATCAACAGGATTTCGATATCTTCATTCATCCACACCAGATCTTCCTCACCGCCCTTCCATTCTCTATGAATGGGATTTTATCCCGTTCGGAAAAGATTTTGAAGAGGGATATTGTTCTTGTATGTGTGAATTTTTTTATGTTGTCAGTTGCATTATCTCAAAGGCATTTTACGATAGGGCGGCCGAAGGCTATGCCCAAAATTTGAATTCAAAATCAACAGGATTTCGATATCTTCATTCATCCACACCAGATCTTCCTCACCGCCCTTCCATTCTCAATGAATGGGATTTTATCCCGTTCGGATGAGATTTTGAAGAGGGATAATGTTCTTGTATGTGTGAATTTTTTTATGTTGTCAGTTGCATTATCTCAAAGGCATTTTACGATAGGGTGGCCGAAGGCTATGCCCAAATTTTCAATTGTGACACACGACTTGTGTATTTGTCGATTATTGTTTGATCAACAGGATTTCGATATCTTCATTCATCCACACCAGATCTTCCTCACCGCCCTTCCATTCTCTATGAATGGGATTTTATCCCGTTCGGATGAGATTTTGAAGAGGGATAATGTTCTTGTATGTGTGAATTTTTTGTTGTTGTCATTTGCATTATCTCAAAGTCATTTTACGATAGGGCGGCCGAAGGCTATGCCCGAATTTTGAATTGTGTCACACGACTTTTGTGTTTCAGTTGCATTATCTCGAAGGCATTTTTCGATAGGGTGGCCGAAGGCTATGCCCAAATTTTCAATTGTGACACACGACTTGTGCTTCAGTTGCATTATCACAAAGGCATTTTACGATAGGGTGGCCGAAGGCTATGCCCAAAATTTGAATTGTGACATGCGACTTGTGCTTCAGTTGCATTATCTCAAAGGCATTTTACGATAGGGTGGACGAAGGCTATGCCCAAATTTTCAATTGTGACACACGACTTGTGTATTTGTCGATTATTGTTTGATCAACAGGATTTCGATATCTTCATTCATCCACACCAGATCTTCCTCACCGCCCTTCCATTCTCTATGAATGGGATTTTATCCCGTTCGGAAAAGATTTTGAAGAGGGATAATGTTCTTGTATGTGTGAATTTTTTTATGTTGTCAGTTGCATTATCTCAAAGGCATTTTACGATAGGGCGGCCGAAGGCTATGCCCAAAATTTGAATTCAAAATCAACAGGATTTCGATATCTTCATTCATCCACACCAGATCTTCCTCACCGCCCTTCCATTCTCAATGAATGGGATTTTATCCCGTTCGGATGAGATTTTGAAGAGGGATAATGTTCTTGTATGTGTGAATTTTTTTATGTTGTCAGTTGCATTATCTCAAAGGCATTTTACGATAGGGTGGCCGAAGGCTATGCCCAAATTTTCAATTGTGACTCACGACTTGTGTATTTGTCGATTATTGTTTGATCAACAGGATTTCGATATCTTCATTCATCCACACCAGATCTTCCTCACCTCCCTTCCATTCTCTATGAATGGGATTTTATCCCGTTCGGATGAGATTTTGAAGAGGGATAATGTTCTTGTATGTGTGAATTTTTTGTTGTTGTCATTTGCATTATCTCAAAGTCATTTTACGATAGGGCGGCCGAAGGCTATGCCCGAATTTTGAATTGTGTCACACGACTTTTGTGTTTCAGTTGCATTATCTCGAAGGCATTTTTCGATAGGGTGGCCGAAGGCTATGCCCAAATTTTCAATTGTGACACACGACTTGTGCTAGACAGTATGCGTTAAGGTGTAAATAGCTACTCCTCTTCGATCGAAACTCTGACGCAGGTAGTCAAGTCACTTCATCTCAAGCCTGACAAGCTATTCTCAACATTGACTACCTCTAAAAGATACCGTAAACCACGCCTCCTGTGGCTCTATTATCTTAAGAATCAATCGTACATTCGACCGGTATTCGACCATCGGTAAACCGTCGTCATTTGAACAGATTGAACAGAACAGACGGTAAACCGAACATTTGAACAGTCGTCATTTGAACATTTGAACTATTCAAGTGATCACGAGCAAGAAAGATCTGCAAGGGATGCAATCGCAATCTTTCTGATAGGTGCCTTACGTTTGGAGGCCGGGACAACAGTACGCATTTTATTGTTCTATTCATTTCATCTGAATAGCGGCGACCTCACTTCATTACGTATGCAGATATCCGAAAAGATTCCGGAATTCCGTCATGTTTCATTAGCTCGGTGCGCTCGGTGCGGTGGCTCCACGTAGACAACGTGGCCCGGTGCGGTAGCTCGGTGCGGTGTTGTGGTGCGCAATGCGGTGCTGTTGTGCGCGGTGCGGTGCGGTTATGCGCGAAGCGGTGACACTTTGGCTCAACGTGGACAACGTGGCCCGGTGCGGTGTTGTGGTGCGCGGTGCGGTGCGGTTGTGCGCGAAGCGGTGACACAGTGGCTCAACCTGGACAACGTGGCCCGGTGCGGTAGCTCGGTGCGGTGTTGTGGTGCGCAATGCGGTGCTGTTGTGCGCGGTGCGGTGCGGTTGTGCGCGAAGCGGTGACACTTTGGCTCAACGTGGACAACGTTGCCCGTGCGGTGTTGTGGTGCGCGATGCGGTGCTGTTGTGCGCGCTGCGGTGCGGTTGTGCGCGAAGCGGTGACACAGTGGCTCAACGTGGACAACGTTGCCCGTGCGGTGTTGTGGTGCGCGGTGCGGTGCTGTTGTGCGCGCTGCGGTGCGGTTGTGCGCGAAGCGGTGACACAGTGGCTCAACGTGGACAACGTGGCCCGGTGCGGTAGCTCGGTGCGGTGTTGTGGTGCGCGGTGCGGTGCTGTTGTGCGCGGTGCGGTGCGGTTGTGCGCGAAGCGGTGACACAGTGGCTCAACGTGGACAACGTGGCTCGGTGCGATAGCTCGGTGCGATGCGGTGGTGCGCTGTACAGTCACTCGGTGCGGTGGCTCGGTGCGGGACAACAAATCTCCCCAGTGGTTACACACTCACACATTGCATTCTTGGGCCAATTGGCTCGCATCATTCCAATAATTTTCCTCATAACAAAGCTACCCTCGCTGTCATCACTGACGTTATGGCAGAAACCGCATTCAATGATTTGTTATCAACTATATTGAATTCGACATCATCATTTCACTTCATCCCTTCAAATCCTACTACTCTACCCATCGTACCGTCCACTACAGCGCAACCAGTATTTCCAGTACCACCACATCCATCCCTTATCATAAAAAGTGGCAGCTCGATTATTCAAATCAAATTCGACTTGCGAGCCATACTGCAACTGTCAATAAGCAATCCATCAATTATCATGACCAACACATACCAAGATATTGGGCAATACTCAAAAGAAGAAATCTCATTCCAATCTACTCGATATCCATCAAGTTCCACCTGATTTAGGTCAGTCACCCACAGTTCATTCTTTTCCCTTCACAGTGAGGATCAAAACCTTACGTAAGAAGGGAAGGAATTTCACCACTTCGATGTCAATCTGATTAAATTAAAAAAGCTGCTTCCACAATCAAAGCGATTTTGTAGTTGTCATGAGGTGTATACAGATAACGCCAAGTACGGCAAAAAATTGCTAAATTAATTTAAAACTAACCTGATTACGTTATTCTGCATCATGAACTGCTATCGTTACGATCGTAATTATTTGTATTCCATGTCCATCGTATTGTCCATTGTCAATGATCAATAACTTCTCTTTAACACACAAGGACTATCGTATTCCATCCATCCATATTACACTTCACTTCCAGACCATTTTCAACATCGTCCACTTCATCTTACCGTATTGAAAGCCGATATTTCTTCCAATCCAATACACAACAATTTCCAACTCTCAGGTAGGAGTGTAGGAACTTTCACACACTACTACCATTTTCCCATGCTCATCCATCATCAGTTGACTAATACTTATTTTGTAATTTCCATTCAATCATTCTTCCACTCCACACTATTAACCTCCTTTGCCTATGAGCACAAGGGAAGTAGACCACTGAGGTAGATCACTGACCTGTGCGTCTTCCGTCCCTTGCTTACTTCCTTTCGATCTAATGTTCTACCTATTTTCTTACCATCATTGCGCACGTTCAAATCGATAGTGCGCGAGTGCAACTCCGCCCACTTCCCATCACTCATCCCGCTTCAAATCCCACTTCATTCCGTCGCCGTTCGCTCGCGCCGGCACCCACTAGAGGACCCCCCCCCCCCCCGAGCCCATCCAAGGGCCGAGACCCTAACCATCCATCCATGGGTCCCACTGAGGATCCCATCTCTCCACCCAGAAGCAATACCACTCCCCTTCCCTCCTCTCCCTCTCATTATTATTTCCATAGTGGATTTGCAATAGTAGACATATAGGGTATCTACACAGTACCACCTACAAGTACAAGAGGCACCTCACAAACAATCTAAGCTTTTCCTGCTCTTTGACAAATCACCAGGTCAAGCGAGTATCGTGGACTGGCATAGTTTGCACATTTCAAAGTTACGAGATCAATTACGAATTCCGATTACAATTTGACCGCGGAACTGTGAATGAGTATGGAAATTGTCTCGTAAACAAACCAAGCACACAACGAACAGACACGGAAGCATGATCCAACTCTCTTCATACATCTACATTACAATTGCGAGAATTGTTTAAACAAAACAGTGTAATACAATTCTGTGAACTACTTCCGTTCAAGTCTAAACAATCAATCTTAATGGGTGCGATTCCACTGGAAGTGATCGGGCTTGAATTCGCCCGGGGCGGGATGGTTCTCCTCAAATGCCATCTCCAGTTTACCCTCATTGTACAGCTTGATCCGCTGGGCACGAATCGCCTGTAATCATAATCGTTATCATCAGCATTTACCATTATCTTGGTGGAGCACCGTTCGCAATGCACAACTTCAGAATTGGCTTGGAATGGTAACAAAAAAAGTTAAGTAATGAATTGGGCTGTGCATTAGAGAAAACATTGAATGACGAGCGCGAATAGTGATTTGCCTACTACAAGACTAGTTCTAATGAATTTATATTTTCAACATTAGAAACTAGTTGGAAATTATCCCTGCGCTCGTATATTTCGAGCTATTTTTATTTAAAAAGCAGATAAATGAGAATGCAAGGTTAGAAACTCGCCCTAACAAACCATCAAATTAGGAAAATTAAGAATGCATTTAGGAACACCGGTCGACGATCATAAAGATTTGAAACTCCAACACAAAATACTTTGGGCGACCTTCTAAAAGTGCCAACCATGCGCTAGGTCAGGGGAATGGCAGCCATCAGATTAAAAGCTGCTGCTGCTCGTGTACAATAGATTACAGTTCGCTTTTTTTCCTTTTTACCTCAGATCTCATCTTCTGCTTATCTCCAGTCACACACTCGTTGAAGTCTCTGTTCTCGAAGTCGCAGTACTTTCTGCCGAGCTTCGCCCCGTATGCCTCCATGCACTTGTAGAATTGAGCCTCGAAGAAGCCGCACAGGCGACCCTGCAATACAGCCAAACGTTAGAATGGATATTTTTTTTAAATAGTGCATGTCCAATGTTGACAGGCATTTCGGCTGTAAATGCGAATTTGCTCACTCATAGAGTATGGACTGTTGAAAGACTGTTAAATACGAAAATTTAAAAAAAAACTGTAAACCCCGCGTTATTAGCCCATTTAGAATGGATTAAGTGTTTAGCAAAACGAGCTAGAATATTTGCGACTGCGCTCACAAACTTGCACTTCTCTAGAGATAAATATACAGAAAATTTTAACTATTGTGGGCTGGTTGGGTAATTCTGTTGCAGGGCGTAACTCGACGGGAGAATCAAATTTTACTAGGCTTTTGCGACAAACATGCATCGTCTTTTCCATTGTAAAAAATTTAAAAAAAGGTATGAGTACCTGCTGAGAAAGAGGCAGAGCGGGGTATCCGAGAGGGGAGTCTTCAGGATAGGAGTAAAGCTTTGATAGCGATCCGGCATTACGTTTCCGGTCGACATCTTTCTGGAATAGATAATGATTATTATATTCAACGAGTTGATGATCACGAGGCAATAAACATGCGCGAGAAAAAGTGTAAAATCATTGTGCAGACACGAATCGAGTGGCCAATGTTGAAGGATTTACTAGCAGAGCCACATTAAAATCTCAATTATGTTTTTGATGAATAAAGTAGTCGCGTACTTAGAGTTGAATAACACTCGAGTGATAAAAATGCGTAAGTACGTGCTAGAGGAACCTACGAATTCACCGGCCGTTTATTTGGAGAGTGAAATTGCTCCTACAAGTCTGTCCGACGCGCCAAAACAACTAATTTCAAGGATTAATAGGTGATTGCAAATCGCCGGAACCGAATAGGACACTTTTAAACAATGAAAAACTGCGCAAAAAGAAGTTTGTAAGGCCCAACGATAAAGCTCATAAAGAAATACTTTCGTTGTCAGATCTCACAGCATTTGACGCTAACCGCAGTAATTCCAAGCCGTTTCGTGCGCGTTTGTTTCTATTTTGTGCGCGATTCCCGTGAATCGTGAAATGAGTGTTTCTAGCTATTTTTTTTAATTTAATTGAATTGTTTTTAATGTTTAAAATATCGTTTGCGATAGAGAATATCATCTTAGACATCATACTCCTCTGTAGGATCTCGTGGGACGACCTCGCGACGAGTAAATGCATTAGTCTGTCTCTTTTTTCACAGATATTGCTCACACCGTTCTGGCACAGTTATTATTCAAATGGCATCAGATTTACAGTAATATTCATCGATTTATCGATCGATCGAATCGTTGGAATGAACAGTTTGACCTTGAATTAGATAGGTGAATTTGAAAAATCATCCCTGGGAATATACGAGGATAACACATGGGTCGATCCGATCACAACTGATTATTAGCGTCGATATAAAACGGGGGAATTCGGCTGGAAAATTAATGGGTGAACATCACAAATTGGCTCATACGTCACCTAATTTCGTGTGCAATCTCGTCGGTTAGACAGGGCGAGAGAGCACGTGAATCGAGGAGGGTGCGGACTACCGTATGACTAGATCAACACATTATGCTATGGCGAAATGCTCACAACCGGATTACATTGAACAATGGAAAATAATTGTTTGGCAAAATAAAGAAGCTAAAGGAATCATTTGAAATTATGCAAAGGTAACAATCAAAATGCGAAAATTGTGTGCAAAAAAACAACAATCAAACTGTGAAACGTACTATGGTTAGCTCTTGCAAACTCTGTGTTATCTACTCTGTTCATACTGTGGTTAGTGTGCTGTCATTACTGTGTTTAGCGATGATACTCCGATTTATAATAATTATGTACTCTTATTGGCAACTTCTCGAGGGAGAATGGGTCGAGAGGGCGCGATGAATGTATAGTTAGGAATATGATTGTAGAATGGATAATGAGGAGTGTTGTACACTGGCATGTTTCGCGAGAATTATATCACTATTTTATTGTATTTTCGACGATCCAAATGAGCAATTCGTTTTGGCAATTTTAAAAATTTCAAAACTGTCGAAATCGAGAGCTCAAAATTTTGACAGAATAAAAACTTTTAAAATCGCCAAAACGATACTCTATCTTTTGCGATCAAAATTGGCGGTTTCCTCATCGTTTTCGGAAACATTCGTGAAATACCAAAAAAAGTAGTTGATCACGACTTATATGTTTTGCCGATTTATTTATCCAAGAAAAACATACAACTAAAACTAAATTTGAATGAAATGAGTTAAAAAGGTGAATTAAATTAGAATAATCAAATAATAAGTGTGCCACATCCGATGCTCTAACTGAACAATCTCCCTTTGGTACTGTAGTTGATTTTTCGCTAGAATTTATGTTTGTTTGTTAAACAGTTTGTATTTTGCGTTTTATCGATTGTTTTCGCAGTTAATTTAATTTAAATGGGTTTTGATAACAGAACACTAGCTGCTCAGCAATATTTTTAAAAGCATTTTTGAAAATATATTCAGCGCTTCCTCCCAATAATTGTGGGGCTCTCCTCTCTCTCCGTGCTCTTTCGTTGCATGTTCTCTCGCCGGGTTCAATTATTTCAATGTGCTCGTCATTTCAGTACTCGTTTCCCTCGTCCATCTCTCACGATGTCTCGTCTCTCCCTTCTACTCGTGCTCGCAATGGCTGCGTTCGTTGCTGCTGATGATGTGGAGTTCGTTGCCGCCGATAATATCGAGCTCTTCTATGCCGATAATAATATTGTCATCGGTCATATCAAGAAGGCCGACAACAATAAGAAGCCGCTCATTCAGTCTGATGGGGATGCGGTAGAGTTCGAAATACGGGTAATCGTCTCTTCATTTCGCACATTCTCTCACCGGTCAGAGTTACCAGAGAGTGTGTGAAATGAAGAGAGACTGCGGCATCATTTCTCGAGCTCTACCAGATACACGCGCATTTTCCGGCAATTGTTTACTTCAGTGCAGGTAGAAGACTATTATATTCCTCGCTCTTTCGATCGCTCCCAGCCTAATTTCTCACTGCCCACTCTTTAGAGCGCTGCCTTTGGCCACTAAAGTAAAGAAGTGTCCCTTTTTCTTGCATTTTTTTTAGGTTAATGTTTCCGATAAGTTTAAACTCCCTTTGTATGTTCTTGCCTTTATTCTATCATGCGAAAGGTCGTGGAACGGTATTAATTTAGCCGTTTTTTCTCTTTATCAAGCTCCAACAAATATAGAACATTGTACATCACAGGCCAATTTTAATACTCTACTTCTTACACTAGATCGGCATTTGAGTGAGCTGAAAACTATACAACTTTTAGATTTATTTGATAATAAAATTAATCCAACATCGTTTTAATTGCAGTTGCAGTTGCACATGGACAGGCTGACGAGCACTCCGACCAAAGAAGGACTTTGTCATGCTGGCCAAGGAATCTAAAAGTTCCTATTCTCTTTTGCATCCATCCCATAAATATTCAAATTAGATCATTGCTCTGATATCACTGATTAATCAACCAATGTTTATAGTATCCCGGATGGCCGCGCACTATCGTACGATCTACCGCTGCCTTTCTACGGCCAAAATGGTCAAGACGACTTCAATGAGTGAGAGGAATCGGCATGAAGGAGGAAAAGATGAGAATGTAAAGGTGAATATAACTTACCGTTCGAAAGCTTACGATTACGGAAGCGTGAACAATTAATTACTTTGTCTATCTTCTCACAAGATGTTTCATTATATTTATATTATTTATTTTTATGAAATGTATTGAAAATTTGTCAATCAATATTTTAATTGCAGATGCACGAGGACAAGTTGGCGAGCACGCCAACCAAGGATGGACCTTCTTATGCTGACCAAGGAATCCAAAAGCTAAGTCCGCGCTTTTTTTGGCGTGAGCTAGGAGCTCTGTCACGCGTGCAAAAAAATGTGGCGTGAGCTAGGAGCTCTGTCACGCGTGCTAAAAAATGTGGCGTGAGCTAGGAGCTCTGTCACGCGTGCTTTAGGATGTGGCGTGAGCTAGGAGCTCTGTCACGCGTGCTTTAGGATGTGGCGTGAGCTAGGAGCTCTGTCACGCGTGCAAAAAAAATGTGGCGTGAGCTAGGAGCTCTGTCACGCGTGCTAAAAAATGTGGCGTGAGCTAGGAGCTCTGTCACGCGTGCTTTAGGATGTGGCGTGAGCTAGGAGCTCTGTCACGCGTGCTAAAAAATGTGGCGTGAGCTAGGAGCTCTGTCACGCGTGCTTTAGGATGTGGCGTGAGCTAGGAGCTCTGTCACGCGTGCTAAAAAATGTGGCGTGAGCTAGGAGCTCTGTCACGCGTGCTAAAAAATGTGGCGTGAGCTAGGAGCTCTGTCACGCGTGCTTTAGGATGTGGCGTGAGCTAGGAGCTCTGTCACGCGGGCTTTAGGATGTGGCGTGAGCTAGGAGCTCTGTCACGCGTGCTTTAGGATGTGGCGTGAGCTAGGAGCTCTGTCACGCGTGCTTTAGGATGTGGCGTGAGCTAGGAGCTCTGTCACGCGTGCAAAAAAAATGTGGCGTGAGCTAGGAGCTCTGTCACGCGTGCTAAAAAATGTGGCGTGAGCTAGGAGCTCTGTCACGCGTGCTAAAAAATGTGGCGTGAGCTAGGAGCTCTGTCACGCGTGCTAAAAAATGTGGCGTGAGCTAGGAGCTCTGTCACGCGTGCTTTAGGATGTGGCGTGAGCTAGGAGCTCTGTCACGCGTGCTAAAAAATGTGGCGTGAGCTAGGAGCTCTGTCACGCGTGCTAAAAAATGTGGCGTGAGCTAGGAGCTCTGTCACGCGTGCTTTAGGATGTGGCGTGAGCTAGGAGCTCTGTCACGCGTGCTAAAAAATGTGGCGTGAGCTAGGAGCTCTGTCACGCGTGCTAAAAAATGTGGCGTGAGCTAGGAGCTCTGTCACGCGTGCTTTAGGATGTGGCGTGAGCTAGGAGCTCTGTCACGCGGGCTTTAGGATGTGGCGTGAGCTAGGAGCTCTGTCACGCGGGCTTTAGGATGTGGCGTGAGCTAGGAGCTCTGTCACGCGTGCTTTAGGATGTGGCGTGAGCTAGGAGCTCTGTCACGCGTGCAAAAAAAATGTGGCGTGAGCTAGGAGCTCTGTCACGCGTGCTAAAAAATGTGGCGTGAGCTAGGAGCTCTGTCACGCGTGCTTTAGGATGTGGCGTGAGCTAGGAGCTCTGTCACGCGTGCTAAAAAATGTGGCGTGAGCTAGGAGCTCTGTCACGCGTGCTAAAAAATGTGGCGTGAGCTAGGAGCTCTGTCACGCGTGCTTTAGGATGTGGCGTGAGCTAGGAGCTCTGTCACGCGGGCTTTAGGATGTGGCGTGAGCTAGGAGCTCTGTCACGCGGGCTTTAGGATGTGGCGTGAGCTAGGAGCTCTGTCACGCGTGCTTTAGGATGTGGCGTGAGCTAGGAGCTCTGTCACGCGTGCAAAAAAAATGTGGCGTGAGCTAGGAGCTCTGTCACGCGTGCTAAAAAATGTGGCGTGAGCTAGGAGCTCTGTCACGCGTGCTTTAGGATGTGGCGTGAGCTAGGAGCTCTGTCACGCGTGCTAAAAAATGTGGCGTGAGCTAGGAGCTCTGTCACGCGTGCTAAAAAATGTGGCGTGAGCTAGGAGCTCTGTCACGCGTGCTTTAGGATGTGGCGTGAGCTAGGAGCTCTGTCACGCGTGCTAAAAAATGTGGCGTGAGCTAGGAGCTCTGTCACGCGTGCTTTAGGATGTGGCGTGAGCTAGGAGCTCTGTCACGCGTGCTAAAAAATGTGGCGTGAGCTAGGAGCTCTGTCACGCGTGCTAAAAAATGTGGAGTGAGCTAGGAGCTCTGTCACGCGTGCTTTAGGATGTGGCGTGAGCTAGGAGCTCTGTCACGCGTGCAAAAAAATGTGGCGTGAGCTAGGAGCTCTGTCACGCGTGCTAAAAAATGTGGCGTGAGCTAGGAGCTCTGTCACGCGTGCTTTAGGATGTGGCGTGAGCTAGGAGCTCTGTCACGCGTGCTTTAGGATGTGGCGTGAGCTAGGAGCTCTGTCACGCGTGCTAAAAAATGTGGCGTGAGCTAGGAGCTCTGTCACGCGTGCTAAAAAATGTGGCGTGAGCTAGGAGCTCTGTCACGCGTGCTTTAGGATGTGGCGTGAGCTAGGAGCTCTGTCACGCGTGCTTTAGGATGTGGCGTGAGCTAGGAGCTCTGTCACGCGTGCAAAAAAATGTGGCGTGAGCTAGGAGCTCTGTCACGCGTGCTAAAAAATGTGGCGTGAGCTAGGAGCTCTGTCACGCGTGCTTTAGGATGTGGCGTGAGCTAGGAGCTCTGTCACGCGTGCTAAAAAATGTGGCGTGAGCTAGGAGCTCTGTCACGCGTGCTAAAAAATGTGGCGTGAGCTAGGAGCTCTGTCACGCGTGCTTTAGGATGTGGCGTGAGCTAGGAGCTCTGTCACGCGTGCTAAAAAATGTGGCGTGAGCTAGGAGCTCTGTCACGCGTGCTAAAAAATGTGGCGTGAGCTAGGAGCTCTGTCACGCGTGCTTTAGGATGTGGCGTGAGCTAGGAGCTCTGTCACTGCTAAAAAATGTGGCGTGAGCTAGGAGCTCTGTCACGCGTGCTAAAAAATGTGGCGTGAGCTAGGAGCTCTGTCACGCGTGCTAAAAAAATGTGGCGTGAGCTAGGAGCTCTGTCACGCGTGCTTTAGGATGTGGCGTGAGCTAGGAGCTCTGTCACTGCTAAAAAATGTGGCGTGAGCTAGGAGCTCTGTCACGCGTGCTAAAAAATGTGGCGTGAGCTAGGAGCTCTGTCACGCGTGCTTTATGATGTGGCGTGAGCTAGGAGCTCTGTCACGCGTGCTAAAAAATGTGGCGTGAGCTAGGAGCTCTGTCACGCGTGCTAAAAAATGTGGCGTGAGCTAGGAGCTCTGTCACGCGTGCTTTAGGACGTGGCATGGGCTAGGAGCCCTGCCGCGCTGAAATAGTAACCAATATCTCTCTCACGAGAGGTATTGGTTACTATTTCAGAACCAGTGCGAATTCGGCAGCTGGATGACCCAAGCAGGATGAGGTTCAATTGCGGATGGCACGTGTCGATTTCGTCGGTGAGTCAATGATTTCGAATTCCTAGATAAGTCAAAACATTCCATTTTTTCAGTTGGATGGCTGCCTCCACTTGGACGCGTACTCTAGCGGAGCGACTCCGCGCTGCTTCAAGAGGTACGGTAGATTACGGTGGAGGTACTGCAAGTCGGATTTAGCGTGAGACTAATCTAAAAAGGGATGGGCCTAACGCGAATGTGATAGTGTTCCTTCCTCGCCAAGAAAGAGTCTTTCGGTTGGGTTTGACAAGAAACTAAAGATAAAAACGAAGTCAAGGGGGCATTTAGGAAGTATTTAGAGACTAAAAAAGTAACCAGTATCTCTCACAGACAAAGACAAAGGAAACTGGTTACTATTCAGAATCAGTTCAACTTCGGCAGCTGCATGGCTCAAGGCGAGTGAGATCTTCGTGTATGTTGTTTACCTTTCCCCGTAGTAGATTCAAATAGCCAGCCCTATCTCCATCTCAACTCTGTTTCATCACAACAAATTTGCGGACATCTGTAACATTTTTGTATTCCCCCATTTTTGTATTCACTTCCCACGTGGGTTTTAACCCTTCGTTTATGTTGTTAGTCTTTCCACCCCAAAACCTTCTCATGTTTGAAATTTGCTTTATTTCCCAATTAATCGATCTCTATTCGTTGTTACTGTGTGCACAAGGCACTGCTACAGTATCCCATCCTTGTCGTTTTATGTCTGTCCTGTTAAGTTTGAATGTTGATCTTTGTCCACTGTGCATAAAGAATTTTTTTTGCATCTTTGTCTCTCCGTGGCGAGCGACTCGGCATGCCGTTGTGAATCGGCTTGTAATCTATCTCTTCTCGGAAAACAAACATTATTTTATACGAGTACAACGTTCGGGATTGACATGCCGTTTGTGCTTTATTCCCTCCGAATTGCTGGGTACAGCAGAGTCCTCCTCCCTCCCTCTATTGAACGATTGATCCCGGTTCCTTGGTAGCATACTGCACAATGGATTCAAAAGACCTCTACGATTTATCTATTCTCCGATCACAATATATCTTTTTTTTAAATCATGTTTGTGCGCTTTTCGCTTCCCTTTTTTCGACGAATCATTTTTTGAGAGGTCCCCGCTTACCATTTCATCTCTATGAATATCTAGACGGGATCAGATAGAACCAACAGAACGTCAAAAACAACTCCAACATTCGCCTCTTTTTAGATCGAAATTTCTTATCAGAGCCTCGTATACCACTCATTTCGCCAGGGGTCAAATACGCAGGTCATAATACTCAAAATGTGGTGTGCTTTTCCGAATTTTTCAATTTTTTGGGCGTGAGGAGGATAGGTTTCGAGTAATCTATACTGATTTCGTGGACTGGTGGCATGTATTTCTTTAATTTTTGTTCAAAATGGCCTAAAAATGTGGTATGCATAGGGCCTTTCGGGAGCGGTATTTGACCTCTGCATTTCGCCCAATATTTGTGCACTCGATTTCAGTTCTATTTTCGCATCTTGTCCCCTACTCCATAACCCCTCCATTTTCATTACAGTACTCGTTTCCCTCGTCCATTTCTCACGATGTCTCGTCCCTCCCTTCTGCTCGCGCTCGCAATGGCAGCCTTCGTTGCTGCTGATGTGAAGAAGATCAATAAGGATCTGCAGCTTGTTCAGTGAGTAATCGAAAACTGGGTGCGAAATGAGAAGAGCCTAAAACTTGGGAAAAGGTTCTGATAGGGTGGATTGAGAAGTGAATTTGAGCAGGAAAGACCGTTATCCGTTGGGGATGCGGCAGTCCAATGATCGATAATCAATTCTGGTCTACTGCAGAAGCCAAGACAGCCCCAAAGGCCGCAACAGAATAAGCACTAAGCAAAAGCTTGAATCTAAGAACTAACCACTAATATTAAGCTAAGACCTTCTGCAGTAATACGCTTCTTTACCACAGGTCGTCCCCTCTCTGGTGCCCCGATGGTCGTGCCTGCCCTGAGGCCGATCTGTTCCTCCGCTACAAGTGCTGTGGAAAGCGCAACAAGGACTGCTGCCAGACCGCGCAGGTACTTTTCAAATCAACTTGTAATTTTACCTTTAAATCATTGTTTGCACCGCATTAGATATTTCTTGTTGTACAAATAATAATTGCTGACACCACCATTGAATATAGAGTAATGGCATACCTCTAACCCGATTGGGCATACTTTTTTATCAGATGCGGCTGTTTTTCACATGAAAATGGATAAGTATATCACGGAAACCAGCGTTCACATAGTTATTGGTTTAATTGGTTCGGTTTGTTTTCAAAATTTGAGTAAAACATCTCGTTCTGCCATAAATTGCTCATATTTAGCGGTGGTATTATGTAGTCAGTTATGGTTAGGGATGGCTTGGCAAGAAATGCCTCTCCTCATTTCGCACGCTCTCTCGCCTCTCTGACCGGTAAGAGAGGGCGTGAAATGAAGAAACCTTTTCTTGCCCAGCCATCCCTAGTTATGGCTAAATTTCCATTCTCAGCCCTGGGTCGAGGCAATCGCCGCCGTGCTTGCTGCGCTCGTCGCGATCACTGCCATCTGCTGTTGCATCTGCTGCTTGTGCGCCTGCAGCGGATAAGAATCGACCACCGTACCCGGTGTTCCGTGCGGGACCCGACGTCGATTCAAAAAGCCCGTCTATCCCTTTCATCACAACAAATTTTTGCGTAGGTCTGTAGCATTTTAATCTCCGACCCTTCTTTCCAACCCTAAACCGACGCATATCCTTCCCATTCTCGAAATTTGCCTTATTTCCCAATCGATCGATCTCCATTCGTTGTTGCCGTATGTCCACGGCTAAAGTTACAGCAACCCATCCTGTATTTTTGTTATTTCTTTGTTATTTGTTACTTCTTTGTTATTTGTTTTCGATGTTCTGTTAAGTGTCTTTCTGTTTGCGCGCATAATCACTTTGTTAGATTGTTGATCTTTGCATAAATAGTTTTGTTACATCCTCCTTTCTCAGTGAACACTCGGCATGCCGTTGTGAATCGGCTTGAATTCTATCTTTTTTCCCCGGAAACATTCCTATTGGCGTAACCGTCCGGAAGACGAGAATGGGTTGGTCATAAATTGGCGAGGAGCTTATTGAGAAACGTTGTATCGAAGCGAATCTACGGTATCAAACATTTTCTTCGAATGTCTTCGGAGACGTTAGGCGAAATGTGGCTTACATCGAAACAAAGTAGTCTCTGCTCACAATTCGAAGGTTCTCCCATTTAAACACTACTTTGTCGATGTTCCACCGAGGAATCAACGCAAATTTATGCTCAGAAGCAGACAGGAAATGTGCTCGTGCATTATGTGTCTCAGTAAATCTCCCTATGAAAGAAACCAGAAACCTTTCTACGATGTGATGTCCGATGAAAAAATAATCGCAACCAAAAATATGGGAAATGTACCTACCTGAGTCTTCTGATCCAGACCTCTTCTTTATCGCGCAATATTTTTCGATGTTTTTTCTCGATTCATTCTCTACTCCGAATACCATACCCCTATCATTTCTTCTCAGTACTCGTTTCCCTCGCCCATTTCTCACGATGTCTCGTCTCTCCCTTCTGCTCGTGCTTGCAATGGCCGCGTTTGTTGCTGCCGATGTGGACTATTCCTAGGATTTCAAGGAGCTGCAGCTTCTTCAGTGAGTAATCGAGAATATATCAGTAGTTCGGTAGATGGAGTGTTCTGTAAATCAAACAGGGCTGTTTGGAATGTAATTTCACACTTTTCTCATCATCTCTGGTTGGCAACAAATAGCGACAGAGCGTTTCGAAATTAGAGAAGGTGCGTAAAACTTTCAAATATTAAGAGTATGGAAGATCTGTGGCTTCTTTAGTGAACGAGGAGAGAAGTCCGAGGAGGGTTACGGTAGTCCAATGATCGATAACTGATGGAATACCCTTGTTTGTCGCAGGCTCTCTTCCGAGGTTTGCCCCTCGTCCTACATCGGCTTGCCCTGCCCTGAGGCCAATCTGTTCTTCTACTACAAGTGCTGCGGACCGTTCAGCAAGGACTGCTGCCAGTCACCCCAGGTATAGGCTTCAACTTTTTATAAAATGTTTTAATGTCAAATTTCCCGAAAATTGAATATTTTTTTAGGACTGAATGTCCTACGCGTTGACTTGCCTTTTTGTTCAGCAAACAGGGACATTATCACAATAAAAATGTCTCTTTCTGTCACCTATTGACAGTACTATGCAGACACTTTGTTAATGTTTAATTTTCCTTTTCAGAACTGGGTCATTGCATTCGCCGTCGTGCTTGCTGTTCTCATCGGGCTCACTGCTATCTGCTGTTGCATCTGCTGCTTGTGCGCCTGCAGCAGATAAGATACGACTACCGTACCCCCATTGTTCTGTGCGGGACCCAACGTCGACTCAAAAAGCCCTCCTAACCTCAACTCTGTTTCATCACAACAAATTTTTGCCTAACCCTAAACCGACGCATATCCTTCCCATTTTCGAAATTTGCCTCATTTCCCAATCAATCGATCTCCATTCGTTGTTACCGTGTGCCTAAGGCAAAGTTACAGTATCCCATCTTTGTTGTTTGTTTGCGATGTTCAATCACTAATTTGGAATGTTGATCTTTGTCTGTCCACTTTGCATAAATAAGTTTTTTTTGCATCTTTCTGGGAGAGATCCTTTCTCAGTTACGAGCGACCCGTTGTGAGTCGGCATGTATTATATCTCCTTTGGGAAACATTTGTCCTGATCAGTTGTATTCTTCAATTTGTAAGATGCTTGAAACCAGGAAAGATAAGCGATGTTCTTTGATCTCTTTGATCCTCTCTCTCTCCCCCAACATGGTAGAGCAAAGGACCAAGAGAGAGGCGCGCGCGGCTAGGAGGGAGAGAGAGGGCAGGAGGAGGGAGAGAGAGGGCAGGAGGAGGGAGGCCCTTCCCTTGATCTACCCCCGTCTCGAAGCTTATTGATCGTCTGGTCATCACTCGCACGTTGTTTGTAATCATTTATCTATCCGACTCACGACCTGTCACGTTCGCTCAGTGCTCCCTCTGTGCTCCACGCTGCTGTTTCGCGCCCTTTCCTTTGTTTTCTTTGTTTTATTCGCGACAATCTAAGCTGTCCTTATCTTAAGTAACTCCTCAATACATAAGTAAACTCTAATGTCCATCGCGCAATGTTTAGCACTGTTTTGCGCCCTTTCCTGCGATATTGTCACGCTGTGAAGTTCTATTTCGTTTTCATTGCTGAAAAGGCACACTAGCTCGCGGGGTATCTTGCACACTCCTCCCTTAAGGCGGTGCAGGCGCGTCTAGGGTCACCTTTTGTCAGCGCTTACGCTCCGCGTCGGCTTGAACATAGTCGGATTTTCGAATCGATTGTTCGCGAGGTTGAATCGCTGTTTCGAAAACGAGCTCGCCGCCCTTCCTTTATAAACATACTTCGCTTCCATTGCAATGCCTTGGCCCTTTCTAAGTGCGTTTCTCGTGCTTTCCGATTATTTCCTTATGGTTTCACTGTTTAATCGAAGCTTTCACAGGCACCGTCAGACGCCCTTCCCACCGGATGGCCCCACCTCAGCAAGCGACCGACCGGCAAGGACGCCTTTCGTCTAATAAAAGGTTCGTTTACTTCCCCCTCCCCCTCCTCCGCTCACTCCGCGCCCCTTCTGGCTATTAGTCCATGCCACCTAGCCTATCTTCTGCGCACGTGAAGCCGTAAGCGGATGATTAGCTCTCCGTGGAATCGCAGACCTGAGAAGGGAAAGGCCCTGGTTGCCAGGGTGGGATCGTGGTTCGCCCTCGGGGCGGCTTCTCGAGTCCTTCGCGGGCTCTTTTCGTCGCTCTGTAGGGAGGGCAGTTGAAAGGCTAGGTGAATTGGGCCATTACACAGAGGGGGAAGGAGTGAGTGGAGGATTGTAGGGACCCCGTAGGAGTTTGATAGGTGATTAACGATGTCCTTTTCACCTCGCCACGTGGACGGATGAGACGGCATCAAAGATGAGGACACCAGCCAGAGGGACTACAACGTCGAAGCTGATGGGACACCCCCCCCCCCCCCCGGTAGGAATGAGAGGTACTCGAGTATATTGAGTGTTCCTTATTGAAATACTGCATTTTATAGCAGTGACTCGATGCGATGAGAAACGAGCGATGTCCGTCGTCCTCTCTCCCCCCTCTTCCCTCCTTCCCTTCGATGAGGGGACTCGGGCAGTGGACGATCCGAACGGTAGGCATGCGAGGTACTGTAACAACTCGACGTTTGTGTTAAATTCCTGAGTTTACAGTGTCTTATGGGAACGCCTGCTGCATACTGCATCAACCCCACGAACCGGCCCAGCTCCGACACGACTCACTTCCATCAAACGACGGGAGGATACGGTAGGAATGCAAGGTACTGTAACAAAAGCGACATTTGTGTTAAATTCCCGGGTTTACAGTGTCTCATGAGAACGTATGGGTTGGCCGTATGGTTTGGCCGGGCATTGGGCCCAGGAGGAAGAAGAGGACATCGTAGAAGATTTGGCCGCCATGCACCGCCGTATGGTTTGGCCGGGCATTGGGCCCAGGAGGAAGAAGAGGACATCGTAGAAGATTTGGCCGCCATGCACCGCCGTATGGTTTGGCCGGGCATTGGGCCCAGGAGGAAGAAGAGAACATCGTAGAAGATTTGGCCGCCATGCACCGCCGTATGGTTTGGCCGGGCATTGGGCCCAGGGAGGAAGAAGAGGACATCGTAGAAGATTTGGCCGCCATGCACCGCCGTATGGTTTGGCCGGGCATTGGGCCCAGGAGGAAGAAGAGGACATCGTAGAAGATTTGGCCGCCATGCACCGCCGTAAGGTTTGGCCGGGCATTGGGCCCAGGAGGAAGAAGAGGACATCGTAGAAGATTTGGCCGCCATGCACCGCCGTAAGGTTTGGCCGGGCATTGGGCCCAGGAGGAAGAAGAGGACATCGTAGAAGATTTGGCCGCCATGCACCGCCGTATGGTTCGTTGAATGTTTGTTCGTTGAATTTTTTCATCATTGACCGTTCAGGAATGGCCTCCTCTCTTCCTTCGCTACCGTCTCTCCCTTCCGAATGATGACTGGGGATGAGAAGAACTTCCGTCCAGTGAGCAAGCAGGTAAAAAGAGACAAGCAAAATTTAGTAAATAAATGTCAAGAAGTATTGAGTGTGAAGTGAATTGAGGGCTGCACACACGCATTAATCGAATGAAATCGTTGAATTATCCGAGTTCTTTGATTTCTATTGTATTGTATTGTGATTGCCGATTTTGAGCATCTCTATTATGGTACCCACTTAATTTATGTTCCCCGAGATGCTTTTGCTTCGATTTTCGGTGGGCGTCATCTCTGACAAAACAACATCTTGTCCATTTGAATCGTTACATCCCCCCCCCTCAGCTGCAATTCAACTGTAAATTTCGAAGATTACTATTACAATTAGAGACCTGTCATGTGTTCAGGAATGACCTCCTCTCTACTTTCGCTACCGTCTCTCCCTTCCGAATGATGACTGGGGATGAGAAGAACTTCCGTCCAGTGAGCAAGCAGGTAAAAAGAGACAAGCAAAATTGAGTAAATAAATGGCAAGAAGTGTTGAGTGTGAAGTGAATTGAGGGCTGCACACCCGCATTAATCGAATGAAATCGTTCAATTATCAGAGTTCTTTGATTTCTATTGTATTGTGATTGCCGATTTTTAGCATCACTATTATGGTACCCACTGAATTTATGTTCCCCGAGATGCTTTTGCTTCGATTTTCGGTGGGCGTCATCTCTGACAAAACAACATCTTGTCCATTTGAATCGTTACATCCCCCCCTCAGCTGCAATTCAACTGTAAATTTCGAAGATTACTATTACAATTAGAGACCTGTCATGTGTTCAGGAATGACCTCCTCTCTACTTTCGCTACCGTCTCTCCCTTCCGAATGATGACTGGGGATGAGAAGAACTTCCGACCAGTGAGCAAGCAGGTAAAAAGAGACAAGCAAAATTGAGTAAATAAATGGCAAGAAGTGTTGAGTGTGAAGTGAATTGAGGGCTGCACACACGCATTAATCGAATGAAATCGTTCAATTATCAGAGTTCTTTGATTTCTATTGTATTGTGATTGCCGATTTTTAGCATCACTATTATGGTACCCACTGAATTTATGTTCCCCGAGATGCTTTTGCTTCGATTTTCGGTGGGCGTCATCTCTGACAAAACAACATCTTGTCCATTTGAATCGTTACATCCCCCCCTCAGCTGCAATTCAACTGTAAATTTCGAAGATTACTATTACAATTAGAGACCTGTCATGTGTTCAGGAATGACCTCCTCTCTACTTTCGCTACCGTCTCTCCCTTCCGAATGATGACTGGGGATGAGAAGAACTTCCGACCAGTGAGCAAGCAGGTAAAAAGAGACAAGCAAAATTGAGTAAATAAATGGCAAGAAGTGTTGAGTGTGAAGTGAATTGAGGGCTGCACACACGCATTAATCGAATGAAATCGTTCAATTATCAGAGTTCTTTGATTTCTATTGTATTGTGATTGCCGATTTTTAGCATCACTATTATGGTACCCACTGAATTTATGTTCCCCGAGATGCTTTTGCTTCGATTTTCGGTGGGCGTCATCTCTGACAAAACAACATCTTGTCCATTTGAATCGTTACATCCCCCCCTCAGCTGCAATTCAACTGTAAATTTCGAAGATTACTATTACAATTAGAGACCTGTCATGTGTTCAGGAATGACCTCCTCTCTACTTTCGCTACCGTCTCTCCCTTCCGAATGATGACTGGGGATGAGAAGAACTTCCGACCAGTGAGCAAGCAGGTAAAAAGAGACAAGCAAAATTGAGTAAATAAATGGCAAGAAGTGTTGAGTGTGAAGTGAATTGAGGGCTGCACACACGCATTAATCGAATGAAATCGTTCAATTATCAGAGTTCTTTGATTTCTATTGTATTGTATTGTGATTGCCGATTTTGAGCATCACTATTATGGTACCCACTGAATTTATGTTCCCCGAGATGCTTTTGCTTCGATTTTCGGTGGGCGTCATCTCTGACAAAACAACATCTTGTCCATTTGAATCGTTACATCCCCCCCTCAGCTGCAATTCAACTGTAAATTTCGAAGATTACTATTACAATTAGAGGCCTGTCATGTGTTCAGGAATGACCTCCTCTCTACTTTCGCTACCGTCTCTCCCTTCCGAATGATGACTGGGGATGAGAAGAACTTCCGTCCAGTGAGCAAGCAGGTAAAAAGAGACAAGCAAAATTGAGTAAATAAATGGCAAGAAGTGTTGAGTGTGAAGTGAATTGAGGGCTGCACACCCGCATTAATCGAATGAAATCGTTCAATTATCAGAGTTCTTTGATTTCTATTGTATTGTATTGTGATTGCCGATTTTGAGCATCACTATTATGGTACCCACTGAATTTATGTTCCCCGAGATGCTTTTGCTTCGATTTTCGGTGGGCGTCATCTCTGACAAAACAACATCTTGTCCATTTGAATCGTTACATCCCCCCTCAGCTGCAATTCAACTGTAAATTTCGAAGATTACTATTACAATTAGAGACCTGTCATGTGTTCAGGAATGACCTCCTCTCTACTTTCGCTACCGTCTCTCCCTTCCGAATGATGACTGGGGATGAGAAGAACTTCCGACCAGTGAGCAAGCAGGTAAAAAGAGACAAGCAAAATTGAGTAAATAAATGGCAAGAAGTGTTGAGTGTGAAGTGAATTGAGGGCTGCACACACGCATTAATCGAATGAAATCGTTCAATTATCAGAGTTCTTTGATTTCTATTGTATTGTGATTGCCGATTTTTAGCATCACTATTATGGTACCCACTGAATTTATGTTCCCCGAGATGCTTTTGCTTCGATTTTCGGTGGGCGTCATCTCTGACAAAACAACATCTTGTCCATTTGAATCGTTACATCCCCCCCTCAGCTGCAATTCAACTGTAAATTTCGAAGATTACTATTACAATTAGAGACCTGTCATGTGTTCAGGAATGACCTCCTCTCTACTTTCGCTACCGTCTCTCCCTTCCGAATGATGACTGGGGATGAGAAGAACTTCCGACCAGTGAGCAAGCAGGTAAAAAGAGACAAGCAAAATTGAGTAAATAAATGGCAAGAAGTGTTGAGTGTGAAGTGAATTGAGGGCTGCACACACGCATTAATCGAATGAAATCGTTCAATTATCAGAGTTCTTTGATTTCTATTGTATTGTGATTGCCGATTTTTAGCATCACTATTATGGTACCCACTGAATTTATGTTCCCCGAGATGCTTTTGCTTCGATTTTCGGTGGGCGTCATCTCTGACAAAACAACATCTTGTCCATTTGAATCGTTACATCCCCCCCTCAGCTGCAATTCAACTGTAAATTTCGAAGATTACTATTACAATTAGAGACCTGTCATGTGTTCAGGAATGACCTCCTCTCTACTTTCGCTACCGTCTCTCCCTTCCGAATGATGACTGGGGATGAGAAGAACTTCCGACCAGTGAGCAAGCAGGTAAAAAGAGACAAGCAAAATTGAGTAAATAAATGGCAAGAAGTGTTGAGTGTGAAGTGAATTGAGGGCTGCACACACGCATTAATCGAATGAAATCGTTCAATTATCAGAGTTCTTTGATTTCTATTGTATTGTGATTGCCGATTTTTAGCATCACTATTATGGTACCCACTGAATTTATGTTCCCCGAGATGCTTTTGCTTCGATTTTCGGTGGGCGTCATCTCTGACAAAACAACATCTTGTCCATTTGAATCGTTACATCCCCCCTCAGCTGCAATTCAACTGTAAATTTCGAAGATTACTATTACAATTAGAGACCTGTCATGTGTTCAGGAATGACCTCCTCTCTACTTTCGCTACCGTCTCTCCCTTCCGAATGATGACTGGGGATGAGAAGAACTTCCGACCAGTGAGCAAGCAGGTAAAAAGAGACAAGCAAAATTGAGTAAATAAATGTAGGGAGGGCAGCGGCTAATTTTTAAAGACAAGAAATAAATATTCAGTTATGCTCCACCTACGCATTCGATAGTGCCGGATCATATCATAAAAATTAAAATTTGAAAAAATGATCGAAAACAATAATAATTGTAGTTACAAAAACAAACACCAAAAATGCTCACCTACCGTACTCCCCTTGAGTTTGCGCTAGGTCAGAATAATGATCTCGCATTTTTTAATTTAAATTTTTTTGTATTACCTTATAAAATATATTTTTATGAACGTAAATACATTCTGAGCACCTACAAAGTACATCCGATTGCTTTTGAATCATTCACTACTAGGGAAAATCGAGTTTGTATGTGGTCAAAAAAGGGGTACGCGGCAAACAACCCCCAGTTACGGCATCTCCGAATGAGAATTTTTGAAAAAATTTACGATAAGAAAAAGGGATAGGGTGTGTGCGACAATTCCAGAGCGGTTTGTTTCGGTGGAAAGGTCAAGTATAGCCACGAGAGGGCAGATACGGGCAAAACCGATCAGTCGTTCAGAGTGACATCATTCCAGTCAAGGTTTCGGTACTTCCGCACGAGAATACCGGGGATAGAGGATTTCCAGGGGAAGGTAATAGGCATGGGCGATAAATTAGAGACGGTTTAGTTCGGTGGGAAGATCTGGTACAGCGATGGGAGGGTGAAAATCTCGGGAAAGTGAGCTGTACGGCAAAATCGCGACATACAAGTAAAGTTTTCGGTACTTCCGCACGAGAGTTTCCGGGATTGAGAGTCACCGGGTAAGTGAGGAAGGTATAGGCGATAAACTAGAAGCGGTTTGGTTAGGTGGGAAGCCCTAGTATAGTCACGGGAAGATGAAAACTGGAAAAAATGCAAAATTTGGCCAGAATCACGACGTTCAAGTAAAGTTTTCAGTACTTCCGCACGCGAAATTCGGGGATCCTGTGTTACCAGGGGAGTGAGAAAGACTTGGCCGATAAAAAAGAAGTGGTTTGGTTAGGTGGGAAGACCTAATATAGCGACGAGAAGGTGAAATCGAGACATTTACGAAAGGCAAAAAGTGGAAGGTGTCCATATTTACTGATTATAACGAAATAAGTGCCAGGTATGTGATTTATATGATATGTGTGAGTCGTATAAGTTATTTGAAAGCGAAACAATAGTAATTAAACTCAAAAGTAGCCAATAAATCGATAATTTAAAAAATTAATTTAGAGACGACTAAAAAATAAAATCAATATTCGATTCGCTCGAAAAAAGTTGCTAGCATACTGTATCGCGTTTCGCATCGGGAACATGCGCTGCCCTCCCTAAATAAATGGCAAGAAGTGTTGAGTGTGAAGTGAATTGAGGGCTGCACACACGCATTAATCGAATGAAATCGTTCAATTATCAGAGTTCTTTGATTTCTATTGTATTGTGATTGCCGATTTTTAGCATCACTATTATGGTACCCACTGAATTTATGTTCCCCGAGATGCTTTTGCTTCGATTTTCGGTGGGCGTCATCTCTGACAAAACAACATCTTGTCCATTTGAATCGTTACATCCCCCCCTCAGCTGCAATTCAACTGTAAATTTCGAAGATTACTATTACAATTAGAGACCTGTCATGTGTTCAGGAATGACCTCCTCTCTACTTTCGCTACCGTCTCTCCCTTCCGAATGATGACTGGGGATGAGAAGAACTTCCGACCAGTGAGCAAGCAGGTAAAAAGAGACAAGCAAAATTGAGTAAATAAATGGCAAGAAGTGTTGAGTGTGAAGTGAATTGAGGGCTGCACACACGCATTAATCGAATGAAATCGTTCAATTATCAGAGTTCTTTGATTTCTATTGTATTGTATTGTGATTGCCGATTTTGAGCATCACTATTATGGTACCCACTGAATTTATGTTCCCCGAGATGCTTTTGCTTCGATTTTCGGTGGGCGTCATCTCTGACAAAACAACATCTTGTCCATTTGAATCGTTACATCCCCCCTCAGCTGCAATTCAACTGTAAATTTCGAAGATTACTATTACAATTAGAGGCCTGTCATGTGTTCAGGAATGACCTCCTCTCTACTTTCGCTACCGTCTCTCCCTTCCGAATGATGACTGGGGATGAGAAGAACTTCCGTCCAGTGAGCAAGCAGGTAAAAAGAGACAAGCAAAATTGAGTAAATAAATGGCAAGAAGTGTTGAGTGTGAAGTGAATTGAGGGCTGCACACCCGCATTAATCGAATGAAATCGTTCAATTATCAGAGTTCTTTGATTTCTATTGTATTGTATTGTGATTGCCGATTTTGAGCATCACTATTATGGTACCCACTGAATTTATGTTCCCCGAGATGCTTTTGCTTCGATTTTCGGTGGGCGTCATCTCTGACAAAACAACATCTTGTCCATTTGAATCGTTACATCCCCCCCTCAGCTGCAATTCAACTGTAAATTTCGAAGATTACTATTACAATTAGAGACCTGTCATGTGTTCAGGAATGACCTCCTCTCTACTTTCGCTACCGTCTCTCCCTTCCGAATGATGACTGGGGATGAGAAGAACTTCCGACCAGTGAGCAAGCAGGTAAAAAGAGACAAGCAAAATTGAGTAAATAAATGGCAAGAAGTGTTGAGTGTGAAGTGAATTGAGGGCTGCACACACGCATTAATCGAATGAAATCGTTCAATTATCAGAGTTCTTTGATTTCTATTGTATTGTGATTGCCGATTTTTAGCATCACTATTATGGTACCCACTGAATTTATGTTCCCCGAGATGCTTTTGCTTCGATTTTCGGTGGGCGTCATCTCTGACAAAACAACATCTTGTCCATTTGAATCGTTACATCCCCCCCTCAGCTGCAATTCAACTGTAAATTTCGAAGATTACTATTACAATTAGAGACCTGTCATGTGTTCAGGAATGACCTCCTCTCTACTTTCGCTACCGTCTCTCCCTTCCGAATGATGACTGGGGATGAGAAGAACTTCCGACCAGTGAGCAAGCAGGTAAAAAGAGACAAGCAAAATTGAGTAAATAAATGGCAAGAAGTGTTGAGTGTGAAGTGAATTGAGGGCTGCACACACGCATTAATCGAATGAAATCGTTCAATTATCAGAGTTCTTTGATTTCTATTGTATTGTGATTGCCGATTTTTAGCATCACTATTATGGTACCCACTGAATTTATGTTCCCCGAGATGCTTTTGCTTCGATTTTCGGTGGGCGTCATCTCTGACAAAACAACATCTTGTCCATTTGAATCGTTACATCCCCCCCTCAGCTGCAATTCAACTGTAAATTTCGAAGATTACTATTACAATTAGAGACCTGTCATGTGTTCAGGAATGACCTCCTCTCTACTTTCGCTACCGTCTCTCCCTTCCGAATGATGACTGGGGATGAGAAGAACTTCCGACCAGTGAGCAAGCAGGTAAAAAGAGACAAGCAAAATTGAGTAAATAAATGGCAAGAAGTGTTGAGTGTGAAGTGAATTGAGGGCTGCACACACGCATTAATCGAATGAAATCGTTCAATTATCAGAGTTCTTTGATTTCTATTGTATTGTGATTGCCGATTTTTAGCATCACTATTATGGTACCCACTGAATTTATGTTCCCCGAGATGCTTTTGCTTCGATTTTCGGTGGGCGTCATCTCTGACAAAACAACATCTTGTCCATTTGAATCGTTACATCCCCCCCTCAGCTGCAATTCAACTGTAAATTTCGAAGATTACTATTACAATTAGAGACCTGTCATGTGTTCAGGAATGACCTCCTCTCTACTTTCGCTACCGTCTCTCCCTTCCGAATGATGACTGGGGATGAGAAGAACTTCCGACCAGTGAGCAAGCAGGTAAAAAGAGACAAGCAAAATTGAGTAAATAAATGGCAAGAAGTGTTGAGTGTGAAGTGAATTGAGGGCTGCACACACGCATTAATCGAATGAAATCGTTCAATTATCAGAGTTCTTTGATTTCTATTGTATTGTATTGTGATTGCCGATTTTGAGCATCACTATTATGGTACCCACTGAATTTATGTTCCCCGAGATGCTTTTGCTTCGATTTTCGGTGGGCGTCATCTCTGACAAAACAACATCTTGTCCATTTGAATCGTTACATCCCCCCCCTCAGCTGCAATTCAACTGTAAATTTCGAAGATTACTATTACAATTAGAGACCTGTCATGTGTTCAGGAATGACCTCCTCTCTACTTTTGCTACCGTCTCTCCCTTCCGAATGATGACTGGGGATGAGAAGAACTTCCGTCCAGTGAGCAAGCAGGTAAAAAGAGACAAGCAAAATTGAGTAAATAAATGGCAAGAAGTGTTGAGTGTGAAGTGAATTGAGGGCTGCACACCGCATTAATCGAATGAAATCGTTCAATTATCAGAGTTCTTTGATTTCTATTGTATTGTATTGTGATTGCCGATTTTGAGCATCACTATTATGGTACCCACTGAATTTATGTTCCCCGAGATGCTTTTGCTTCGATTTTCGGTGGGCGTCATCTCTGACAAAACAACATCTTGTCCATTTGAATCGTTACATCCCCCCTCAGCTGCAATTCAACTGTAAATTTTGAAGATTACTATTACAATTAGAGACCTGTCATGTGTTCAGGAATGACCTCCTCTCTACTTTGCTACCGTCTCTCCCTTCCGAATGATGACTGGGGATGAGAAGAACTTCCGTCCAGTGAGCAAGCAGGTAAAAAGAGTCAAGCAAAATTGAGTAAATAAATGGCAAGAAGTGTTGAGTGTGAAGTGAATTGAGGGCTGCACACACGCATTAATCGAATGAAATCGTTCAATTATCAGAGTTCTTTGATTTCTGTTGTATTGTATTGTGATTGCCGATTTTGAGCATCTCTATTATGGTACCCACTGAATTTATGTTCCCCGAGATGCTTTTGCTTCGATTTTCGGTGGGCGTCATCTCTGACAAAACAACATCTTGTCCATTTGAATCGTTACATCCCCCCCCCTCAGCTGCAATTCAACTGTAAATTTCGAAGATTACTATTACAATTAGAGACCTGTCATGTGTTCAGGAATGACCTCCTCTCTACTTTTGCTACCGTCTCTCCCTTCCGAATGATGACTGGGGATGAGAAGAACTTCCGTCCAGTGAGCAAGCAGGTAAAAAGAGTCAAGCAAAATTGAGTAAATAAATGGCAAGAAGTGTTGAGTGTGAAGTGAATTGAGGGCTGCACACACGCATTAATCGAATGAAATCGTTAAATTATCAGAGTTCTTTGATTTCTATTGTATTGTATTGTGATTGCCGATTTTGAGCATCACTATTATGGTACCCGCTGAATTTATGTTCCCCGAGATGCTTTTGCTTCGATTTTCGGTGGGCGTCATCTCTGACAAAACAACAACATGTCCATTTGAATCGTTACACCCCCCCCCCTCAGCTGCAATTCAACTGTAAATTTCGAAGATTACTATTACAATTAGAGACCTGTCATGTGTTCAGGAATGACCTCCTCTCTACTTTCGCTACCGTCTCTCCCTTCCGAATGATGACTGGGGATGAGAAGAACTTCCGTCCAGTGAGCAAGCAGGTAAAAAGAGACAAGCAAAATTGAGTAAATAAATGGCAAGAAGTGTTGAGTGTAAAGTGAATTGAGGGCTGCACACCCGCATTAATCGAATGAAATCGTTCAATTATCAGAGTTCTTTGATTTCTATTGTATTGTATTGTGATTGCCGATTTTGAGCATCACTATTATGGTACCCACTGAATTTATGTTCCCCGAGATGCTTTTGGCTTCGATTTTCGGTGGGCGTCATCTCTGACAAAACAACATCTTGTCCATTTGAATCGTTACATCCCCCCCTCAGCTGCAATTCAACTGTAAATTTCGAAGATTACTATTACAATTAGAGACCTGTCATGTGTTCAGGAATGACCTCCTCTCTACTTTCGCTACCGTCTCTCCCTTCCGAATGATGACTGGGGATGAGAAGAACTTCCGTCCAGTGAGCAAGCAGGTAAAAAGAGTCAAGCAAAATTGAGTAAATAAATGGCAAGAAGTGTTGAGTGTGAAGTGAATTGAGGGCTGCACACCGCATTAATCGAATGAAATCGTTCAATTATCAGAGTTCTTTGATTTCTATTGTATTGTATTGTGATTGCCGATTTTGAGCATCACTATTATGGTACCCACTGAATTTATGTTCCCTGAGATGCTTTTGCTTCGATTTTCGGTGGGCGTCATCTCTGACAAAACAACATCTTGTCCATTTGAATCGTTACATCCCCCCCTCAGCTGCAATTCAACTGTAAATTTCGAAGATTACTATTACAATTAGAGACCTGTCATGTGTTCAGGAATGACCTCCTCTCTACTTTCGCTACCGTCTCTCCCTTCCGAATGATGACTGGGGATGAGAAGAACTTCCGTCCAGTGAGCAAGCAGGTAAAAAGAGACAAGCAAAATTGAGTAAATAAATGGCAAGAAGTGTTGAGTGTGAAGTGAATTGAGGGCTGCACACCCGCATTAATCGAATGAAATCGTTCAATTATCAGAGTTCTTTGATTTCTATTGTATTGTGATTGCCGATTTTGAGCATCACTATTATGGTACCCACTGAATTTATGTTCCCCGAGATGCTTTTGCTTCGATTTTCGGTGGGCGTCATCTCTGACAAAACAACATCTTGTCCATTTGAATCGTTACATCCCCCCCTCAGCTGCAATTCAACTGTAAATTTCGAAGATTACTATTACAATTAGAGACCTGTCATGTGTTCAGGAATGACCTCCTCTCTACTTTCGCTACCGTCTCTCCCTTCCGAATGATGACTGGGGATGAGAAGAACTTCCGTCCAGTGAGCAAGCAGGTAAAAAGAGACAAGCAAAATTGAGTAAATAAATGGCAAGAAGTGTTGAGTGTGAAGTGAATTGAGGGCTGCACACACGCATTAATCGAATGAAATCGTTCAATTATCAGAGTTCTTTGATTTCTATTGTATTGTATTGTGATTGCCGATTTTGAGCATCACTATTATGGTACCCACTGAATTTATGTTCCCCGAGATGCTTTTGCTTCGATTTTCGGTGGGCGTCATCTCTGACAAAACAACATCTTGTCCATTTGAATCGTTACATCCCCCCCCCCTCAGCTGCAATTCAACTGTAAATTTCGAAGATTACTATTACAATTAGAGACCTGTCATGTGTTCAGGAATGACCTCCTCTCTACTTTCGCTACCGTCTCTCCCTTCCGAATGATGACTGGGGATGAGAAGAACTTCCGTCCAGTGAGCAAGCAGGTAAAAAGAGACAAGCAAAATTGAGTAAATAAATGGCAAGAAGTGTTGAGTGTGAAGTGAATTGAGGGCTGCACACACGCATTAATCGAATGAAATCGTTCAATTATCAGAGTTCTTTGATTTCTATTGTATTGTATTGTGATTGCCGATTTTGAGCATCACTATTATGGTACCCACTGAATTTATGTTCCCCGAGATGCTTTTGCTTCGATTTTCGGTGGGCGTCATCTCTGACAAAACAACATCTTGTCCATTTGAATCGTTACATCCCCCCCTCAGCTGCAATTCAACTGTAAATTTCGAAGATTACTATTACAATTAGAGACCTGTCATGTGTTCAGGAATGACCTCCTCTCTACTTTCGCTACCGTCTCTCCCTTCCGAATGATGACTGGGGATGAGAAGAACTTCCGTCCAGTGAGCAAGCAGGTAAAAAGAGACAAGCAAAATTGAGTAAATAAATGGCAAGAAGTGTTGAGTGTGAAGTGAATTGAGGGCTGCACACACGCATTAATCGAATGAAATCGTTCAATTATCAGAGTTCTTTGATTTCTATTGTATTGTATTGTGATTGCCGATTTTGAGCATCACTATTATGGTACCCACTGAATTTATGTTCCCCGAGATGCTTTTGCTTCGATTTTCGGTGGGCGTCATCTCTGACAAAACAACATCTTGTCCATTTGAATCGTTACATCCCCCCCCCCTCAGCTGCAATTCAACTGTAAATTTCGAAGATTACTATTACAATTAGAGACCTGTCATGTGTTCAGGAATGACCTCCTCTCTACTTTCGCTACCGTCTCTCCCTTCCGAATGATGACTGGGGATGAGAAGAACTTCCGTCCAGTGAGCAAGCAGGTAAAAAGAGACAAGCAAAATTGAGTAAATAAATGGCAAGAAGTGTTGAGTGTGAAGTGAATTGAGGGCTGCACACCCGCATTAATCGAATGAAATCGTTCAATTATCAGAGTTCTTTGATTTCTATTGTATTGTGATTGCCGATTTTAGCATCACTATTTGGTACCCACTGAATTTATGTTCCCCGAGATGCTTTTGCTTCGATTTTCGGTGGGCGTCATCTCTGACAAAACAACATCTTGTCCATTTGAATCGTTACATCCCCCCCTCAGCTGCAATTCAACTGTAAATTTCGAAGATTACTATTACAATTAGAGACCTGTCATGTGTTCAGGAATGACCTCCTCTCTACTTTCGCTACCGTCTCTCCCTTCCGAATGATGACTGGGGATGAGAAGAACTTCCGTCCAGTGAGCAAGCAGGTAAAAAGAGACAAGCAAAATTGAGTAAATAAATGGCAAGAAGTGTTGAGTGTGAAGTGAATTGAGGGCTGCACACCGCATTAATCGAATGAAATCGTTCAATTATCAGAGTTCTTTGATTTCTATTGTATTGTGATTGCCGATTTTGAGCATCACTATTATGGTACCCACTGAATTTATGTTCCCCGAGATGCTTTTGCTTCGATTTTCGGTGGGCGTCATCTCTGACAAAACAACATCTTGTCCATTTGAATCGTTACATCCCCCCCTCAGCTGCAATTCAACTGTAAATTTCGAAGATTACTATTACAATTAGAGACCTGTCATGTGTTCAGGAATGACCTCCTCTCTACTTTCGCTACCGTCTCTCCCTTCCGAATGATGACTGGGGATGAGAAGAACTTCCGTCCAGTGAGCAAGCAGGTAAAAAGAGACAAGCAAAATTGAGTAAATAAATGGCAAGAAGTGTTGAGTGTGAAGTGAATTGAGGGCTGCACACACGCATTAATCGAATGAAATCGTTCAATTATCAGAGTTCTTTGATTTCTATTGTATTGTATTGTGATTGCCGATTTTGAGCATCACTATTATGGTACCCACTGAATTTATGTTCCCCGAGATGCTTTTGCTTCGATTTTCGGTGGGCGTCATCTCTGACAAAACAACATCTTGTCCATTTGAATCGTTACATCCCCCCCCCTCAGCTGCAATTCAACTGTAAATTTCGAAGATTACTATTACAATTAGAGACCTGTCATGTGTTCAGGAATGACCTCCTCTCTACTTTCGCTACCGTCTCTCCCTTCCGAATGATGACTGGGGATGAGAAGAACTTCCGTCCAGTGAGCAAGCAGGTAAAAAGAGACAAGCAAAATTGAGTAAATAAATGGCAAGAAGTGTTGAGTGTGAAGTGAATTGAGGGCTGCACACACGCATTAATCGAATGAAATCGTTCAATTATCAGAGTTCTTTGATTTCTATTGTATTGTATTGTGATTGCCGATTTTGAGCATCACTATTATGGTACCCACTGAATTTATGTTCCCCGAGATGCTTTTGCTTCGATTTTCGGTGGGCGTCATCTCTGACAAAACAACATCTTGTCCATTTGAATCGTTACATCCCCCCCTCAGCTGCAATTCAACTGTAAATTTCGAAGATTACTATTACAATTAGAGACCTGTCATGTGTTCAGGAATGACCTCCTCTCTACTTTCGCTACCGTCTCTCCCTTCCGAATGATGACTGGGGATGAGAAGAACTTCCGTCCAGTGAGCAAGCAGGTAAAAAGAGACAAGCAAAATTGAGTAAATAAATGGCAAGAAGTGTTGAGTGTGAAGTGAATTGAGGGCTGCACACACGCATTAATCGAATGAAATCGTTCAATTATCAGAGTTCTTTGATTTCTATTGTATTGTATTGTGATTGCCGATTTTGAGCATCACTATTATGGTACCCACTGAATTTATGTTCCCCGAGATGCTTTTGCTTCGATTTTCGGTGGGCGTCATCTCTGACAAAACAACATCTTGTCCATTTGAATCGTTACATCCCCCCCCTCAGCTGCAATTCAACTGTAAATTTCGAAGATTACTATTACAATTAGAGACCTGTCATGTGTTCAGGAATGACCTCCTCTCTACTTTCGCTACCGTCTCTCCCTTCCGAATGATGACTGGGGATGAGAAGAACTTCCGTCCAGTGAGCAAGCAGGTAAAAAGAGACAAGCAAAATTGAGTAAATAAATGGCAAGAATGTGTTGAGTGTGAAGTGAATTGAGGGCTGCACACCCGCATTAATCGAATGAAATCGTTCAATTATCAGAGTTCTTTGATTTCTATTGTATTGTGATTGCCGATTTTGAGCATCACTATTATGGTACCCACTGAATTTATGTTCCCCGAGATGCTTTTGCTTCGATTTTCGGTGGGCGTCATCTCTGACAAAACAACATCTTGTCCATTTGAATCGTTACATCCCCCCCCCCTCAGCTGCAATTCAACTGTAAATTTCGAAGATTACTATTACAATTAGAGACCTGTCATGTGTTCAGGAATGACCTCCTCTCTACTTTCGCTACCGTCTCTCCCTTCCGAATGATGACTGGGGATGAGAAGAACTTCCGTCCAGTGAGCAAGCAGGTAAAAAGAGACAAGCAAAATTGAGTAAATAAATGGCAAGAAGTGTTGAGTGTGAAGTGAATTGAGGGCTGCACACACGCATTAATCGAATGAAATCGTTCAATTATCAGAGTTCTTTGATTTCTATTGTATTGTATTGTGATTGCCGATTTTGAGCATCACTATTATGGTACCCACTGAATTTATGTTCCCCGAGATGCTTTTGCTTCGATTTTCGGTGGGCGTCATCTCTGACAAAACAACATCTTGTCCATTTGAATCGTTACATCCCCCCCTCAGCTGCAATTCAACTGTAAATTTCGAAGATTACTATTACAATTAGAGACCTGTCATGTGTTCAGGAATGACCTCCTCTCTACTTTCGCTACCGTCTCTCCCTTCCGAATGATGACTGGGGATGAGAAGAACTTCCGTCCAGTGAGCAAGCAGGTAAAAAGAGACAAGCAAAATTGAGTAAATAAATGGCAAGAAGTGTTGAGTGTGAAGTGAATTGAGGGCTGCACACACGCATTAATCGAATGAAATCGTTCAATTATCAGAGTTCTTTGATTTCTATTGTATTGTATTGTGATTGCCGATTTTGAGCATCACTATTATGGTACCCACTGAATTTATGTTCCCCGAGATGCTTTTGCTTCGATTTTCGGTGGGCGTCATCTCTGACAAAACAACATCTTGTCCATTTGAATCGTTACATCCCCCCCTCAGCTGCAATTCAACTGTAAATTTCGAAGATTACTATTACAATTAGAGACCTGTCATGTGTTCAGGAATGACCTCCTCTCTACTTTCGCTACCGTCTCTCCCTTCCGAATGATGACTGGGGATGAGAAGAACTTCCGTCCAGTGAGCAAGCAGGTAAAAAGAGACAAGCAAAATTGAGTAAATAAATGGCAAGAAGTGTTGAGTGTGAAGTGAATTGAGGGCTGCACACCGCATTAATCGAATGAAATCGTTCAATTATCAGAGTTCTTTGATTTCTATTGTATTGTGATTGCCGATTTTGAGCATCACTATTATGGTACCCACTGAATTTATGTTCCCCGAGATGCTTTTGCTTCGATTTTCGGTGGGCGTCATCTCTGACAAAACAACATCTTGTCCATTTGAATCGTTACATCCCCCCCCTCAGCTGCAATTCAACTGTAAATTTCGAAGATTACTATTACAATTAGAGACCTGTCATGTGTTCAGGAATGACCTCCTCTCTACTTTCGCTACCGTCTCTCCCTTCCGAATGATGACTGGGGATGAGAAGAACTTCCGTCCAGTGAGCAAGCAGGTAAAAAGAGACAAGCAAAATTGAGTAAATAAATGGCAAGAAGTGTTGAGTGTGAAGTGAATTGAGGGCTGCACACCCGCATTAATCGAATGAAATCGTTCAATTATCAGAGTTCTTTGATTTCTATTGTATTGTGATTGCCGATTTTGAGCATCACTATTATGGTACCCACTGAATTTATGTTCCCCGAGATGCTTTTGCTTCGATTTTCGGTGGGCGTCATCTCTGACAAAACAACATCTTGTCCATTTGAATCGTTACATCCCCCCCTCAGCTGCAATTCAACTGTAAATTTCGAAGATTACTATTACAATTAGAGACCTGTCATGTGTTCAGGAATGACCTCCTCTCTACTTTCGCTACCGTCTCTCCCTTCCGAATGATGACTGGGGATGAGAAGAACTTCCGTCCAGTGAGCAAGCAGGTAAAAAGAGACAAGCAAAATTGAGTAAATAAATGGCAAGAAGTGTTGAGTGTGAAGTGAATTGAGGGCTGCACACACGCATTAATCGAATGAAATCGTTCAATTATCAGAGTTCTTTGATTTCTATTGTATTGTGATTGCCGATTTTGAGCATCACTATTATGGTACCCACTGAATTTATGTTCCCCGAGATGCTTTTGCTTCGATTTTCGGTGGGCGTCATCTCTGACAAAACAACATCTTGTCCATTTGAATCGTTACATCCCCCCCCTCAGCTGCAATTCAACTGTAAATTTCGAAGATTACTATTACAATTAGAGACCTGTCATGTGTTCAGGAATGACCTCCTCTCTACTTTCGCTACCGTCTCTCCCTTCCGAATGATGACTGGGGATGAGAAGAACTTCCGTCCAGTGAGCAAGCAGGTAAAAAGAGACAAGCAAAATTGAGTAAATAAATGGCAAGAAGTGTTGAGTGTGAAGTGAATTGAGGGCTGCACACACGCATTAATCGAATGAAATCGTTCAATTATCAGAGTTCTTTGATTTCTATTGTATTGTATTGTGATTGCCGATTTTGAGCATCACTATTATGGTACCCACTGAATTTATGTTCCCCGAGATGCTTTTGCTTCGATTTTCGGTGGGCGTCATCTCTGACAAAACAACAACATGTCCATTTGAATCGTTACACCCCCCCCCTCAGCTGCAATTCAACTGTAAATTTCGAAGATTACTATTACAATTAGAGACCTGTCATGTGTTCAGGAATGACCTCCTCTCTACTTTCGCTACCGTCTCTCCCTTCCGAATGATGACTGGGGATGAGAAGAACTTCCGTCCAGTGAGCAAGCAGGTAAAAAGAGACAAGCAAAATTGAGTAAATAAATGGCAAGAAGTGTTGAGTGTGAAGTGAATTGAGGGCTGCACACCGCATTAATCGAATGAAATCGTTCAATTATCAGAGTTCTTTGATTTCTATTGTATTGTATTGTGATTGCCGATTTTGAGCATCACTATTATGGTACCCACTGAATTTATGTTCCCCGAGATGCTTTTGCTTCGATTTTCGGTGGGCGTCATCTCTGACAAAACAACAACTGTCCATTTGAATCGTTACATCCCCCCCCCCAGCTGCAATTCAACTGTAAATTTCGAAGATTACTATTACAATTAGAGACCTGTCATGTGTTCAGGAATGACCTCCTCTCTACTTTCGCTACCGTCTCTCCCTTCCGAATGATGACTGGGGATGAGAAGAACTTCCGTCCAGTGAGCAAGCAGGTAAAAAGAGACAAGCAAAATTGAGTAAATAAATGGCAAGAAGTGTTGAGTGTGAAGTGAATTGAGGGCTGCACACCCGCATTAATCGAATGAAATCGTTCAATTATCAGAGTTCTTTGATTTCTATTGTATTGTGATTGCCGATTTTGAGCATCACTATTATGGTACCCACTGAATTTATGTTCCCCGAGATGCTTTTGCTTCGATTTTCGGTGGGCGTCATCTCTGACAAAACAACATCTTGTCCATTTGAATCGTTACATCCCCCCCTCAGCTGCAATTCAACTGTAAATTTCGAAGATTACTATTACAATTAGAGACCTGTCATGTGTTCAGGAATGACCTCCTCTCTACTTTCGCTACCGTCTCTCCCTTCCGAATGATGACTGGGGATGAGAAGAACTTCCGTCCAGTGAGCAAGCAGGTAAAAAGAGACAAGCAAAATTGAGTAAATAAATGGCAAGAAGTGTTGAGTGTGAAGTGAATTGAGGGCTGCACACACGCATTAATCGAATGAAATCGTTCAATTATCAGAGTTCTTTGATTTCTATTGTATTGTGATTGCCGATTTTGAGCATCACTATTATGGTACCCACTGAATTTATGTTCCCCGAGATGCTTTTGCTTCGATTTTCGGTGGGCGTCATCTCTGACAAAACAACATCTTGTCCATTTGAATCGTTACATCCCCCCCCCCTCAGCTGCAATTCAACTGTAAATTTCGAAGATTACTATTACAATTAGAGACCTGTCATGTGTTCAGGAATGACCTCCTCTCTACTTTCGCTACCGTCTCTCCCTTCCGAATGATGACTGGGGATGAGAAGAACTTCCGTCCAGTGAGCAAGCAGGTAAAAAGAGACAAGCAAAATTGAGTAAATAAATGGCAAGAAGTGTTGAGTGTGAAGTGAATTGAGGGCTGCACACACGCATTAATCGAATGAAATCGTTCAATTATCAGAGTTCTTTGATTTCTATTGTATTGTATTGTGATTGCCGATTTTGAGCATCACTATTATGGTACCCACTGAATTTATGTTCCCCGAGATGCTTTTGCTTCGATTTTCGGTGGGCGTCATCTCTGACAAAACAACATCTTGTCCATTTGAATCGTTACATCCCCCCCCCTCAGCTGCAATTCAACTGTAAATTTCGAAGATTACTATTACAATTAGAGACCTGTCATGTGTTCAGGAATGACCTCCTCTACTTTCGCTACCGTCTCTCCCTTCCGAATGATGACTGGGGATGAGAAGAACTTCCGTCCAGTGAGCAAGCAGGTAAAAAGAGACAAGCAAAATTGAGTAAATAAATGGCAAGAAGTGTTGAGTGTGAAGTGAATTGAGGGCTGCACACCCGCATTAATCGAATGAAATCGTTCAATTATCAGAGTTCTTTGATTTCTATTGTATTGTATTGTGATTGCCGATTTTGAGCATCACTATTATGGTACCCACTGAATTTATGTTCCCCGAGATGCTTTTGCTTCGATTTTCGGTGGGCGTCATCTCTGACAAAACAACATCTTGTCCATTTGAATCGTTACATCCCCCCCTCAGCTGCAATTCAACTGTAAATTTCGAAGATTACTATTACAATTAGAGACCTGTCATGTGTTCAGGAATGACCTCCTCTCTACTTTCGCTACCGTCTCTCCCTTCCGAATGATGACTGGGGATGAGAAGAACTTCCGTCCAGTGAGCAAGCAGGTAAAAAGAGACAAGCAAAATTGAGTAAATAAATGGCAAGAAGTGTTGAGTGTGAAGTGAATTGAGGGCTGCACACCGCATTAATCGAATGAAATCGTTCAATTATCAGAGTTCTTTGATTTCTATTGTATTGTATTGTGATTGCCGATTTTGAGCATCACTATTATGGTACCCACTGAATTTATGTTCCCCGAGATGCTTTTGCTTCGATTTTCGGTGGGCGTCATCTCTGACAAAACAACATCTTGTCCATTTGAATCGTTACACCCCCCCCTCAGCTGCAATTCAACTGTAAATTTCGAAGATTACTATTACAATTAGAGACCTGTCATGTGTTCAGGAATGACCTCCTCTCTACTTTCGCTACCGTCTCTCCCTTCCGAATGATGACTGGGGATGAGAAGAACTTCCGTCCAGTGAGCAAGCAGGTAAAAAGAGACAAGCAAAATTGAGTAAATAAATGGCAAGAAGTGTTGAGTGTGAAGTGAATTGAGGGCTGCACACCCGCATTAATCGAATGAAATCGTTCAATTATCAGAGTTCTTTGATTTCTATTGTATTGTATTGTGATTGCCGATTTTGAGCATCTCTATTATGGTACCCACTGAATTTATGTTCCCTGAGATGCTTTTGCTTCGATTTTCGGTGGGCGTCATCTCTGACAAAACAACATCTTGTCCATTTGAATCGTTACACCCCCCCCCTCAGCTGCAATTCAACTGTAAATTTCGAAGATTACTATTACAATTAGAGACCTGTCATGTGTTCAGGAATGACCTCCTCTCTACTTTCGCTACCGTCTCTCCCTTCCGAATGATGACTGGGGATGAGAAGAACTTCCGTCCAGTGAGCAAGCAGGTAAAAAGAGACAAGCAAAATTGAGTAAATAAATGGCAAGAAGTGTTGAGTGTGAAGTGAATTGAGGGCTGCCACACGCATTAATCGAATGAAATCGTTCAATTATCAGAGTTCTTTGATTTCTATTGTATTGTGATTGCCGATTTTGAGCATCACTATTATGGTACCCACTGAATTTATGTTCCCCGAGATGCTTTTGCTTCGATTTTCGGTGGGCGTCATCTCTGACAAAACAACAACATGTCCATTTGAATCGTTACACCCCCCCCCCCTCAGCTGCAATTCAACTGTAAATTTCGAAGATTACTATTACAATTAGAGACCTGTCATGTGTTCAGGAATGACCTCCTCTCTACTTTCGCTACCGTCTCTCCCTTCCGAATGATGACTGGGGATGAGAAGAACTTCCGTCCAGTGAGCAAGCAGGTAAAAAGAGACAAGCAAAATTGAGTAAATAAATGGCAAGAAGTGTTGAGTGTGAAGTGAATTGAGGGCTGCACACACGCATTAATCGAATGAAATCGTTCAATTATCAGAGTTCTTTGATTTCTATTGTATTGTATTGTGATTGCCGATTTTGAGCATCTCTATTATGGTACCCACTGAATTTATGTTCCCTGAGATGCTTTCTTCGATTTTCGGTGGGCGTCATCTCTGACAAAACAACATCTTGTCCATTTGAATCGTTACATCCCCCCCTCAGCTGCAATTCAACTGTAAATTTCGAAGATTACTATTACAATTAGAGACCTGTCATGTGTTCAGGAATGACCTCCTCTCTACTTTCGCTACCGTCTCTCCCTTCCGAATGATGACTGGGGATGAGAAGAACTTCCGTCCAGTGAGCAAGCAGGTAAAAAGAGACAAGCAAAATTGAGTAAATAAATGGCAAGAAGTGTTGAGTGTGAAGTGAATTGAGGGCTGCACACCGCATTAATCGAATGAAATCGTTCAATTATCAGAGTTCTTTGATTTCTATTGTATTGTATTGTGATTGCCGATTTTGAGCATCTCTATTATGGTACCCACTGAATTTATGTTCCCTGAGATGCTTTTGCTTCGATTTTCGGTGGGCGTCATCTCTGACAAAACAACATCTTGTCCATTTGAATCGTTACATCCCCCCCTCAGCTGCAATTCAACTGTAAATTTCGAAGATTACTATTACAATTAGAGACCTGTCATGTGTTCAGGAATGACCTCCTCTCTACTTTCGCTACCGTCTCTCCCTTCCGAATGATGACTGGGGATGAGAAGAACTTCCGTCCAGTGAGCAAGCAGGTAAAAAGAGACAAGCAAAATTGAGTAAATAAATGGCAAGAAGTGTTGAGTGTGAAGTGAATTGAGGGCTGCACACCGCATTAATCGAATGAAATCGTTCAATTATCAGAGTTCTTTGATTTCTATTGTATTGTATTGTGATTGCCGATTTTGAGCATCTCTATTATGGTACCCACTGAATTTATGTTCCCTGAGATGCTTTTGCTTCGATTTTCGGTGGGCGTCATCTCTGACAAAACAACATCTTGTCCATTTGAATCGTTACATCCCCCCCCCCTCAGCTGCAATTCAACTGTAAATTTCGAAGATTACTATTACAATTAGAGACCTGTCATGTGTTCAGGAATGACCTCCTCTCTACTTTCGCTACCGTCTCTCCCTTCCGAATGATGACTGGGGATGAGAAGAACTTCCGTCCAGTGAGCAAGCAGGTAAAAAGAGACAAGCAAAATTGAGTAAATAAATGGCAAGAAGTGTTGAGTGTGAAGTGAATTGAGGGCTGCACACACGCATTAATCGAATGAAATCGTTCAATTATCAGAGTTCTTTGATTTCTATTGTATTGTATTGTGATTGCCGATTTTGAGCATCTCTATTATGGTACCCACTGAATTTATGTTCCCTGAGATGCTTTCTTCGATTTTCGGTGGGCGTCATCTCTGACAAAACAACATCTTGTCCATTTGAATCGTTACATCCCCCCCTCAGCTGCAATTCAACTGTAAATTTCGAAGATTACTATTACAATTAGAGACCTGTCATGTGTTCAGGAATGACCTCCTCTCTACTTTCGCTACCGTCTCTCCCTTCCGAATGATGACTGGGGATGAGAAGAACTTCCGTCCAGTGAGCAAGCAGGTAAAAAGAGACAAGCAAAATTGAGTAAATAAATGGCAAGAAGTGTTGAGTGTGAAGTGAATTGAGGGCTGCACACCCGCATTAATCGAATGAAATCGTTCAATTATCAGAGTTCTTTGATTTCTATTGTATTGTATTGTGATTGCCGATTTTGAGCATCTCTATTATGGTACCCACTGAATTTATGTTCCCTGAGATGCTTTTGCTTCGATTTTCGGTGGGCGTCATCTCTGACAAAACAACATCTTGTCCATTTGAATCGTTACATCCCCCCCTCAGCTGCAATTCAACTGTAAATTTCGAAGATTACTATTACAATTAGAGACCTGTCATGTGTTCAGGAATGACCTCCTCTCTACTTTCGCTACCGTCTCTCCCTTCCGAATGATGACTGGGGATGAGAAGAACTTCCGTCCAGTGAGCAAGCAGGTAAAAAGAGACAAGCAAAATTGAGTAAATAAATGGCAAGAAGTGTTGAGTGTGAAGTGAATTGAGGGCTGCACACCGCATTAATCGAATGAAATCGTTCAATTATCAGAGTTCTTTGATTTCTATTGTATTGTATTGTGATTGCCGATTTTGAGCATCTCTATTATGGTACCCACTGAATTTATGTTCCCTGAGATGCTTTTGCTTCGATTTTCGGTGGGCGTCATCTCTGACAAAACAACATCTTGTCCATTTGAATCGTTACATCCCCCCCCCCTCAGCTGCAATTCAACTGTAAATTTCGAAGATTACTATTACAATTAGAGACCTGTCATGTGTTCAGGAATGACCTCCTCTCTACTTTCGCTACCGTCTCTCCCTTCCGAATGATGACTGGGGATGAGAAGAACTTCCGTCCAGTGAGCAAGCAGGTAAAAAGACAAGCAAAATTGAGTAAATAAATGGCAAGAAGTGTTGAGTGTGAAGTGAATTGAGGGCTGCACACCCGCATTAATCGAATGAAATCGTTCAATTATCAGAGTTCTTTGATTTCTATTGTATTGTATTGTGATTGCCGATTTTGAGCATCTCTATTATGGTACCCACTGAATTTATGTTCCCTGAGATGCTTTTGCTTCGATTTTCGGTGGGCGTCATCTCTGACAAAACAACATCTTGTCCATTTGAATCGTTACATCCCCCCCTCAGCTGCAATTCAACTGTAAATTTCGAAGATTACTATTACAATTAGAGACCTGTCATGTGTTCAGGAATGACCTCCTCTCTACTTTCGCTACCGTCTCTCCCTTCCGAATGATGACTGGGGATGAGAAGAACTTCCGTCCAGTGAGCAAGCAGGTAAAAAGAGACAAGCAAAATTGAGTAAATAAATGGCAAGAAGTGTTGAGTGTGAAGTGAATTGAGGGCTGCACACACGCATTAATCGAATGAAATCGTTCAATTATCAGAGTTCTTTGATTTCTATTGTATTGTATTGTGATTGCCGATTTTGAGCATCTCTATTATGGTACCCACTGAATTTATGTTCCCTGAGATGCTTTCATTTTCGGTGGGCGTCATCTCTGACAAAACAACATCTTGTCCATTTGAATCGTTACATCCCCCCCTCAGCTGCAATTCAACTGTAAATTTCGAAGATTACTATTACAATTAGAGACCTGTCATGTGTTCAGGAATGACCTCCTCTCTACTTTCGCTACCGTCTCTCCCTTCCGAATGATGACTGGGGATGAGAAGAACTTCCGTCCAGTGAGCAAGCAGGTAAAAAGAGACAAGCAAAATTGAGTAAATAAATGGCAAGAAGTGTTGAGTGTGAAGTGAATTGAGGGCTGCACACACGCATTAATCGAATGAAATCGTTCAATTATCAGAGTTCTTTGATTTCTATTGTATTGTATTGTGATTGCCGATTTTGAGCATCTCTATTATGGTACCCACTGAATTTATGTTCCCTGAAACTTTCATTTTCGGTGGGCGTCATCTCTGACAAAACAACATCTTGTCCATTTGAATCGTTACATCCCCCCCCTCAGCTGCAATTCAACTGTAAATTTCGAAGATTACTATTACAATTAGAGACCTGTCATGTGTTCAGGAATGACCTCCTCTCTACTTTCGCTACCGTCTCTCCCTTCCGAATGATGACTGGGGTGAGAAGAACTTCCGTCCAGTGAGCAAGCAGGTAAAAAGAGACAAGCAAAATTGAGTAAATAAATGGCAAGAAGTGTTGAGTGTGAAGTGAATTGAGGGCTGCACACCCGCATTAATCGAATGAAATCGTTCAATTATCAGAGTTCTTTGATTTCTATTGTATTGTATTGTGATTGCCGATTTTGAGCATCTCTATTATGGTACCCACTGAATTTATGTTCCCTGAAACTTTCATTTTCGGTGGGCGTCATCTCTGACAAAACAACATCTTGTCCATTTGAATCGTTACATCCCCCCCTCAGCTGCAATTCAACTGTAAATTTCGAAGATTACTATTACAATTAGAGACCTGTCATGTGTTCAGGAATGACCTCCTCTCTACTTTCGCTACCGTCTCTCCCTTCCGAATGATGACTGGGGATGAGAAGAACTTCCGTCCAGTGAGCAAGCAGGTAAAAAGAGACAAGCAAAATTGAGTAAATAAATGGCAAGAAGTGTTGAGTGTGAAGTGAATTGAGGGCTGCACACCCGCATTAATCGAATGAAATCGTTCAATTATCAGAGTTCTTTGATTTCTATTGTATTGTATTGTGATTGCCGATTTTGAGCATCTCTATTATGGTACCCACTGAATTTATGTTCCCTGAGATGCTTTCATTTTCGGTGGGCGTCATCTCTGACAAAACAACATCTTGTCCATTTGAATCGTTACATCCCCCCCCCTCAGCTGCAATTCAACTGTAAATTTCGAAGATTACTATTACAATTAGAGACCTGTCATGTGTTCAGGAATGACCTCCTCTCTACTTTCGCTACCGTCTCTCCCTTCCGAATGATGACTGGGGATGAGAAGAACTTCCGTCCAGTGAGCAAGCAGGTAAAAAGAGACAAGCAAAATTGAGTAAATAAATGGCAAGAAGTGTTGAGTGTGAAGTGAATTGAGGGCTGCACACGCGCATTAATCGAATGAAATCGTTCAATTATCAGAGTTCTTTGATTTCTATTGTATTGTATTGTGATTGCCATTTTGAGCATCTCTATTATGGTACCCACTGAATTTATGTTCCCTGAGATGCTTTTGCTTCGATTTTCGGTGGGCGTCATCTCTGACAAAACAACATCTTGTCCATTTGAATCGTTACATCCCCCCCTCAGCTGCAATTCAACTGTAAATTTCGAAGATTACTATTACAATTAGAGACCTGTCATGTGTTCAGGAATGACCTCCTCTCTACTTTCGCTACCGTCTCTCCCTTCCGAATGATGACTGGGGTGAGAAGAACTTCCGTCCAGTGAGCAAGCAGGTAAAAAGAGACAAGCAAAATTGAGTAAATAAATGGCAAGAAGTGTTGAGTGTGAAGTGAATTGAGGGCTGCACACACGCATTAATCGAATGAAATCGTTCAATTATCAGAGTTCTTTGATTTCTATTGTATTGTTTGTGATTGCCGATTTTGAGCATCTCTATTATGGTACCCACTGAATTTATGTTCCCTGAGATGCTTTTGCTTCGATTTTCGGTGGGCGTCATCTCTGACAAAACAACATCTTGTCCATTTGAATCGTTACATCCCCCCCTCAGCTGCAATTCAACTGTAAATTTCGAAGATTACTATTACAATTAGAGACCTGTCATGTGTTCAGGAATGACCTCCTCTCTACTTTCGCTACCGTCTCTCCCTTCCGAATGATGACTGGGGATGAGAAGAACTTCCGTCCAGTGAGCAAGCAGGTAAAAAGAGACAAGCAAAATTGAGTAAATAAATGGCAAGAAGTGTTGAGTGTGAAGTGAATTGAGGGCTGCACACACGCATTAATCGAATGAAATCGTTCAATTATCAGAGTTCTTTGATTCTATTGTATTGTGATTGCCGATTTTGAGCATCACTATTATGGTACCCACTGAATTTATGTTCCCCGAGATGCTTTTGCTTCGATTTTCGGTGGGCGTCATCTCTGACAAAACAAAATCTTGTCCATTTGAATCGTTACATCCCCCCCTCAGCTGCAATTCAACTGTAAATTTCGAAGATTACTATTACAATTAGAGACCTGTCATGTGTTCAGGAATGACCTCCTCTCTACTTTCGCTACCGTCTCTCCCTTCCGAATGATGACTGGGGTGAGAAGAACTTCCGTCCAGTGAGCAAGCAGGTAAAAAGAGACAAGCAAAATTGAGTAAATAAATGGCAAGAAGTGTTGAGTGTGAAGTGAATTGAGGGCTGCACACCCGCATTAATCGAATGAAATCGTTCAATTATCAGAGTTCTTTGATTTCTATTGTATTGTATTGTGATTGCCGATTTTGAGCATCTCTATTACGGTACCCACTGAATTTATGTTCCCTGAGATGCTTTTGCTTCGATTTTCGGTGGGCGTCATCTCTGACAAAACAACATCTTGTCCATTTGAATCGTTACATCCCCCCCTCAGCTGCAATTCAACTGTAAATTTCGAAGATTACTATTACAATTAGAGACCTGTCATGTGTTCAGGAATGACCTCCTCTCTACTTTCGCTACCGTCTCTCCCTTCCGAATGATGACTGGGGATGAGAAGAACTTCCGTCCAGTGAGCAAGCAGGTAAAAAGAGTCAAGCAAAATTGAGTAAATAAATGGCAAGAAGTGTTGAGTGTGAAGTGAATTGAGGGCTGCACACACGCATTAATCGAATGAAATCGTTCAATTATCAGAGTTCTTTGATTTCTATTGTATTGTATTGTGATTGCCGATTTTGAGCATCTCTATTATGGTACCCACTGAATTTATGTTCCCTGAAACATAAATTCATTTTCGGTGGGCGTCATCTCTGACAAAACAACATCTTGTCCATTTGAATCGTTACATCCCCCCCTCAGCTGCAATTCAACTGTAAATTTCGAAGATTACTATTACAATTAGAGACCTGTCATGTGTTCAGGAATGACCTCCTCTCTACTTTCGCTACCGTCTCTCCCTTCCGAATGATGACTGGGGATGAGAAGAACTTCCGTCCAGTGAGCAAGCAGGTAAAAAGAGACAAGCAAAATTGAGTAAATAAATGGCAAGAAGTGTTGAGTGTGAAGTGAATTGAGGGCTGCACACACGCATTAATCGAATGAAATCGTTCAATTATCAGAGTTCTTTGATTTCTATTGTATTGTATTGTGATTGCCGATTTTGAGCATCTCTATTATGGTACCCACTGAATTTATGTTCCCTGAAACATTTCATTTTCGGTGGGCGTCATCTCTGACAAAACAACATCTTGTCCATTTGAATCGTTACATCCCCCCCTCAGCTGCAATTCAACTGTAAATTTCGAAGATTACTATTACAATTAGAGACCTGTCATGTGTTCAGGAATGACCTCCTCTCTACTTTCGCTACCGTCTCTCCCTTCCGAATGATGACTGGGGATGAGAAGAACTTCCGTCGAGTGAGCAAGCAGGTAAAAAGAGACAAGCAAAATTGAGTAAATAAATGGCAAGAAGTGTTGAGTGTGAAGTGAATTGAGGGCTGCACACACGCATTAATCGAATGAAATCGTTCAATTATCAGAGTTCTTTGATTCTATTGTATCGTATTGTGATTGCCGATTTTGAGCATCACTATTATGGTACCCACTGAATTTATGTTCCCCGAGATGCTTTTGCTTCGATTTTCGGTGGGCGTCATCTCTGACAAAACAACATCTTGTCCATTTGAATCGTTACATCCCCCCCCCTTCCTCAGCTGCAATTCAACTGTAAATTTCGAAGATTACTATTACAATTAGAGACCTGTCATGTGTTCAGGAATGACCTCCTCTCTACTTTCGCTACCGTCTCTCCCTTCCGAATGATGACTGGTGGTGAGAAGAACTTCCGTCCAGTGAGCAAGCAGGTAAAAAGAGACAAGCAAAATTGAGTAAATAAATGGCAAGAAGTGTTGAGTGTGAAGTGAATTGAGGGCTGCACACACGCATTAATCGAATGAAATCGTTCAATTATCAGAGTTCTTTGATTTCTATTGTATTGTTTTGTGATTGCCGATTTTGAGCATCTCTATTATGGTACCCACAGAATTTATGTTCCCTGAGATGCTTTTGCTTCGATTTTCGGTGGGCGTCATCTCTGACAAAACAACATCTTGTCCATTTGAATCGTTACATCCCCCCCCCCCTCAGCTGCAATTCAACTGTAAATTTCGAAGATTACTATTACAATTAGAGACCTGTCATGTGTTCAGGAATGACCTCCTCTCTACTTTCGCTACCGTCTCTCCCTTCCGAATGATGACTGGGGATGAGAAGAACTTCCGTCCAGTGAGCAAGCAGGTAAAAAGAGACAAGCAAAATTGAGTAAATAAATGGCAAGAAGTGTTGAGTGTGAAGTGAATTGAGGGCTGCACACACGCATTAATCGAATGAAATCGTTCAATTATCAGAGTTCTTTGATTTCTATTGTATTGTATTGTGATTGCCGATTTTGAGCATCTCTATTATGGTACCCACTGAATTTATGTTCCCTGAAACATAAATTCATTTTCGGTGGGCGTCATCTCTGACAAAACAACATCTTGTCCATTTGAATCGTTACATCCCCCCCTCAGCTGCAATTCAACTGTAAATTTCGAAGATTACTATTACAATTAGAGACCTGTCATGTGTTCAGGAATGACCTCCTCTCTACTTTCGCTACCGTCTCTCCCTTCCGAATGATGACTGGTGGTGAGAAGAACTTCCGTCCAGTGAGCAAGCAGGTAAAAAGAGACAAGCAAAATTGAGTAAATAAATGGCAAGAAGTGTTGAGTGTGAAGTGAATTGAGGGCTGCACACGCGCATTAATCGAATGAAATCGTTCAATTATCAGAGTTCTTTGATTTCTATTGTATTGTATTGTGATTGCCGATTTTGAGCATCTCTATTATGGTATCTCTATTATTTCAGAAATACTACGACTTCTGCTGCTGACTGAGTGACTCGCGTAGTGAGAGCAGAACGAACTTCTCCGTCTTACCTGTAGAGGACCTGTAGAGGATCTCTTCAGTGAGTCAGTGTACCTTTGAAAGATGAATAAGATTTGAAAGATGAAAGATATAATCGCTAATAAAAAACAACGGCAAAAGTTCTGAAGAGAGTGGGATTCGAACCCACGCCTCCGAAGAGACTGGTGCCTTAAACCAGCGCCTTAGACCGCTCGGCCATCTCTCCACGTTGTTGTCATGCATAATCTCGCTATCTCTGCAGGTTCACTGCTGCCCGCTGGGATCTACATGCCATCTGCTCTACTCCGACGAGTGTCTCGGGCCGCCAAGCAGTGGGGGAACCAACGGCCGTAAAAAGCGCCGATTTCATGTAGCATTTGATATTATTGTTTTCCAGACCATTAGAATGCTATTTGTTGTGAGATGCGAGATGGCTATTGTATCCATCTCCCTCTCTACCAGATCGTTGGAAGGTCGCTCAACCCTGCTCCGTTTTTTTTTAAACAAAAATACAAAAATATATCAAACATGGAATATCCCCTACATCATTCATCATTTCGTTCTTCTTCAGGTTCGCTGTTCGTCCCTCTGGTCGTCAAACAGCGGCTCGTCTTTCTTTCCAGCACCGACTAGGTTCGTAACTCGTAAACGAGATTGAAGCACACGATACACGATCTGCAATAGTGCTGCAGCACTTCAACGGCGGATCTGTAATTTATTTCTCTTCAGCCTCGATCTGTGCCTTCCGATTTCGTACCGGTCGCATCGGTGTCCTGCCTTTCTCCGTTGTTCACATTCCACCAGCACCCCCTACCGTAATTCCCCCAACGCTCCTCCTCCCTTGATGTGTTTGTGGTATCTCCTCTCTAGTGATCTCCATTCGTCGTCACTTTCCGTCTAAACCAAGCCTCCGTTCTAGATTCGTTCTGTTCTTTGTTCTTCTGTTCTTTGTATCCACTCGAGCCAGATAGAGCTCATGTGGACCCACCACGTGGTGGGAATTGTTGCCGTCTACACTTGCACTTCAACAGCGAAATCCATAAGCCTCACTCACTCATTATTTTCGAAATCGGGAAAGTCGGGAAGAATAGCAAAGCAAAGATCAAAAAAGAGGTTTGGCGAAATTATAGCTAGAGAAGTGTGGCGGTGAGTGGAATGAGAGTGATCATCAGAAATATCCACAACTGCAATGCTCTAGCTGCCTGGAACCCTGCCCTAGGACCTACTACCACACAGTCCCCATAGGGACATACCGATTGCCTGACGAACGACTTTGGCAACTGGGGGAAGAGGGGATAAGGAGGGACTGCAGGATAAGAGGGGCTCGGCAGGGGTAAGATGGGATTGTTATAAATGGAAGGGACAAAAAGACGCGGCAGAAGGAAAGCCCAGTATGGACAATATGCATTTATTGCTACCATGAGAAGGATTTTGGTTTACTGATTTCTGAAAATTACGGATCTCAACAGACGCGCATCGATGTGCAAGTAAGATCCATCCTTCGATTGCTCCTCTTGATGGGGCGACAAGCGCCCGGTGCACAACCACACTGCGGTGTGTGGCGGCTACTCCGGTCCATCCTTCGATTGCTCCTCTTGATGGGGCGACAAGCGCCCGGTGCACAACCACACTGCGGTGTGTGGCGGCTACTCCGGTCCATCCTTCGATTGCTCCTCTTGATGGGGCGACAAGCGCCCGGTGCACAACCACACTGCGGTGTGTGGCGGCTACTCCGGTCCATCCTTCGATTGCTCCTCTTGATGGGGCGACAAGCGCCCGGTGCACAACCACACTGCGGTGTGTGGCGGCTACTCCGGTCCATCCTTCGATTGCTCCTCTTGATGGGGCGACAAGCGCCCGGTGCACAACCACACTGCGGTGTGTGGCGGCTACTCCGGTCCATCCTTCGATTGCTCCTCTTGATGGGGCGACAAGCGCCCGGTGCACAACCACACTGCGGTGTGTGGCGGCTACTCCGGTCCATCCTTCGATTGCTCCTCTTGATGGGGCGACAAGCGCCCGGTGCACAACCACACGGCGGTGTGTGGCGGCTACTCCGGTCCATCCTTCGGTTGCTCCTCTTGATTGGGCGACAAGCGCCCGGTGCACAACCACACTGCGGTGTGTGGCGGCTACTCCGGTCCATCCTTCGATTGCTCCTCTTGATGGGGCGACAAGCGCCCGGTGCACAACCACACTGCGGTGTGTGGCGGCTACTCCGGTCCATCCTTCGATTGCTCCTCTTGATGGGGCGACAAGCGCCCGGTGCACAACCACACTGCGGTGTGTGGCGGCTACTCCGGTCCATCCTTCGATTGCTCCTCTTGATGGGGCGACAAGCGCCCGGTGCACAACCACACTGCGGTGTGTGGCGGCTACTCCGGTCCATCCTTCGGTTGCTCCTCTTGATGGGGCGACAAGCGCCCGGTGCACAACCACACTGCGGTGTGTGGCGGCTACTCCGGTCCATCCTTCGGTTGCTCCTCTTGATTGGGCGACAAGCGCCCGGTGCACAACCACACTGCGGTGTGTGGCGGCTACTCCGGTCCATCCTTCGATTGCTCCTCTTGATGGGGCGACAAGCGCCCGGTGCACAACCACACTGCGGTGTGTGGCGGCTACTCCGGTCCATCCTTCGATTGCTCCTCTTGATGGGGCGACAAGCGCCCGGTGCACAACCACACTGCGGTGTGTGGCGGCTACTCCGGTCCATCCTTCGATTGCTCCTCTTGATGGGGCGACAAGCGCCCGGTGCACAACCACACTGCGGTGTGTGGCGGCTACTCCGGTCCATCCTTCGATTGCTCCTCTTGATGGGGCGACAAGCGCCCGGTGCACAACCACACTGCGGTGTGTGGCGGCTACTCCGGTCCATCCTTCGATTGCTCCTCTTGATGGGGCGACAAGCGCCCGGTGCACAACCACACTGCGGTGTGTGGCGGCTACTCCGGTCCATCCTTCGATTGCTCCTCTTGATGGGGCGACAAGCGCCCGGTGCACAACCACACTGCGGTGTGTGGCGGCTACTCCGGTCCATCCTTCGGTTGCTCCTCTTGATGGGGCGACAAGCGCCCGGTGCACAACCACACTGCGGTGTGTGGCGGCTACTCCGGTCCATCCTTCGGTTGCTCCTCTTGATTGGGCGACAAGCGCCCGGTGCACAACCACACTGCGGTGTGTGGCGGCTACTCCGGTCCATCCTTCGATTGCTCCTCTTGATGGGGCGACAAGCGCCCGGTGCACAACCACACTGCGGTGTGTGGCGGCTACTCCGGTCCATCCTTCGATTGCTCCTCTTGATGGGGCGACAAGCGCCCGGTGCACAACCACACTGCGGTGTGTGGCGGCTACTCCGGTCCATCCTTCGATTGCTCCTCTTGATGGGGCGACAAGCGCCCGGTGCACAACCACACTGCGGTGTGTGGCGGCTACTCCGGTCCATCCTTCGATTGCTCCTCTTGATGGGGCGACAAGCGCCCGGTGCACAACCACACTGCGGTGTGTGGCGGCTACTCCGGTCCATCCTTCGATTGCTCCTCTTGATGGGGCGACAAGCGCCCGGTGCACAACCACACTGCGGTGTGTGGCGGCTACTCCGGTCCATCCTTCGATTGCTCCTCTTGATGGGGCGACAAGCGCCCGGTGCACAACCACACTGCGGTGTGTGGCGGCTACTCCGGTCCATCCTTCGGTTGCTCCTCTTGATGGGGCGACAAGCGCCCGGTGCACAACCACACTGCGGTGTGTGGCGGCTACTCCGGTCCATCCTTCGGTTGCTCCTCTTGATTGGGCGACAAGCGCCCGGTGCACAACCACACTGCGGTGTGTGGCGGCTACTCCGGTCCATCCTTCGATTGCTCCTCTTGATGGGGCGACAAGCGCCCGGTGCACAACCACACTGCGGTGTGTGGCGGCTACTCCGGTCCATCCTTCGATTGCTCCTCTTGATGGGGCGACAAGCGCCCGGTGCACAACCACACTGCGGTGTGTGGCGGCTACTCCGGTCCATCCTTCGATTGCTCCTCTTGATGGGGCGACAAGCGCCCGGTGCACAACCACACTGCGGTGTGTGGCGGCTACTCCGGTCCATCCTTCGATTGCTCCTCTTGATGGGGCGACAAGCGCCCGGTGCACAACCACACTGCGGTGTGTGGCGGCTACTCCGGTCCATCCTTCGATTGCTCCTCTTGATGGGGCGACAAGCGCCCGGTGCACAACCACACTGCGGTGTGTGGCGGCTACTCCGGTCCATCCTTCGATTGCTCCTCTTGATGGGGCGACAAGCGCCCGGTGCACAACCACACTGCGGTGTGTGGCGGCTACTCCGGTCCATCCTTCGATTGCTCCTCTTGATGGGGCGACAAGCGCCCGGTGCACAACCACACTGCGGTGTGTGGCGGCTACTCCGGTCCATCCTTCGGTTGCTCCTCTTGATGGGGCGACAAGCGCCCGGTGCACAACCACACTGCGGTGTGTGGCGGCTACTCCGGTCCATCCTTCGGTTGCTCCTCTTGATTGGGCGACAAGCGCCCGGTGCACAACCACACTGCGGTGTGTGGCGGCTACTCCGGTCCATCCTTCGATTGCTCCTCTTGATGGGGCGACAAGCGCCCGGTGCACAACCACACTGCGGTGTGTGGCGGCTACTCCGGTCCATCCTTCGATTGCTCCTCTTGATGGGGCGACAAGCGCCCGGTGCACAACCACACTGCGGTGTGTGGCGGCTACTCCGGTCCATCCTTCGATTGCTCCTCTTGATGGGGCGACAAGCGCCCGGTGCACAACCACACTGTGGTGTGTGGCGGCTACTCCGGTCCATCCTTCGATTGCTCCTCTTGATGGGGCGACAAGCGCCCGGTGCACAACCACACTGCGGTGTGTGGCGGCTACTCCGGTCCATCCTTCGATTGCTCCTCTTGATGGGGCGACAAGCGCCCGGTGCACAACCACACGGCGGTGTGTGGCGGCTACTCCGGTCCATCCTTCGGTTGCTCCTCTTGATTGGGCGACAAGCGCCCGGTGCACAACCACACTGTGGTGTGTGGCGGCTACTCCGGTCCATCCTTCGATTGCTCCTCTTGATGGGGCGACAAGCGCCCGGTGCACAACCACACTGCGGTGTGTGGCGGCTACTCCGGTCCATCCTTCGTTTGCTCCTCTTGATGGGGCGACAAGCGCCCGGTGCACAACCACACTGTGGTGTGTGGCGGCTACTCCGGTCCATCCTTCGATTGCTCCTCTTGATGGGGCGACAAGCGCCCGGTGCACAACCACACTGCGGTGTGTGGCGGCTACTCCGGTCCATCCTTCGATTGCTCCTCTTGATGGGGCGACAAACGCCCGGTGCACAACCACACTGCGGTGTGTGGCGGCTACTCCGGTCCATCCTTCGGTTGCTCCTCTTGATTGGGCGACAAGCGCCCGGTGCACAACCACACTGCGGTGTGTGGCGGCTACTCCGGTCCATCCTTCGGTTGCTCCTCTTGATTGGGCGACAAGCGCCCGGTGCACAACCACACTGTGGTGTGTGGCGGCTACTCCGGTCCATCCTTCGATTGCTCCTCTTGATGGGGCGACAAGCGCCCGGTGCACAACCACACTGCGGTGTGTGGCGGCTACTCCGGTCCATCCTTCGTTTGCTCCTCTTGATGGGGCGACAAGCGCCCGGTGCACAACCACACTGCGGTGTGTGGCGGCTACTCCGGTCCATCCTTCGTTTGCTCCTCTTGATGGGGCGACAAGCGCCCGGTGCACAACCACACTGCGGTGTGTGGCGGCTACTCCGGTCCATCCTTCGATTGCTCCTCTTGATGGGGCGACAAGCGCCCGGTGCACAACCACACTGCGGTGTGTGGCGGCTACTCCGGTCCATCCTTCGATTGCTCCTCTTGATGGGGCGACAAGCGCCCGGTGCACAACCACACTGCGGTGTGTGGCGGCTACTCCGGTCCATCCTTCGATTGCTCCTCTTGATGGGGCGACAAGCGCCCGGTGCACAACCACACTGCGGTGTGGTGCACGTCAGAAGCAGTCAAGAAAGCGAAGCCTATTTTTTCATCAGCATCATAGTGCCCAAATATCTGCAGTAAACTGTCAAAACTTGAGGCGCCACACTATAATTTCGGAAACAAACATGCACGTTTTTAGTTTTTTTTTAACATACAGACGAGTGCCGAAGGACCGCGCTCACATGAGGTAATAATAATTTAAAATATTAAACACTTCCTTATAAACGTGGGTCTTCTCATCTCCGATCTTCAGAATAACGTTGCTCATTTCATTCGGTGCAGCGAACATAGCCGGATATGAAGACCACTGAAAAAAATATAACCGTCAATCGATTCTACAGTCCTCGTATTACTTCAGTTGTGGCCCACCAAGAGCTCGGTTATCATATAAGAAACTACACAAGCAACACAAATTTGAGCGATTTCGGACAAATATCTTCACAAGGGACAATGGATGGGATAAACTAATTATGGAATGGACCCCAATACACCGTAATCGACCAATCGGAAGACCAAAGACACGGTGGCGCGACGAGCTAACAGAACTACTTGGAGTTAACTGGCAGAGCATTTGCAGAAGAGACCCTAATGCATGGAACTTGGCTATCATTCAACAGGCCCAATCCCTGAATATTGAATAAATCTGTATCTGTATCTGTATTTTCACAAGAGCAGCCCACCTTTTTATTTTTCTGGATAAGAATGTGTAAAAAGAAAGCAGGCATTAGAAGAATTCGAGTACCTATTTCAGTAAACAACTAGCATTACATGGATTTAGACACTACGAAAAGGCTACCAATAAATGATAAGCTTAATTATCTATTAAACGCTTTATTTAATTATGAATATCGATATAAATGAAAACAGGAAATTCACGATATTAAAGAGACAAACCTATCGGAACTGACAATCTGGATGCGGGATTCAACGACAGACGTATCGTTGTCCACGTATCCCTGCACATAAATATTTATCAGCTGATAGGCATTCTGTGCGCCACTTTTGTGAAACTTTTAAAGCACAGTTGGTGCACTCAAGAAAATATATCACACTGAGGAGAAAGACTCACCGAACTAGTCATATCTTTCCATCGCCAATCGCTCCGGCGAGCACACATATCAGAATTAACGCTGAAGAAGAAGTACTTCTGCAACGGCATTAATTGTGACACAATACAAGGATGACAAGCAAGGTTAATACCTCTCGGCATTTGACAGCGCAACCGTCTTCGCCCCCCTCATGCTGGCGTATTTCCACTTCTGCTTCACATTTCCACTCTCCGTTGTGACCCGCGTCGCATTTCAGAGCAAACTCAGTGTTTCGATCTTCGTCTTTCTCAGCCTCGAAAGTCCTGGAAAAAAACAGAGAAGATTGCAGCAATCATAACATTGATGTTTTCTATATAATAGACTATATTGGCCAATAAGGGCTTCATTTATTAAATACAAATGTGATGAAACCAATTGCCTCAAATTGTTCATGTAAACCAACCATTTGAATCCTCCCTTATCGAATACTCCCGATTCCACTCTTCCCGTAGCGAATCTCTCCCTTGCGTTATCGATCTCCCATCGAAGAATAAACATGGAATCGTCCTCCATCCTGAGGAATTATTAACCAGTTCAATTGATAATGAGATGAGAAAAACCACTTAATTCAATTGTCAAAATAACAAGAGCAGTCAGTAATAGAACGGGACAGAACAAGATGTACAGTGTAAATAAGACTAACTGTGTTATTTCGCTGCCTTCGATTCGATAAATCGACTCGACAAATATTGACTACCGTAATCATTCGGGAAGCGCGAATTCAAAATCTTCCTAAAAAAAACTAATATTTTGAGGCAAAAAATGAGCGAAAATTATTCCTTTCCTGAGAACAATACAAATGTCCACGGATCATGATTTTGAGCAAAAAAATCATTTAATGATTTAAAGTTAATTTATTCATCGCAATCTCACAAATACTCATTTAATTCCTCATTAGACTTGTTGATTGACAGCTTCAATAATAACATAGTTTTAGTTATGTACTGTAGAAGCTAACGGGTAACTCAAAAAATTCAGTTTCGAATAAGCGATTAGAAGACAGGGCGTGAAACCTGAACCCACCATCAAAGGGCGTAACTGCGAAGCACGCGGTGGCTCCCGACACGAGTCCCGCCACGTACGATACCCAGAACACGCCACCGCCCGAACCATCCTTCTTACGGGGACCCTGACAAGGTAGACCAAACAATTATACAGCACGCGCCTGTCTCATTGGACACGCAATCTCATCGGTCAGGACGGTAATCAGTGCTGAATGCGTAGGTGTGTGCACGTTTGCTTATATTTATTCAAACTCCGCACATCTTTGCAATTATTAAAAACAAATATTCGGTTCTTCTTACAATTAAAAGGGCAGCTCATGTTTTTGAATGAAATAAACTGCTCAGGCGTTGGTTCGAAACCACGAAAAGACGTTCCGGAAATTATGATGGTATAGCAAGTGGATAGGGAATTTTAGAACATTAAAATTATACCGCTCACCAGCGAGTTCAAGTAGGCGAACAGTGGGAAGTAGAGCACGGAGAAGGTTACGTCACGGGCTAGTGTCGAGGACAGACCCTGATAATGAAGTTATCTAATCACTGATTGACGGACCGACGCACACTTTCTCACGCGTCCGAATGGTGTGAAAAATCATGGCAATAGAACGATCTACTGCGGATTTGCTTTTATCCAATTGGAATTTTCGAAAGATAACGAAAAGTTGAATCGAAACACGCTTTGATCTTCTTGTAAAATTTATTTTCGATTTCTCACCTTGTACAATACCGTGACTCCATACTGCCGGATGATGTTCATCGTGAGGTGTGTGGCCGAGAGACGCGGCTGACCAGCTACTGCAATCAATAATTATAAGCACTGGTGGCAGCGATGGGCACTGGGTCGGATCTAGGATTGCACCCTCGATTTTACCCTGCTTATGAAACCTACAACCCCCAGATATTTGAAGAAAAGCCCGCGAAATTCATCATAATTAGTTACGAACCCCAAATGTTGGTTGTCTGTTCGAGCATTATGCTCATCACTGACTGGTGGACCGTGGACTTTCATTCGCTGGTTGGCATGGCCCCATACATTTTCGGTTCCCTCCGGGAAAATATATATATATAGTGGTCAGAAAGGTTAAATATAGTGGTCAGAAAACATGAAAGTGAAATTTCTTAAAATTCGCAATAAATGTTCATTTTTCGATTTTACTTGTTTATTGTAAATATTCGACAAATCGATTAACTAATGCTTGTTTTACGCATTTACGATGTGAATGGCCTATAAAACAATGAAATATACATGAAAAACACGAAAATATACATAATTTTTTTTGGAAGTCGGAAAAGTCAGTTCGTGATAGCGTTTAACCGTTGAATTACTGTACGACAAGTAATCAAACTTTATCATTTCCCGGTCCGGCTATCTAAGTGCAAGCTATTCATACTGTATCATAGTGAAGTGTGCTATGAATGTGTGAATGTGCTATGAATGCTATGAATGCTATGAAGGCGGTCGGTGCATACTTTCACTATGAAAGACGAAGTTCGGGGCTATGATGGCCCCGAAGTTTTTTGAGAAATTTCTCTGTAATAGTACCGCAGGCATCGCAGGAGGCTCATCACCCCCTCCCCTCCGCCGTAGCCTAGATAGGGCCCAACAATACTCATAAGTTAAAGCACTAATGAAGAAATTTTTTTATTTAGTAAAAAAGACGGTAACACCGAAAAATTCAATCCAATTGGATACATTATTCTAGTGATTATTTTTCTCAGTCAACTCACCCGCTGTCCTTCCCGCATCCTGTATCAGCATCTTGAACAGTTCCACCGGCGTTGTGATCACGATCTGAACAAGATAAGGAAATTACTACTACGATAGGTTACCGATCGATATGAAAAGCGCACAGAAGCTTATTGATTGACAAAAAGTTTTTACGGTATTGCATCGATTGTTAAAAGAGACTAATCCTGTAGCTTATTGCTAAGGTCGACGGGCATCCGTCTATAGTCAACCCTATCGTCATGTACATTAACTTGTCGGAATGAATAAATAAATAAAGAATGAATGAATGAATGATATTGCGATCACACTGAGAAAGCTTCCTCGGAATCGAAGAGACAACATTGCATTCATGGTCGCAACGGTGCTCGACAATCACATGGGAGCTGAGATACAGTGTGATCTTCTAAACCTACGCCTAACAAGCCTAAGGCGCCTAAACCTAAGGCGAGACTAAAACAGAATCAGGGAAAACTAAGGACTTGGTGTAAATCAGAGAAATCAGAGGTACCTCTCTCTATTTTCGCCACCGGCACGGTATCTCGAGGCACCCTTCAAATTGCAGTTTCAACCAGCCCTTTTCTTACCTTCAATTCCCCTCTCTTGTCCCTCCATCTCTCCACGGTCCTCCTCTCACTCGATCACCGCTTCCGAATCTGCAATTACAGCCCTTCACTATCTGAACTAGCGTTCAAGATTCGGGTAATGGTCTCTTCATTTCACGCGCTCTCTCACCGGTCAGAGAGGCGAGAGTGCGCGTGCAATAAAGAGACGATTTCCCGTATTTCGAACTCTACTATCTGAACTACTACGAGCTACGCTACTCCCACAGTCAACACCCACAGAGTCCTTGCACTCACTCATGTCATTGTCATTGTCAATTGTGAGGGGGGAGTTGTCACAATCACCATGCCACTGTCAGACTGGAAGGATTGGTCAGTTCATGCCGCCTATCGTCCCCTCCTCCCCCCTCTCTGTCAAACTCGCCCTGTCACTGTCACTGTCATTGCCATTGTCACGCTCACTGTCAGAATCCAGCCTCCAGAACACCCTCCCTTCAATCGTCTCTCCCCTCTCCTCCATCTCTAGCCAAGCCGAGAGGCGAGAGAGCACGCGAAACGAGGAGTGCGAGGCGCTTCCCAACTCCCTTCTCCCCTCGCGGGACGTGACCTTTGGGAATCGCATCAGACCACAGACTACAAACTACAAATCGTCCTTTTTTGTCGTTGTTGCCCGATTCTGCCGTCGTTGACGTCGTGATTCGCTCCCATTTGATTGCCTCCGATTCCCAACGCTTTCTTCCCCCTTCCGATCGCTGTTTCCACGCCGATTTCCCTCGTATTCACTCGATTCTTGCCCTTTTTTGCCTGTCATTCCCCCCTTTTTGGCCTGCTTTCTGATGATGCTCATTGTCGTTGATGTAGACGCCGTCAGCGTTGATGGTAGCGTTGATGCAATCCATTTGAGCCCCGCAATCCTCCAATAGAGCGCCGTTTCACTCCCTCGCACACGTGCGCTCCTCTCCGCGGTTTTCTGGTTGATTTCTGGTTTCTCATGATCACGGGTAGACCAGCCAATCCCTGAAAAATGGTCGGGGGGAGGGGAGTATCCACATGTGTGGTCGTGAAACTGGTCAATCGTGGCCGCCTCAAGCTCCGCCCACTTTTACAGTGAGTAGCCCAAGCTCCGCCCACTTTCGCTGATGAACAAGTAGTGCGGAGGAACCAGGGAGATGGGCGTTGGTGTTCAATAATTATTGCTCCTGAAACGAGCCGAGCTGCGCTCGACTCGGGGTAAACCGTTAAATTTTAGTTTAATTGCGCACTTTTCCTGATTATTTTGTTTTTGTCTAGCAGGGATTCGGCCCATTTTTAGTGATGTTATGCTTGCGCTCTAGATGCACCGGGTTTGGTGGTTACCGCCGTACTCGGGAGCAAAATTTTACCCTCCTCCAGTATGCTAAAATAGGGGCAAATGCTTTGGCACCGGCCGGGACTCGAACCCCCAACCTCCTGGACGCTAGGCCGCCCTCTTACCGCCTGAGCCACGAATTACGCATTAAAACACTCCCTGACCACTCTCCGACCCTCCAGCACCAAGCTAAAAATCAGGCAAAACATCTGCCCCGAGTTGGAGTCGAACCTGGGTCGGCCGGGTGGTAGGCGAGCCTCTTAGCCACTACACCACATTTGCAACTCGGCTGTATGTAAATATTTTTTCACACTTTAAATTCCCATCGACGCGTCTCGGCGAGCTCTACATTCCCCTAGTTGGTCGCTAAGCCGTAGCTGCACGCGATCGCGAGTTACAGAGCAAAAACGGAAACGATCGATTTTTTTCAAGTTGATCCTTGATCTCTCAGATGACGCCCTAGGAAAAAGTTGTTGGGAGACAAAAGATGCGTCGATCACATACCACCCTGGTATTTGCCACATCTTCGCGGGGGCGCATTACCTCTTCCCGGCATTTTGAAAGTTGACCAGTCAATAGGAAACCGCCTACAATTAGGAAACCGCCTATCGTTTATCTAATTGCTCCTGATGAAAACTGAAAATCACACCTGAAACCGGGAACCTCCTAGTCAAAAGTTCATTCGCGCCTATTGTGCTCTCCAGCCTTCTTTAACAAACACACTTTAACAATATACGGGCTCACTAGGATCAGAATTCGCACATTTATCTTATCCGCGTACTACCATATCTTCTCTTCCAACATCCTATCGCGAACTGACTATCTACTTGTTTCCTTCTCTCCTTCGCGTGCTACCGTACTTCTGTCAAATCAATCGATACCTATTGCAGGCAACGGACGGGAATTCGCGCATGATTTCGAGAGACCACAAGTAAAGGCTCAAGCAGTTACAAGCTGATACAATACACGCAGTGACAAGCAGTTATCCGGGTTCTTTTACGCACGTTCCTTCTACAATGCACGAAATACTTGCTTCTCCTCATGTTTTTCTTGTTTCTCTGTCTCCCTCTCTTTCTTTTCTGCTTTCTTACTGCATCGATGGTCTTTTCATTCAGGAAAAAGGGGGCGGCGCTCGCGTTTATCAGTAAGATCAATTCTTTGCATTTTCCACCTCTACATCCCAATCGATACTGTCCGTATGATAGTTTGGACATTTCTACTGCGCTGAATGGACCTTCTTATTTGAAATGTGCCCGGTTAAGTGATAGCTCTACAGTATCCACTTTCCTTTTGGCCAATCTCTCTCTATTGAGCTTTCCTCCTCCTCTCTCTGTCTCTTGAATGTCAGCTTTGTCTTTGGAACTGCGATACGCCTAGTGGCGTCCCGACTTGGCCCTCCAGTTTTGGCATCCCCTGTCCTTTCATTCGTAAACGCACTGAATTTAAGTTCCATCAATCAGGGGACTTTAGGCAGCGCGTCGCTATTGGACAAATCAATGCGCTGGAGGTACAGTAGCACTGCACTACCGTATCTCATCATTCCTATCGCAAACTAACTATCCTATTCACCATTCACAATGCATGATTTCCATTGCTAACCCTCACAGTGACTTTATTTGCATCACGTTTTTCATTAGGTCGACCGAAGGCTATCGCCAAATTTTGAATTGATTGCGATTAGAATACAGACCTAGTGGAAATATTTCCCCACAGCGACAGTGGCTCACCAGATCAAGTGCAAATCAATCACTCTAGCTCTACAGTACCCAAGCGTGACAGGATCCTCTTGCTGTAATTCTATCGCAAACTAACTATTCTATTCACTATTCACAATGCACGATTTCCATTGCTAACCCTCACAGTGACTTTATTTGCATCACGTTTTTCATTAGGTCGGCCGAAGGCTATCGCCAAATTTTGAATTGATTGCGATTAGAATACAGACCTAGTGGAAATATTTCCCCACAGCGACAGTGGCTCACCAGATCAAGTGCAAATCAATCACTCTAGCTCTACAGTACCCAAGCGTGACAGGGTCCTCTTGCTGCAATTCTAGCGCAAACTAACTATTCTATTCACTATTCACAATGCATGATTTCCATTGCTAACCCTCACAGTGACTTTATTTGCATCACCTTTTTCATTAGGTCGGCCGAAGGCTATCGCCAAATTTTGAATTGATTGCGATTAGCTTACAGACCTAGTGGAAATAATTTCCCACAGCGACAGTGGCTCACCAGATCAAGTGCAAATCAATCACTCTAGCTCTACAGTACCCAAGCGTGACAGGATCCTCTTGCTGCAATTCTATCGCAAACTAACTATTCTATTCACTATTCACAATGCATGATTTCCATTGCTAACCCTCACAGTGACTTTATTTGCATCACCTTTTTCATTAGGTCGGCCGAAGGCTATCGCCAAATTTTGAATTGATTGCGATTAGCTTACAGACCTAGTGGAAATAATTTCCCACAGCGACAGTGGCTCACCAGATCAAGTGCAAATCAATCACTCTAGCTCTACAGTACCCAAGCGTGACAGGATCCTCTTGCTGCAATTCTATCGCAAACTAACTATTCTATTCACTATTCACAATGCATGATTTCCATTGCTAACCCTCACAGTGACTTTATTTGCATCACCTTTTTCATTAGGTCGGCCGAAGGCTATCGCCAAATTTTGAATTGATTGCGATTAGCTTACAGACCTAGTGGAAATAATTTCCCACAGCGACAGTGGCTCACCAGATCAAGTGCAAATCAATCACTCTAGCTCTACAGTACCCAAGCGTGACAGGATCCTCTTGCTGTAATTCTATCGCAAACTAACTATTATATTCACTATTCACAATGCATGATTTCCATTGCTAACCCTCACAGTGACTTTATTTGCATCGCGTTTTTCATTAGGTCGGCCGGAGGCTATCGCCAAATTTGAAATGCACCTAGTAACAAATTCTCTCTGACATTATAACGGTGACGCGCTATATTATAGCTGTTTCATCTCGAGAAATGCTGCTCTACTCCGCTTGTTATTCACCCCGGGAATACCATGTTTCATCGTCATCCAAACTGCTGCGCCTTCATATAAACATCACAGGATGGCTAAAGTATCCCTCCCTCCCCGTCCCCAATACCTCACCTTCCATTCATCCTCGCTCGATCCCTCTCCTCTTCCCCATCCAGTCATCTTCCATCTGGAAAAGGAAATCACCTTGTCTTTGCTCATTCAGCTATCCCTGTGAAAGCTCATGAAACTCCAAACCGACTAGTGGAACGGGCTTTTCATCATGGGAAGAAGGGAGTATTCATGATATCTACTCCTTCGAGATTTGCATCTATGATAGATGAAACATCGGTTTCCTCATTTTTACCAGCCTTGGCTAGCTCGTGAAGCCCCTATTCGATTGTTTCCCCGAGACTTGGAACAGCAGGGATGAATGATCTTTGATCTTCTCAAAGGCGCCCGATATTTCCAATTTACAGAAAGCAATGATTACCCTGAATAGAAGTGATCCAATCGATCATTACCCATTTCGTTCTATTGCCAATCTTCGGATGGTTATCTTGTTTATCCTCATCCTTGGCTAGCTCATGAAACTCCAAACCGACTGGTGGAACGGGCTTCTCATCTTCGGGCAAAGAGGGCATCTATCTATCCCTATCACGCATCAATGGCTACAATCTGTACCTACCGTATTCATCTTTTCTCACCTCTCATCCTCCTTCCATCATTGATTGATTCTTCTCTTCTTCTCTTCCCCTTCCAGTCCGTCTCGCATCTGAAACAGATTCATCGTTGTTCGTCTCATTTCATGATGATTATCAATTATCGATATCATCTCTATCATCCCCCCATAGTATGATACTTTCCTCAGTTGTGAGTCCACTTCTAGTGAAACAGCTTCGCAACTCATCTATGAAACCCAACGACCCCCTTTCTCCTTGTGCAGCATATAAAACTCTGAATAGCCTGGTGAAATCGAATCACATCGATTCTAGATTCTTGAAGTTATTGGGTCAAACATCTTGTCCGCAATTTAATTCTACCATCTTAGAATTCCTTTTGTCGACTCACGCGCAAAGCACAAGATCACCATGTTTTTTTTGCTGAGAATGGGAAGAATAGAGTAACGGCATGTGTCCCAATTACTGAGGCATCAGCTATTCTTTTCATTATTTTGCGTTCTGGCTACTGCAACACGTATTCTCACCTACAATGCCCATCCCCTTTCTCTTTCCATCTGACCAGACCTATTGACAATCGGATGAAAAACAAAATCAACTTGGTTTTGAAAGCATATTTTCCGAATTATTAATGCAAGAGATTGTACATTGACTCCAATTGGCTACCACTACTGCATTTTTAAAGGTTCTATCTCAATGGAAGAACGGATTCCTTCTCTTTCCAGGCTCTTGACTAGCGCGTGAAACGGAAAATTGCCTACTGAATTTGAACTCTCTTGCAATCAAATCGAAATTTCCCATTACGTTTCCGGTTTCCTTCATCCTTTCAGTTGGGGTTTTCTGATTCTACCGTATTTTTATCTCTAATGTATCCCTATCTATATCGTATCCCTATCTTTACCGTATCCCTATCTCCATCGTATCCCTATCTCTACCGTATCCTATCTCTACCGTAACCCCATTCTCTACCGTACTGGCTCACCTCTCTTCGTCCCGCATCCTCTCTCTCGTCTCTCCGTCTTCCATGCCTCCTGAAACGATAACTGTATTGATTCCTCTTTTGTTCATTAAATATTAAACTTATTGATTATTGTTACCGTATCCCCATCCATTGATCGCCCCTCGCATCTACCGTATGCTCGCGAACTATTTAATCGATTTTCGCTACCGTATACCCTTCGCGAGCTACCGTATTTCGTCGCGTTTCCGTGCCGCGCGCGCGAACTCAACTTATTCCATTACAGGCAACTCATTCTTGTTGTGCACCCGCTACGGCGAAGTGGTAGTTATGGAATCGATCGAGCCACGACAAGCGATCTCTTCCAGCCCCACGAAGGTACTAACTGTTTGCGATTATTGATTGCTCTCACTTAGGAGTACGGTAGGTTAGCGATCAAATCAATCAATAGCACTAGCAAGAGTACGGTAATCAACGCCTGTAAGAACAATAATAACAATAACAATAACAATACTTATTGTTAAGGGAGTTGTGCTGCACGAGCACGGGAAGGCAGACGGAGTGAAGGAGCCGAGGGCGGATGGAGGACAGAAGGCGGTGAAGAAGGACGTGGAAGGAGGAAGAGGAGGACCCTTTGAGGTACGTGTCTTCCCAATTCTATTGATTCTTTCACAATGGGGTAAGGGATGTTATCAATCAATCAATAACACTAGGAAGACTACGGTAGCCACACAATCAATAAAAAGGCAAGAAAAGGTAGAATGATCTAAGCACTTTCGTCCAGCGGGAAAGCACTGCTAGGAGAGCAATAATGATTAGCACAATATCAATAATAATAACAATAATAATTTGAAGGGCGTTGGGCTGCACGAGCCCGCGAAGGAAGATAAGAAGATGGAGCCAAGGGCGGCAGAAGGAGGAAAGGGAAAGGAGGAGAAGGAAAGAGCTGGAGGCGAGGTTGGTGTTTCATCATAATTACAGATCATAATGAATCAATTACAATTATCGATTAATGCACGGGGTACGGTAGGATAGCTGATTATCGATTTTCGTATGGGGTACGGTAGACCATCCTCTTATCGATATTATCGATCAAGGGGTACGGTTGGATATCGACCGATTGATACTATTGGGAACGGGAAGGGAAAGGGCAATTAATTAGATAATTAATAAATCAAGGGAGTGCGCGGCGAGGCGAAGGGAGTGAAGGAGGCGGGAGGAGACGGAGGCTCGAGTGGGAAGAAGGGAGCGGTGAAGGAAGGCAAGGAGAAGGCAGATGGAGGAGAGAAGGTACGGTAGAATATCCGATTATCGATTTTCGCATGGGGGTACGGTGGAAATGTTTTTTTTCATTCTTGGCTTTCCCATTCTGTCTCACGCAATTACAAATGCTTTCGAGGATGGTCTCTCTCCCTCTCTTTTCGAAATACTTTCTCTCTCTCTCTCTCGTTTCTCTGATCGACGCGAGATAAGGCAAATTGAAGAGACGGGGAAATAGCAATACTATTGATTAATTTTATTAAGGGAGCGGCGGAGAATGAGAAGGAAGATGGAGATGGAGAGAAGGAGAAGGGAGAAGGCGGAGGAAAGGATGGGGAGAAGAAAGAGGAGAAGAAGGAGGTGGAGGTGGATGCGGAAGCGATTGAGGTACTTGACAATTACTAGATACAAGATAGGAGTACGGTAGTTCGAGTTCGATCGATAGCAATCTGAAGCGCACAATCATCAATACAGCGCAATTACCGCAACCTACAACCTACATTTAATATTCCGATCAATCATCTCATTTTTGCCACCCCGTCCTCATCTTGAGATGCTTTCACCTTCCTTGGCTAGCGCGTGAAACACCAAAGCGGCTAGCGTTTTTCTTAAATCCTAGATCCATCGGGAATAATATCCGTGACCCCCTGGAAAGAATCGATCGTGCATACGGTAGCTAATTGATGCTCGGCGAATACGGTAACTCATCGGTGCTAATCGATATACTCTACCGCATTCCAGGGACTGGTGGGCAACGTGGTCGGAGCGGCGCTCGACGCGCTGGCGAGAGAGGAGGCGGAGGCGCGCGAAGCTGGTGAGGATCTCTTACCGTATCTCCCCCCCCCCTAGATCGATCGATAATCTATCCTACCGTACCCCTCGATGCACCACTAGGCAGCCGTTGCTACCGTTTCTCCCCCCCCCTAGATCAATCGATAATCTGCCCTACCGTACCGGACTAATTACCGTAATCCTAGATCCATCGATATCCACCGTATCCCCCTTCCTTCATCCGTATCCCTTCCATCCATATCAACAACTAATCACTCAATATCTACCGTACCGCCCATCCATCTACCGTATCCCTTCCAGGCACGACGGTGCTGCACCTGTCGACGACAGGCCAGCGCGGAGGCCACTCCTCCTACTCGATCCTGCTCGCTGGCCGACACTCCACCACGGCCACATCGTCGATCCATCTCGACGTCCGCGGAGGAGAGGTCAGTCTCCTCGTCTCTTTCTCTCTCCATTTCACACACTCTCTCGCCCCTATCTGACCGCGGTGAGAGAGTGTGGAAAATGAAGAGGCGGCGACCCGTATTGCCCGCACTCTAGAGTCCATGCACATTTTTGCGCTTTCGCATTTTGTTCTCGCTCGTGAAACTGCAGCTAGAATAGAGGAGCGGAAACAGTGTGATGAGCACCAGGCTCTCGAACGAACGACTAGCATATAGGTCACATATCGCCGAATATAGCACGCACAAATGTAGGTGGTTATGGCTTCAAACTAGGAGCATCACACTGACAAACGCGGGAATGGTCGGGAGGGGAGGGGGGATTAGAATATATATTCCTGCTTGCAGATTCGCATCTGTGTGGTCCGCGTGGACGCGTCGTCCGGAGCGGCCGTCCGCGTTGGCGTGCCGTGGGAGCTGGAGGACCCCACGGTTTCGCGCGCCATCACCGCACGCATCCGCGCCCTCGCGGCCAGCAAAAAGCTGTCCAGCTACCCGCTGGCCGCGTCTGCCGTCCGGTACCTGGACAGACACGGCATGCGCCCGCTCACACGCGCATCCGCTCGACCGACGGCACGCGGATCCGCCCAGTGGGACGGCTTCGACCCCACCACCAACCACACCAGGTACCGTCGAAATTACGCACAGTCCTTGCTCTCTCGATAGAATAAATAACTCTTTCCTCATTTCGCATACTCTCTCGCGCGCCTCTCTGATCGGTGAGAGAGTGTGCAAAATGAAGAGACCAGTTCATACCAAGCCATCCCTAACGGTACCTTGTGTCGCGAAGGTTCTGAATTAGATGGTAACGATGGGAGGAGGGGCATACGGTAGGGGTACGGTAATCGATTGTTGATGTTGCAGGCGCAAGAGAGATGCCATGAAGAAGGCCGTCGAGAAGGCACTCGACTACCACCAGGAGAAGCGGTACGGTAGTAGTTTTATCGATTAATCCCTCCCCCCCTACCGTAATCTACCGTCTATCGTAATCCCCCACCCCGAGTATCGATCTCACGGGGAAGCGAACAGGCTGCATGATCTGTTACGGTAGCGCGCTCATTCTAAAGCGCCTACAGCATATCGGGGGGCTATTGCAGCACAAAACCGCCTCCTTTCATTCCGCAGCCTTTCTAGGAGATCGTCTCTTTACTTCACACGCGCTCTCTCACCGGGGTCAGAGAGGGGCGAGAGAGTGTGTGAAACGAAGAGAGACGAGGGGTGAGGAGGGACATAATCGATCTGATATCTTCATTCAGGTATACGATCCGCACGGAGGCCGAGGAGCGCGGCGTGATCCTCTCCGACAAGGAGGTCGACGTGATTCTTCGAGAGAATCAGCGGGTGGCGGAGAGGGCGAGGGAAGAGATGAAGGAGGCAGCGAAGCTGGCAAAGCTGGCCGAGAAGCTCGTCGATCAGCGGTACGCTTGCGGTTTCACCTCCTTCTTTCCCCCCTCGCGGATACAGTAGATACAACAGAATCGATTGATTAGCAAGCGATACGGAGGGGGAGTAATATACGGTAGGGGAATTGGTGTTTCATCGATCACAACATTGATTACTGTAACACAAGGCAATTATCGATCGGTTACTGTAACACAAGGCAATTATCGATTGATTACGGTAGCACCATCGATTAGTTACTGTATATGCGATAATGTATCGATTCAGTGAGCCGACCCGCGCGATGCTTCTGGAATCGGGCATGGAAGCGAGCGAGGAGGCGATCGACAAAATACTCGGAGGAATCGTCAGGCAGCGACAGTACGAGAAGGCGATCGGCAAGATGCGCAAGGAGAAGGCGAAGGAGAAGGAGCTGCAGGAGGAGGAGCAGAGAGCAGGAGGACCACCCGAGGACAGGTACCGTAATCGCCCCCCCCCCTCCCCTCCTACCGTGGCACTTGGGTGAAAACAATCGATATGCCCAACAATGTACCGTGAATTTTGCAGGCTGGCCCACATAGGAACGCCGCGCCCGATGGCTGTGGCGAAGCGAGGAGAGAAGAAGAAGGAACAGGAGGATACGGTAGTCCCGAGGTACGATATCCCCGTCAAATATCGATCATTTCTTGCAAAATTCCGCATAAAGTCAATTGCCGATTGCTCCCCCCCCCCCCCGGCTACCGTACCCATCTAAAAAATCAATAAATTGGCTCACTTGCAGCAAGGACGATGTCGTCGCCGCTTCGAAGCCCATCGACGACCGCTCGCCCGCCGTTCCGAGGTACCGTACTCCTGCACACATATCGATTGATTAATTCTGGAAGCGAGAACTGAATATTTTTCATTCTAAAATGGCCTGAAAATGAAACAAACAACCCGTACCGTAGTTGCCCTTCCTGAAATCCCCCACCACATGCGCAAGGCAGTCAATTGGCGATCCCCTCAAATCTACCGTAACCATCAATCAATAAATGTTCACACTTCTAGACTGGACCACGTGGAGACGCTGGAGGAGGTGCATGCAGCCGATGCGAGGTACCGTACTCCCCCCCCCCCCCGAAATATCGATTCCTCCAGAAATTATTTTTTATTGATTTTTTTGCATACTAGAATTATACCGGGGAAAACGATTACAGTATGGAACAGCATATCGATTTTCTACCAAATCTTCATAGCGATCAAAGATCAAAGATCACCCCCAAAAACACCCTCAAAATGTGGTCGTTGCAGTCATGTGGAGCTGCTGCAGCCGGAGGACCACATGGACGTGGATGAGGACGAGGAGGAGAAGGAGCGCACCGCCCGCCGCCGCCGCAAGAGGTACACACTAGAGCTCGAGAAATGATGCCCCGCCGTCTCTTCATTTCACACGCTCTCTCGCCGATCCGAGAAACGAGAGAGAGCGTGCAGAATGAAGAGACCCATTTCTCGGCAAGCCAACCCTATTCCTACCAGCTCCCGGTTAGCAGAATTTTTCGTTTTCGCAAATCACACGGCGTTTGTTCTTTGGAGGGGTAAAGAGGTCAAAGAACGGGCCACAATCGACCGTCTCCCCAGTTACCGTATCCTCACCCGGGAGATCTACCGTAATCCACACTCTCAATTGCAGACACGCGTCAATCGACGAGTTGGGCGACGACCACCCGATCGTGAAGCAGCTGTGAGTGTGAATTGATATTCGTCGCCTTCACCCGGGATTACGGTAGCACCACACAACGTGCGAGTGTGCATTGGTATTCGTCGCCTTCCTCCGGGGTTACTGTAGCACCACAAAACGTGAGCGTGTGCTTTTGTATTCGTCGCTCCTCCATCCCCTTCCTTCGGATTACGGTAGCACCACACAACGGGCACGGTATCTCATTTGCGGGGCCAAAAACCTGTAGTTGCCATCAAGGCACACTAAACTGCTGACCAACCTCGAATAATAATCATTTGTCGATTGGCTGGCCTACCGTATCCGCAAGTATCGTATCCATTTCAGCCGCCTCGAGCTGTCCGCAGCACGCGACCACATTCGCGTCGTAAGCGTCCAGCTGGACGACGCGGAGAGAAGGGCGGCCGAGTGGAAGGCGTACTTCGAGCATGCCGAGAAGACCGCCACCGCCGCCCTCTCCGACATGAGCCGCGCGGCTGCCGCGTCTCGAGCGGCCGAAGCGGACAAGCTGGCGGCCGAGGCGCGCGCTGTCGCTCTCGAGGTGCAGCTTCGTGCAGAGCGCGCTCGTCACGCCCAGAACCAGGTACTACTCCGCCCATACTACCGTATCCCGTAGCGCCTACCGTACTCCCTAGTGCCGCTACCCTGTGCACACAGTAGCACATTGCCGTGTCCCGTCGTGTTACCGTAGATCATTGCAGGCTGCCCCCGCTGCTGCTCTTGCTCCTCCTGCAGCCGCCCAGCCGGCTCAGCAGCAGGCTCCGCCCCCTGCAGCTGCTGCTGCAGCTGCTGCAGTCGTCGCTGGCGCGCCCGCTCAGCTTCTGGCCGAGTTCGCGGCCCTCAAGCAGGACCTCCTGCAATTCTTCGCTGCCGACCAGCGTGTGCAGCTGCAGGTATGCTCTAGAGAGGGCGCAATACGGGAATCGCCCCCGTCTCTTCATTTTCCACACTCGCTCACCGGTTAGAGGGGGGCGAGAGAGTGTGCAAAATGAAGAGACGGCGGGCGCTCCGTATTGCGCACTCTAGTATGCACGTTCGTTCGAATCCAATTACTGCAAACCGAAACAGGCCATAGGCTACCGTACCCCGAGGCTACCATCTCCTACCGTACCTTTTCAGCTACCGTACCTTAGGCAACCATCTCCTACCGTACCTTCAGCTACCTACCGAAATTGCAGCTCAAGGGCAAGGGCGACGCTGAGACGGGCCGCGCGTGGACGTCGGTGACGACGCTGGTGGCGAAGCGCGCGAACGCGATCTCCAACGCCGCGCAGATCGGCCTTCCCCGCGTCACGGCCGCCCTTCTCGCCGACCCCACGCAGCACCTCGCCATCCAGGTACGACATGGGTGAGAGCATGCGTGAACAATACTAGGTGACGTTCGAGAAAGCTGCTATGAAAAAGACACATTGGAAACACCGCCGCGACTAAATGTATGAATAAGCCCACGGGTATGTGTGTGTGTTGCAAACGGGTAGTTTTCGACTGGCCCTTTTCCATGCACACATGTACGGTAGAAACGGGACGAAAAGGGAGGGCGGGGAGGGGGGGGGGGTCATACGGTGGCAATCAAGCGATAACTCGTTGCAGCGATTCATCCAGCGCGGTCGCGCCGTGCTGCGCGTCTTCGAGGCCGTCCGCACGCTGGGCGAGGACTTCGGCCAGCTGGTGAGTCGAGTGCGCAATACGGTAGCCGACGTCTCTTCCTCCTTTTCACACTCTTCTCTCACCGGTCAGAGAGGCAAGAGAAAGTGTGGGCGGGGCTAGGAGTGCGGTAGGCAATATCGATTGAAAGGGAGGCGGGGCTAGGAGTACGGTAGGCAATATCGATTGATCGCAGGTGGTCGGAGCGCACTCGCAGCTGCCGCGTCGTGGTCGTCGCACCGTGAAAGTGGCGTGGGATCAGCAGGTGTTCGGCACCGCTCACGCCCTCTTCAAGTGAGTTACACGGTAGAGGGAGGGTACGGCCATCGATCGAAACGGTAGGTGAAAGACAGGCTCAAGTGGAGCCATCGCGTGATATACGGCAGATATCGATCGAGCGAGAGGTCCATTTGAGTTACGGTAGGGTTATAGATTGAAATGAGAAACGAACGGTTGGTTGACAGGCCCATTTGAGTTACGAGATATCTATGGATACCGGTTTGCCGGAGACGGGTAGAGCAGTGAGGGGAATGCGGTAGATTTTCGGAGGCTTTTGACACATATCTTTTTCATATATGATTGGGGGGGGGGAAGAGGTGCTACGGTCACGGTTTCTGATGCAACAAATTTCAGGGATCGCGCCGCCTCGCACAAGCGCTCGCTCGACGCATGGGCGTCGATGGCGACGGCACTGCCTATGTAGAGTGAGTTTTTTTTTTGTGTGTTGGGTACGGTAGTCGGGATACGGTAGCCAGGCGGGGAAGCGATAACTGCTCGTAATCACGATACGGCAGTCGGGTTACGATAGTCCGGATGAATCGAAATCGTAGCATTCGGGTCGGGTCGGGTGCGTCTCTTTATCTATCTTATGCGGTACATTGGTCGGCGTGGGTGAGGGAGCGATCTTTGATCTTTGATCGTTTGAGTTATTTCAGGGCCAAAGTCTACACGTGTGCGATGAGAGCTCAACTGGGTCGTTGGACGTACTGTGCCATCATCCCCTGTTCTTCACTGTCATCGAGGAATAGCAACGAGTCTCCGTCGCACGAGACAGTCAGTTCGTTTGACTTATTTCCAAGACTATGAATGATGTGGGTGAAACCGCAAAGGTGTTGGATTACAGCAAAACAGTTTTCCCACCGGGGAGTGCAATGTTTCGCTGATCTTAGATAGCAGAGTTATAACAAAATCAATAAACCAATGTGCGCCTAACTAATGTGCTTGCAGAACCCGCTGCACCAGCAGCAGCAACCGGGGGTAGTGGGAGGAGGGGTCGGGTGTGTGGCTTCAGGGCCTGGAAGCTCCATAGCACACCCACCTCCAGCCCAGCCCCCACCACCACCGCCATCTACCGTACCCGATAGCCAAGGGAGGTATCGGACTCCCGATCAATTGGACGACGGAGGCAGGAGGATGAGAAGGTGGGCCAATGCGGAATACTGTAGCTACTAGGGTTAACCGTTCGGAAATCGGAAACGCCGAAATATAGAATGAGCAAAATCACTCATATTACAGGAGGGATTCCCGGAGAGATGGGCAGGAGGACGGAGATGGATGAGGAGAGAAGGGAATAGAAGAGCAGAGGCACGAGGTGAGTCAATGTTTCAGTGAATAGGACAGGGTGGGACAGTGTTTCAGAGAATATTCTTCGAATTCGAGGGGAAATTATGTTGCGAAAAAAAAAGACTAGATGGATCAGTGCCTCACGCAATAGTGATCGAACCGAGCCGATTGTAATTGCGAAAAGTGGATTCACTAATATTTCGATAATAGAGCCCGCGGCTGCACGACTCGGCAGCGCCAGTGAAGGGGCCCGAGGCCCGGCTGCACCCGGCAGCGACAGTGTGGAGAGGGGAGCGGAGGGGGTGAGGGAGGCGGCGGGTCGCACATTGCGGCCTGCGTCAAAGCTCCCGTTAGGTTGAGGGTGCGGAGTGGATCTAATCCTCCGGTAAATCCCAAGAGACCATGTAAGTCCTTCCTACCCCCGCCCTCCCACGTATCTCTCGCCCACACCACCACCCGACGACGCCCATCTCTACGAAGCGCTGTGAGGATTGAAGGATGTTGCGAGGTGAGCAGTGGCTACGGTAGTTACGATATACATCCCGTTATCGACATTCCCCAATTAGCAAGACGCGCAGCGCAAATGTGCCGGGTTTATCGCGATTTTCCCAATGTTCAAGTCAATCAATAAGGGGAGGGGAGGGGTGAAACTCAGTGCTGAAAATAAAAATGTACCTGGGCGGAGCCTCGCGAGAAGAGGGAAGAGAGAGTGAAGAGGGAGGAGAGTGAAGAGTGGAGACTGAAATTGTTGATTTATTGCATTGCCATTTCAGATGCAAGCGCCGTCGATGCTCCCAAACTCGGAAGCGCCAGGGCGATTGTCGCCGTTTGATCAGGTGAGTAGCATCGACACGAATACGGTAGCATAGCTATCGTAACCCAATCCTCAATTATGGGAAGAAGGAAAGTCAAGGTGGGACAATGTGTCAGAGAATACAGACAGCAATTTTCAAAAAAAACAACTAAAACCACTGCAAACGGATGTGTAGGAAACTACAAAAAAATTTCCTGAGAAAGCCTATTGCGATTAATCAACGTGGGGTGAAACGAATATCTCACGGAGTTCGAATCTAACTAGGAATACGGTATTGAATACGGGGATACTGTATCTTCGACAATGATTATTGATTTTCACAATTGCAGGCCACGCACCGCCACAAGCACGCTGGCGAAAGGATGGAGAGAGGGAGGATGGAGGTAATATTTATTTTTTACTTTTAGTTTCCAAAAATATAAGTGAAAATGACCCACCTGACACTGAGTAGAGACGAATCCTCTCCTCCTTGCCTCCTTTCTCTGCCCGGCGAGAGAGCGTGTGAAATGAAGAGAGTCGGGGCGAGAAGGGGCGAGACGAGGCAACTGTAATTATCGATTTATTGATTGCAGGGATCGAGGGCGATAGAAATGGAAGGAAAGAAGAGGGATAGAAGGAAGGAAGAATGGATGGGCGTCGGTTACGTGGCCGAAACGTGGACCGACCGGCGCCCTATGAGTGGATGAAGAATTGAAGGAAGGAGAAGGAAAGGATTGGATGAGAGACAAGGTGGGATAGTGTTTCAGAGAATAGAGATAGCAATTTAAATAAAAAAATTTTAATTTGTGCAAATGGTACACACCTGAGTAGAGACTGAGTAGAGACCCTCCTCATCCCTTCCTTGTCGATCGGACCCGCCGTGAGAGGGCGCCGAATGGAGAAGATCCAACTATAATTATCGATTTATTGATTGCAGAATGGTCTGGAAGGAGGATGCGGCTGAGAAGATGGACTGAGGGAGAAAGGAGCAGAGGAGGAGAAGGAATAGAAGGAATGAGAGGATGGTGAGATAAGGTGGGTCAGTGTTTCAGAGAATGCTCTTCGAATTTGAGGGGAAATGATGTTGCGAAAAAAAAGACTAGATGGATCAGTGTCTCACGCAATAGTGATGATAGAACCGAGCCGATTGTAATTGCGAAAAGTGGATTCACTAATGATTCGATAATAGAGCTCGCGGCTGCACGACTCGGCAGCGCCAGTGAAGGGGCCCGAGGCCCGGCTGCACCCGGCAGCGACAGTGTGGAGAGGGGAGCGGAGGGGTGAGGGGGGCGGCGGGTCGCACATTGCGGCCTGCGTCAAAGCTCCCGTTAGGTTGAGGGTACGGAGTGGATCTAATCCTCCGGTAAATCCCAAGAGACCATGTAAGTCCTTCCTACCCCCGCCCTCCCACGTATCTCTCGCCCACACACACCACCCGACACGCCCATCTACAAAGCCGCTGTGAGGATTGAAGGACGTTGTAAGGTGAGCAGTGGCTACGGTAGTTACGATATGCATCCTATTATCGACATTCCCCAATTAGGAAGACGCGCGGCGCAAATGTGCCGGGTTTATCGCGATTTTCCCAATGTTCAAGTCAATCAATAAGGGGAGGGAGGGGGTGAAACTCAGTGCTGAAAATAAAAAAATGTACCTGGGTGGAGGGAGCCTCGCGAGAAGAGGGAAGAGAGAGAGTGAAGAGGGAGGAGAATGAAGAGTGGAGCCTGAAATTATTGATTTATTGCATTGCCATTTCAGATGCCCCTTCGCCCTCATCGTCGCTCTTCCACCAATAGAGGCGCTGTCGATGCTCCCAAACCCCGGAAGCGCCAGGGCGATTGTCGCCGTTTGATCATGTGAGTAGTATCGACACGAATATGGTAGAATAGCTACAGTAACCCAGTCCTCAATTACGGGCATTTCTTCGAGATTTTCGGTTCATTCAAAGCGATTGTTGTCTGGGCTAGAAACCGAATAAGATCCACGTTATGAAGCGCAAAAGAGCCGGGTACTTTTAATGCTGGTAGGGAGTAGCTACCGTGCTGCGATCGATAATCGATGAAAAGGAAGGACACATAAGGGCTAGTAAAGAGTTGACAACTGAGTTTATCAGCAAAGTCGACCTAACGACGAGCACCAAACTATTTTTCGAATATACAAGCCTATTGAAACGAAAAAAAGAGCTGCTTACCATTCCTAGTTTGCGATTTAATAAATAAAACAAAAATTTGTTAAGATAAAATACCTGAGTAGGAAGAAGCACTTCCATTCTTCTCCTTCACTCCTCCGTTCCCTTCGAGAGAGTGCGCGAAATGGAGAGAGTCAGAGAGACGAGGCAACTGGAATTATCGATTTATCGATTGCAGGAATCGAGAAGGAAGGAAGGACGGACGGAGAGGCATCGACTGACGTGATCCGATCCGTGGACCAGTCGATGCCTCAGAAGGAAGGAATGAGATGGAAGGAAGGAAGGAAGGACGGAAGGAGAGAAAAGGTGGGACATTGTTTCAGAGAATACAGACAGCAATTTTCAAAAATAAAACAACTAAAACCACTGCAAACGGATGTGTTGGAAACTACGAAAAATGTTCCTGAGAAAGCCTATTGCGAGTAATCAACATGGGGTGAAACGGATATCCCACGGGGGCACCCATCTAATTTGGAGAAACCGAATAGAATCCAGGGGTACGATATCAGGGGTACGGTACCGGTAATACATTCTATAGGAAACGCAAAAGTTGCCGCTTCCAACAGGCACAATATCTTCGAATTTATTAGATGAGAAGCACAGATCTGGTAGGATCCTAATGACTAAGGGTACTGATAACTGAAACAAAATAAATCAACCAACTAACGTTCTTGCAGAACCCGCTGCAGCTGCAGCAACTAACCGGTGCGTGTGCGTGCGTGCTCTCTCTTCCATCTCTCGCCCACACCACCACCCGACGCCCATCTACGAAGCGTTGAGAGGAATGTGCAGACATTGTGAGGTGAGCAGTGGCTACGGTAGTTACGATATACATCCCGTTATCGACATTCCCCAATTAGCAAGACGCGCAGCGCAAATGTGCCGGGTTTATCGCGATTTTCCCAATGTTCAAGTCAATCAATAAGGGGAAGGGGGAGGGCGAAACTCAGTGCTGGAAATAAAAAAAATTTACCTGGGTGGAGGGAGCCTCGCGAGAAGAGGGAAGAGAGAGAGTGAAGAGGGAGGAGAATGAAGAGTGGAGCCTGAAATTGTTGATTTATTGCATTGCCATTTCAGATGCCCCTTCGCCCTCATCGTCGCTCTTCCACCTATAGAAGCGCCGTCGATGTTTCCGCACTCGGAAGCGCCAGGGCGATTGTCGCCGTTTGATGTGGTGAGTAGCATCGACACGAATACGGTAGCATAGCTACAGTAACCCAGTCCTCAATTATGGGCATTTCTTCGAGATTTTTTCCCCGGCCGCTTCTCACAGATTCGCAATCATTCTCACGCGCTACTCAACGGTACATTCAAAGCGCTTGTTGCCTGGGCGAATAAGACCGAATAAGATCATATGAAGCGCAAAAGAGCCGGGTACTTTTAATGCTGGTAGGGAGTAGCTACCGCGCAGCGATCGATAATCGATGAGAAGGAAGGACACATAAGGGCTAGTAAAGAGGTGACAACTGAGTTTATCAGCAAAGTCGACCTAACGACGAGCACCAAACTATTTTTCGAATATACAAGCCTACTGAAACGAAAAAAAAGAGCTGCTTGCCATTCCTAGTTTGCGATTTAATAAATAAAACAAAAATTTGTTAAGATAAAATACCTGAGTAGGAAGAAGCACTTCCATTCTTCTCCTTCACTCCTCCGTTCCCTTCGAAAGAGTGCGCGAAATGAAGAGAGTCAGAGAGACGAGGCAACTGTAATTATCGATTTATCGATTGCAGCAATCGAGAAGGAAGGAAGGAAGGACGGACGGAGAGGCATCGACTGACGTGATCCGATCCGTGGACCAGTCGATGCCTCAGAAGGAAGGAATGAGAAGGAAGGAAGGACAGGGAAGAACGAAAGGAGAGAAAAGGTGGGACATTGTTTCAGAGAATACAGACAGCAATTTTCAAAACATAAAACAACTAAATCCACTGGTGTGATGTGTTGGAAAATACGAAAAATGTTCCTGAGAAAGCCTATTGCGAGTAATCAACGTGGAATGAAACGGATATCTCACGGGGTTCGAATCTAGCTTGGAGATACGGTATTGCTTACGGGGATACTGTATCTTCGACAATGATTACTGATTTGCAGGCCTGTGTAGGCGAGAGGTCGGGATGAAGGGAGTGAGAAGATGGATGGATGGGGGCGTCGCGCCATGTGATCCGAACCGAGGACGGCCGGCGCCCAATGAGTGGATGGAAGAAGGAAGGAGAAAGGAAAGAAGGAGAGAAAAAGGTGGGACAGTGTTTCAGAGAATAATGGTAAAACCGGGGGGACGAAACCGAACAAGGAAGGCTGAGCTAGATGCAGAGGGAGTGAGAGATGGCAAGTATGTAAAGGATGTTACATCTTTTGTTTCACTACCTGAGTATTTAACCATTGCGTGAAACCAAAATTAGACGGGATTCCAAGCACAAAAATGTCGGTTATTCTCATCTTACTACATTATCCATCGAAAATAGGTGGACATAGGATACCTGGGGATCTGCCTGGCTCTGCTGAGAGAGGGTAGAGAACGAGGAGAGTCCTTCCTCTTCCCGAGTAGAGTGACGGGGCGACTGAAGTTCGCAAAATATAAAAAAAGAGGTTTTTATTAAAACTTTTCAATTGAAAAAAATTCTTTAAAAAAGTTTCCAGGCCGAGAGAATCGCGCCGCGCCCATCCCGCGGGAGCAACACGGGCGTGAAGCCGAAGAGAAGAAGGGGGTCGAGGAGGAATCAAGGTATATATTGATGAATACGGTAGCAATCAATACTACAGTACCCCCATCTCTGGGCAATTATGCATAGCGGGGATGGGATGCGGAAAAGCACCGTGCGTTCTCTGATTGTGGAAATGTTCAATGGATACGGGGTGTTATATCGATGGAATCATTCATAATGAAAACATTTTTATTGCGCGACAGATTACCATACTTACGAGACAAACGTGCACGGCTCAAAAATACCTAGGTATACGGGTGGCCTAATATTATGTTCGCACACACTTGAAGAAAGCATGGGATTTTGATTTTAGACTATGCGATTGTATACCTATTGTGGGATTGTGCAGTATAGCCTGGAAGTGAGAGGAAAAGGATAGCCGCCAGGTATGTAATAAAAAGCGGTATGAATGCGGCTGTCGTGTATAGTTATTGAATACCGGCGCGAAGCGCCGAAATTTTTTTAATAAAAAAACCACTCCGCTGATCCGCAATCGGGTATCCCGCTAATCCGCAAAACAAAAAGCTAGGACATCGTTAGCTCACCAGTGCATTCATTTCTTGCAATATTTTCCGGTGAAATTAATATGTTTTGAAACGCTGATCAACCATTTTTCGTATTCTTTTCACTCTTAGTTTTTTTTAGCATTCCGCGGAAACAAAATGGTAGCGGGAAAGTAGCACGTTAGTGACGGTTCCCTGCCGTTTGATCAGGATCTTATCTAAACTATTACAGGCGTCGGTAATGTGACCAACACGCGGCTCTGCCGACGCCACAGGATCCCCCCCTCCCCCGCCCCGAACCGAGAAGTGGCTGAGACGCCACAGTGCCCAAGGCAGGAGGATACCGTACTCTCGCCAAGTCCCGTCAGGTCAGTGTTTCTCTTTAGTTTGCGGATAAATAAAATGGTCAAAAAGGATCTATACCTGTATTGGGCACGATTTCCTCCTTTCTCCTCTGTCTCTCTTCCCGACAGCCCGCGAAACGAAGAGGGTCGACTGAAATTTTCGATTCCAGACCACCGTACTCCCATGCGGAATACCGTAACCTCGCACGAGCGAGCCCTCGCCTACCGTATCCCGATTGATCGATCATGGTTAGTCAATGGATGGGAGAAAATAGGGATAATTAGAAACTGATTGTATCAGCAAAACCCGATTACAGATAGCTTTCGTGAATACACAATTATGATGAATCACAAAGGCAACGGGATTTAAGCCTCTCAAGAGCGTAAAATTGCAGAGAATGGCTACCGTACCCCAGCGACTATCAATTGATCGATGAGAGAGTGGTTCGCCATTGAAGAGGAGCAGCCAGAGGATCGGTGAGGAAATAGGGTGGGGATACTAGCGAATTGATAACAATTTCATGAAACTCAATCGTAGATGGCATACAAATCCGCCATTCACCTGTTTCTTTTATGATTCATGAAATTTTAGTTACCTGATTAGGAGACTAGTGTCCTCTTCCCACTCCTTCTGACTGGCGAAATAGTGCGCGAAATGAAGAGAGTCCGGCCACGAGAGGGCAACTGTAATTATCAGTTATTAATTACAGACTGTCGGAGCTACCGAATCCTCCAAGGTGCGCTACCGTAATCGATCGGGACCAATATGAAGACTACTGTACTCAAGAGAGTAGCAGTTGATTCAAGGAGGGATGTTACTAGAGTGAGGTGAGGAGGGGATGATTGGGAAATATCACTAGGCTTGATCAGGGAGAAATTTGAATTCAACCAATTGATTTTATGTTTCCCAGCCAGGTAGTAAAATACGTTCACTGAAAGAAATTGCGTCCAACAAGCACTTGGCGCTAGCTTAGAGGCTTATTACTGATGCAACTTTAAATTAAAATTGGGAGACAATAGAATACCTGCCTGAGAGTCCTCCTGAGTGCCCATCCAATAGAGAGAAGGGAGGGGAGAAGAGGAGAAGGGAGACCTGGAAATAATGAATTAGAGGGGAGAGAAGGGAGAGCCAGAGAGACGATAACTGAAATTAAATATTTATTATTCACAGATTGATGGAAGCTCCGTACCGCAAGAGGCTACCGTACCCCCAAGAGCCTACCGCTACCGTGCAGTGAATAGGGAGGGAAGCGATCAGGGAGACACAAGGTGAGCAAGTGTGTTCTAAAATGAGCTATGCCAAAAAACTAAGAAACACAAATCCAGCAGGCGCTAAATTCCAATTGAAAAATCATTTGAACATTACAAAAACCTATCAACGCATTGGATCGGCAAAAAAAAGAAAAAAAGAATATTTTCAATTGATGAATAAATTGGGAATGTGATGGTACCTGATTGGACGAATTCCTTTCCAACGAGATATTGTGTAGAATGAAGTGATCGATAGATGACGAGATTGACGAGAGGAAGAGGATAGTGCAAAGTATTCATTAGAGTTCGAAATACGAGTAATCGCCTCTTCATTCCTCGTACTCTCTCATCAGTTTGAAAAACTAGAGAGCACGCGGAATGAACAGATGATTACCCGTATTTCGAACTCTATAAAAGTAGTCATTATCGATCCCCCCCCCCCCACCACCACATTGATTCCCCTCCCCCACCGCATCTAGAGCTCGGGAAATGATACCGCCGTCTCTTCATTTGACACACTCTCTCTCTCGTCGGCCGAGCGGGCGAGAGAGTGTGCAAAATGAAGAGGCGGCGCTATCATATCCCGAGCTCTACTGGCCGTACCTGTAATGAAGAGTAGGTCTTTGGCGCCCTCGGCACGGGCGCCCTCCGACCGGGACTGAACCTCATGGCGTCAATCTCATCCAATATCCATTCATATCTTTCATAATATCCTTCATAATACGGACTGGGACTGAACCACATCATAATATCCTTCATAATACGGACTGGGACTGAACCACAGCGTCTCGAAGCACCTGAATCCCAGACCAGCTAAGGGACCCCCCGGGGCGCTACGACCTTCAAATATTGATCCATTTCCCACTTCGAATTCGATCCGTAAACAAGTAAAAGGTCGCCGGTCTGGTTAGACACAAAGTTGAAAAAAACTTGGTGCCAATCAGCTTTTAAACTCTCTCCGCCTCGGCGGCGAGCCGCTCAGGTCAATCAACCCTTAATGAGACGTCGACACATGGAGGGACAGTACTCATCATGTGGAGGGAGACAATTGTAGACTGCCAAGTAGAATAGAAGAACGGCAATACTGAATGAAATACAAATGCAATCACTTAGATACGAGAGTTCGACGATCATAATACAACAACTTATAAAAAAAAAGTTTGCCATAGCAACCCAAGGGGATCGCCGATAAAATGATGAAACACACAGAACATTTGTTCAAATTAAAAAATAAATATTTTAGGTCTCAAAATATTTATAAGAAGGGTATAAAAAATGAATAAATCGTAAGAGTGAGTAATTAATGATGAAACGGTACCTGAGTAAAGGCGAATTCCTTCTCTTCTCTCCTTTCTCGCTCTGACCGACGAGAGAGCACGGGGAACGAAGAGAGCGAGATAGACGATAACTGAAATTAAATATTTGTTATTCACAGATTGATGGAAGCACCGTACCCCCAAGAGGCTACAGTACCCCACGAGGCTACCGTCACCAAGAGATCATTGAAGTAGTAGAGAGTCGAGGAAAGAAGGAGAGATCAGGTGGGTCAAAGTTTCACACAACATTATTAGGATTAGGAAAAATAGGCTTTTGAATTGACATTGCAAGACTACACTATTTTTAGACTGACAATGAAAAAAGCTCAAGGAATTAGGTGAAACTAGATATGGATAGTAGAAGAACCAGGTGGACTAGTGTTTCAATTCTAAGTGAGTAAAAGTGGACTTGAAAAAGGGAAAAACGGATAATGAGTGGGAAATAACAATAGTCTAGATCACATAGAAAATTGCGAATTTCCACCCCTTGTTTCTATGTTTCATATCCAAATAATGGACAGAAAAATGTGCAGCCCAAAAGGTGCGCTTCAAAGAGGAGTAGATGGAATTGGGAATATTGAGAGCTACCGTCTTCTGAATGATTGAACTATTTCCATTTACAAAGAGTTTAAATTTCAACGTGAGCATAAATCCTAGAAAACCTTTCGAAATAACGTTGTGTGAAAAAACGTTGAAATAATGAAAATATTTGCAGAACGAGGAAGAAAGAAGATAAGGAAAGAAAAGGAATAATAAGGAGAAAAATGAAGATAAAGAAAAAAGAAGAGGAGAAAATTGATAAAATGAAGAAATAAAAAAAGGAATAGAAGAAAGGAAGGAAATGAAGAAGTAAGAGAATCAAAGGAACAAGAAGAGAAGAGAGAGAAAAAGAAGAAAGAAAAAAGAAAAAAAGAAGAAAGAAGAAAAAGAAGAAAGAAGAAAAAGAGAAAAAAGAAGAAAAGAAAAAAGAAGAGAAGAGAAAAAAAGAAAAAAGAAGAGAAGAGAAAAAGAAGAAAGAAGAAAAAAAGAGAAAAAAAAAGAAGGAAGACTTCTACTAGGCTGGCGGTAGGGAAGAGTGTGGTGAGGCCATGCCCACTCTTTCCGATGGGTTTCGACCCGCTGTCAAGGTTTCCACACCTCTGATCCCTCCGGGGGAGAAATGGAAGAGCAGATCGGCCTACTGGATCTGCTCGTGTGGGGTGGTGTTACGGTGGGGAGGACCGAATGCCCATGAAACCCCCACTTGGCCAACCGAGCCAACTCACCCGGAGTTAACCCGAAGGGACGAGAAAATCGGTAGTCGGAAGACGAAAGGATAGTTCCTATCTATACCAAGGACCGCAAGCCTTCCCACTGCGGTCCGAGGCATTGGTAGTATTCTCGAGGTGAATAGTACCGAGGGATGCGCCCCTCCACTCTCACGGAGGTCCTCGCTGCGTCTTCGAATTCATCCACAGTGAGATATAGATTTTCATTCTGAAGGAAATTGCGGACAAGAGGATTGGCGACTACAGGAAGATCAAGGTGAGACAGAGCTCAAGGAAAGATTTAGGAATAAATATGTGTTCAAAGATAAGCGAAGCCTTAATCAACTAGTTGCGAATTGCGGGTGGCAGAAATCACCACAGGTCTTCGAAATCTATTAACCATGACAATTTCAGGCACCGAGATGCCATCTACAGTGCCGAGCAAGAGCTACCGTTTCATCATCGAGAGAAGCGGCCTACTTTACTTCACGAGGTAATAATTTTGGAAGTTGGGGTACCTGGGCGGGCCGTCTTCAGTGGTCGATTCATCAGAGGAGAGGGATGAGGAGGAAGGAAGAAGAAGTGGGCGGAGTCTGGAAATGATCAATTATTCGTTGCAGAATTTCGATTGAGTGCGAGTACGAGAGACAAGAAGAAACTAAGGAGATACACACGAATCGCCACCATTCCGATTCAGGTGCGTTTTAGCGTTAAAAAACTATTCAGAAATGAGTAATCGTGATCAGGGATGTCAGAATGAAGAATCCGTGTCTTCATTTCGCGTGCTCTCTCGCCTCTCTGACCGGTTAGAGTACGACGAATGAAGAGACGTTTTTATCTCATTCAGACAACCCTAATCATGAGCTGGATCGACTCTATTTTCGGGCTGTTTTTAGCAAATAAATTGGATAATTTCAGAGCCCAGAGAGCCATCGAAGGAGGCGAGACACAAAAGCCACTGGTCAAGCATCAAAGCAGTGCAATGGAGCGGGAAAGGGAGTTTGAGGTGAGCAATCGATACCGTACCTTGGCTACCGTATCCCTCCTTGCGGGTAGATGGCGGGCCACGGAACGGCTGGAAATAAAAAGCATTACAGTGAGTCGAGAGAAGAAGTGACCACAGTATGCCGTAACTCCATCGACAACATCTCTCTTCCCTCTTACACATTGAGGAATAGGGAGCAGAAGGAGACGAATGCACCAATCAAGTGAGTGAATGAATCATTTTAAGAATTGAATTAATCATTGGTTTTGGCTCGAATAGGAACATTATCTTCAGATGATAATTAAATTACTATTTCCAGAAAGGACTCAAGTCGCAAACGTCTTCTCGAGGATCATTCCCGGATAACCAAGGACGGGAAATAAATGAAGAATCAATTAGAGGTGAGTAGTAACTACCGTAATCCTGTCCCTTTGTGAGTAGTAACTACCGTACCTTGACTACCGTACTCCTATCCCTTCGATGTCGCAGCCTCTTCGTAGTATCGCTGAGGGGACTGAGAAATTACATTAGCATGTCAGGAATAAGTGGAAAACGAGAGAGATAATTACAGATCGAACGCGAATGGAGCAGTTAAAAGATGATGAAAGAAGTGAGGAAAAAGGAAGAAATGAAGAATATCTTCAGCAAGAACACTTTTCATTGAACAACGATAAGTGGAGAAGGAAAGCAAGTGGAAAGAGCGGATTAGAGGTACACAAGACATCCCTTCAGCTTAGAAATGGTCCCAATTTCCCATTTTTTTCACTTTTTCTCGTTGGATACACTTCTTTTCCTTTTCTTATAAAACGAACCCCTGATCGTTCCCCCAACTGCATTCTTACACTTCTATTTTTAGTTAGGAATGACAAAGACCCCATTTTAATTTTCTTTTCGCCTTTTTAGTCTTGTCCCCCTACTCTACTTCGCTTTCTCCTATCATTTCAATGTTTCATATTTCGAGACTAGTTGAAAAGCCTGGCAAAAAAAAATAAAAATAAAAATAAATAAAATAAATAAAAAAAATAAAAAAAAAAATAAAAAAAACAAGCAGGCGGTCAAGTTAAAAAAAGAAGATGAAACTACAACAGTCCGAAATTGTATTGTATTTTTCTCTTGTTTGAAAAGCGGATGATAGAAAGCGGAATGGGTCGCTTCTTTCTATCGTGAGGAAACGTTAATTCCTTTCCCGCTTACTCTCCACAATTTGTGCCCTCGGGGAAGCTTGCGGTGTGTATGGACTGCTCGCTTTGATGCCATAACGGCTCTCCCCCATAAGGTCCACCGAACCTTTCCATCCCTCCGTTGGGTCGGTTAATCGGTAGTAGATTCTATCTACGAAGATGCCCGTCATAGGCATCCGTTATACTGCACGTGAATGGACAGCAGTTAACGTAGTCCAGAGGATCACATCGCTTACACCGATTTGAACTTCAAATCTTTGTGAACCTCCATTGCGAACCCTCATCAAATCTCTCAAGTATTTTGGAGTTACTCTTTCGATTCGATCTATCACTTTTCGGCCAGTATTTGTGTCTACCTCCTGTGAGAGAGGGGAGAGTGGACTGATTCAAGGGAGAGGGTGAGAGTGCATTGTTCTTATCGTGCGTGGACAAAGGCCATCAACGATGCTCCGATAATCGTAAGTCAAGGAGCTAAAGGTGCCACAATCAAGTAAGTTTGGGAATGGGAATAAGGGGGATATTAGCCGTTTTTGAATCTACACATAACATAAATTTACGAATTCTGGCCATCGGGAGTTTCATTCACTTACTTTTTCTAGTCCAAAAACATAATTTTGTCATTAATAATCTTTTTGTATTTAAGAATGGCTTTGATTGGTAGCCGCGTACGGCATACCAGAGGAGAAGAGCTCGAGAAATAATACCGCCGTCTCTTCATTTCACACACTCTCTCTCTCTTGCCGACAGAGCGGACGAGAAAGTGTGAGATGAAGAGACGGTGGTATCGTTTGTCTATTCTAGAGAAGAGCTCCCACTTCGAGGTCTCGTCGTCGATCCGGACCTCTATTATGTGTCTGTGCATGTATATTTGGTCAGGTCATCATCGGAACGATAGAAGAGCGAAATCAAGATATTCTATGTGGTCCGTCCCTCTCTCTCAGTCGCACTATCACTAGCGGCCACTCTTCCTTCATCTTCTTACTCTATCGCGCGCTCGCGATGGGCCACCCATCTACTACAAAGGAGGACTTTAACTTCAGTGTCCGGTCCGGTCCAGAGAGATGAGCATCAATTTTTTAATATATATTCTTTTAACAAACAAATTTCTATTAATACTAAAACAAATATTTTTGTTAAATTTCACCTCTCATCTAAAAAATAACATTTAAACAAGTAAATTTTTTAAAAAAAAGTGAAAAAACTTCTAAAAAACGTTTAAAAAATTTAACAAATAAAAAAAATAAATAAATAAAAAACTTTCTCTTTATGTAGCATGGTATGCGCATGACTTACACCCTAACTAACCCCCCCCCACCCCTCACCCTAGGTTTACGGGGTGGTCGTGGCCTGACCAGCCACGGCCATCATGGGCCCATTACCAAACCAAACCCCCCTTGGTCCCCACCCTACCCTAGGTTTACGGGGTGGTCGTGGCCTGACCAGCCACGGCCATCATGGGCCCAATACCAAACCAAACCCCCCTTGGTCTCCCCCCCCCACCCTACTAATTCTTTTATTTTCAGGTCCGACTACAAGCTGCGCCGGGGATCTACATCACAGGAGAAATGATTAGCGTGAGTTCCACTTAACGTTAATCCGTTAGATTATTTCCATGTTCCTCATGCTAAAATTATTTATTTGCATGATCGTCGGGGCTATCGACTTGCAATCGACTCGATCAACGGGACAACTACATTAGACAGGAGTGCAACCCAGGTTGAGCTATTTTAATTTTCTTTTCATTGTTCCCAAATCTCAAATATTTCTTACAGTAGCCACAAGCGCAACCCAACACGGGCAGCGACGAAAAATGAAGAGAAAGGGAATGGAAAGGACAAATAATGGTACGCTAGATAGAGGGGCATGGAAGTGATAGTTCCTAATACTAAATTATTCATTTGCATGATCGTCTGGGCTATCGACGTGGTCGATCAACGGGGCAACTACATTGGCAGTAAAGGAACCGAGGCTGAGCTCTTTTTATTTCCTTTTGATGGCTCCCAAATCACGAATATTTCTTACAGTCGCCACAAGCACAACTCGCGCAACACCGACAGCCATGAGAACATGGAGACAAAGAGAATGGAATGGACAAGTAACGGTATGGTAGATAGAGGCATGGGAGTGGTAGTGCGGTAGAAAACAAGAGAAGATGCTGAATTACGGTTCCGAATTGACAATGTTTTCCGAGAGGAGGGGCAATTTCGATCATTTCAGTCAAAACCCGACCCCTGAAGTGAGCGAATAAAAAATAATAAAGATGATAAACAAGCAAAAAAGAGGAAGAGTCATCTAAAAAAAGCACTTCATTGGGAAGAAGAGAAATTTCGTCACCGCGTCAATAAACGTAAAATACCGTGATTAATCTTCGCAAAAGGTTAAAAACGGTATTTTTTCTCCTTTTTAATTTTATTAATATGATGTTTTTTTAATAATTCAATAATTTCAATATTCGTGACTATCGGTGTGTAATTTTCAATTGTGACACACGACTTGTGTATTTGTCGATTATTGATTGATCAACAGGATTTCGATATCTTCATTCATCCACAGCAGATCTTCCTCACCGCCCTTCCATGCATTTCCCTTCCCTTCCAATGAATGGGATTTTATCCCGTTCGGATGAGATTTTGAAGAGAGATAATGTTCTTGTATGTTTGAATTTTTTTATCTTGTCAGTTGCATTATCTCAAAGGCATTTTACGATAGGGCGGCCGAAGGCTATGCCCAAAATTTGAATTGTGTCATGCGACTTGTGCTTCAGTTGCATTATCTCAAAGGCATTTTACGATAGGGTGGCCGAAGGCTATGCCCAAATTTTGAATTGTGTCACACGACTTGTGTTTCAGTTGCATTATCTCAAAGGCATTTTACGATAGGGTGGCCGAAGGCTATGCCCAAATTTTCAATTGTGACACACGACTTGTGTATTTGTCGATTATTGTTTGATCAACAGGATTTCGATATCTTCATTCATCCACACCAGATCTTCCTCACCGCCCTTCCATTCTCTATGAATGGGATTTTATCCCGTTCGGATGAGATTTTGAAGAGGGATAATGTTCTTGTATGTGTGAATTTTTTTATCTTGTCAGTTGCATTATCTCAAAGGCATTTTACGATAGGGCGGCCGAAGGTTATGCCCAAAATTTGAATTGTGTCGTGCGACTTGTGCTTCAGTTGCATTATCTCAAAGGCATTTCTAGATAAGGCGGCCGAAGGCTATGCCCAAAATTTGAATTGTGTCATGCGACTTGAGCTTCAGTTACATTATCTCAAAAGCATTTTTCGATAAGGCGGCCGAAGGCTATGCCCAAAATTTGAATTGTGTCGTGCGACTTGTGTATTTGTCGATTATTGTTTGATCAACAGGATTTCGATATCTTCATTCATCCACACCAGATCTTCCTCACCGCCCTTCCATTCTCTATGAATGGGATTTTATCCCGTTCGGATGAGATTTTGAAGAGGGATAATGTTCTTGTATGTGTGAATTTTTTAATCTTGTCAGTTGCATTATCTCAAAGGCATTTATGATAGGGCGGCCGAAGGCTATGCCCAAAATTTGAATTGTGTCGTGCGACTTGTGCTTCAGTTGCATTATCTCAAAGGCATTTCTAGATAAGGCGGCCGAAGGCTATGCCCAAAATTTGAATTGTGTCATGCGACTTGTGCTTCAGTTGCATTATCTCAAAGGCATTTCTAGATAAGGCGGCCGAAGGCTATGCCCAAAATTTGATTTGTGTCATGCGACTTGTGCTTCAGTTACATTATCTCAAAGGCATTTTTCGATAAGGCGGCCGAAGGCTATGCCCAAAATTTGAATTGTGTCATGCGACTTGTGCTTCAGTTGCATTATCTCAAAGGCATTTCTAGATAATGCGGCCGAAGGCTATGCCCAAAATTTGATTTGTGTCATGCGACTTGTGCTTCAGTTACATTATCTCAAAGGCATTTTTCGATAAGGCGGCCGAAGGCTATGCCCAAAATTTGAATTGTGTCATGCGACTTGTGCTTCAGTTACATTATCTCAAAGGCATTTCTCGATAATGCGGCCGGAGGCTATGCCCAAAATTTGAATTGTGTCATGCGACTTGTGCTTCATTTACATTATCTCAAAGGCATTTCTCGATAAGGCGGCCGAAGGCTATGCCCAAAATTTGAATTGTGTCATGCGACTTGTGCTTCAGTTACATTATCTCAAAGGCATTTTACGATAGGACGGCCGAAGGCTATGCCCAAAATTTGACTTGTGTCATGCGACTTGTGCTTCAGTTGCATTATCTCAAAGGCATTTTTCGATAAGGCGGCCGAAGGCTATGCCCAAAATTTGAATTGTGTCATGCGACTTGTGCTTCAGTTACATTATCTCAAAGGCATTTCTCGATAATGCGGCCGAAGGCTATGCCCGAATTTTGAATTGTGTCACACGACTTGTGTTTCAGTTGCATTATCTCAAAGGCATTTTTCGATAGGGTGGCCGAAGGCTATGCCCAAAATTTGAATTGTGTCATGCGACTTGTGCTTCAGTTACATTATCTCAAAGGCATTTTTCGATAAGGCGGCCGAAGGCTCTGCCCAAAATTTGAATTGGGTCATGCGACTATTATTGATTGATCAACAGGATTTTGATATCTTCATTCATCCACACCAGATCTTCCTCACCGCCCTTCCATTCTCTATGAATGGGATTTAATCCCGTTCGGATGAGATTTTGAAGAGGGATAATGTTCTTGTATGTGTGAATTTTTTTATCTTGTCAGTTGCATTATCTCAAAGGCATTTTAAGATAGGGCGGCCGAAGGCTATGCCCAAAATTTGAATTGTGTCATGCGACTTGTGCTTCAGTTGCATTATCTCAAAGGCGTTTCTCGATAAGGCGGCCGAAGGCTATGCCCGAATTTTGAATTGTGTCACACGACTTGTGTTTCAGTTGCATTATCTCAAAGGCATTTTTCGATAGGGTAGCCGAAGGCTATGCCCAAAATTTGACTTGTGTCATGCGACTTGTGCTTCAGTTGCATTATCTCAAAGGCGTTTCTAGATAAGGCGGCCGAAGGCTATGCCCGAATTTTGAATTGTGTCACACGACTTGTGTTTCAGTTGCATTATCTCAAAGGCATTTTTCGATAGGGTGGCCGAAGGCTATGCCCAAAATTTGAATTGTGTCATGCGACTTGTGCTTCAGTTACATTATCTCAAAGGCATTTTTCGATAAGGCGGCCGAAGGCTCTGCCCAAAATTTGAATTGGGTCATGCGACTATTATTGATTGATCAACAGGATTTCGATATCTTCATTCATCCACACCAGATCTTCCTCACCGCCCTTCCATTCTCTATGAATGGGATTTTATCCCGTTCGGATGAGATTTTGAAGAGGGATATTGTTCTTGTATGTGTGAATTTTTTTATCTTGTCAGTTGCATTATCTCAAAGGCATTTTAAGATAGGGCGGCCGAAGGCTATGCCCAAAATTTGAATTGTGTCATGCGACTTGTGCTTCAGTTGCATTATCTCAAAGGCGTTTCTCGATAAGGCGGCCGAAGGCTATGCCCGAATTTTGAATTGTGTCACACGACTTGTGTTTCAGTTGCATTATCTCAAAGGCATTTTTCGATAGGGTAGCCGAAGGCTATGCCCAAAATTTGACTTGTGTCATGCGACTTGTGCTTCAGTTGCATTATCTCAAAGGCGTTTCTAGATAAGGCGGCCGAAGGCTATGCCCGAATTTTGAATTGTGTCACACGACTTGTGTTTCAGTTGCATTATCTCAAAGGCATTTTTCGATAGGGTGGCCGAAGGCTATGCCCAAAATTTGAATTGTGTCATGCGACTTGTGCTTCAGTTACATTATCTCAAAGGCATTTTTCGATAAGGCGGCCGAAGGCTCTGCCCAAAATTTGAATTGGGTCATGCGACTATTATTGATTGATCAACAGGATTTCGATATCTTCATTCATCCACACCAGATCTTCCTCACCGCCCTTCCATTCTCTATGAATGGGATTTTATCCCGTTCGGATGAGATTTTGAAGAGGGATAATGTTCTTGTATGTGTGAATTTTTTTATCTTGTCAGTTGCATTATCTCAAAGGCATTTTAAGATAGGGCGGCCGAAGGCTATGCCCAAAATTTGAATTGTGTCATGCGACTTGTGCTTCAGTTGCATTATCTCAAAGGCGTTTCTCGATAAGGCGGCCGAAGGCTATGCCCGAATTTTGAATTGTGTCACACGACTTGTGTTTCAGTTGCATTATCTCAAAGGCATTTTTCGATAGGGTAGCCGAAGGCTATGCCCAAAATTTGACTTGTGTCATGCGACTTGTGCTTCAGTTGCATTATCTCAAAGGCGTTTCTAGATAAGGCGGCCGAAGGCTATGCCCGAATTTTGAATTGTGTCACACGACTTGTGTTTCAGTTGCATTATCTCAAAGGCATTTTTCGATAGGGTGGCCGAAGGCTATGCCCAAAATTTGAATTGTGTCATGCGACTTGTGCTTCAGTTACATTATCTCAAAGGCATTTTTCGATAAGGCGGCCGAAGGCTCTGCCTAAAATTTGAATTGGGTCATGCGACTATTATTGATTGATCAACAGGATTTTGATATCTTCATTCATCCACACCAGATCTTCCTCACCGCCCTTCCATTCTCTATGAATGGGATTTTATCCCGTTCGGGTGACATTTTGAAGAGGGATAATGTTCTTGTATGTGTGAAAATGTTCTTGTATGTGTGAATTTCTTGTATGTGCGAAAAGCCATTTTACGATAGGGCGGCCGAAGGCTATGCCCGAATTTTGAGTTGTGTCACACGACTTGTGTTTCAGTTGCATTATCTCAAAGGTATTTTACGATCGGGTGGCCGAAGGCTATGTCCAAATTTTCAATTGTGACACACGACTTGTGCTAGACAATATGCGTTAAGGTGTAAATAGCTACTCCTCTTCGATCGAAACTCTGACGCAGGTAGTCAAGTCACTTCATCTCAAGCCTGACAAGCTATTCTCAACATTGACTACCTCTAAAAGATACCGTAAACCACGCCTCCTGTGGCTCTCTTATCTTAAGAATCAATCGTACATTCGACCGGTATTCGACCATCGGTAAACCGTCGTCTTTTGAACAGATTGAACAGAACAGACGGTAAACCGAACATTTGAACAGTCGTCATTTGAACATTTGAACTATTCAAGTGATCACGAGCAAGAAAGATCTGCAAGGGATGCAATCGCAATCTTTCTGATATGTGCCTTACGTTTGGAGGCCGGGACAACAGTACGCATTTTATTGTTCTATTTATTTCATCTGAATAGCTGCGACCTCACTTCATTACGTATGCAGATATCCGAAAAGATTCCGGAATTCCGTCATGTTTCATTAGATCGGTGCGCTCGGTGCGGTGGCTCAACGTGGACAACGTGGCCCGGTGCGGTGTTGTGGTGCGCGGTGCGGTGCTGTTGTGCGCGGTGCGGTGCGGTGCGGTTGTGCGCGAAACGGTGACACAGTGGCTCAACGTGTACAACGTGGCCCGGTGCGGTAGCTCGGTGCGGTGCTGTTGTGCGCGGTGCGGTGCGGTTGTGTGCGAAGCGGTGACACAGTGGCTCAACGTGGACAACGTGGCCCGGTGCGGTAGCTCGGTGCGGTGTTGTGGTGCGCGGTGCGGTGCTGTTGTGCGCGAAGCGGTGACACAGTGGCTCAACGTGGACAACGTGGCCCGGTGCGGTAGCTCGGTGCGGTGTTGTGGTGCGCGGTGCGGTGCGGTTGTGCGCGGTGCGGTGCGGTTGTGTGCGACGCGGTGACACAGTGGCTCAACGTGGACAACGTGGCCCGGTGCGGTAGCTCGGTGCGGTGTTGTGGTGCGCGGTGCGGTGCTGTTGTGCGCGGTGCGGTGACACAGTGGCTCAACGTTTACAACGTGGCTCGGTGCGATGCGGTGGTGCGCTGTACAGTTACTCGGTGCAGTGGCTCGGTGCGGGACAACAAATCTCCCCAGTGGCTACACACACACACATATTGCATTCTTGGGCCAATTGGCTCGCATCATTCCAATAATTTTCCTCATAACAAAGCTACCCTGGCTGTCATCACTGTGGCAGAAACCACATTCAATGATCTGTTATCAACTATATTGAATTCGACATCATCATTTCACTTCATCCCTTCAAATCCTACTACTCTACCCATCGTACCGTCCACTACAGTGCAACCAGAATTTCCAGTACCACCACATCCCTTATCGTGAAAAGTGGCAGCTCGATTATTCAAATCAAATTCGACTTGCGAGCCATACTGCAACTGTCAATAAGCAATCCTTCAATTATCACATTCTCATGACCAACACATACCAACATATTGGGCAGTACTCAAAAGAAGAAACCTCATTCCAATCTACTCGATATCCATCAAATTCCACCTGATTTACATCAGTCACCCACAGTTCATTCTTTCCCTTTCACAGTGAGGATCAAACCCTTACGTAAGAAGGGAAGGAATTTTACCACTTCGATGTCAACCTGATTAAAGTAAAGTAAAGCTGCTTCCACAATCAAAGCGATTTTGCAGTTGTCATGAGAGGTGTATACAGATAACGCCAAGTACGGCAAAAAAATTGCTAAATTAATTTAAAACTAACCTGATTACGTTATTCTGCATCATGAACTGCTATCGTTACGATCGTAATTATTTGTATTCCATGTCCATCGTATTGTCCATTGTCAATCATCAATATCTTCTCTTCAACACACAACGACTATCGTATTCCATCCATCCATATTACACTTCACTTCCAGACCATTTTCTACATCCCACTTCCCATCACTCATCCCGCTTCAAATCCCACTTCATTCCGTCATCGTTCGCCAGACTCTCGCTCCCCCCCCCCCCGCGCAGATCCAAGGGCCAAGACCCTGATCATTCATGCTTAGAGCATCCCATCCATTTCAGGAACCTCGTTCCACCATGCAGCATCAGCGTACTCAACCAGAGGAAGCACCTCTGTCACCTCTGTCCCGTCACCCACTTCCTCCCCTCTACTCACTCTTACTATTATGGCCGTAACAGACTTGTAGTGACAGACCTCTCTTCTATCCACACAAAACAAGACCTACCGTACCACACTCACCTACAGAACCCAGAACACCTCACAAACAGTCTAAGCTTTCCCTGCTCCTTGACCAATCACCAGGTCAGGCGAGTATCGTGGACTGATACAGTTTGCATATTTCGGCATTACGAGATGAATTAGGAATTCCGATTACAATTTGACCGCGGAACTGTGAATGAGTATGGAAATTGTCTCGGAAACAAACCAAGCAACGAACACAACGAACAAGCATGATCCAACTCTTTTCATACATCTACATTACAATTGCGAGAATTGTTTAAACAAAACAGTGTAATACAATTCTGTGAACTACTTCCGTTCAAGTCTAAACAATCAATTTAATGGGTGCGATTCCACTGGAAGTGGTCGGGCTTGAATTCGCCCGGGGCGGGATGGTTCTCCTCAAATGCCGTCTCCAGTTTACCCTCCTTGTACAGCTTGATCCGCTGGGCACGAATCGCCTGCAATCATAATCGTTATCATCAGCATTTACCATTATCTTGGTGGAGCACCGTTCGCAAGGCACAACTTCAGAATTGGCTTGGAATGGTAACAAAAAAAGTTAAGTAATGAATTGGGCTGTGCATTAGAGAAAACATTGAATGACGAGCGCGAATAGTGATTTGCCTACTACAAGACTAGTTCTAATGAATTTATATTTTCAACATTAGAAACTAGTTGGAAATTATCCCTGCGCTCGTATATTTCGAGCTATTTTTATTTAAAAAGCAGATAAAAGAGAATGCAAGGTTAGAAATTCGCCCTAACAAACCATCAAATTAGGAAAATTAAGAATGCATTTAGGAACACCGGTCGACGATCATAAAGATTTGAAACTCCAACACAAAATACTTTGGGCGACCTTCTAAAAGTGCCAACCATGCGCTAGGTCAGGGGAATGGCCGCCATCAGATTAAAAGCTGCTGCTGCTCGTGTACAATAGATTACAGTTCGCTTTTTTTCCTTTTTACCTCAGATCTCATCTTCTGCTTATCCCCAGTCACACACTCGTTGAAGTCTCTGTTCTCGAAGTCGCAGTACTTTCTGCCGAGCTTCGCCCCGTATGCCTCCATGCACTTGTAGAATTGAGCCTCGAAGAAGCCGCACAGGCGACCCTGCAATACAGCCAAACGTTAGAATGGATATTTTTTTTAAATAGTGCATGTCCAATGTTGACAGGCATTTCGGCTGTAAATGCGAATTTGCTCACTCATAGAGTATGGACTGTTGAAAGACTGTTAAATACGAAAATATAAAAAAACTGTAAACCCCGCGTTATTAGCCCATTTAGAATGGATTAAGTGTTTAGCAAAACGAGCTAGAATATTTGCGACTGCGCTCACAAACTTGCGCTTCTCTAGAGATAAATATACGAAAAAATTTAACTATCGTGGGCTGGTTGGGTAATTCTTTTGCAGGACGTAACTCGACGCACAGCCCGTTGCCCTTCAGTCAACAGTTCGGTCCTGTTGCCGCGACGCGACCACTTTTTGACGCGTCGCGAGTGCGCGAATGGTGGCGACGTTTCACGCATTTTTACGCGATCTTGTTAATTTGCCCTAATATTTTAATTTTGGCAACCAAAAGTTGTAGCGCCGGACATCAGAAATCGTTTGAGACCAAGAACGAAGAATTTGGTTCAGTATTCGGAGAGATCTTTCAGTTGCAGTTTACAACGTAAAATACGTCCTTTTGGTACTTGTAGAGTTAAAGTACAATTAATTAAGAATTTGGCAACCAAAAGTTGTAGAGGACATTCCACTTGACCACATAAATCATGAAAGCAAGTAAATAGTTCAGTAATCACTGATATCTTTCATGTTTTTTGTGCCAACATGGTGACTTTTCGCCGGCTCTTGCCGTTGAAAAATAATATAAAATCAGCCATTAAATATTTATTAATTTGCTAAGTCTCATCATGTAAGTTGACCGCTTGCGTATCTTCTGAGAAGTTTACAAAGCCAAAAAAAGAGTAATAAGTCAGATAAAGGTGCTTTCTTAGTTTGAGCCGCGACGCGTGAGAGACGCGTCCGCGCGGTTCCGGCTCCCCGAACCCAGCAACGGGCTGTGCGACGGGAGAATCAAATTTTACTAGGCTTTTGCGACAAACATGCACCGTCTTTTCCATTGTAAAAATTTTAAAAAAAGGTATGAGTACCTGCTGAGAAAGAGGCAGAGCGGGGTATCCGAGAGGGGAGTCTTCAGGATAAGAGTCAAGCTTTGATAGCGATCCGGCATTACGTTTCCGGACGCCATCTTTCTGGAATAGACAATGATTATTATATTCAACGAGTTGATGATCACGAGGCAATAAACATGCGCGAGAAAAAGTGTAAAATCATTGTGCAGATACGAATCGAGTGGCCGATGTTGAAGGATTTACTAGCAGAGCCACATTAAAATCTCAATTATGTTTTTGATGAATAAAGTAGTCGCGTACTTAGAGTTGAATAACACTCGAGTGATAAAAATGCGTAAGTACGTGCTAGAGGAACCTACGAATTCACCGGCCGTTTATTTGGAGAGTGAAATTGCTCCTACAAGTCTGTCCGACGCGCCAAAACAACTAATTTCAAGGATTAATAGGTGATTGCAAATCGCCGGAACCGAATAGGACACTTTTAAACAATGAAAAACTGCGCAAAAAGAAGTTTGTAAGGCCCAACGATAAAGCTCATAGAGAAATACTTTCGTTGTCAGATCTCACAGCATTTGACGCTAACCGCAGTAATTCCAAGCCGTTTCGTGCGCGTTTGTTTCTATTTTGTGCGCGATTCCCGTGAATCGTGAAATGAGATTTCTAGCTATTTTTTTTTACAATTTAATTGAATTGTTTTTAATGTTTAAAATATCGTTTGCGATGGAGAATATCATCTTAGACATCATACTCCTCTGTAGGATCTCGTGGGACGACCTCGCGACGAGTAAATGCATTAGTCTGTCTCTTTTTTCACAGATATTGCTCACACCGTTCTGGCACAGTTATTATTCAAAGGGCATCAGATTTACAGTAATATTCATCGATTTATCGATCGATCGAATCGTTGGAATGAACAGTTTGACCATGAATTAGATAGGTGAATTTGAAAAATCATCCCTGGGAATATACGAGGATAACACATGGGTCGATCCGATCACAACTGATTATTAGCGTCGATATAAAACGGGGGAATTCGGCTGGAAAATTAATGGGTGAACATCATTTCGTGTGCAATCTCGTCGGTTAGACAGGGCGAGAGAGCACGTGAATCGAGGAGGGTGCGGACTACCGTATTACTAGATCTACACATTACCAATAAACCGGAAGAAAATGAACGATCACTAGGATTTTCCGAGATTTTCCCGGAAAATTGCGGAAAAATGAGTTTGACCACTTAGAGATGTTCAAATGGGCTGAAAATCGGAATCTCACCCTCTCTCGCGATGCTGACGCGGATTTCTGAGAAAAAATTTTTTTTTATTTAATAAATCTGAAAAATAAAAATAAATCAGTTTCCGATGCACAAAAGAAACTACCTTTTCCCGGTCCGTTGCCCGGTCCGAATTTATGGTAGCGTGGAATTCCTAATTTGCCGGGCACTCCTGTTTTCGCGCCCTTTTCGCAATTTCTGCGCGCTTTCTGCTCTCGTCCATTTTCGAAATTATATCGTTTATTCTCTTCGTTTATTTCTCTGATTGTCGTTTTTATCGATTTATTGATTACAGATTAAGTCTCTCAAGTTTATGTAGCGGAGAGATGGGGCCTGTCGAGCCCCCACGGAGGAGTTGATTAGATAAGTCATTTATTACTTGCTAGGCCTGGAAATTTTAACTAGTGTTGGGTCTTTTGCTTGAATCGGTTGAAACACGGTTTGAGCAACGTGGCACTGAAACACGTGCCTCTTAGGCACTTACTCGTAATAAACTTGTATGGCTCACTCGTTGACACTTTTGATGGGAAGTATCGAGTTCAGACACTGCCATTTTGAGCCGTTTGATTAAGTACCTTTTGATCAACTGGAACTGATTGGAAAAGATAGGTATTGCCAATAATATACATTTTGTTTTGTGGAAAAGAGGTTTCGTTCACTTTGTGTGTCATTCGCGGGAAATAGCGGTCGTTAATCCTTTCCAAATAGGCCACTGAGCCACAGTAAGTGTGAGAGCAATGAAATGACGAAACAGAGCCTGCTTGTGGAAAGATTGCAGGGTCTCTGAAGCGGATGAACTGCGATCGACGTCGACAAGCTGCTGTTTGGTTCAGGTTTGCCCATTAATGATCAGTTGACGATGTATACATTGAAGGAACTTACTCGTTACGACCAGGAGCCAGGTTTGTTTGAGATTCAATCTGCGCATAAAATTGTAACGGATTTGGACTTGATTTTTTGAATCAATGAAATAATCTGAATTTGACCCGAGACATTTTGTTCTCTTTTCAATGAAATCGACTAACGAGCGACGAGAAATTTCGGTCATTTTTCATTACAGTTTCTTGAATAATATGATTTTTTATTCATTTTAAAAATTTCGAGAGAAAGTATTTCGTTATTTTTGTTAAACTGAGTAGAGTGAGTGGACGTAAGGAAACACTTCGACTTTTCAATTTTTTAAATAATCCGAATAAAAAGAGCCGAGTCATTCGTTAATTTTAATTAAAAATTTTCTTGATTGCAAAACTAATGTTCTCAATTTGATTCGAGAAATAAGACATTTCGTTCATTTTTAAAAAAATCATCTAAAGAGATTATTAAGATCGGTCATTTGCATCAATTATTTTGATAAATAATTTTTTTCAAAAATTAAATAGGGTGGGTAGACTAGAGGAAACATTTTACGAATAACACTTGAAGTAAACTGGTTAAAGAAAGCCGAGCCATTTCGCTGATGTTCATAAATTTGAGTTTTTTTATATTTTATAATTTTATTCGAAAGAAAAGATTACGATTTTCTAAGTTGGCACGAGAGACGCCGTTTCGCTTGTTTTCCATTGATTGATTCGAAGGAATTGATTTTGTAAAAGTTCTTTTCATTCACATGAGGGAAATGATTTTGCGGATTTACCATAAATTTATGCATTTTTCCGAGAGAAGAGATTCCGTGTATTTATTTTACAAATTAGCTCAGACATTGATTTAGTTCATTTTTTTTCTTGCTATCATTTAATATCTCAACAATACTGCCGTATCAGTGTACGTTCGCAACTGTTTATTATGGCTCAAGCCTCAAAGGAAACACTTGAACAACATTAAGAACGAAAAAGAAAATTAACAACAATGTAATCCGAAGTGTTTAACCAGTTATATGACCGTGGTTGCGTAAGAATCAAACAACAGTTGGCACACCAAATTTTCGAAAAGTTGTGTACTGAGGTTCTCGAGGGTGCTGATGATCATGGTCAACTTCATTTCGCACCAATTCATTCCGTGCAGCCGTGCTGCAACAGTGCTGCAAATCACGATTTCTACATATCTCACTTTCTAGACAATGAAATTTTATGAAAATTTGAGACTGTACTTAACTTTTGATTGCGAATCTTCTGGTGAAGTCTAGAAAATTAAAAATCTTTGTTTTCGCCAGATAAAATTGCTCTTTTGAATACCAGGGATTTGTGGAAACCAATTTTCGCACTAGAGGATGCGCATCGTCGAGGGGATCATTTTTCATACCTAGGTTGTAGGGTTTGATCCTGTCGTTTTTGTGGTATTTCATTTTTTGTTCACCTTATTTGATTCATTTCCTATAGTGAAGTAACTTTGAAATGTGTTTCATTGATTTTACAAAGTATTGCTCTCACTAATTGCGCAAACACTTATCTAGAGCAGGTGAAACTCACCTATTTTTGCAATTTAATCGGAGTATGATTGAAATAAGGTGAACAAAAAATGAAATACCACAAAAACGACAGGATCAAACCCTACAACCTAGGTATGAAAAATGATCCCCTCGACGATGCGCATCCTCTAGTGCGAAAATTGGTTTCCACAAATCCCTGGTATTAAAAAGAGCAATTTTATCTGGCGAAAACAAAGATTTTTAATTTTCTAGACCTCACCAGAAGATTCGCAATCAAAAGTTAAGTAGAGTCTCAAATTTTCATAAAATTTCATTGTCTAGAAAGTGAGATATGTAGAAATCGTGATTTGCAGCACTGTTGCAGCACGGCTGCACGGAATGAATTGGTGCGAAATGAAGTTGACCATGATCATCAGCACCCTCGAGAACCTCAGTACACAACTTTTCGAAAATTTGGTGTGCCACCTCCAACACTCGTGTGATTGATTCTTAGGCAACCACGCTCATATACCAAAATTAATTTTTTTGCTACAAAGACAACAAATTATTGTTAAAGTGAATTTTATAGTTCCCCTAAAAGTCTCCCATTGGATACTGGCCATCATTTCCCATTTCGTCTTCTTCCATTCTATCTCCCATTCTTTCGTCTTCTTCCATTCTATCTCCCATTCTTTCGTCTTCTTCCATTCTATCTCCTCCCATTCTTTCTTCTTCTCCCATTCTCTCTGTATCGTCTTCCTCCCCATCTCTCACTCTATTGGAATCCCTCTCTACTTTCGCTTTCAGTTTGATTCCATTCGAGTCCTTTCCTCCTTTAGCTCTTCCGATGAGACCAGCCTTCCTTTTCCTCGCATACTCGTTCATTCTATTTATCACTTGCTTCTGACTGTCCTGCCTTCCCTCTCCCATAGAAGCTTTTCTCCGGTGCAAAACTGCCTGAAAAGAGAAAACATTTTGAATTGAAAGGGAAAATTAACTAACCATCAAGACCCAATCACGTTTTTTCGTGTCCTTCTTGGCCTTAAACGGACGCATGAGATCTTCGTCGTCCGTTTCGTAAACTTCTTCCTCTAAGTCTGTAGCCAGATTCCCTGCCCCCTGGCCGCAGTCGATCGCATCAGCTCGCTCTCTCGTTAGATAGGGCGAGTAAAAGAAGTCTTAATTTTCCAAATAAATCCTTATTTTTCGTGCGTATATTTTACCAGGAGCTTTTGAGGCAGAGAGCAACTTGTCCACTCCTTGTTTGACTTCAGACAGTGCACTCTCTATCCTACCCAGTCTGTCCTTCGTCCCTTCAGTCTAAACAGTATACACGTTTGCGTTATTTATGAATAAATTTTTTGTATTCATTTCATTTCTTAGTAAGAAAAACCTCTTTAGCTGCTGCCTCCGATCTATTAGCTGCTCCAATTATCAAGCTGTTCCAAGCTTGAAATTGGTTGAGCATCAGATTCTTAAGAGTATTCACTTCTCCGCTGAGATTGGAGACTACCGACAGCAGATGACCGACGAGTGGATCTGGAGTGATAAGTGCGTTCTGTTCATGGTTGTCTAGTTTTTGCTCTTTCGGCTCTTTCTATCGTTACATTCGCAATACCTGAAGACGGTCCTAATTGAGATGGAAGAGGAGGAGGGCATGATTGTCCGGATGTGGTGGTGCCCACTCTTCGCTTTGGAGGCTGGGTGTGTCGCAGAGGGGGATTTGATGCTGCTGCCGTCAACGCACTCATTGCCGCTGAATTGGGCGTGGATGCAGCAGCAATCGACAGGAATCCGGCGACGGCACGACTGGGGGTTCCCAGGGTGGATAGGAGTGAGGAGGGTGGGGATCCCATTGTGGATAGGAGAGAAGGGGATGGGGAGATGGGAGAAATGAGCGACGGAGCAGCCTTGCCTATTCCACCCTTCGCAGCTCCACTCTTCTTCGATGAGGGGAAAGGCGTGTTTCCACGTGAAGAAGGGGAGCTTTCCCTTGAAGACACGGTAGTATTTCTTCTCTGCAATAATATGTACATGCGTATGATCATACCGCTCGTTTTGCTGTTAATAAAGGTTTGTCAAGCAACTAACCCTCTTTCTTCCCTTTCCTTCCCCATCACTCTCATCTCCATTCGCCTTCAACGACTCCATCAATTTCTCTGCTTCCGACTTGGTCAGAGCTATCGTGAGATTATTTTCCATTCCACGCGTAGTTGACCTTTGACGAACTGAGTGGAGGGAGGAGGGAGGAAGAGGCCGGGAGGAGGCTAGTGATCTACCTGCTCTCCTCCCCCTGCCTCTTCCCTTCCTCTCTCTCCCAGACAATCAATACGCTAACCAGCACATTGAGTTTGCTGAGCATTTGAAACGCACGATACTTATTTGACTATTCCTGCCGTCTCTACGCCCAGGTGGATGAACTTGACGTCCCAGTCAAACGCGGCGATACCATCCGTCAGAGATTCTTCTTCCAGTACAATCAATTCATTGTTTCCGAAAGAAATTACCATCCAGGTCATGGCTGAAGTATTAATGACGTAGACAAAACAAGAAAAAAACAAGGAAAACAGCGGAAAAAAGCATTGAAAAAATTATTTGAGCACTGCTCTTTGATCCCTGTTCTTTAATCTTTGATCCCTGCTAAATACAGTACGTTTGGAAATTTCTATTCATCGTCTTCATAGGTTTAGCAGATTCCATTCGTGAAGATGCAGTCATCTGTTGGAGGAATCATCACTGCAGACTGCCTCCACAGCATTCTAAAGCCTCGAAGAACAAGCCGAAGGGGCGGGGCTTGTGAGCTACCGTATTCCCATTCCCACCACGCTCCACACAACAATGTTGCGTGAACGTGGGCTGCTCCAAACTTGTTCATATTTTGTTCTTTCTGATCTCACAAAATGAAGCTAAATGAGATGATCCTGGAGTCGGGATGTTTCACCCACTACTCCGTCGTCTTCTCACGCATTCGTACATAATAAGTACTTTATTCGACAGTCAAAATGGGATAAAACATACAAGAAAATGACATGCTAAATAGTGTCTTTTGCTATTTTTCAAGCATTTAGGCACTACCTACTGTCAGTTAAATAATATTTTATTCTAAAATCATACATTAAAAGAAGGGAATGAGGATGGGGGAGGGGGCACATTATAAAACGGGTAGAAATTCCTTTATCGAGAGAGATGGAACATTGCCATTTGACCAGTCTGAAATGAAATTGATCAAAAAATGGACCATTTCACTCCATTCACCTTCTTATCGTATGCAGCCACTCTGAATGAGACAACATTGAGATGGGAGAGACCATCTATTGAACCTATAATCAATCAATAGCCTTATCGTGAGGTTATTTTCAATTCCACGCGTAGTTGACCTTTGACGAACTGAGTGGAGGGAGGAGGGAGGAAGAGGCCGGGAGGAGGCTAGTGATCTACCTGCTCTCCTCCCCCCTACCTCTTCCCTTCCTCTCTCTCCCAGACAATCAATACGCTAACCAGCACATTGAGTTTGCTGAAGATTTGAAACGCACGATAACCACCGTATCATTCTGTCTACCGTACCTTTGTTCCATGGGTCGCTTCATAGAGTGCATCTCCACTCTCACTGACGGGATCAGCGATTCCAGCTGGATCTCTGCAATCAATTCTCTTAGCCCACTCTACCGTACTCCTTCTACCGTACCTTCCCACAATGTAAGAGTGTACTCATTGGAGAGGGAAAGATGGAGAGAACCTGCAATGAATTCATTGTCCAAAGGGGTAGTCCATTATTCAGTATAGCGTCAACCGATAGGAAGACAAATAGAGACGAAAAACGAGAATGAACTCTTTCACTAACCGTCCATTCGGCTCCCAACAATCCTTCTTCGATAACAGCTTCGTGTTGTCGAATTCTCACTTCCAGAGGGACGTCATCGTCCTGATTTAATCAATATTCATCATCTACAGTACTTTCCATTCAATTACCTTTGTCCATTCACCGAGATGAAGTAGAATGAAGAAGACGTAATTTCCCCCTCGTTTCCCTCATGAGTAATGCATACCCATTGTGGATGGGATTACGAAGCTGAGATGAGACAATCAATCTATCCCCTTCCCCCTTCCCTTTCTCTTCCCTTCTCTTATTCTACCTGAAAGACGAAGATTGCATCAGCTTTCTTCTCTGCAAGAATTCTTCTCAATTCCATAGGAGTGAATCTGAATTTGTCCAGTCCATCATTGAATGAAATTCGATCGACAACCTGAATCACTTATTGTTACTGTTCCTCATCTCTTCTCTCCTTTCCTATCCCTCTCTCCCTCTTCTCTCACCTCAATATCTCCTCCTAGACAGAATTCTCCTGAATTCATCACTTGTGTCACTCCAGAATGTCTCTCATGAATTGATCCGAATTGTCTCGCCGCTCGCTCCTTTCTTAAACAATCATCTTCATCACGCTTAATCGATAATTCTACCGTACCTTCTATGCTCGAATATTTCTCCTTTCCTCAGGATAGCAATTCGTTTTCCTTCGTACGGCAGTGCAATAGCAGGGACAGTATGCCCATCTGAGAATGAAGATTATTTATCTGACTTCCTGGATCACCGTATTCCTCACTTCTCATCACTTGTTCCTTCTCTTGAGAAGTGATAGTGAGGACGATAGGAACAGATTGGTCTCTCGCATGAATCCATAGAGCGGAGAGGCCCATCCTTCAGCCAGAATCTATATATCACCATTCATTCAATTATATTACCTCTCTTTCTCATACCGTGACGCCGCCGCGTGACGTGAGTAACGCCGCTTTTGTTCTCGGAGAATGAAGGTCTGTTGTGTAAATGGTTCAAGTATTTTTTATTCCCTAAATTATTCCCCATATTCGTCCACTCGTACATATCGAGTCCAGAAAACGATAAATAGGCTGCTAAACAAAATAATAGTTGAATAAAAAAAAGTACTCACTCGAATTGGACCATGCTTCTCCTCTTCGTTCGTCTCTCCCATATGCTTATCACTCGTCATCCCCTTATCTCCCTTCCACCTCCTCTCCCTCCCCTCCTCTCTCCTCTCTCTCTTCTTCTCCTCTTGAATAAGGTCGTAACCCTTCTGTGTCTTTGTTGCACACGTGAGAAAGAATCAGAGAAAGAAAGAAGCACGAGATCAATTTGATCGATGATGAAACAATCAGATAAAGAAGATACTCCTCCGGATGCTCATGTAGTCATACAAGTCTGTGTTTGTTGTTCATCAATACCAATCTCCTTTCCGGTAACTCGTTAATCTATTCTGGTCTGGTCATAAAAAGGCTCATAACTTGTGCACTGTCTATCTCGACTGATTCGTGCATAATTTGTCCATGAAAATTTGACCCTCTCCCTCCTCCCTTGCGAACTCTCCTTATCTCATTCTAATGAAAATGTCGTCATCTTTCCTTTCCAAACACGATTTACGATGGGAAAAGAAGTCAACACTTCTATTTCAATGTGTCTGTCATCGTAGAAAGAAGGGCTTCAATCGAATATTGTCCTTTCGGAGAGTTGTACTTCCATTGTTCGCATATATATTTGTTCGTTCAATGTGTATATCTAGTATTTATTGTCGTATGTACATCAATTTCGTTTCATCAGTGCAAGGGTAAATTATTTGACGTCTTCATACTCTTCTCTCTTCTTTCCTTCCAGTGAATCTCTTGGGAAGAAAATAGCTGAGATGAACATAAAGAGAGAAGTGAAGACAGCGATTCCGATTGAGAAATAGAGAGCCTGTGTGTGGTCACTGATTGGATTGGCTCTAATTGGACAAAGTTACCGTGGACAGTGCATTCCACCTCGATTCATCATCATCCGCTCCGTTTCTGATAGCATCAGAAATCTAGAAATGAAGCGATTAATCGGTTATGGATAGATAACTGACAGCTCCAATAATAGCGGGAGCAGGGGCATCTCCCGTTGCAGATTGAATGAGATAGAGAAGAGCACAGGCTGATCCACGTTGGAGAGGAGGGACTACACTCTGAAAGGGGAGGAGATCTGAGTCGTTCTTCTAATGAAGTCGTACCAGAATGGTCTCCAGTGCAAGAGGAATCATCGCTGCATTGCATATCCCAGTAAGAATTGCTCCCGTCTACAATTATTCGTACCATTTTCAATCTCGTTCTGATAACTAACCATGGACAGATACACATCATGTCCTGTTCCCCACACATAGAGGAAAGTGCAGGGTACTCCGATAGCTGAGAGAATGGCTGCAGTGAGTGAAGAAGAACGAGGAGATGGAGGAGAGAAACAACAGAAGGGAAACACACCATCTCGCCATCTCTTCAATATTATTAATAGTTTTATGAGTATATTTTTTGTATATTCTCACCCCTGATAGATAGACGATTGCAGGGGCGATTACAAGGCCAGTGATGATTCCAGCAACGGAGATAACTGATTGCATTCTGATGAGAAACGGCTAGAGATGAAAGGGGAAGAAAACGGCCTACTCAGGAAGAGTAATTCCATGCCATGCATTCGTTCCATTCGTAGCCGCCATTCCATTCTGCATTAGAGTTGTCTGCCACCTAAATTGAAGCGATTGAACATGAAGAAACGAAGAAATCTAACCATGAATTTGCTCGATTAACAAAATTGAAACAGACGAGAGCTCCAGTGGCGAACCAGTACGTTTTACTGAACAGTTCATTAGATAATTTAATTAATTAATCTCACTTACATCGGCAGAATCACTTTGATGTTCTCCAGGAAACTAGATGACTCTTGGCTGAGGCCCGTTCCGGTTTTCTCTTCCATCTCTCCTCTAGTGGGCTCCTGAAAAATTAATAAATGCTGACGATTAATGACGTTCCTATTCTAACTTTGAGGAATATCGTTGAGAGTATCATGACGGGCAATCCAAAAATGGGTACGATTCTAAGGGACCATTGCCAATCTGCCTGAATCTGTATGAAGATCGTTCCTACGACGAGACCGATGGAGCTGCAACAAAGAAAATACAAAATCCGTCTTCATATTCACCTTTCGAACACTAGCGTTTGAAGAACTTACATTCCAACAGAAATGAACATGTAGAAAATTGTTAGGGCGTATGATCGAGGTTTTCCTGAAGAACAAGAATATTTCGAGTTGCAAAGGATCAATTTAGGTACCAACGAAGAAATCAGAGATCATAGTGGGAGCAATGATGATAATGGTGGAATCAGCGATGGCTGAGAGAGATCGAAGAGCAAGGAAGAGAATGAACATCTGAAGACTATTAGAAGTCAAAAGAAGTTTGAGATTTCCCTTACATTCGAAGGAATGAATGAAGAGGCGGCAACGAATATCAACCATATCCATCCTGTGAGAAGAACGAGAAAACGACGATTAAATCGATCACCAAGATATATGAGAAGAATGGACATTGCAATGTAGACTACAGTAAAGAATGTTTGAAGAAGTCCCGCTTTTGAGTCAGAAATAGAATAGTAATCTTCGATTGAACGAAGTACTCCTGGAAACACAGGAGAGATTTGATTTGTTGTTATTGAACGAGTTCTGAACACAGGAGATTATCCAATTGAACGTATACTAACCAGCAGTTGAGTATCGATCCCACATCGTTGCCATATTAATAAGACTGAGTAGAAGTAGAGAAGTAACTCTCTCACAAGTGGAAATCATCTTCAATGGAGAATACACTGGCTGAGCCATCTCTTCTCTTCTCACTTCATTTCTGTTCAACCCTTTTTTTATATCTCTGTCTATCTACTTGTCATTCAAGATAAGCCGTTTATGCGCCAGACACAGACAAGTTCATTCGAATGAAACATTCACACGAATTCATTCAACGTCGTATAGAATCGGCTTAGCTTCTATATCACCATCAATAAGTAATGATTGAGTTTCTTCCTGAAATTGAATGTTTGGATGACATCCAGTGGATATATCTTACCTCTTTTCTCTTTACGTCTTCTGGATAACTCCATGCTGCGAGGAAGAGAAAAATGACACCGAAACAGGAGAAGCAAGCGAGAATTAGGAGAGACTGAACGAAAAGCTATGGTTTTTTTAGGATGAATGTTATCTTACACTTTGTAAGGAAAAGAATACAGCTGCGGAATCTGTCGACCCTCCTCCGAATATGTCACATAACTGTAATTGTATTCGTGGAACAATTCAATCTATTAGCATTGGAAGTTCTTCTATCCATTCTCTGTGTTCACCTGTCCTACAATCCATGGTCCGGGTGCATCGCCCGTTACACTCATAATAAGATTGAAGAGTGCAGATGCCATTGCACGATCAGACGGAGAGATCACATTCTGATTGATGAAGATTTGAGCCTAATCATCGTCCTACCGATACCAAAATAGCTTCAGTCAGTAAAGGAAATGTTCCGCCCATTACTGTAGGAGCGACGAAGTTTGCACCCTAAAAGTTATGTACTTTCCTGTACAATTTGTCCTGATAAGAAAGCAAATAACACATCAAAGAAGAGACTAGAAATGGCACACCATATAGACGTAGAGATTGGTTGAAATGGATTGAAGGGAGATAATTGAGAGGGGAATGGCGAATAGAGTTCCCAATGATGCAACGAGAAGTGAAGCACGAGATCGACCTATTGAAATACATCGACCGAGTGACCATGACTGAAGGGAATAGGAGAGATCAAAGATCATCGAGGAGACGTACTTCAGCTATGAATACTCCAGAGATAGTGCCTACGAGACCAGCTACAATTGCAATGACGGAACACAATGTTTGCATTCTACAACTCATCATTTATATAGAGAGTTGAAGAAGAACTGACGTCGCAAATGAGATTCCATGGTAGATTGACTCGTCGTAATTTGTGTATTTCATTGCATTCAGTAAGAGAGTTGAACCCCACCTGAAAAAATTTGGCGTTTTCATTATTATTATTACTTACCAAGCAACTGCTCTTCCATAGAGATTCAGAAATGAAGCGCCCATTATGCAGAAAAGGAAAGTGCGGCTGAAATGTAGACGCATACTTTGCATCTCAAGCTCTTTAATTCTCACACGGAGAGAACTCCTTTGAGATCATCCCAATGACTCGTCTCCTTCAGAATTCTTCCCTCTGTATCCATCGATCCACGAAGGGGCTCCTACAGAATCGCTCACTTATCCTACCGTACTCCTATCTACAGTACCTCAATCAAATAAGCAGATCCAATGAGGAGAGGCAATCCAATCACTGGCGCACCTCTCAATGCCCATTGCCATTCAATTGAAGAATCCGTGATTATCGATCCGATTATCATTCCGATTGATCTACAATTAATACGTCAGATCCGCCATCAACGATTTCCCACATTCCAAGTGGAATCGAAGTGAAGAATAGCATAATAGCGTATCCCCTCTCCTTTTCTGAATGGATGAATCATTGAGGCATTAGGAACACAGTCTTCGACTCTTCACATTATGTCTACATGTTATGCACTGATTCTCCGTCAGAAGTTCCTTTCATCTCACTATACTCTGTGCCATTCCCATAGTGTGCCATGTTTGTGATAGTTACTAACTGATATTCTTATCATTGAGTAGAAATGTTCGTTTCGAACCTTTGAAATAGTCAGCGAATAGGGCGGGAGCGATAACTTTCACTGCTGCATCTCCCATTGCAGCGAGAGAACGAAGGAGAAGGAATAACCAGAAGGACTGAAGGGAGAGGAGGGAGGGAGGGGAGGGGAGAGGGGCTGACCTCTTGAGGAACGAATGATGATGCAGATACAACGATGAACCATAAAGTGAATGAGAAAAGAAGGAGATATTTACGATTTGAATGATCACCTAACCATCCAGTGACCATCAGGGTGAAGATGTAACTGAAGAATGACAGTCAAATATTTATGTTATAATAATTGTGCACTGGAGTCATCTCCATAGTTTCATGTTTAATTGTATGATGGGATGATTAATTTCTCTACACTAATTAACGCACACAATAATGAAGACAGTCTGTATCATTCCACCAGTTGAATCCGAGATACCGTAGAATGAGATGATTGGACAGAGAACTCCTGCAATGAAAGAATAGACTACGGTAGTACTCGGATACGGTACCCGCTGTAACGTATCGATCCCAGCAAGTTAGTGTATTGATGAGACAAATGAGCGCTACGGATGTTATTCTGGATGGAAGAGAAGGAGGAGAGAAGACGATCGGTGAATCTTCCAGTGATCCATACGAATGAAAACTGATTTGAGAATAGGATCGGTATTTTTATCTAGGTTTTATTTTTTATGGGGATATTCCCCGAGAGATGAGTCTCAATCTAGACATCTCAGTCATCCATTGAGTAAATATTCCGCGGAAGACTCATAAAATGAATAGTTTACCTCTTAGTAGAATGGGAGACCTCCATTGGTCGTTAGAATGTGAATAGTCCTTCTGAATGGGTGATTACTCCTTCCCTTGATAGCCCTCTCCCCCTCCTTCCTCTCACTTCCATTCTGTTTTCTCTCTACTAGAATCAATTGACTTGTTGTTGTCTATCTTTCTCTGGTGTCTCTTCAATCTCAATACTCTCTCGCCTCTTCCCTTCCCTCTTCCTTCAATCTCTCTCGCTGATCCTTTCCCTTCTCCTCTCTTATCTCATCTCTCTATCAGTCTTCACACTTTTCAATCACAGCTTCTTTCCTTCGTACACTTTTTATCGTGATTCTGTCAATTCCTTCCATTCTTCTCCCTTCTCTCTCTCTCTTCTTATCTTCCATCTGTTCTCTATTTCGTACTCTGTTCACTCATTTAATTCCTTCACTTCAGATGTCCTCAGACGATTCTCCTATCGAATTCATCGACATCACCAATGATGAGGGTATCTTTTATTCTTCTTCTACTAATATTCGCTATTCCCCCATCATAAGTGTAGTATGTATATTGCACTCTTTGTCGTGGTTGATTCATTCTGTTTTTAAAGTCTGGCAACCCTAAACCTTTAGTGCAAACCTCGTCCTTACTGATGTGCCAGGGAATAGATAGGTATTACATGGTGAACTGATGGTGAACTGTGCTCAGTTCATAATCATTACTTAGTTAATAATTTTTCCTCCCCTCATTCAACTTCACCCATATGAATTCGTTTCTGATCAGGTCTTCGTGCCCGTGTTCTCACATGGGGAGCCACTCTCGTCTCTCTCTGGTTCAAAGACAAGAATGGAAGGGAACACGATTGTGTACTCGGATACGATACTATCGATGGTGAGGAGGGAATCGAGATAGGAGATGGGGACTCCTCGAGGATACTTGACTGTAATCTTGACTGACAGTGAGCACCCTCGATCACTAGATTTATTTCCTGATATTTGATAGGCAGTGAAATTCGGTGAATACACCGATAAAAGAAGTAGACAACGGAAGAAGGGAATTGTCAATGCGCATCTTTACAATTTGAAGTGCGTAAAGTATTTTTATGCTTTCAGAATACAAATCAGATGGAGTACAGATGGGAAAGACAATCGGAAGAGTTTCGAATCGAATTAAGAATGGTGAATTCGAAGTAAATGAGGAGAAGATTCAAGTAGAGAAGAATGAAGGGAACAACCATCTTCATGGAGGCCCCAAAGGATGTAGTCAGGTATGAACAGCTCTAGAGGGAGGGGGGGGGGTGGTTAGATGAAGGTGATAGACTCGAAGGGCACTTGTCTAAGTGTATCTATAGAGTCGCAAAGAGATGATTCATTAGATGAGCGCTCAAATGTTCATTATTTGCTTCTGTCTGTTGAGCGATATAACAAAGCATGTGAGACAGTCAAACTATGTAAATTTTTGGAAATGATTTGAAAACTGATAATTTTGCAGCGAAACTGGTCGATTCATCGTCGTGCTCCCAATTCGGTCACTTTCCTCATCACTCAGACACACGAATTGGATGGATATCCGGGAGATGCAAATATGAAGGTTATCTCATCTATTTCATTCCATAGTTTGTCGATTCTCTAAGTATCGAAGAGTCATGAAATATTTCTGCATTCCATGGATGCACATTTATCCTCAAATGTTTTGCATTGCAGTGTACATACACCGTGAATGATCTGAATCAGTTAGTGGTCGAACATTGGGCCGAGACTACCGTACCCTGTCCCATTGCAATGACCAATCACGCATACTGGAATCTCGATAATGATTCGGTGAGTGAGGGTAGGGGATTGATTGATCTTTGATCTCTTTCATTCATTCAGACAACGTGTCTCGATCATCATCTCTTCGTTCGTGCTCATTATTATCTTCCTGTCGATGATGAGAAGTGTCCCAATGGTATCATTTCACTATCTTATTTCTCCTATTTGATGGATGGAAAGAGAAGGAGATGGAAGAGATTGTGTATTGTTTCTCTGATGTTTCTCCTTCTTCAGGCGATACGAAGCCAGTATTCGGTACATCGTACAATTTCAATAAGATGCGTCGAATTGGTCCATCTCCTCCTATCGATCACGATCTCATTCTCACTGATCATGAGAAGACCAAAATCGTTCTCGCGTATGTTACTTCTTTTTTCATATCTTCGGATTCCCCCAAACATACGATTTTCGAGATATCATGAAGTTCTTCTTCATCTCGTTGACTAATTATGAAATCGATAATGGTCAAATTCGTAATCTCGATCTGTTCAGACTTGAGAATCCAACGACGGGAATTCGAATGACGATGAGGACAACATATCCTTCCATTCACATCTACAGTGCAGAACAATTCGATGGATCTATTATTGTGAGTCTGACAGATCAGAGGAATGAGCAGAGTAGAGTGTACCCCCTCGACTCTCTCGAAAATTCAACCCTATGATCTCTTAAAATCTCGAGGCGATAAAACGCCGCTTTTCCACTGTTTCTCTCATCTTCGCACGCGTTTCTCTGATGGGAGAAAGATATGAGCTCTTTATTCATTGAAGAAGCTATTAACCCACCTGCAAAGATGATTATCATGTGAATGGATATATGCATCTGTAGCTAGTAGGAAATGACGAGGGAAAAGAGTTTTTCCGCTTCTGTCTCTCTAAAAATAGAAATAGTTGGTTTGACGTGGTGTAATTGCAGGGAAAAGGCGGTCGTTCGTACCCGGAATCAGCTGGAATTGCCATCGAACCACAGCAGTATACTTCAGCTGTACACTTCGTGAGTCCCCTTCCCTCCTTCTCCCTTCTAATTCTTTCTCTTCCAGGATTGGTTCCCTCCTGTGATCGTTGATCCATCGACTCCCTACGAACAAGAGATCATCTACTCTTTCCAGCATATTCAACCTAAACTCATCGCTTGATTCCCCTATCGATTGTCTCCCTTACGGGTACGGTAGCAGATTTCCCTCTTGTTTAATCGATTATCTCCCTTCACGGGTACGGTAGCCGATCTCTGTATTGCTTGTCTTAGACTTTTCATGATTGTTCATTCATCTAATCTGTTCATATCTTTCCTACCATCTATCATTCCATTGTTTGCACTGTAAATTGAGTGTCTTCCCCATTCCATCCCTTTCCTTCTTTTAATAGATCACAGTCCGCTTCTCTCTATCACTCATACATAAATCGTTTCTCGTGTTTCTTATCACCTCGTTGATTCTCAGGATGAAGAAGGGGTGAAAGGTTCTCTAACTTTGTGTGACCAGTGAAACAGAAAAGAGGCGGAGTGAAGGGTGGAGAAGGGGAGGAGAAGAAGAGAAGAGGGGGAGGAGAAGAAGGGAAGGAGGGATGAGAGAAGACTAGAGATAGTGGATAGAGCAACGGAACAAATGTGTAGACTACGGATGTGATCCCTCCCCCTCTTCATTCATTCCTTCGTTCATTCCTCGTGTGAGATGCACAATTACAAGGCAGTTATCTTTGATTATGGAGGAGTGCTCATGTCGTATTGTAAGGAGGTCCCTGCATGGACAAGTAAGTGACTTCATCCTTTTCGTATCCATGGAAAGACTTCCATCCCTACTTGACATCCTCATCATCTTTCCTTTCGTTGAGCAAAGACTCAATTGAAATATTAGGCTATTTTTCAGTTCATATTCATTTTATAACTATTCTTCTTGCAGAATTCGAAGAGATGTATAACATCCGTAAGGGAGACATTCAGAAGACTCTTTTCTCCATCTTCAAAGACCATCCTGAACTCGATAGGTAAGAAAATGATCAAATGATTCTCTGATTTGACTGTGATTCAATTGTGACTAGTGTATGCGGAAGAGCTTAGAGAAGGAATGATCTTTTGATGTTGAGATGAAAAGAGCATTGAGATCACTCCTTCTAATCAATTGAATCGTACGTGATCATGGTTGAATAATATTTCTTATTTGAGATTGCTCTTCCAAGGACATGTGACTGCAGAGGATATCGAAGAGGACTTCCTACCCACATATCTCGAGAGAAAAGTGAGACAGAACCTTAAATTCTTGAACATTCCTGCATTTCTTCTTCGGAAGCACAGTTATTTTGGTGATCGCCTACATGTGAATTCATACTAGAGATAGAATGGGATTGCCCATAGTGGAAGTGATGTATCCTATCTCTCTCTTCTCTTCTCTCTCGAAGAGGAGATAATATGTGATCTCTCGATCTTCACTCTCATCATTCACAGATTGGTGTGGATCTTCCTCGTCCCTTTCCCGTTCTCAATCTATGGATGGGACCTGGATCAAAGATTCCATTCGTAAGTAATCTGATAAGATATCAACTATAGGGATCTAATCAACAACGTGTCTACATCAATAGAATGTACTCAGTCTGTACTCCCTCTCTCTAGTTTCGATGCTTTCCCCACTCTACTTTTCTCTCCTTATTTTCGTTCTTTTCTATTGACGTCGGCGTTGAAAATAAGGGTGATTCGCATCCATTTCAGAATGAAAACATGATGAGAGTAGTGAAGAATCTGAAGAGTCGAGGAATGCACACGAGTATTCTCACGAATAATTACAAGATGGACAAGTAAGTGAATGACGATAGGGAGGGAGGGAAGGGGAGGAAGGGAGTGGTTTCTGTGGACTCGTGGTTGGTCTATTGGAGGGGGCATTGACTCCCTTGCCCTCCTCCCTTCGACCATTCAACCATCGTCAAGTCCTCTGAGTGTTCTCTACTCTCTCTCTTTCTCCTCGTGTTTCCATGCTCAATCTAATGGGTGCACACCCCATTCCGGGAAGGGAAATGAGTAGGCAGTTGAAGAGTCTCATCGAGTATTCCAATCACAGAATCAACATCATCTCTAATTCCAGGAAAGGCCTCAAAGTGAGAACTCCCGTTGACAAGAAATTATTCGATCTTATCGTTGAGAGCACTGTGGAGGGAAAGATGAAGCCTGATATCGAGATATATGAGGTATTCATTATCACTCATTATCAATAGAGAGAGGAGTAGGGGGGAATAGTCCATTTCGAAATGACCATTGGCCGTTGCATTTTGTGAGTTGGGGTCATTCTCCGTCCGTTGTGCGACATCTGTGGCTATCATGTATCCCCTTGTTTCCCTGACCCCTCGAGTCTCGATTGAATGGCCCGATGCTCATTGTTAGTCTCCTCTCTCAACGATAAAATGAAGTCTTTCGTTCCGATGGATAACGAGTAATCACGAGGGCACGTACACAACATAGAATGATCTCGTCCATTTCATTAATTAATTCAGATCATTCAATCTCGTATTCCTTCGTCCATTTCTCCATGTGAATGCATCTTCCTTGATGATAACAAGGATAATATCAGAGCAGCTCAAGATTTCGGATGGACTGCCATTCTGGTCAGTTCTCATACCGTACTCCTCTCCATTCTCAAACATACAGTAACCAATTCTCTCTTCAGGTGGATCCTCACAATATCGATCAATCGATAATTGATCTGGAGAGACTTCTCAAGATGGATCTTAGTCATTAGATTCTTCCTTATAATAGTGTGATAGTCATTCTCGAGCTTTATCCCTTCCATTCCATGATTCGATTTAATTGACGTCATCACAGGTCTCACTTCTAACACAAAAGTGTACGATATCATAAAAGCGGCACCCTCTCTCTTAGCCCAGTAGTGAACATTCCGTGTATTGTCATATCGCATTTACTTATTGATTACTCGTATTAATTCCGATCTTTCACTGGTTATTCAACTGACACGCTTAGTGCAATGCATAAATGATATACAAACAAAATGGCAGCGAGTTATCAACACGTAGGATGGATTTATATGAAATGTTAATGAATATGAGTTATCTACAATGGTTAGCATATAAACTACATTAATGGGTCTTTACATGCCCTCTCACTCTTGAGATGTCTTCGTAGATGCCATGCTGAAGGAAATGAAGAGGAACACGAAGGACATGGAAAGGGACGAACCGCCTCGTGAACTACTCTGCAATATAATTCATATTATCAACTTAATTTACCCTCTGCAGATTATTCAGATAACTTTCATCAACGAATGGTTCATAAACTCACTTATGGTGTCTGATCAATTTGTCTTTCCTCGTGAATTCTTTCCTACATAGTTCACATTGGAATCGATGATTCTTCTCTCGATGGATCGAATCGTGATGAGTGAGGAAAGAATAAAGGGAAGGAAGGACAGAGAAGCACAAAGGACACTCGATTCTGAAATGTTCGCTCTTTTTTTTACAGTATTTGAGTGGATATCCAGCATCTTAACTTGCGAGAAATTTCATTTCATGTTTTCATATGATCTTTTCAATTCGGGGTGAATTAATCCGAGACAGCAGAAAATTCCTATTTTTTTAATGATCATCCGAAATTTCAAACTCCATTCTCGGACCAAGGGGTATTCCCAACCATCAAAACACAGATGGATGTAAAAACACGGCAATCATCATTGAACATTGTCATCGTTCCTTCGATATCTAACATTTCATAATGAATGGATAACTAACTCTTGTGGTTCAGCATGGTTTCTCATTCGATGTCTATCCAGATTGAATTTGCTACTAGTCGAATAATCACACATCTCACACGAATAATCAATCTCTTTCTCTTTCTTCGACCATTCGTGACCACTCGATCGACCGTGTCTGCAATTCATCATCATTATCATCCTTTCTTCTCCCATTCATAATTCCAGACCGACTTGACCCTATAGAGGGGAATCAATGAACTTGATGATCTTCATCACTACAAAATATTCCATACGTCTCTCGATAGCACGAATCCTTTATCCCCCCTCCCCATCTGCTCCGTTGATCATATTGGCAATGATCAGTATCCCTTCTATAATTTGATCTTCTCAATCGGATTTGAATGATCCGTTCGCAGATAAATCGAGAGATCGACCTCATCTTCCCATTCATGGAAACAAGATGGCACGTGGGATGGAAGAGAGAGAGAGAGGGGAGATGATCCCTTGTTATAGTGTTCCTTCTCTCTTTGAGTACACAATAGAAGAGAGGGAGATATCACAGTAATCCATTGAGCACCCAATCGAATCGACCCACATCAGGTACGATAAGAGGAGGCTAATATGCAAAGTGCACAGTGTCTAGACTGGAGAAGTCCCTCCTCTCTTTATTGACTTGTACCTACGAGAGGATTGGAAGAAGAAACGAATAGATCGACATCATTTGGGATGTGAAGATCATAGGAAAACGAGAGGTCATCAAAACAATCTATGCACTAGAAGGGCCAATAATAAACAAGATGCCCACAATTCCAATTCAAACCTGAAATAAAAGTAATGATCTCACCTCCAAAGTGTCTTCCTACATGGAGCGACAAAATTACATTCAGCACACTTCCATTCTTTCTTCTTCTCATCTCCTACTTTATCATCGTCATTCTCATCCCTTTCTACGTGAGAAGACTGCATGTGAGATCTGCATTAAAACAATTAAATTAAAAATTTCAATGACATCAACACTAGATCAAATAGTAAAGTGCTCACAAATAAGCATCAAAAGAGTCGACATCAATTCCACAAATAACACATCCAATCAAATCGACTTCTCCTTCAATTCCGTCATCCGATAGAAATAATCGATCACTGAAATAGTTCACACAATAATAACCGATTAAAGGATCTAATAAGTTTAAATAATGAGCAAGTATCTAAGAAATAAGTTACATACAGTCTCAGTCTCTTCTCCTCACTCGCTCCATCTTTAACCTCTTCTTTTCTATCTATCAAACGTTTTCTTCTATCTTCCTCTGTCCAACTTTGACTAGTTGAGGGAACCTACAATAAATTAATAAATTGAAGAAACCATGTTATTCGCTCACCGCACTTTCTTCATAGTTGTTATCCTTCCAATAATTGAGAAGTGACATCGTCCCCCCTTCCCCTCCCTCTCCATCTTCTTCTTCTAACAAATTATCAGAATATTCGTATATTTCTTCAGCCGCATCATAAGGAGATGAATCCCTGTAGAGAACGATCTATTTCATTCGATACGGTCTTCATAATCACTCACATCATAGAGGGATCAAATGATGTGGAAGGACCATCCCATTGGCCATATTCTGCCTCAAATCAAAAATGTTTTCACATGTGTTTCGCCTATATAGATAATGAGTAACACATTCGAACTATACTATGGTTTTTGAAACGGATTAATTAAGATTCATTATTTTACTCACTGCAATAATTCTCGTAGCTTCTTCAGCAAGAACATCCGAGGGAGAATCGAGTGTCGCACTCATTTTCTACAATGAAGATTATGTTATTGATTACACCATTACGATTCAGTCATATAACAGATAAAGTTGTAACCTGCAAAGCAACGCTTAAATCCACGACTGCCCTTTCCCTATCTTCTCTCGATTCAAGAATAGAGAAGGATCGATAGAGTTCCTCCAATCTATCGGAGAACCCTTCCATTATATACCCGTTCGATCGATACTAAATTATTCGATATTTCTATCCCAGTTCCACCTCCAGATATCGTTCTCGAGTGATTTATGTACACATGCATCGATAAGTGTGTATTCAATAAATACTCATTTATTCCCAGAAATAAGCAAAGCACGAGGCAATCATTCACAGGGATTCGCCAACACAATAAATAAATAAATACTAGCTTTTGATCGAAATCTAGATCTACTAATACAAAAATATATTGCTCAAGGCATGTCACATAATACAATTATACATAATTCACCAAAAACGATACAATTAATATGGTCTAGCAAATATCTTCCTCTCCATCTCCTTCTTCTCTGACGGGAACCTTCAGTTTACGTTGAAGACGAAGATACTGTAAAATAATTCATTATATACGGGACACCAACAATTGGATGAATTACAATAATTGTTCCATCTCAAGAAAAAAGATAACATAAAAGGATGTACCTCATTATCCATACTCCTCAAACTGCCTCTCTTCAGTGCATTCTGGAAGGCCGAGTCGTTTCCTGAGAAAATGATAAATCATCAAACATTGATGAGTAAATGAACATAAGATACAATAACAATACAAACCAGCTTCATAGCTCGCAATGAGACTTTCACAAGCAGCGGCGTCATCAGTTGACTGGAATTCAGGGCACTCCCTGAAATGAGGAGATTCATTCAACATCCAATGTAGTCGTGCATTGTCAAGTTAAAAATTAACTCACTGGACTATTTTGAAATATTCACTGCTTGCAGCGATGGAATCCTCCATTGCCAATTTGACGAGAACCATTGCAATGGCCAACTGACCGATACGCAGTGTCTCGCGAACCTAAGAGAAGGTTAGTTGAGATATATTCATTCGAATGATTATCATCCTTCCCTTATTCTACCAAATACTCACCTCCAGATACTTCTCTATCTCATCTCTAATAGCTGCACATGCCCTTGGATAGTCCTCTAATCTCAAACTGAGTCGTGTGATGGCAGATAGGAATTCTCCTGCCATCTTCGATCGATCCGATTGTTGTACAAGGGCGAGTCCCTTCTCATACAACTGAAATGAGAAACAATTCATGAACGAATAATCCAAGGCTATATCTTAGCGTCGATGAAAAACCTCGACAAAGGAACGCCAATTGTTACAGCATATAAACATAAAGATAGACTCACTTTGATAGCCTTCTCTGGTTCCATTTCACTGATCACTTTAGCTGCTTTCTCAACAGTCATTGCTGCAGTATCGAGACTGCCACTCTCAGCGTATCCATCGATTGCTGCCTCAAGGGAAGCACATTTTCAGTATATCAATATGTTCACCGCAGACAGAGACCATGACTTTTTGAACAAAATCAAATGCGTCTTGCTCCATAAAACGTAGCTCGGTATAAATAAATGAAAATGAACGTAATAAATATACCTCAAATAGTGGGAATGCTCCAGCTGCATCTCCCGCATCTCTCAATAGCATCGCTGCACCCTCACGAGCTCTGTACAACAATAACAGATGGTAAAGAGTCATTGACGCTAATGTTAATCTACCCACTTTGCAGCGTGGAATCGATTGTTGCACTGTTCATAGTTAACAGCCGCATCTTGAAGGGCTTTAGCCGCCTTTTGAGGCTGAGATGAATTACGATAGCATACCTGAAGACATCAAGTATAACATCATCTAGAAAACTTGGAGAGATCAGATAAAAATATTGTTTAAAAAAACAGACCGATGCTCTCTCCAGAGCAGAGGCAGCTCCATCGAAATCGGGCTTGAACTTCATCTTCAACATCGACGTCTTCAGACTGAAATTTATTCATTGACAATGAAACCGCATCCACAATTAGTTCCAGAACATTTCCAAAAATTACAACCACATTCAATCTTGATCTCTACAACCATTACTCCTTTTTGTGATCGACAAAGAATCACTACATACAATAGTTCTGGTCTTAAAGCGCTCTTGTAGATGTTCCCCTATCAACTTCATTGTTAGATCAGACTGATCATCATGCCATTGTGTTGATTTGACAAGGACAAGATAAATCATATCTTGCAGTAGTCCAATTTTCTCACCATTCTGCTGCTTTCTTCTCACATTCCGCAGCTTCAGCCAATCTCGCAGCATCTCCCATTATCGATTGATCACCTGCAATAAGAAAAGACTACACACCGGACAGATACTAACACGACGCGACCAATACGAGCAATAATCAACCAATGAAATCGAATAAAGAAGAAATAGAAGAATATGAGAGGAGAGTGACAGACAACAATGGGAACAAGAAAGAGAAAAGGTCCATTGACTCCATCGTCCGAAGACTGAAGACTCCCGATCTGAAAGAGTGAATGATTAGATATATAGACAACACTCTTTTAGTGATAAGATCATGCAAGAAAGATTGATGAAGATGATGAGAAGGAGTAGAGAAGAAGAGAAGAATTGTGAGAAGACTGAAATAAAAGAAGAGATAGAAAAAGGAACAGACTGTGGAGTGAAGAGTGTAGAAGATGAATCGAAGACGAGAGATTCGATAGACTTGATAGACTTGTTTTGATGGAATATACGAATCGAGTGATCTACTGGTAATGAAGATACCACCAGAGTCATCGACTCATTCAGACACAATGGAAGAAGAAGACAATGAGATAGACGAGATCTTTTATACGAATGAGACTTGAATGAGTCAGACTCAAAGAAGAATGAACCAAACTGAAGGGAGACAGACCAAATTGCAGAGTACAAAGATCAGATGGAGATAAAACAATCAAAAGTATTCTTCAGACAAATGGGAGCCTCGAGAAATCAGTAAAGTAGAGCAAAGTACACAAGATGGAAGAGGTGAGTATAACTTATTTAAAAGGGTCTTATATAATATCTCCTCGGGAGACAATAATATTATTACTTCGGATTTGTTAGTTAGACAAGAGATCTAAAGAATAAGTCAAATATAAGACGATAGGGAGGTCAAGTAAGAGTCAAGGGTAATCAGAATAGGAGAGAGAGATAGGAGATAACTCGACCAATACCATAATGGTCATTGATCTCTAATATGCGGATGACCTTTGATGGGGAGCTCCTCCTGCAGTTCTACGAGCTTGTTCCTCATTGATTACTTTCTCAATCATTTCACGACCAGCAATGATACAATCCTCTTCTCCTTGAAGACTGCAATACACATACATTATTTCAATGTGCGTCTAACTACATATATTGAATAAAATAGAATGTCAACTAACAAAATGTAAAAACGACGATAAACGTACGTGATAAGTCTGTGTCCCTCGGAGCATTCAGTGGTCATTCTCTTGTGCACCATCACCTTGCATCCCGTATGAGCTTGGATCTCATTCAGAGTCTTTGCTTTAGGACCAAGAACTGCACCGATAATTGCGTCAGGAACCTCAAAGTAAATGATTATCATTGAAATAATTGCATATTTGTACTCTGAAGACACGGGACAAGATGATACCTCATATTCGATGAGTCCATTTTCTCTCTTCTTCTCAGCCATAACAGTAAGGGCGAATCCACCAGCATCCGCCCCATCTCCAGGTACTCGCATCGGAGACTTAACAATACACATTAATACCATTAAGAAAATTTCGTATTATTTAAAAATCTGATCGTTTTGAACGATTTGATAGAAAAGTCCAGAAGAGAAATGAAGTAGTCATAGAAAGGAGGGGAGAAGGGAGAAAGAAAGATGGAAAATGACAAGGAAATAATAAAATGATGAGGAATGGATTCTGGATAGTGATGAGATTGAAAGGGGAAAATGGAATAAAAAAAAAGGTGCACCTTTGGAAATGTTGAAGATGAATGATGAAGAAGCTGTCAACGATACCAGATGAAGATAACAACGGAGCAATTGTAGCATCGGATGGATAAGAATCCTCCACATTCAATCAATAAATTCAATCTGATCCATGATTAGTCAATGACACAATCTCTTCATGAGGAAACACTAATCAGCTTCAAATCAACTTGGGTTAGGTTCCGTCGAATAAACATTCTTAGAATTCAAAATATGACTTCAGAAGTTGAGATGAGCATTGAAATTTCAAGTATTGAAGGGAGTCATAATGATGTGTGAATGAGAAGAATAGGAACAAATGACTCCCAAGTCTTTATTATGAATAGAAGGAGGAGAACATGGAAAAGGACATTGGAAGTGGATGAGATATTAAGTCAACTATAAGCGCTGACCATCAAATGAAACCTCTAAAGCTCAGAGTTGAAGAGGATCACAATTCAGGAATCTCAACAGATGCAAACGAGAGCGCGCAATTATCATTTGATAGTCAAATTACGCATGTATCAAGTAAAAAAAGATTGAATAGGTGAGAACATGGAACCTCACAATCAGAAGATGCTTCGCAAAAAGATAATAACATTAAATGATCAATGTTAGTTGGAGGGAAACGTAAGAATGATGGAAGAAAGGAGGGAAAGAGGGATAGGATGTTCAAGGCGCTAGCCGAATAGGAATAGGAATCAACAATAAATAGGAGTGAATGGGAGGGACAAGATTGGGATGACTTAACGGGGAGTAATGTACACTCTCTGTTGTGGTTGTCCCTGATACTGTACATTCTGAGGAGGATACATTCCCTGTTGCTGACCCCCGAATGGAGCCCCTCCCTGCTGCACATTCCCAGTTACACTACCGTACTGAGCGGGCACTTGGCCGTAGCCGGCAGAACCAGAATTGTAAGACTGCGGGTTAGGCGCCTGCTGATTCTGATAAAAGGCGCCATTCTGTGCTGTACCATTGGGAGGAGATTGATAAGGAGGAGCAGATTGAGATTGAAGTTGAGAAGGGGGAGGACCAGCTCGTACCTCGTTGATACTGTTGAATGATTGATCAGCTCCTCCTCCTCCATAAGAGGAAGCATTTCCTCCTCCTCCACCACCAGATTCTCCCTGTCTCATCTGTGCCATTGCTGCCACTCCCAGACCAAGACCAAGACCCATGATGTTGTACTTCGCAAGCACCTTAATGCACAATTTATAGTGAATATCATCTTGATATGGACTCATACCTGCATAGCCTGCATAACTTCAGCAACGGAAGCCTCATTGAATCCAGAGGTTCTGAGTGTAGCCTGGAGGGAATCGAGGAAGGAGAGAAGTTCATTGTTGCCAACTCCTTGCATGGGATTATAACGGAAGTTGTTTCCTCCAGTTCCAGTTCCACTTCCAGCCCCTCCTCCACCTCCACCTCCTCCCTGAGACCATCCAGCACCTCCATTCGAGTATCCACCCGATCCAGAATCGTAGCTTCTACCCTCGTTACGGGAATTGAACTAAACAAAAGAAATTGTTCACTGATTGAAACTATTTTTGAAAATGTAGACAAGTGAAATAACTAACGGATTCGTTTCCTCCGAAATCCTTCTCGTGAGTATTCGCATGTTGAGGATCAGCAGCTACTTTCTCGAGTACTTTCTGTACAGCCTTCATGAGCATCTGCATGTCATCGTGAGCCACAGTTATCACTCTCTCAACCGATGTCTTCGCCTCGGGAGTTCCCGCCTTAGGGAACACCTGCAATCAAATATTCAATATTAACTACAAAAAAGAAAATGTAATATTTAACAAAAGTGCACCTGAATCTGGCAGTTGGTTGCCTCACGAATCTCCTTGATCGATGCTCCACTCTTTCCAATGACCATACCAGCCGAAGTATTGGGCATAAGTAGTTTCATCTCCTTATTTCTGGGTACTCCCTTGTGATCGAAACTGTCTCCAGGTGCATTCGGATCAACTTTCTCTCTAATCTTCTCTGCGATCGCTTCCATCACCATCATAGCAGACGTGATCTTCCCCTTCACCAAACAGATCCGCTCATTCGTTCCTACAATTTTGAATTGTTATATCGAAAATTAATCAGCAAAGGTAATGCATTATACAATAAAAGAATATATTAGTTAACAAATCTCACCATGATAGACCTCTTGATTCTTGCTCATCTGAACACGACAATTGCTCTCATTCTTGAGATTGCGCATCGTCTCTCCTCCTTTACCGATAAGTGCGCCGACAGCAGCAGTCGGGATAAGGACCTTCACTTGAACCGAGTCTGCAAGAGATATATATTATACACATTGAACGTGAAAACAATTTTTCAATAATGTTCTTTTAAAATTGTAAAATAAATGTACCATCTCCATCAATGTGAGCCCTCTTGGAAGCGGGCCCTCCAGCATTGTCTTGAGCACGCTTGGTTCCGGCAGCAGCCTGAAAATATATCAGGATAAACAAAATATTAAAAACAATTTTTTAGATAATATTAAAAGTAGCTGCTGCCACTCGTGTCATTCCTCTTCCAACATTATATAAGTTTTGTCAACTCGAGAGCAGTTAAATTGTTCGGTAGTTGTTCAATCGTCAAGTACAATAAATAGTACATATATTTCACATTGAATATAAGTTACACAATACAAAAATAATTAGATCGAGAAACAAGTACCTGAATACCTGAATTATAGGTTTACCTGAATTATAGCGAGAGGGTTGGACTCATCAATAGCATCGTCGGTCTTGTGGTCGGGTGAAAACTTGTCCTCTGACATCTTGAAATAAACAATAAATAGAGGGGACTGGATAGTTCAAATATCAACGAAAAACAAGCCAAAACAGCAAGCAACGCGAGAACGCGAACGCCCTGCCAAAAATCGAAACAACGCTTTTTCCAGTTACTGGGCACGTCCTAAATTCCGGATATGGCTCTATCGTGAAGTAAATTTATATGTCGATTTATTTTAAAGTATAAATTTTTAGTTTAAGTGAAACATTTATAGTATTCACATCTTTAAAAAGATTAAAATCATACAAGAGTCATTGAAATTGTAGTCAAAATAGGAGCTGAAAATAAATTTGAAAGCCGGAACCGTAAATTAGCACGACTACGGTATATGAAGAAACGCGACTTGCGACTGTCAATTTGCACATCAACCACATTCAAACTAGAATTTACCCACAGTATGCTTTTCAGGACTTTTCTTCATCGTTCGTATTGAATATAATGGAATAAAATCTTGGGAAAAAACAAATACTCGAATAACAAATGTCATGTAACTGAAAATTAAAAATAGTGGTGACTATCTTATTCAAATATATTTAGACAACTTTGATGGATACGATTTTTCATTACTGGACGTCATCCCCAATTAGGAAGAGCATAAATAACTCTGTGAATGTTCTGTCTATCAAACTGACAGAAGGGTAAAATCGGAAGCGATTCTCGAATAGAATCATGTGTGAGAGAGGGATGATTTGATAAAGTACTCCTCCCATCATCGTCAGTTGAACATCTTCTCTATCACAATCGATTATCGCTGATGTTGATCGAATTTAGAATGGAATGTAATGAGTGAAGACAGATGAGAGAGATTCCTTCCATTCCAATACCTACTCCCTTATGTGTCACTACAGACTTCCCTTTGAACTCTGATTCGATCTCTCCCTTGATCATCCGATAGTTCATCCTATCTATTATCCCTTCATTCTTCATGTCATTTCCATCTCAAGTACAATCCCCCCCCCATTCCTTCGTATGACAGCCTTGGTCTCTTCTCTTCAGACCCATTGGTGCCTACAATTACGAGTCATTCTGTCACTTTGCATCACCTCAAACGACTCATTCCAACTTGATGATCTCGGAGATTTCAATCTCTCATTTCCGTCCCATTTCATTCCTCACATCTCAGTCTCACTTGGAGGCCTACTGAATCCGACACCCAAAAGATATTCATTTATCATTAGTCCCGATTTTCCATATCTGGAAGGAGTCAAAAGGGGTTGTAAATCTCAGTATCCGTAATCGTCATCATCACGTATCCGATATCATTCTCTGTCCTTTACAATATCTCGACCTTTCAGTCCGCGCAATCCAACCCTCCTCACCCTCCTCTCCCCTCTCTTCCTCATCTCTGTCGGGAGTCCTTTTATTCATCCTTCTTCATTCATACCACCTGGGTAGTACGAAGATGAAGCTATAATTGCACCTCCTGATTACACTAAAGACCTCTTCGGTCGACTAAAAAGGGAATCCAATCTGTCCCTTCCTTCTCATCACAAAAAGGAAAGAGTTCTACCATCTGTATCACTTCCCACTACCTTTTTGTACAACTGAGATCTCTCTAATCTCTCTTCATTTCCTGCTGTATCTCATTCTCGCTCTTTCTCTAATCTCTCTTCATTTCTCTTTATCTCTCAATCAAGGTCTCTCAGTCTTCATTCACACCATTTGAGAGTCGTCGTTAAATTTGAGTAATTCTCAACCATAAGAGGACATCGTACGGGGAGAATTGCCCTATTTTCCTTTCTTGAAGAGGGGATACTTCACTCCACCCATCCATCCCTCTTCCATTCACATCGTAGTCCCTTCGACGTTCACTACTCATATTGTAGCCACCGAGAACCGCTAGATAGATTATATCACATTTGGAGTGTGAATCTATTTATTTCGTCTCATATGATCCTTCAAATCTCTTTCTCTCTTCTATCTACAGTCGTCTTCATATTTCATTCCAATCATCTTTCCTTTCGGCAGTAATCTCCTCTCTCTCTAAGTCATTCAATATCCCTTCCGATTTCCTTCCAGGTCAATCTTCTCATTGTTACTCTCTCTCTCTCTCTCTCTCACTCCGTTTCCGATTCTTCTTCTATTCACGCTAGAACGCACCTTCTCTATCCTCCTTTCACTCCATACCTTTCCTTCCATATGGTAAAGTATCTTCCTTTTCTCTCACGTTATTTATTCATTCATCATTGTAACATTCCTACATTGACCGTACTCTTCTCCTTCCCTCCCCCCTTCCCTCTTCTCTCTCTTCCTAATCCACCTCCCTTCTTCTAATCTGATAAGCACTTGTATCATCTCTCTCTCTCTCTTATCATTCATCCGAGACAACTTGCCAATCTCATTTATTCGGTCTTTCACCATCTTCGTTCTACTAGTTTTATGTACCATTAATAATTAATTGAGCATCATGAAGTGGGCGTGGTCTCTATCAATAGTGCACTGAGACACAGTAATTTCGCGCTCAGAATCTTTCTCCTCCCCATTAGTTTCTCTCATTTTGCAACAGTTAAATGGCACGAGTTTCCACTCCTTTTTTCGGTATTCCTCTGAAGTCCTTTCGAATGGTCTCTTACTCATTTAACCTTTCCTTCTTTCTTCTCTTCTCATCTCTATGTTGCATTCTTCACTTGACTCGAATAGACGCAATCGATAACCTAAGTGGATTAATTCCATCCTTCTCAAATATTCCATAATCGTTGACGTAATCAACATCAATTAGAGGGAGATTAGTCCGGAAGAGAGATAGGGAAGACAAACTTGGGACTGACCTCCCCTCTGGATCGGATCAATCTCTCTCTCTCTTTTCCATCTAGAGATATCCGGTAGATAGAATACCGTATCCCTCTCTTGATTAGTCATACGGTACTCTGTCCTCTCTAACGTAAATGATCAAGTCTGCTTTCAGTTTACAACCTCCTTCTTCCCTTATCACGTCTTCTAATCCCTACTTTCATTTACAATCCTCTCCTCCCTCTCATCCCCCTCCCTTCCTCTCTCCTCTTCTCTTCTTCTCTTCTTCTCTTCAGTTCTTATCATCTATCATTGCTTCCGGTCATCATCACATGTCTTCTTTCTCTATTGATTCTTTCCCTCACTACCGTATTCTTCAGTGGTCAATCGTATCGTAATCTGTCACTAGTACAGTCCTCATCTCACTCTCCTCCCCCCCCTTCTCTTCTTTCCAAGTGTCACTCTTCACTCTCTTTCACATAAATTTTCATCGTGTAAGTCGTTTGCCCATCATCTCTTTGATTATTCATCTGAATCTCATAAATGAGACATCTTCCATCCTGTCATCTCTCTTCACTTCTCTTCACTTCTCTTCACTTCTCTTCACTTCTCTTCATTCTCCCTTGAAGAGTACGGTGTCTTCACAATAGTAGATCATTCTCCTCTCTTCTCCATTCTTCTTTTCCATTCATCTCTCATATATCTCTCTCTCCATTTTCCTTCTCTTCATCCAAATCATAGTTATAAAATGACCGATTTCCCCGTGATTTAATGTTTACGAAATTGTTTTGGTTCTCTCTCTCTCTCAATCTCTTCGCTCTCGTCCATTTACTCTCTTTTTATGTCTTCACATTTGAAATGCCATCCAAGTCTCTATCCCCTCCTCCCCTCTCCCTTCTCTTCCTCCATTTCATTTTCTCTTCTTCTCACTCTGATCACAGTTTATTCTCACGTTCATCATTCTCTTCTTCTCTCTTTCTTTCATTCGAATGATATCTTCTAGAATGGAACTAAATCGTCTACCAGACGAGCTTATCCAAGAGATTGATTCATTCCTTCCCTTCGAGGATTCAATTAATCTCCAGGTGAGAAATGATCACAGAAATTATTCTATTCATCTCAATCTGTTCGTTGTCTGGTGAATTGTAATGGGTATCTATAGTGAGTGAAATCTCTGGGAAGTAACTCGATAGGTGACAGCATCTCAATCATTCCTTCTCTATCCAACTAAGTGAGTGACCATCAAGGATCTAATTGGTTCACATTTGTCTGTAGAGGAGAATAACTAGCTCCTGAGGGGATAAACAGGTGGAATATTAATTAGATGACAACGAATGGAAAACAAAGAGAACTCTTCTCCCTCTAATCAAACCGTTCCACCTGTTGACTTTGGTGTTTTCTGTACTGAAGGCCAAAAACCCAATCGTTTGGGATTGCTAGATAGATGAGGATGGTCGCGAAATATCTCCTAAATTATGGTAATCTCATCGTTCTTTCAGTCAGCGTATCCTCGATGTCCTTCCGTTCTCTCTTTTTATGACACCATTCAGGTATGAGAATTGACTACTCATCAATCCATTTCATTTTACGCCTCTGGGAAGACTCCATCTATTCTCACTTATATTCTCACTTAGGGCTAACTTTGCCAGAGGAAATAAAAGGAACTACAGTACTTCGATGGTTGTCACCTTCTCTGTAGGGGGGGGGGCTTCCAAAGGGGTTGAACAGAAGGAGAGAATGAGGAAGAGAGAGAAAGAAGAGCATAAGGAAGGAATAAGTAATGGAGAGATGATTACAGGTGTGTGATGATCCTAATGAATGTTTCATTATTGATTCGAAAGGAAGGAAGGAAAAGAGATCATTCATGTGAGGAAACAAAGAGTGAAAAAGGGACGATTGTGTTTATTCAATCAATCACTTTCAGTGAGAGAAACTTTTCCCTTGTTGCGAAAGTCTCATCAATCTAAAAGAAGTGACTCTAATGGTCAAAGAAGCGAATCCCTATGCTATTCCTTCGACGAGTGTAACTCTTCTATTCCATTCAAAGGTACAAAGATTAGAAGATATGATAAATATGATAGATAGAAGTGTTGATAGATAGTGTCGATCGATATATTCATCCGTACACGTCTTCATAACGATATCTAAATAACAAAATTGTATTCAGAAATGTCAGTGTATTCTCCTGGTGGATTTCTATGCCGTCTTGTTTCTCATTGGGAGATTCCCTTTCTCGTCTCTCTTCTATCACAATCCATATTGATGTCAGCTATGAGACAATCAAGGTTAGATCGTTCGATTTATGAGAAGAATTTTCAATTATAAATGTGAATAAACAAGAAATGAGACAGATTCTTTTTCAGGATCAAATATTGTGTTGCCCGCAAGAGATCTATTCTATGCTATTCGTTCCTTCACACGATCTAACTGCAAACTGCTCATTCAAGTAGGGAAATCATCTTCTTTTTGACCCCACTGCTCAGTTCATGACCTCACACTTCCTTCTATGTCTAGTCAAAGCAAAAACAATTCGGAATGTGGATGAACCACTCCATTCAAGCATCCGAAAGTTCATTTATAAGACTATTTCCATCTCAGATTTCTTTCGGAGCGATGGAATACACTGATTTTGACTATGTTGCCCGTCATAGCCTCATGACAGGAATGAAAGAGACAATCAAGATAATTGAAACTACTGATCCGACAGCTGAAGTCGAATTCGTTATTGATCCCGCACAGGGTAAGAAAGAGATTGACTACCGTAATCTAACCATTTCTTCATAGGATACACAGATATGACGATCGAATTACCGAATATCGAGTATTCGTTCTCTTCTTCTACTACAATCCATCGATATGCGATGCAGTTGAGAGTAAAGATGATAAGATGGAAAGTGAAGATGAAGAATGCGAGAATACCCCGATGACCTATCCTCTTCATTCATTTGCTCCTCCCATTCAATCATAATGAATCACAAACCTATTTTCACCCTGCCATAGTGACACGAGTCAATTCGAGCTTTTCCCCTCTCCAATTGATCTATTCCCATATCGTATTCCTCCTTCTTCTCCCATCAAACTAGTCATAATTTAACAGACTGACAAGGTATTTTCAATGCAGGATCCCCTCGAATCCTTCTCTCTCTCTTCATTGATACTCAATCATTCTGTCACACACAAAAGTACAGAAAAAGAAAACGAAACAAACGGGAAATATTCATGTAGAATAATATTGTATATATTTATTTTGTACTTATTCAAAGAGAATAAATGTGTGTAGTGTTGCCTCTGACTAATATTATGAGATTCAAATGAATATTACGGGATTGAACACACTTTGGCAAACTTTTTGAAGCAAACGTGATCAATTAATCTTTCTTAAATAATTCTCATATTTTTCATCAATCACACAACAACAAGCCTCGAGTTATTTCACAAGTAGAGATCACGATAATCAGTATTTATCATTTAAATCACGAGCTGTTAGTTTATCTCTTCTGGATGATCATTATTTGTTTCTTCTTCTTCACTTTCGTCTTCTTCATAGAAGATGTAGTTTGTTCCCTGTCGAGTGAGATCCCTCAAGTACAAATAATTATCTCAGCAATGATGGAATCCATTGGACAGAGTCCAATGGATTTGGTGTTTAGGAAATAATAATAAACAAAATAAAATATACTTGGGTGGAATGGTCCTTCCCAGTTCGGCGATGTTATTTCCCACTATTCCATCTGAAGTCCACTTCCGAAATTGCTGTCGAAATTGAGGATAGATTTCGAGAATGCTGAACAAATAACTCTCCAATTAGTCTTTGAATGCTGTTTTCGTAATTTATGAACAAATCCAACATCTAACACAAAAATTGGGGAAATAAAGATGAAATGTACCGTTGAAACACGTGGATATGACTGCTAGCAAGACCGGGCTGATTGTGAAGACGCGAGAGATATGAAGAGATTGACAAGAGATCTATAAATGATATGTGATCGTTCCCATTCGACCCATTCCAATCTTTACTGCAACCGAATTAATACCTTCTCCAAGAAGTATTCTCAGCGTCAACGGCGAATTGAGGGAGATTTTGAGGACTTGAACAATGATATCGCAGACTAAAAGGAGATAGATCTGTAGTATATCTATGATATCAGATCTCCCATTATTGAAGGGCTACCAAGTGGAAGTGTGAGGTGAGTGAGGGAATACGCATTCATGGAATAACACTTACCTTCGGTTTTGTCCGTTTCCGTTGTCTTCACAGCCAACGTGCGAATGCAGTAGGTAACTACAATAAACAGGCAAACTTCGATTGAAATAATAATATAATATTCGATTTATTAGATTATATTTCTATCGATGGAGAGGACAATGAAATGAACAGTGATCTCCATTAGACAATTTTATATACGAAATTGGAAGGAAACGCATAGGTAGCAGATATAGAGGTCGTGATTTTAAAAAAAGAGATGGGTTCATCACGTTCAATGTCCAAAAAAGGGCTCACGATAATACCCGCCCGTACGTTTGATCTTTGATCTTTAAACTCACCACTGCGAATAGACCAGCCATCTCGTAACCATCGTCATTTTCGAAGAATCCCTGCATAGTGTCAACGCTGATGACACATCGAGAGAAGATGGAATTCTGTGAAGATTGATTGAAACACTTATCTATGTGTCGAATCATGTGAGTAATGAATCAAAAGAAATGGCTGAAATTGTTTTTTCTCAGAAGAATATAATCATCAAATAAAAAGGAAATGTCTAAACAGTGAAATATTCGCTTGTGTCTCTTGTCTCATTCTCACTCAGTAGATAGATACATTCTCACTCAGTAGATAGAACAAAATTCGTCTCGAAAATGTGTGGAATTAAGGGACTCTCAAGGTGTCAAAACTGACGAAGGCCGCTTTGAGGCCATTGAAGTGTCGAACGATGAGTGTCACTCTGTGCTCCATTTCAGAGTTGATGGCGAATTCGGAAAGAATCGAAGAGAAGATCCTAAATATGGAAAATACAAGATAAACCTTTTAATATTGTAGTTATCGTAATAGAATTAGGTGTGAAAGCACAACAATCTTGTAAGGATTCAATCAGAATCACATATTCGATATCAATCAACTTACATATGGTCTTCATTTTCCCCATTGCAGATTCCATCAAAGATCCAAATGAAGACGGATTCATCATCCATCATTCGATCGAGCGCACTCTCAAATGGAGTATTCCATTATCTATTCCATTTTTATTCTACGGCACTTCCACGAGAATTTTCAAAATATTCTGGTCTTCTATTAGAGACCTCACAAATTCACGTCTAGAATCACAGGTCAAAGAATAACTGACATTCGACATATTCTTCTTCATCAGTGTTCCGAGCTTCTCATTTGAGATGTCTGACAGAGAGAAAAATCTTCAAATTATCGAAATACGAAAGTTTTTAGTACGATTTTGGTTTACTATCGTAGACGAATATGTAGAGAAACTGATGAGGCAAAAGAAAGAAAAATGCTTCTTAGGTAAAGTAATGCTATGATCATTTTCAATTCCATACAATGAGGGTTTAGGCTAGTATTAATAAAGATCAAAGATCAGCTCACTAGAAGAATCACTCGTCGTAACACGATATTTCACCTCAGCCAGACAGACCGTCATGATTTTCTCGCGATATTCGCCAGCATACTGAATTATTTTAATAAGAAAGAATTAGAAAAAAATAAGTGAAGGGGAGCAATTACGAGGCACCATACATAGAAATCATCTCCGTAATTCGTGGATGCTTCATCGACGAATGCAAGGAGTCCATCAAACGCCTTGCGCTTTTGAGATGCACTCGTTTCCTGAACCACAACTAATATTGGTTCATACACGGAAAATAAAAGTTGATTCCAGACTTCTCTCATCATGAGTATAGGTACCTAGGTAGGTCAGTTCAAACGGATTATCCATTTCTCTATTGTTCTCCATTTCTCTACCACTGCGAAGATTCTCTTCTTTTGAAACACTAATGATGAGAAGAAAATCTTCTCATTTAGTTATTTCGTGAACATTTTAAATGGTGAAGTGAGGTCACAAGTTGTTTATCTTTCAAAGTCTACTCGAGAGTAAAAAATTTGCAAGAACTCGACAAAATACGAAAACCGATATTATTGTAAATATTTACCTGTGATTCAATGACCTCCAGCATGTAAGTCAAGACAGATCTGAAGAGAGAACGGAATCAATTTATGATTACTGTACACCAAAATCATGTCTAGACAAGCTACAGTAATGTATGAATGAGTGGGATACTGTAGATTGGCCGAGAGAAAACTCACCCCATTGTCGACCGACCTCCGGAGATGATCGAAATAGAAGAGAATGAGAGGAGAAGAGAAAGGAAATGAAGGAGGATGGAGATTCTATTCAAATTACATACTATCTATTCTCACATGTCCAGAAAAAAAACAACAATTTCATTTTCCATCATATATCTGGGAATTCTAAAATTCTTCATCTTCTCTCTCCATCGTCTTTATTGTACTATACTGCATCACATATCAATGGATAATCAAGACAAATGAACAACCGATTGTTATATATTCATTTTGCTTTTATGTAGAGATAATAAATGTGTAAAGTGATGCATTTGAGGTATTGACTATGAAAGTGTTGTGACATTCAAATGAATATTAAGAGATAGAGCACACTTTGGTCTTCAGTCTTCCATCTCTTCTCATTTCTTCACATTTGCATTTATCTTGATGTTGATGCTCACTAAATTCGATTCTTTCACTTATCAATTTATCTTCAAAAATACTAACGGTTTTGAATTCTGACGTTTCGGCTTAGATGTACTTCTCTTGAAGTGGAATATTCCTGAAAACGAAAGATGTCTTTCCGTTCCTCCTACTTCTTTTCGTACCTTTTTCTTCTTTTCCTTACTCCTTTCTCTTGTAGTAACAACGGGTGTTGATTGTCCTGATAAATCGTCATCTGATTCAACTCTTTCGTCCTTTACACTATCAGTCGTAGGAAGGGAGAGCTCCTCAGGAACCTATAACAATATCAGAAATCTGTCTTATCAATTCAAAATACCTTTGCCTCTTGCATTCCATCAATCACTTGAGTAGTCTCAGAATCACCTTCTTCTTCTATTTCTGCATTATCAATTTCATCATCTCTTCCTTCCATTTCTTCCTCTTCTCCTTCTCCTTCTACTTCACCTAAATCTCCAATCACCTCTTCGTTAACTCCTAAATTATAATTATCATTTGCAAGGATGTTATCATTGATCCAGACCGAGAGACGACGTTGTGAATGGAGATGGAATTCGGTTTAGATTAAGATGGGGAGATTTCTGTAATGGAGAGACTGTATTCATCATCGCTTTCTTTCCATACGGGGTCGGATTGTTTAGGAGAGGGAATTTCTTCCGAGAGACCGAGAGATCCCACTGATGATTTCTTTGATTGAATAGGGGAAAGATCTGTAACATTTTTCACTCCAGAAATAAGTAAATAATCAACAATACCTTTTGGGATAACTTTAATCCTTTCCTTCTCTTCTTCTCCCTTACTTTCTCTTCTATTCTTCTTCTCTTGATCCTCTTTAAATTTCTTCAATCGTCGATCGACCTGTGAGAATAAGTCTGATTCCTTTCTCTTTATTTTTCTCACTTCGTCTAGATTGACTTTATTCGCCACTTCTTCGTGACGCTCGAATGAAGAAAGACTGAAATTCAATATTTCATAATAAACCAATTTTCAAACAAAAACGAACGTTTTATTGTTGAGGTTGACTGCTTGACTCGTAAGCGACTGACATGATTTATTTACGAGCTTCGAAATATAAGCGGATACCTTATTGAGTGAAGAGAGGGAATTCTCAGACCGAGATGATCCAATTGGAGAAGAACAACGAGATTCAGCGTCACTGAGGAGAAAGATTGAATGGAGATGAAGAAGGAGAGAAAATGGTATGGAATGAAGGAAGGGAAATGGGAATGAGAAGATGGAGAGAAGGGAGGATACTAACTGATTCAATACACGCGACTACCCATGACATACTACTCCTCTCTCTCCCTCTCTTTGCACGAATACACTAAATCGTTGCATCTTCCCATAATTATCTTCGAATCTGAGTCTTCATCCTCACCTCATACTCATTCTACTGAGTGCAGTATTTCTAGAGTGTTCATCACTTAGATATTCATCCTTCTCCGTTTGTTCACTCTCTGGTCTCTCATCCGCTGGCTAATTACTCGAATGAGATGGAATCATCATAACTCTCCTTTCTCTCTTCTCTTCACCTTTGCAGGAGGGTGCTTCGCATATCTCGGTTTTCCGTTCTTGCTCACTACTTCGTATGCAGGCATTTCACCCTTACCCTAAGAGGAGTCCGTACAACCTTTCTGGTGTGAATAATACCTTGAATTTGAGAGTTCCTCTACTCTTGATCTTGAATGCTTTATCAGTCTGCATTTCCAATCGATCCTTCATTGGCTGACCAATCTGCATACTCTGCGGCTGCATACAATCATCAATAGGCATTCATCAATTAGAAAGATGGCAAACCGTTTTATTATTGCTCTCCATTCGACTGGCACAATTGACAGTATCACCGAATAGACAATAACGAGGAGCACGATGTCCAACCACTCCTCCTACTACAGGACCAGAGTATCCACCTGAAGAAGGAGATAGAGAAAGGGGAGGAGCGATGAAGACTCACCTATCTTTATCTGAACCACATTCGATCCGGCTTTTAGCGGGGGTGATCGAATCTGAAAGATTCATTAATTAGGAATACTGAGGAAGGAGCAGTTTGCATGCCTTAGACAACATGTGAGACAAGTATCAGCGATTACTTCAGCATCGAATTCGTGTGCATAAGGAACTCCACAGGAAATAACATAGACTCAGATACCGTTTCCACCTCAGAATCTTCTTTGTTTTCTTTCCTTCCAATTGATGACTGACCTTATAACATCCATGGACGTCCACGATCTCATCCAATACAGAAAATACACTGAAATATTCCCTCTCAATTATAAAATTCTTTTGATTCCTCACTGATTCAGTAGATTCACTACATCAGCAGCGACGATTGACGCACTCAAATCGAGGAAGTCACAGATCTGACAATATATTTACTAAAATGTGCTACTTTTCCTCTTTACCTTGATGAATGCAATGGTGACGGCATCAAATGCCTACAAAATTCATGTCGTTGATTAGAAATATTTTGTCCATTCTTCCAACCTGACAATGATCGACTCTTCCCGTCTTTAACATGGTATTGGCTACTTCAGGAGGCATCATTTGTACTAGAAGAGCCTTCGCCTTTCTCTTCGCTCTCGAATTCCTTTGTCATCGATGTCAATACCTGAGACTTCAATTGAATGAGATCAAAGATCAATTCCTTACTTGACTTCTCTTCTTCTCTTCCGCGAGAAGAGTCTTGAGATGGTCACTCTTTTGATCGAAGCCATGATTATCTCTCTGAATATTCGTCCACTTCCATCTGTCTATCTTTCCTTACCGATTACAGTCTGCGTCACCATAATCATTGAGATAGAGACCCATTCGGAACATTGTATCGAGTGAATCAACTCTGAATTAACACATGTGCTCAATCATATAATAGACATACACGCAAGTGGCTAGAAGTAGAAATGTATCACAGTGTTTGAGGAAATGATCGGACCACGTAGAACAACGTATGAGATGGGTTCTGAGGAAGAATCATCGATAATCAGAGTGAATGCATACCATCATCAGAAGGAATTGACTCTTTCGTGTCCACTCCTACATGATCTTCAGTGATATCATTAATCTTTAGAGTAATCGACTGTAATTATTGATTGCCTTCTCTTTCCATCATGTCTTTCATTTACCTTCGTTTCTTTTCGATATACGGGACTCAATGATTCCATTAGGAAATTGCAGTTCTCGTGTGCGTGACACTGCAAATTCATCGAAATTCTCAATAAAATCGAAGATGAAATTACCCCCTCAGCAGTGAATTTGATGCATGGTCGTTGAAGATCGAATACGTCAGTCATTTTCTGTCCCATTACATCTGGCATTAGATTGAGCAGACCCTCACCACACGAAATTATCTGTAGACGGAATTAAATTACTCAATTTCATCGTGTCAAAACATTCACCGTAAGCGATTTATCGAATGAGATGTAGAAGGGAAACATTCGAAGGAACGAAATTGTGTCTACGGGAAGGAATTCATTGAGACTCTGAGGGAATTCAGTGGTTGAACATCTTTGACCTCTTCCTTCTCACCTGTACTCGCTCTCTCAATTTCATATCAGCCCCTACAGCAGAATTATCGAATCGAAGACGAATAGTACGAATGTGAATCGTCCTTTCTCCTTTAGTTTATCACCTAGGATATGAGATTATTTAGCATTCAAAGCAGTGAGACCCTGCAAGGAAATGGTCTTGTGAACTCACGGTTGCTCCTAGTTCAGTATTATAGAAAACTCTAGCAAGTTCAATCAACTGTCCCATTACATACGCGATGTAGCCCTGTAATTGAATTGTTTAATTGTATTTCGTGCAGTTGATCTTTGATCTCTTGCCTTTCTCCTGCTTCGATAGTGTAGAATCAGCCATTTCATTCTCCATTGAACATAGAAAGAAGGAGGTTTGATCTTGGGGTAGCTAAAAACGATTTTGCTCAAATTCATTAAATCATTCTTCACCTGAATCGGAAATATTCATGAATATTATCGAGTCCCTTAAGGAAATCACTGAATTTCCTTCCCATGACATTCATAAGATCTCCATATCCATGAGAGATTAGAAAACGAACGAAAATCGACCTAAATTCAATTGTTCATTCTCATATCGGATATTCTACCCTACCAGCCAATATTCCCATTGATCAACATCCATTTTAACGATCTCAGCAACAGCCTGTAATCAATCGATAATCTCCGATCTAGATACAGTACTATTAAACCTTGATGAGATTGGGTACGATATGTTCTCCATATTGATCGTGAGTCGATATTTCTTTGTCCGAGATATCGGCGATAGTCAAAACCTGCACGAAAAACAGACCATCCACCTCTCAATAGCAAAAAGAGACTGTGCTAATAGGCGATCACAGCCACTCTCCCTCCCATCCATCAATTCCTCTGTACATCTCAATTCCCCTTCAAACCCCTTCGATCCTGCACTAAATCCTTGTTTTCTGCCAGCTATCATTGCAAAAATGGAATTCAATTGGACAGGACAAATAAAGAGGTGATCATCATTGCTTCTTCTAGATTCGATTATCTCCTCTCCTAAATCCTTCAATTTGTTCTTCTTTGCTTTATCCTCAATCTGTTCTCTCTCCTCTCTCTAATTCGTTCCTTTCTCTTCATTTCCCATTGAGAGTTCGCAAAAGGGGAAAAATGAGTAAGAGAGAGAGATGAATGGAATGGGAAAGTGATAAATGAGTGCCAGTTATTCATGGTATCCTGGAAGGTGAGAAAATGATTGAGAGATGAAAAAGGGCTGAAAAAGGGAGAGAGGAGAGAAAGAAAAGCGTGACCGGAAATGATCAATCCCTACATGCAAAAGGGCATTTTGCCAATGGGAAGAAAGAAGAGAAAGCGGAATGAGCACTAAAACAGACACAACAAGGGTAGTAAACATTGAGGTACAGATTTGAAATGGTAAGGAAGAAATGAAATGAAACCTGTTGAAGAACTGTTGTCCCGAAGTTCTCTGTGATCATATATTTAACTCCTTCGATTATTAGACCATACATTATTGAGGATTGAGAAGGACGAAGGAATCAGAGAAGACGATAGAAGAGTATGAAGTTATTCCCTTCTCCTTCCTTCTCATTCCAATCGGAAGTTTACGATGCTTCTTCCATTAGTCCATTCATTGCACTCTCTTCATTCACTCTACTCTTCCATCGAATGAAGGGAAGAAATAGAAGATTATACTCTATCATTAGAGGAATCTACATTGATCAGGCCATTCCACTGCATCTCTTTTCCATTCCCAAAACAACAGTTAATCCGATCTCATAAACCCTTCTTTCTTCTCTTCATCGCAACAAAGGAAAGGGTTTATCATCAATAAAATGAGGATGTAGTGATGAAAGGGAGGGAAGGGACATACTGTGTCCTTCCAAAGTATAGTGAAGATCCTTCTTTCTTGGGTTAGATCTGCCCTTGAGGGAAGGTTAAACAGTCCGAACTTGCTTGTCATTTCACCCTCATTGGAATGTTCCCAAGATGACTAATTTGATCCCTCTCCCTCAAGGCAAATGAGTCTCTTCCCACGGGAGACTCAAGATTTATCGATCACCATTTGCTAATTTCACCCTTTCCTTCATTTTATTGACCATTTAGTGCGATCCCGAGAGAAGAAAAGAGATGATCCCGGTTTGTTTTTAGTCTAATTCGATCTCTTTCTCAATTTGCCATGAGCAATGATCAATTAGGATGAGTTGGAATAAGTTTGTTCAGTTCTCAGACAAAAGTGCGAAAGTTCGAAAGTCATTGAGAGATGAGACAATGCGATAGCGAAAGTGAGATGAATAACGAAAAGGAAAGGGCAATTTCGAATTTGATTCTCTGATAATCCACATTCCACAACTGCCATTGATCGAATAATACCTAGAAAGACGATCAACGACTAAGAATGTTTTCGGTCTCGAACGATTCCTTGAAGTCTGTTAATGGCTTGTAATGAACCATTCTCGTCTCTGGATCTTCTTATAATCTTTTCCGATCTGAATGGGATTCGTCTCTCCGAAGTGTCTTTCCTGACACAAAAAGGAATCTCATAAAGGGACGGTAATTCTGCTAATCTCTTCGAATGATTCATCGCCAATGTTCCCTTCTCTCTCTCTTAATCGAGACTTGAAGTCGCCATTCCTAGGCGGAGATCTATTTCTTTTCTCTCTCTAAGGGAAGGAAAGGAGGGACTGGAGGAGGGGAGGATATAAGGACATTCTCTCCCTTCTCATTCTCATTCTTACAATGGGAGTTCAAGTAGCAACATCTATCGGCATAGCCGTATCTGGAGCCACTCTTCTCCTTTGTATTGGAGCTACTTATTCCATTACTCTGATGTGTCCGATATGTGGAATGAAATGGACAACGAAATCGGACTATTCAAGGTACTTTTTTTCATTTACTAGATACACTCACTTTTGTTAGAAGATTGTCTTCAAATCTGTTTCACAACAGTCATGCCTTTCTTATAATGTATCATTCTCATCATCATTCTTCTTCAGAGTCTAACGGAGGACTCATGGAGGGACATGGTCAAATTGGGAGCAGGAACAGCTCGAACAGACAACGTCGTCAATCTCAATACGGAGGATATGGTGCCGTCGGAACCAATTCCGATCCCAATCCCTTCCCTGGATCACATGGAAACTCTGGTTTCCCCTCGAATGTTCCTTCCTTCTTGGGAGGTCCTTCAGTCAATGGAGGAGCTGGATCGAAATGTCAGTGCAATGCTGAGAATTCGTGTCCTTCTGGACCGTCGGACCCATTGGAGCACTGGAAACGATGGACTTGTGAGTTATATAATGTTTTTTATGTAGACGTTGTACGCTACCATAGATATTCCTATTAATCTTCATCAATATATATTTGCAGCCTGGTCTTCCTGGTAAGGATGGCTACGATGGTCAAGACGCAGAGGAATTCCAACAGGCAGGAACCGAAGGATGTTTCCAATGTCCTCAAGGAGCACCAGGCCCATCGGGTGCCACTGGAAAGCAAGGAATGAGAGGAATGAGAGGAGCTAGAGGAATCGGAGGAATGCCCGGTAGAGATGGAAACCCCGGTCTGCCTGGATCAATGGGACCTACTGGTGCACCTGGTAATGATGGAAAGGTCGGAGATGCTGGAGAGAGAGGAAGAGATGGAGAGAAGCCTATTGGAAGACAAGGACCAAGAGGAGTGCCTGGACCCCAAGGAGAGGAAGGACCTGAGGGTACTGCTGGAAGAACTGCCTATCCTGGACCCCAAGGACCCATCGGAGAGCCCGGACAGCCTGGATACACTGGAGCTGCTGGAGCTGATGGAGATGAGGGACCTCAAGGACCCGTGGGAGCACCCGGAAAGGATGCTACGGTAAGGGAAGGGGATTGAAACATCCATCTCATTCTCTCGATGGGTCAATGAAGTAGCACTAATTAGATGAGTTGTTCCCCCGGGCAGAAAATGGAATAGCGAGTTTTGAGAGGGGAAGAGAGAGAGAGGAGGGAGGGAGAGGGGATGAAAGGGAAAGGGAGAATAAGCGTGCGAACAAGAGTTCACACTATCGAATTAGCGGATCGAAGTGAGATTGGGATGAAGATGAGAGAGAGAGAGAGAGAGAGAGAGAGAGAGAGAGAGAGGAATAAGGGCATTCCGAGATAGACCAATGACAATTCAAAGACGTGCCATTTGAGAATATGAGATGGGATCTAGATTTAATCCAAGTACTCTAAATCATTCATCATTCATATTAATTCTTCTCTCTTTTCAGTACTGTAAATGTCCTCCTCGTTCCGATGTCCCCGATTCAATGGATGGAGAAGAGTTTAAGAAGGAGAATTCATCCCCTCCCCCCATGATAAATCCATTCCATATCAAACTTGTTCATGCTCGCTTATCACTGTCGCTTCTCTTCCTAACTGGTAATCAACACTGAATCTCTCTATCTCCTTATCTCTTCGTATCAGACAGAGAAGGATGGCCTCTTTCTCCTTGGGTATAAAAGAGGATGAGATGATGATAGGAGGCTTCTCTCCATCCCACACGAGTTCACTCTGATGGGAGTACTCCAAGCTACTGGAGGAGCTCTCCTCATTTCATCTACTACTCTTCTTGTCTCTCTTTATGCCATCTATTCAATCTACACTGATGTCACTTCCATCTGGACTGAACTCGATATGAAATCGGAGTGTGGAAGGTACGCACTGATCATTTGATTGAGCTGCATCTGTAGGAACCATTTCTTCCTGTCAATTTTATTATCATGAATTGAACGAAGGTAACTTTTTTCGCGCGCTAGACTTTTTGATACTTGAAATTACATTGCGAAACATATTCATCTATGAGATATCAGTTGATATAATGAGTTCATTCCTCATCCATCCTTCCTTGCAGGCGACCTCCAATGATCTGTGGAACGAATGGTTCATCTAGGAGCAGCGACTCCCTCTACTCGTCAACGTCGTGAGAACTATGGTGGATACGAGCACAAGGAGTTCAAGCCCCTCAACCGGCAGTCAAGGACCCGTCTCTTCTCTTTGCCAGTGTAATTCAGGCAATGGAAAGGCTGATGATGAACATGGAACAGGAGGATGTCCTGCTGGACCAGCCGGACCTACGGGAGAACCAGGAAATGAAGGACCCGATGGAGTTGATGGAAGAGATGGAATTGATGGAAATGATGCGAAGAACTCACAGAATGCACCATTCAATGGATGTATTGTGTGTATGCCTGGACCCAAGGGTGAGAAGGGACCATCGGGTAGACCAGGTACGAGAGGAATGAGAGGAGCAAGAGGACAGGCGGGTGGACCTGGTAGAGATGGAAATCCTGGAAGACCTGGAAAGATGGGATTGGATGGACCTCCTGGAGAGGATGGAACGCCCGGAGCTGCGGAGATAAGGTATGGCACTTTTTTCTCCGGGCTAAAACGATCTAAATGTGAAGGTATACTCAGAGAATACTCTGCGGAAAAAAAGGCAGGGCCCAAAAAAAGGAAGTTGCCTTTCTCCTCTGATTAAAGGCTAATCATTGTTCTTCAGGGAGCGGATGCTGAACAGCCAATCTCTCGTAAGGGCAATCGTGGTCCCACTGGAGATATCGGACCAGCTGGACCAGAGGGAGACAAGGGAGCCACTGGACCTCCGGACCCGAAGGAGCTGTTGGACCCACTGGTCAAATGGGAGAACAAGGAGCTGGAGGACAGGGAGGATGTGAGGGAGAAGCAGGAAAGGGAGGAAGAGAAGGAGATGATGCTCTTTATTGTCCTTGCCCCAAGAGAAATGGAGAGGAATCTCATCTGAGGAAGAAGGAGGAGCATCAGGACCTTCAGCTCCATCTCATTCTGGTGGTGATGCTCCTGCTCCTTCTTATTCGGGTGGAACTGGAGGATATCAGGAGGACAGGACATGCTGCTTCCTCTTATGGAAAGAAGTAATCGGAAACGATTATTCATTTCAATATGATTCTCATTTTGAATACGAGTGGTAGTGTCTCAGTGCAATCATAATCTCCAATGTCGTCGTCAATGCATCGAATCGTCCGTCGTCAATGATAAATATATTATTACCCTATACGTCTCTCTAATGTTGCAACGAAATTTCTCAAGAGTCGCACATAAACAGACAAGCCCTCAAATAAAAAAATGCCAATATTTATAGCGAATGCAGTCTGCAATCGTATGGGGTTCTTTCCACAGTTCAGATGCCTTTTTTGTTCTCATTCCACGAGGGGTTAAGGTCGTAGTTATTCGATGCGTACTGCCTGTACCATTCCCCATCCCCATCTGATCATGTCTATTGCCCCGAGGTCACATCTCTTTTTCTGTTGTCACCTGTGCAGGTACGAAGGCTCTCCTTCTCTTCTCTTTCCACTCTGATTGAGACTGCAAAAAGAGAAGGAGGGAAGAAAGGTCGAAGTTATGAGAGAAGAGAACAGTTGATGGTATTGAATATGGTCGAGATTGTGATCCTTCCTCTTCTTCTTCTGTCTTCATCAATCTATTCTGCTCCTACAGATAGAGAAGATGGTGTAGTGGAAGAGAAGAGAACGGAGATGCGAGACTTCATCATCTTTCGATTCGGTTTGACCATTTCGACCTTGTATTTTCTTTCGAAGACTTTCTTGCCATTTTCTTCCTCCCGCAACAATTCCTTGCAGCGATGAAATCATGTGAAGTTCCATCTGAATGTCACGATAAGATTCTTTATGCTCTTAAGGAAAGAATTCCTCCTAATTGCGATACAGCGAAGAGTGATCTACTCAATTGTCTCAAGAAGGTTTGTATCGACTCTCAATTTTCAACAATTTCATGTTTCACCGTTTATAGTTCTTTCTTGTCTCTTTCAACTTTTCCCATCCATCAGAACCCATACCATTTCGGGCAATTATACGCTTCTTTTTTTCACTCCCAACTGGTTCAATTGTCAAACTCTGATTCATACTGTAAGAAAAAGAAAGGGTTGGACTCCCAGAGATCTCTAACAAATTCTATGAAATTGGTCACACCTTTGGAATACAGAGTGAAACTGAATAAGAGTACAATCATTCTCTTGTGATCTGAAAGTACAATGGAGACACAAAATTAACCCAATAAAGTCATAAACTGTGCCCTTGTTTCAGAGATTCATTTTCATCGTGGTTCATCTGATCTTCCTATCGATCTCGATTCAATCTGTTGTTCTTTCCTTATTCCGGTCCTCTTTGTCCTGAAATATGCAAGACTTCCCTTCGATCCATTTCATGACTCCACTACAGATATAGTAAGTGAAATACATAAAGACTGGATCAAATATGAAAGTGAACAGTCTATTCGATTGCACTCGTATGATCTCGACGTGTCATCGTCTAGGTATCAATGATCACGTTAATTTGAAATGATAGATTGAACCCGTGAAAAGAAAAGAGTTCACGAGTTCGTTTAGGTCAACCATTCGTTTACATTCGTAGTTTGAGCTATTGAAAATATTTTTTGCCTGCGCTCTTATCCTGAAACGTTGGTGTTAAACATTGGTTTCACATCTAACAAAATATTTTTAGTGGACCAAGATTTCCATGTTGAATAATTTCAGCAATAACATCGCCACTCACTGTTCCTCTGCCTCTTTCCCTGGCGATTCTCAGATCTCTCAATGTATTGAAGTGGCCCGTCATATTCATTCTCGAAAGGAAAGAGAATGCAAGAAAACCAAAGATTTCGACGACTAATCTTCCCTCGATTCGATCTAGATTCAATTGCCCCTATTGTCATATCCTGTAGGCTATCCAATTATCTCTTATTCTTCGGAAGTTCTCGCAACTTTGCATTGAACTCATTGGTGATTAGTGCATGAATTGACACCGATTAATTCTCGAGGTTATTCTCAATCTACTGCTGATAAAGAAAGATTCGCAACTAATTTGAGGAGCAGAGAAGAAAAAGTGAAGAGAGAAGGAAAAGAGAAGAAGAAGAGAGATGAAACTGCGAATGAGGAAGGATCTCACAACACTTTAGTACATTCCCATCTAATGTACTCTTGCCCATGATTATATCTGATGTCATCTATCTCTGTATATCATATATCTTTCTCTTGTTATTCATCTATCTTCATCGTCTCTCGTCTCATCTCCGTATCCATGACTCCCCCGCCCATCCCTTCATTCCTTTCCCTCACTCATACAAGCTCTTCTTCTCTCACTCTGCAGATATGATATCTATTCCAGTCTATACCATCTGAATTCCACATGCTCTAATTAGATTCGATTGTTCCATTGGTTCTTCAGGTTAGTCGTTGATTATGGTGCATTTTGTCTGAGACGCAGTGCGCGAAACAATCTCTCTTTTGTCTTGTGGAGCAGTATGATTATTTATTTTCCATCATTTGTACGATTCTCCTAACATTTCCATCTCTACAGATGTTCCTTCTATTCCTCCTTCTTCCCTCCATTCCTTCCCTTTTGTCTCTTCGCAGTCGAAATAGTCACATCTTCAATCTCATCCATAGAAATAGAGAAGACGAAGCCAATTCCACTCGTTTCTCACTTTTCGCCGTTGAGAATTCAGTGAGTCCCACTTGTAATAATGAAGAGGAAGAAGGAAGAAACCCTTGAAAAACGATGGCAACTGATTACGATGAATACAACGTAGATTTCCCTTCAGAATGGAGGATTCTCCTACTCTTCTTTGTATTCTCATGCCTTTCCTTGTCCTGTTTCTCATCATGGAGAATGGGAAGAATCATCAGTAACTCTTCTATTGCCATGCCATCATGGATCGATAGTTGATACTGATTCGCTCAATGATTTCAAGAAGAGGTATCTCCATTGATGTAATTTTTTCACAAATACGTTCAGTAATCCTTCAACCTTCATTCCATCCAATTGTTCTCTTATTCCGGGTCTAGAAATGGATTTCACTGCTCTTGAAATTGGACTCAATGTCACACTTAGACTGGATGGGTAATTAGGAGTATGCGATACATTGAAACAGATCCAATTTCAGTGACAAATCTCTCGTGTCTTCTCCGATTCCTATAAACGACATTCAAATCATCTCGATCGACCTCTCATTCGTTTCTCGTATATCAGAAGTGATGAGGATTGTGAACTATTCTGTGACAATGCTAACTACTCAGTGAGTACAACAGAAATGATAGACGATGTTGATGTGTCTTCCCTTCTCAGATCTATTCAACTCCTTCGTGTATTGGAGATGTGATGTCAGAGAATGAAATAGGTCAGTCTATCTCCTCACGAGGACTTATCACTTGTCTAATACGAATTAAAACGTTACTTCGAATCGTAAGAAACTCTAATGGGAATGTACTGGAGAAGGAAACATCATCTAACACTACAAATGAATATGAGAAGGACATCTTTCGATTGAGATGTATGTGACATGACTCCCAATTGCAAATGGGAAGCGAGTGCGAGAGGGAAGATTAAGATCACTCGATTGCAATTGATGCACAAACGTAAGAATTGAATAAGAATAGTGATATTGTTGTATTCTCAGAAAGATACATAATAATGAACGGCTCGGAAGAGACAGTCTCCTATTTCTCTCCTTATATCGCTCACACCTCTCTCAAAGTGATAGTAAATTTCAAGTATACTTTTCAATTCGATATTTAGTGTGTCTTCACAGTAGACGTTTTCCTGAAAGAAGGATCTTCATTGACTCTTTCCTATTCGACTCTCGATGGAAATCGTTCTGATATTGTAAAACTTCCTGAAACCCATTCCTTTTACAAGTATGTTTGTTACTCCAAGTATAAAAATTCTTTATTTGAACTTTTCCCAGGCTGAAGCCTCTTTCAATCGCGATTGGTCATTTCTTCTCACCTATTAAAATTGAAATAACATGTCACAAAGGGAGTATCTGCCACATAGATAATCTGAGAATGAAGAACTGTGAAGGTGAATTATCTTTCTTTCTACCTTATAGTAATATTCAGATGATTCTCCTGCAATCGAAGTGTGCCCATCCTCTACTTCCCTTCTCTGTTCATCATCATCACATTCAAAATGTTTATCTCACGATCGAATATGTGATCTCTCTTCTGATTGCAGTAGTGGAGAGGATGAACAAGATTGTGGTCAGTTATCTCATCATTCATTCTACTCTACAATTCGATCTTTCACAGATGATATTCCATCCTTCGGTCTCTGTGATTTCACCGATTCATCTATCGACTCATTCTGTACAAATTGGACTTCATCAGGAGATCTCGATGGAATTTCATTCGGAAGGGCCAGTGGAAGAAAGGGTGATTAGATATATAGAAGGCCAGTGTGAAATGGTAGCATTTAGGTAATTCAATGAAGTTCTTGATGGATAGTAAAGATCCGAAAGATTTGAGTGGTCGAAGGATACTATTCACTTCTCCTTCTCTTCCCGCCACAAGCACTAAATTGACTGATCCACGGTCACCTCTCTTTAGATCGTGCACTGTTAGTTATTCTTTCTAAGAATACCAAATAACCATTTACTCTAGCTTCGTTTTCATATTGTGCCTCAACTCGATTTCTGTGGATGGATTTGAGATGGATGATTAATGGGAAGATTCATTTTGGGATCTTCTAGCTAAGAAGAATACATCATTGGGATCACAAAAATGCGAGTGGAAAAGAGAAGTCATCGAAATTCCTCCTGAGGTTCGCTTACTCGAGCTAGTAAACTATATTTATTTTGTTTAGAGCAACCCTTACTCGATATCGTTCGAGATAATCTCAACAAATCGAGATTCTTCTATTTCTTCATTCGAACTCGCAGACGTTTCCATTGCTGAGTCATGCTTCACTGATGGTTCCACTGTTCCACTAGATTCATCTTCCTTTATCATCTTCAGACTCTCTCCTCACTCTTCCCTCCGTCTACAATCTTGGCCATGTAATGGAACGGGCGCTCTTCCTCCTTCCATAGAACAGTGTCAGGTAGGGAATAGAGATCTCTATCATTATTGACTAGTCACGGTTTTCTACTTCGTTGATTCATGAGGAACGGAAGATGAAAGTCCAGCAGGGGCGTCTTAAACTGAGACGGAAGTAGGGATATTTTTGGAGGATTTCAGAGATTTTACAACGAAACTGACGAGACGGGACAGTTATTGATAGAGAAGACGGGATGGATGACATGGATTACACCGAGAAGGAACATGTATAGGCAAGTTGACCAGGGGATTTCAATGTGATTGGATTTTTTAGAATAGAATTATGCGGTGCGTCGGGAGGTTCTCTCGATGGACAATCAGGAGGAAGAGCTGGTTGTGTCGTAGCCGTCCTCTCTCTATCGTTCAGAGAGACATTGGAAGTGATGATTGGACAAGAGGGGGAGAAAGCCTCCATTGACTGTCGAGAGGTCAGATAACCTCTTTGAGCATCAATCATGGATAACTTCAGTGTAATTCAACACCTGGAGGAGGGGCAACAGTGATAAAGAAGAGACATGAGGATGAATCAATTTCAAGGCCGATTCTTGTTGCTGGAGGTGGTGGAGGAATATCGAGGAAGAATATTGGAAGAGTCAAGTTAGAAATGTAATTGATTGTATAGGTCTCCGATTCATATTCCAGTGTCGATGGAGGTTCTCTGTCTTCGAATATCTCAGAGGAGGAACTCACTTCCAAATTCCAGAAATGGCGTCCTGGAGATGGATTCTCCCATGCGTTCTTCCCGGTATCTATTGATATTCTTTCGTGTCTCGAAATCCAAAAGTAACCCGTTCAGCGGTTTACTTTTCACTGTAATGGATGCGAATCAATGGACATGGGATCCAATCGGGTCAGTTCTATCATGGAGAAGGAAAGAAATCACTGTATTCATTCAGGTGGTCGATGTCCTTCTCCCTTCTCCATCATTATCTCCGGGGATATGGTGGAGGAGGTCCTTCCTGTGGTGATTCACCCGGTCCCGGAGGAGGATTCATTGGGGGAACCAGAGGTTGGATTACCATTGTTTATTCTGATATGAGATACCGTATATAGACGGCAACGAAACAGGAGGGACGTCATACGTTTACGATCTTGAGATGATGCATGATGTTTTTGAAGGAGTGCACATTGGTCAAGGTACATATTAGATAGCAACGACGAATTACAAGTTCGAAAGGGAAAATTACAGGTTTCGTCCGAATTTTCCGTGTTCTCTCTCATGTCCATCGAATCGAAGTTGTGTATTTCGATCTGCGAATCGAGAAGATGAATCGAATATGAAATGTGAATGTATAAAGGGAACGGATTGTGCAGCAATGGAAATCAATGGTGAAAGGAAGAGTGAAGAGTGATAGTTTGATATTCTCATTCAGATGTCTCTAACTTCTACTTCATCATGGCTGCTTTCTTCTGTGCAATCGCTTTCGCTTTTCTTCTTTATGGTAAAAGTTAACAGGAAAATTGAAAAAAACCCATTGTTTAGGAGTGAATCAACGTCGAAATCGGTCCCGTGATAGAATTGCATTCAGTCGGCAGATTCAAGAGATCGAAATGATCAATGTGGATATGATTGATATCGAACACTTTGATTGTCTAGATAATCTCAATAAGATCAAGATACCTCATATCGTGAGAACGAATATCTTCATGAAGAAGTGAGTGATCGAGATTTCGAAGTAGGGAATAGATAACCGTTGCAGATTACTGGGAAAAGGTGCCTTCGGAGAGTATATCTGGCTGAGATCCGAGAGGAAGACGAAGAACCATATGAAGTTGCTGTGAAGACACTATCACTCAAATTGGATATGGAAACACAGATTGATTTCACATTCGAAACCCTCACTCTACAGTCAGTTTTTAGTATTCCCGTTTATCGATTTACATATTAGTATGTAGACTTTCTCAGTGTCCTTCTATCGAACACTGTGTCTATAGCACAGAATGTGAAGACATTTCAGTAAATTGAACCATCCGAATATCGTTCGAGCGATGGGAATAAATACTGAGAGTGATCCATATTATCTAATTCTTGAGTATATGAAAGGAGGAGATCTTCAATCGTTCCTCAAGATATTCAGAAGTGGAACACTCAATGTTCCTCCATTGACCATGGGAGTTAGTCATATTTCTATTCATAGGAACCAATCTATTCGGAGTACTCTCCAATTCACGTCAGCCACATAACGAAGCTTCTTTTCTAGTTTTTTTTGTTAATCTTTACGAAAAAGCGAGAGATATTGAGAGAGAAAGGAGTAAGGAATGACGTGAGATTGAAGTTTTCCAGTGAGGGAGAAGGAGAAAATAGGGAGACCGAATCTCGTTAACATTGTTATTGTCTCCCATACTCATAAATACGCACATTCGAAACGAAGAGAATAAGATGATAACCAATCTATTGAATATCCTTTGAGGATTTCTTCAATCTGGTCGCTGATGTTGCTGCGGGATGCGAATATCTCGAATCGAATCATTATGTCCATAGAGATATCGCAGCTAGGAATTGTCTATTAACAACGAGAAGGGAAGGAAGAAGAGTGAAATTGGCGGACTTCGGAATGGCAAGAGATATTTATTGGTGGGTTAATGCGATGGGAAATATGAAAGCTAAATCGATAATAGTGTGGACTACTACCGTAAAATGGTCGTGCAAAGATTCCCGTGATGTGGCTTCCACCTGAGAGTTATATGGATGGAGAATTCACGAGTAAATCTGATGTATGGAGCTACGGTTAGTCACTTCTTCATCTAGGAATAAGCGTATTCAATCCTCTCTAGGTGTTTGTTATGGGAAGTTTTCTCTCTCGGTCACAAACCGTATCCTGGACTATCAAATTTCGAAGTAATGGAGACAGTTCGATGGGAAAGAGACTTCTTCCTCCTAATGGTTCGTTCTTTTTCTGTTATTGCCGCGTTGTTATTCCAAGAAACTTGGATCTTATCACTTTGTAGTTTCTGATAATGTAGCTTTTGAATGGATCTGACTGATCATATCATATCTCAGGTACTCCAACTTCAATCTATTCAATTATGTTATCAACATGGAAAGTGGATCCATCCTCTCGTCCAACCTTCAAACATCTGCTTACTCTTATGCAGACTTTAGCCAATGATGAAATTGAGTGAGTTAGAATGAAAGTTTAACTGGAGCAAATTGAAACTCAATGATCGAGTACAGCTTTCATTCTTTGTAATTGAGCAATTCATTATCCTTATCTCAGATCGAGTAAACGTCCTCCTCCTGGCGTTGTTCCGTGTGGATTAATGCAAACTGACGATGAAGGAGGAAGTATTGAAACGAATTATCCCAGTAAGTACAACCATCCACGAGAGAGAGAGAGTAGTCCTCGATATCGAATGTGTATCGGTCTGAGTAGATAACTAAGTTATTCCCACTCCCCCGTATCTCTCTCTCCACATCAATTGGGTGTCAGTTGTGGGAGAGGTAGTCGTGGAAACCTCCCTCCTTCATTCATTTCTTACCTCCTTTCTTCTTCCAGGCATAACTTGTCCCCTCAATAAAAGACACGAAACGGATGAAGAGAGTGAAGAAGATTCAACTCTATTGATATAGTTCCCTCCTCATCTTCCTCTTCTTCTTCTTCTTATCCATCCCGTCATCGATATTCGTCTTCAACGACGCCATTCCGTTTATTCATTCATTTCTTCTTCGTAGATACCAATTCTCCTCCCATTGACATTCGTACTCAGTTGTATCCTCTCTTCTCATTCTCTTATCTCAGATCTCTCTCTCTCTCCTTATCCACGCAATAACAATACGATTATATGTATGTTTCGTCGTTCTTTTGGTTCTAATTTATTTATTCGAGTTTCAATTACCTTGCCTTACTCCTCATTGTTCGATAAATTATGTGATGCTTCGTAATTAGCTCGTTATTGAACAAATAATAAATTTTCCAGCTGATCAGTCCATTCTCCTTCCTCAGTTGTCCTATCACAAATTGAATGAAGAAAGGAGGTTGAATGGGAAATGTTTGTGATACCCAGTCGAATTCCGTCGATCCTGAACCCCAGAAGGTCAGTGAAGGATCCTTGTCTTCCATGGAAGGAAATTCCTCCAGAATCCAGTCGCAGCTTCTCCCATTCCACCACAGAATGAAGAGGAAACGCCTAAACATGTGGAACAACCCGACCACAAGTGAGATAAGGGAAGGAGGGAGGGTGGGTAATATCTCCCGTCACAGACTCATTCAACACGTCCCGTTAGTCGTGCAGTATCAATTCGACCCGATTCACAAGTATCCAGTCTAATTCGACTTCTTCTTCTTGGTCAGTTACACTATTTTTATCGTCAATGAAACTTTCCAATGACGTCTATCAAATGTTGCAAATGAAGGCGAATCGTGGGATTTGTACGTGAGAGAAGCCAATGAATGTATTTGAGGTGCTGCCGAATCAGGCAAATCTACGCTGCTCGCACAAATACGCATTTTATACGAGCAAAATTACGCAGAGGGGGAATTATTCCATAGGAAGGTCTTCATCTACTCAAATATACTCTCATCCATACAAAAATTGATTGAATTTGTTCTGTCGGAGGGAAATAATTGGTCAGCTCCTGAACATGGGGTGAGACTCACTACTTTTATGATACTTTTCATGGACCACTGATCACAGACAAAAAACATCTGCTCACACCACATTGATATATGAAAATCACTCATTTTCAGGCGTATGCTCAGAATCTCCTTCTAGAGGAACCTCACTACACTCGATTCACAAGTGAACAAGAGAAGGCAATTCTCGCTATTTGGAAGGAACCTGTGATACAAGAAGCGTATAAGAGAAGATCTGCTGTTAATCTCAATGATTCCACCAAATAGTGAGATTTGCATTGAAGAAGGGTCAAAATAGTCTTGCTTTCTCAGTTTTCTCGAGAATTTCGATCGAATCAATAGTACTGAGTATCGTCCCACTCCCACAGATTTAATCATGTCTTATATTCCCACTATCGGAGTACAAAACGTCATCTTCACTGCGAATAACAAAACTTTTCAGTGAGTATTTCATTTGATTAATGTGGTGTCTTCTCAGTAGAGCATGTGATTGAGCTGAGAAAACACCACAGTATACTTCATCATGCCGAGAATTACTGAGTATCATCTATTTCGTTTGATTGAGTCTATAAATACTAATATTATCAGATTATTTGACATGGGCGGGCAAAAGATGGATAGACGAAAATGGACTGATATGTATGATGGAATCGATGCAATTTTCTTCTCACTCGCAATCTCGGAATATGATCAAGTTATGAGTGAAGATATGAAGACAGTGAGTCAATCATCAATTCATTTGCTTCTCTCAATCCCATCGTTAAATCTTCAGAATCGTTTGGAAGATTCAATGGATCTTCTCGATAAAATCGCCCACGAATCACAATTCGAATCCACTCCAATTTTCGTTTTTCTCAATGAAATCGACGTATTCACTCACAAATTGACAGTGATTCCTCTCGAGAATTTCCTCCCTGATTATAAGGGAGAAAATACTGAAGATGCATTGAATTTCATCGAAGGAATGGCTCGATCTCGATTGGGAAGAACTGAGAAGAAGACGTTCTTCATCTATCGAACTGTTATGGTCGACACGAAATCAATGGAGAAGATTCTCAAGGAAATATTCAAGAAACATCTCAAGTGATAGAATAGACCCCATTCCCCTCTCTTGTGTGAAACGAGTACAATTGTAATAAATGATGTTTATTATCGATAGAAGGGCGGCACATATATCTATTGTCTGTATCCCTGTCCCTGTACTCCAGAATCGGCTCTCTGTGGACACGAGCAATACTCGGCATCCTTTCCGGGTCTTCCCTCGGGTCCTTCGTCTCCCTGAGGTCCAATAGGTCCCTGTACTCCAGGTCTTCCTTCGTCTCCTTGGGTCCAGCCGGTCCAATGAGACCTGGAGGTCCATGAAGTCCATCCTTTCCAGCGGGTCCTCTGGGTCCTTGATCTCCTCTGGGTCCCTTAGGTCCGGGTCTTCCAATAGGATGGTCAGCATCACGTCCCTTCTCTCCAGGAGGTCCAGCATCTCCGATCTTTCCAATGGGTCCGGGAGGTCCCTGCTCTCCAGGAAGACCGGGGTTTCCATCTCTACCAGGCATGCCGGGGGCTCCATCAGCTCCCTTCATTCCTCTGGGTCCGGGTCTTCCGAGAGCTCCAGGAGCACCGGGAGCTCCAGTAGGACAATAGAAGCACGAAGAGGTATCCTGCTGTTGGGGAGTCACATCCTCAGCATCAACTCCTCCCTTTCCATCGAGACCAGGGATACCATTGGGTCCGGGGGCTCCCGGGGTTCCCTTGGGTCCAGCCGGTCCAGCGGGACACTTGTTGTTGGCATTGCAATTGCAAGATGCGCCAGGGTTCTGGGGTTGGAATCTCCAGCGAATACGGGAGGAGTAGAGGGAGGAGAAGAGTGGGGAGTACCAGGAGAGGCACCATGGGGACGGATGAAGGAGGGATGGGACCTCCAGGGGTAGGGAAATCACCAGGATATCCAGTGTTCGAGGGTTCCTCTCCAGGGTATTGACGACGGACTCTGCGAGAAGTCTTGCCGAGAACGATGACATCTCTCCAGATATCGTCAGTGGCTACCTGAAAGGAAAGAGATAAGATACGGTAGGAGAAAGGGATATCACAGTAATTATCATACTCCTAGTTTATGACGAACATGTAAAGTGGTTAAGTCGTAATATATACGATGGGACAGACTAGTGGAATACAAGGGATAACTCACTCTGAATACAGAGATCTCAGAGTCGAGAGTTCTCCAGAAGTCGGATACTTCAGAGTAGATGTTGCTCATGAGAACCATACAAGCAATGAGAGAGAAGGCAGAAAGAGTGGAAGCTATGAAGGCTCCCGTATGGACCTTCATTCTGAAAGGACGATGGATTATGGTAGGGAAGGAGAAGGGACAAGGAATGGCAAGGAGAAGGGAGATGGGGGGGGGCATAAGGGAGATGGGAAGACAATGAGAACTGCGTAAGAATAGCTCATTTATAGGCAGGAGGAAGGGGGCAGAACAGGAAGAAAAGAACCTGCCTTGGATAGGGATGAAGGAATGAAATCCACCTGAGGATCGAGAAAGAGAGAGAAAGGGAAAGTAGGTGAAAGGGGAGAGAGAGAGAATGGCTGAGCGGATGAAGGGAAGGGCAGATTGAAGAAGGACAATGGAGGGAAGGAGGGAGAGGATGAGAGGTGATATGGATTAGGATGGAATAGAAATTGAATGGAAAACACGGCAAACTGCTTCGATCATCCAGAGATACCTGAAATCGAGAAGGGTTCAAGAATGATTGCATCTCGAGTGAAACAAATGACTCATTGCACTTGTGATTAGTAATCATCAATTCACCCTCAGAATCGAATTCACCCTCAGACTCGAGATTCTACTATCCATTCAATCGTGAACTATTCTTTCATAGTTCCCGTCTCACAATCGAATTGTCCTCGAATACGATCAAATCAATTCGTAATCGGCTTTCCTCCATTGCTCGTAGGCAACTTTCATTCGACCTTTGTGAATCACGGGATAATTCAATAACATCTGTTACATTCTTCATACTTCTTCACTCTAACGAGAGCTCCAAAGGACTCTTAGATCTTTCTTTTTCTTCTTTCTCTTCTCATTAAATTCCTTCAGGAGCACTCTTTTACTGATCGTTCCCTCCTCCTTCCATCCCATTAGTGAATCTCCCATTGCACGTTCAGATGGTACTTCTGCATGTTGATCTGACTGGTCAGCAAAGGTTCTAGAAAATCATCAGTTGAAATGACGTTCTACATCCTAGATATTAGTTTGATACTATTCATTGATCATTCACGTTGATCAACCACTTTATGTAAGCAGATACCCCTCTATTCTCAGTCCCAGATTCCTCCTTTTTTCTCGAGTTTTCTTCTCTTATCATAGGTGATTAGTACACTTCTTGTCTCTTCTCACTCTCTATTTCACTCTATTCGACCTTCTCATCAACCAACTGTTTCTCCTTTCCCTTCTGAACACCATGGCACACACCATTCACCCTTCTCTTTCTTCTCCCGAGAAGAAGCGACCTTCTCCCATTCAGTCTTCCACTATTTTGTGTAATCTCACTCGTCTCTTTTTCTATCATGATATAAGGACTACGGTAGAAGGAAGACTCCCTTTTCCATTACTAAGAACCTAATGTTAATTCGATCAAATCATCATAGTTTGTTCCAGTGTATTCGTCAGCTTGATCTATTCTGTCCAGTCTGTCACTACCCCATAACCCATCCCCCACCCCCATTACTCTTTTGATGTATTCGTTCGTTCCTTCTCTGTTATTGACAGTCTCTATCCATCCATATGCTTACCCTCTCTCTCTAATCTTTCCTATCACAGTCCTTCCCTCCTCCTTCTTCATCCCCTAAGGGGCCTTCCCCCTCCTTCTCCTATCCACTTCAGACTACCACAGATGGTCAACCTCTCCTCTATTGAGAGCCCTTCCTTCCAACCCAATTAATCGGTCTAGCTCTTTTCTTTCCCCCATTCTTTCTCTTCATCATAATAACACCTTTGACCTCTGACAGCTTCTTCCTCTCTTCATCCATAATTCATCTGTTACTCTGCAATACAATCCTTCTAATCCCTAATTGGGTCTTCTGTCCTTTCCTCCTTCCTCATGTAAACTGTAGTCTATCCGTGTGGTCTCTTCCCCTTCTCTTTCTCTTCTTCATACCAGTAACCAACTGAACAAAAGAAGGAACTTCTTCCCCTCTTCTTTGAGCCTTCCCCTTTCTATTCATTCTTCTTCATAGTCAACGTTAGTTCGTGATCTCATTTCAATCTCCATTCTGATTGTAATCCATTCTACTAGTACACATCTCTCATTGTTTTCGATCTTTCATTTATTTCAGTCTCATCCTCCAATCATTCTTTCGTTCTCTTCACAAGAGAGTTCAAGAGGGGGAAAGGTGAGTCTTCTCTTCCGTGTCAAACACAATCAACTAAGAACTCGAGTCGTTTCGCGGGTCGTGACGTTATTCCCACTGATCCCTTCTTTCTAGTCATACTCAAATATATCCGTTTCTATTCTTTTTTCTCATCTAATTTCATTATCTTTTCAGTGAATGTTTCTCCTTCGTCGTCTCTTCAATTTCTCATTCGACGATTATTCTCCTTCTTCTTCGATGGTTCTCGTTCAATTGAAAGGTAATCTTCTTCATCTCTCGAGTATTCCCACATTCAACCAATCTTCTCTCACTGATTTGTCCTTTCTCGTGGATCATTGCTTCTATTCACTCTATTTCTTCTCCTTTCAATCTTCATCATAAATCTCTCATCTCTTCTTTCCTTCTCTTCTATGTTTTCGTGAGTCCTCCAAATGTCTCAATTGAGAAATGACTACTTCTTCTATCGTAAATCTTCTACCTCAATGTTGCAGTGAGTTGGAGATAGAGGTTGTGGGATTCTCCCTCAATAAAATAGTTGGCTTCAGTATTTCGATATTATCCCGTGGCAATAGAAAGGGAAGATCATTCGGAGCGTGAGACTTTTTTGTATGCCTCCCGTCTTCCTCCTTCGTGCAATCTCGCATTGAGAAATGGTTGAGGGTATGGAATATTAATGGCCATGTGATGCTCCGTTGAGGGTCGTCAAGAGACGGGTAGGCAAAATGAACTATATATCGACCCCTTATTCAAATTCTTTGCAATATTTGTGATTTAGTATTCAGTAGTTGAGCCGATCAAAGATGGTTATCTCCCAATCTCTCTATCTACTCTCCAGTTTATCACTCGAGTGCTTTTCCACTACACAAAAACAGCTCTTTTCTCTCTCGTGTTCCCCTCCTCTATCCCTCTTATTCTCACCTCTCTACCAATCACTACAATCTGTCAACTACTCGCCAATCTTTTTTCAATTTTTTTTCGAGAACATTGGCATTTAATAGAAGCATTCATTAACATCTCAATTACGTCCAATCTACGTCGTTAGTTTCTAAACGATGACGGAACCATTCAATCCTTCCCTTACTACTATTTCTCCATTCACCCTCTTCCTTATCAATTGAATAGATAATCTGTCCATCATTCTCTTCGGGTGAACACCTCTCTCTAATGGTCCACAGTCTTTTATTCCCTCCTCCTCCCCCCCCCCCCTCTCTCTCCTCTCTTCCCTCAATGGACTATAGTCAGTCTATCGTGTAAACTCGAGTCCATTCTACTTCCATTTCTGCAGATTAACTTCATTCCATGCACTCATTTAGACAATGAGAAAGGATGACCCTCGATGGAATGGACTCTGTTTACATTGAAGAGAGACGTTCCCATATATTATTCTCGTTAGACTAAAGAGAGAGAGAGGGAAACTCATTTCGACTACTTTTTTCTGATCACTCAGATGTGAAAGACAAACATTCTTCGATTGAATCGTCTGATCGTCTAATTCCAACCACGAAACCATTTCCTTCCTTCGAATTTCTCGGTTCAGAAGTTCACACGAACGATAGTTTAGGCGAACTATTGAAATCTGATCGACCAACTCGAAATCTGATCCTCTAGTTATGGAATACTGTGACCTTCCCTCTTGTCTCTTCCTTCTGATTCTCTCTCTGCAGAAGTGCATTAGACGTTTTCATGTCAATTGAGTTGGGAGAGTGAGGAGTGATGAAGAGAGAGAGCGAGTGGTCATCCCTCTGTCTCAGAGAGTGGAGGGAGGGGAGGGAGAGGGAGGAGGGTGTAAAAGGGGGAAACAGGCGTTGCCGATTGACTCGTATGCCTTCCGAATAATCACTCTCTTCTCTTCTCCCATTTCTCCTCTCCTCTCATCATTCACTCATTTGAATATCCAAGTACATCTAGAGTTACACTCTCATGCTTCATCCTACCTCCCTTCTCTTCGTCATTCAATGGGAACTTTGATTCTTTCACTCGCAACTTGCATAGTTCTTTCTCTATCTACTGATCCATTGTTTGAGTATCTTGATCAACACTGGTTGATATCTACCAGATATCAACTCATCTCTTCTGATTCACTCACTTATCCCACCCCACCCTTCCTCCCTCATCTCCTTCCCTCTCCCTTCTCTCATCCATTCAATCACCTCTTCCTCCTCTTATGTAATAAGTCCTCTAACTGGAAGAAAGATGACCAGTCTCATCACATCTCGCAAACAATTCCATTCAAATCCCTTTCTTATCCTCACTTCTGCCATACATTCATCACACGTTCCTTATTCCTATGAATCACATTTATCTTCATTTTCATCCCAATTGATTCATGTAATTGAGTGTATCCATGGGAAATGAGATGGTTGAATAGGTCCATTCCCCTCTCCTTTCCAAAGGGGAACACCAAATGGAAGTCATCGATATCCTCATAGAGACCGCCGTCTATTTGATCATCTCAGATTGGTAATTCAACCGTGTCTCTCTCACCCTCTAATCAACTCTCAGTAGGGGATCAATTCCATTCTCTCTCATAATCTGAATAATGTTCCGAAAGGATGAAAGGGGAGAGTTCACTTTCCAAGGGTGACACTTATTCGAAGCATTCATGCACAAAGTGTCTGTTCACACTTTTTCAGTTTTAGTCGTCCTTTGGGCAACTTCAAATTTGGAAAATCAGCTTTAAATTTACATGTTAGATCTAAATAGTTGACGCTTGATAATTTGTTCTTGATCTAAATGACCACGAGATATCTGATGTGTTGGTTCGAAACGCCTTCTCTCCATTTCCCTCTCTCCCCCCCCTCACTCACGATCTCTCTATTCCCTCAAGTGTTCTATCCGTTCTTTCTTATCACAATCCGATCTCCTCTCTCTCTATTCTTCTCATCTCCCTGAGGACATTCGTCGTATATCACTCTTCCATTACTTGTTTCTTCATCTACCTCTCCCTCCTTCTCCCTTCTCCTATCACAGTACTAGTCCACTTGAAACACACCCTCAAGGGGTGATTGAGAGTACTTCCTTCCAATGATTTATCGTTAATCTTCTCAATAGATTCACACTCAAAAGGAGCTCCATCTACAGTTCTAGTTGTTTCCCTAGTGAAGAATCTGTTCCGGCCTCTAACGACCCCGTTCATTGTGTGGCTAAACTTGAAAAATTCATCCGATAAGTATTAAAATAGAACTGACAGAATTTTGAATCATTCGTTCAATAAATGTCAATTAAAAAAGTACGGTAATCAAGTTCGTCAACCTGAGTTTTTTTCAACTTTTCGCGTTTCCGATGCCGGCAAGACGCACGCGCGACACTTCTTTTGTTTTTGCCACTAACTTTAAAGTGATATGTATATATTATTTTATCAGATGAATTGGTTAAAATTATGTTACCACTTATTGATAGGGAATCACAACTGTATCCTAGAGCTCATCTCTCCCTCTCCGTTCTCTTCCTTGATCTACCATTTCCTTTCCATTCTCCATTGATCGACTGACCTCTCATCCACATTTCACCGTCTCTCATCTTTCTCTGTGACCTGCCCTCTTCTCCCGTTCGCAACGTGCCTTCTTGACGTCTTCATGTTTACAGTTTCTCTCATTACTTCTCATCCCAATGTTCCGTATCTATGATCTTTGATCTGTTCTTCTCTTTTCCTTCTCCTTTCTCTTGATCATCTCTCTGTTTATCCACTTATCATATCATCCTATCACTTTTCATATCTCTCATCTCAATTCGGGCCACACGCCATTGTTGTTGTTCTCTTTCCTCCTTCTTCCCAACTTGGAAAGTCCATTATGTCTCTGTTCCCATTCTCTCTCTATCATGAACTATTTCACACTGATTGATTGGCCATTTAGAATGATTAGACTCACTTCCCCTATTTAACACCTTCCCCTTTTCAGGTTACCGTAAACGAGAGATCGAAGGATGTCGAAATGATGAAGATGAGAAGACAATGAAAAGGAGTAAGGAACAATCGAGAGATGAGGTGAGACTCTCTTTGATCTCTATCTCCACCCTCATAGTGATTAGAAGTCTCTCCATCTGTCCTTCTCCTCCTCCTATCATGTCTCATTCATCCTTCTGCACTATTCTTCTTCACTCATTCTGTTTTCCTCTTGCTTCCTCTCTCTGATCTTTCCCTCTCTTCGTATAGATACGAGCAATCGTCACAAACTTTGTTTTCACCTCAACTTTTCTTCCTGGACCAATTTTTATCCCCCCCCCATCGCCACTTAGCTTCAATAGATAGTTAGATACTCCCTAAACAATGGTAACATTCTTCTCGATAGTAATTGATTGTAGATGGAATCATCAATCTCTTGTTCGTCATTGGCGGAATCATCACTCGATACATCCTTCATCTCCACTTCCATGCATAGTAGAGAGAGGTGACGATTACATTAACATCTAAAGGGATTGAACTATCCTCCCTTGCATAAGAGGAAATCACGAGAATAGACGGAAAACGATTGAATTAGAGTATGAGAAAGGGATGAGAGAAGGGAAGGAATCACTGGGAGGTCTGAACACTCGAGTTACTCGCACTTTCAGTCCTTGTAATTCAATTCATAATCCAATGTTCGAGTCTTCTTATCCTTCCATTCAGTTCTCCATTCGATGTGAGTATCACAAGTGAGGAATCTGCAGCGACAATCACACAGATGGAAGCACTTTCACGTATGATTTACTCTCTTATCATCTTTATTTCCCTCTTTTACCTCTAAGAGCATACATTTTTGTAACAACCGGACCGGTTATCACACCGCTATATTATGAACTGAACCAGACATCAAACCAGTGGATATCGTTGGGGGGTTTTAAATACCATTTTCAACTGTTGTTATCTGACTCTGACTTTATTTGTTGATCACTGGTTGGTAATAAAAATATGTGCTCTAGAGTATCGAAATCCGATCGTTTTCATGTAGCTCATCAGCTCAAATTTGTGAATAACATATAGTGACATGAACATATGTCTCCATTCATATTCCTCCTATCTCAATCAATTCCTTCTCTCTTCAGTCCGAAGTACTCCCACAATCGCCTCTACTCTCACTCTACACAGGAAGAGACAGGTATCACTTACCGTAATCCAATCTACAGTATCCCTCTCAGCCCTCTCGTCCCTACCGTATCCTCTCGCACGAAGATAGTGTAGCACTGCTGGTAGCCCAGTCAACACAGGTACGGTAGTTTGTTGCTTATTGATTGATAAACTACAGTACCATTTCGAATATCGATTTGTTCAGGCCGTAGCAGAAGTGAAATCTCATAAGATGAATACGAAGATTCTGAAGAGAAGGAGTAAGAAAGATAAGATTCCGTCAGGGTCAGTCGATTAATTATCTTCCCTCGGAATGGCTCTCCCCAAGCACAGCACATAACCTACCGTACCTCCACTCATACCGTATCCTTCCCTTCTTTCAGAGTGGTCTATCCCTCTTATATCTCATGCCCTGCCCCTCCTCTCATTCCCTCTGGACGACAACTTCCCTCTCCTCTTTGCTGTCCCAATTGTGATTCTCTCATTGGTCAACGTCTATCGGCTCCTTCTGGAATCACTCTGTAAGTTACACTTAACAATTTACCCCCTTTAACTGTAGTATAATACTGAAAAAGGTCTCGTTACAACTCGACCCTTTACCCTTCTTCACCCTCTTTTCCGGTTACTCTCTCCTCACTTCTTCCCATTATTCCGACTGACAATTCTCCCTTCAGATCTGATCCCTTCTTCCTTCCTTTCATTCTTTTTCTCTTTCATCCCATAAATCTCGATACTTCTCAATTAGGAATCCTCTCCTCTTTTCCTCTCTTCACTTTGTATTCAACGGAGTATTCCCAGTCTCGAAGTCTCACTTTCTCTTCTTCTCTTTTGTTTCTGCCACAGTGAACTAGAATGACTGCACTCAACACTTCTTTCCCCTCTTCCATCGAGAGGAAAGATGATGGAAACATCTATGGAAATGCTGGACTTCATTTGAATCAAAAACTCGACTACCCCTTTAAACCTTTGCATAGGCGAAATAGTAGTTGGTAAAGGTGCGAACTCCGTGTTATATTTCCACTCAATTTGACCCCGATAACCCCCACTTAGCAGTTACTCTCAAAGTACTTTCTATTCCTTCCCTTTTCCATCTCAGAAAGAGGACAATTACCTGATAATGTCCATTCCTTCGTCTGTCTACCCGTTCACTCTCATTTTATTGGGCTGAGAACTTGGAGATAATCTTATTCAATTGGTCGCTGTATCTTCATCAGCAGATTAGCTCGAGAAATGGTGTCGCTGTCTCTTCATTTTGCGCACTCTCTCGCCCGCTCGGTCGACGAGAGCAACTGTAAAATGAAGAGACGGCGATATCATTTGTCGAGCTCTACAGCAGATGTACGATTCGTTACACCCCTGCCCCTCCTTCCCGCTCTCATACTCCTTCTCTTTCCCTTGGTGAGCCCGTTGTCCTTTCAGTCCTTTCTTCCATCTGATTCTTGTTAGTTTCTCAAGAGTCTTTGACTGGAAGGAAAAAGGAGAGAGGAGGGGGAAAATCATGGACAGGACTCTCACTTGATGAGACTTCTTCACTACTATTCTTCTCTATTCTTGTTCAACCATCGAAGTAGTCTCCCTTCTCCTCCCTTCTCCTCCTTCTCTCTCTCTCTGCAATCAAGAGATTACTTCACTCATTCTTGTAACTTCTCCTTTTCGCCCTCAGGATCATCCAATAATTGTCTTCCTCCTCCTTCTTCTTTCTTCACATTTCATTTCATGTAGACCCTTCTCGTCTCCTGTTGTCTACTGGACATCTTTGATCATCCTCCCTTTATCACCCCTCACTACTTTGATCTATTTGATGATCTCTTTCTCTCACTGATCAACGATATTCCGTGATCATTCTCCACGTGTTCACTCTTCTCTTCCTATTACTACTTTACTACAAGAGAAGTCTGAATCGGAACACTCCATTGTCCACAGAAGTAGTCCCTCCTTCCTTCCTTCCCTCTCCTTCCTCCCCCTCAATCGCCCCTTTCAACCTCCGAATGTTTTCATTCACATTGCACATTTCAAGTGGACTAACCTACGTAGAATGGAAGCACAGCCGATTCACTGTTATGATAAAGGGGATCTCCTTCCCTCTCCCCCTCTCTCTCTTTTCCTTCGTGGAAAAGGTAGAGGAAGTTTTCCATCTATTCTTCTTCTTCTCTTCATTGTTTGTTGTCTTTCTGCTGCCATTCTTTCCCTCGAGCGAATTCTCTCTCCATTTTTGATCCATTCATCATCATCAAATTCAACTGGAAAGATTACCACTTGTATTTATGTCTCCCATCTCCTCTTGATAGTTCATTCGAGTAGAGTGTCCTAATATCTGGAGAGTGTCCTAATATCGTGCAATAACAATGATTCCTCTTGCCATGAATTGAATACATTCTCATGGGAATTTCACATCGTTTCAGAAGGAAGGAAAAGCGTATTGTTGAACAATTTATTTCCATTGGTGATTCAGTGTGGAGATTCCTTTCCTCCCGTGGGTCGAAATGCCACTAGAATCGCCTCCCTTTTCTCCCTTTTTATGATCCATGAGAAGAGTAATCCGTACGACCACTGTAGTTATCCATTGAAGGGGGTTCAACTAACTAGTAGTCGTGATCTACCTCTCTCTCTCTCTCCTTCTCAATCTCTCAATAGATTGGGGATTGATTGTACACGTCGAAGGGGGAATTCCGGTCACTTGCAGATGAGAGAGAGAAGGTATTGAATAGAGAGAGAGAGAGGGGGGGGGGGAATCAGATTGATCCCCCCCCCTTCGCCCTTCCTCATTATTACAAGCTTCTTCTTTGTTCTTCTTCTTCTTCTTCAATCTGACCTACTTCTCATTGAATCCCCCTCCCCTCTCTCTCTTCCTCTATAACGACGAGCTTCATTCCCTCTCTCCCTCCCTTCCTCCCTCCATCCTCTCATCATTTATCCCCTTCTATTCATCACTACCTGTTTCATTGCCATCTCCATTTTCTACATAGACTTGTTCTCCATCATGCAGAAGTGCCAGACTGCAAGGATATGCTCATTGATCCCCTCTTCATCTCATCCCCCCCATCCCTCCCCTCCCCCCTTCCCCCCGTCCTTCCTTCTACCTCCTCCTCCCTCCCCTCCCCCTTCTACCTCCTCCTCCCCCCCCCCCCTTCTACCTCCTCCTCCCCCCCCCCCTTCTACCTCCTCCTCCCTCCCCTCCCCCTTCTACCTCCTCCTCCCTCCCCTCCCCCTTCTACCTCCTCCTCCCTCCCCTCCCCCTTCTACCTCCTCCTCCCTCCCCTCCCCCTTCTACCTCCTCCTCCCTCCCCTCCCCCTTCTACCTCCTCCTCCCTCCCCTCCCCCTTCTACCTCCTCCTCCCTCCCCTCCCCCTTCTACCTCCTCCTCCCTCCCCTCCCCCTTCTACCTCCTCCTCCCTCCCTCCCCCTTCTACCTCCTCCTCCCCCCCCCTCCCTTCTACCTCCTCCCCCGTCCTTCCTTCTATCTCCTACGTGAATTCGTCCATTGTCTCACTCACATCTTCTAATCTATCTATTTGTCTACAACCATAACATCTTCTCTCTCTCTCTGAACCGTGTCCCTTCTTCTTCTTCTTCTTCTCTACTCGCTACTTCTTACCTCTAAACACAATGGGAGTGAGCACACCTACTGGTTGTTGTACTCTCCTCCCTCCCCTCTCTCCCTCCTCCCTTCTTCCCTCTCTCCCTGGCTATCCCCAATCACTGGATTTGACTCTCCTTTCTCCTATTGTCTGCCATACAGACCGAGTTCATCCCTACCACTAGACCATGTCTTTCTACTCTCTTCCCTTGATCAATGAACTATCTCCATCTACATACCCTCTTCCTAGATACTCTTTCTATCTCTCTCTTCAATCCACACCTTTTCTATCTCTTCTATCTTTCATCTGATCTCCCGTACTCGTATGCGAAATTGGAACGACCCTCTGCTTGCCTATGTAATTAATCTCTCCCCTCTCCCTCTCCCTGCAACCACCTCCCCTTCTCTCCCCTCCTTCTCCCCTCCCTCGCTCTCTCCCTCAACTGATCATCTTTCACTTTATGATCACTCATCCGCACTCTCATAAGCAATGCTCAATGCTCACTCTATAGTTTTTGCATCCCTCCCTCCTCTCCCCCAGTTCTCTCCCCCTCCTCCCTCTCTATTCCACCCTTGAAATGTCCTTCAATTTGGTTCTCCATCCAATCACTTCACTCCCATATGCCATCACATGGACCGTTCTCTCTCCCCTCCCTCTCTCTTCCTCTCTTCTCACCTCCCTTCCCACCCCTCTCTCTCTCTCTCTTCTATTCATCTCAATCGGGCAGTACTTCACATCATCTATTTATATCAACTGAGTATCTCATAACTGCCCTATGGTCACTGTAGTCTCCTCCCTCTACCTCCTCCCTCCCTTCCCTCCTCTTCCCTCTTCTTCCTCTCATCTATCTCATCTATCAACTATCTACTTTGTTATTCTCTCTCTATCTTCTTCCTCCTCCTTCCAGTATCAACTTGCCTCATCTTCTCTTCATTCCATACATATTTGTATAGTCTCTTCTTAATGTCGATGACATTTCGAAGAGTGAATCAAAATCAAACTGACACTTCAATTAGAGCATCGAATGTCATTGATAACCTTGTATCGAAACTATCGAGAATGGGAGAATATTCCTCTCCCCTGTCTCTCTCTCTCTCTCTAAAGTCGTTCTAATCTCTTCTAAGATCCTTATCCCTTCTCACAATTTCAATCAGTATAAGGTAGGTCATGGTTACTCCGAAGGGTCAACAGAGACCTTTTTGAATGGGAAATTACTTCTCTCCGTCGTTTCCATTATAACTTTCATTATTCCTCTATATTTCAGTATTCCTCTATTCCATTGATAATTCGACCTCCCAATCTTCTCAATGAATTAGTCCATGCGTAAATCTATCGTTTAATTCTCATTCACAGTTTTCTCATTCCTTTTGCTCTCTTTGTTTCTTTCTCTTCAATCTTCTTCTCTCTATTCCTTTGAACTCTTCACCTTATCATTATTTACATATTTACTCTAAATTCGGGGAAGGGATGAATCAGCTTGAGAAGTTTTCCGTTTCTATCTCTCAGTTACTTTCGTCATTCTCAAATAGTTGGAAACTGTAGTCTTCGTTTAGTCACGAACACGAATAATATCTTAGAAGTGCTTGACTCGAGTAAGATCTCGTCCATTTCCTTCTCTTCATCCATCTCAGTCTCTTTCTCTCCATGCTTGAATGCTCTTTGACCTCTCTCTCTTCACCTTTCTCAAGGTGAGAAAGTTGACGTAAACGATTAAGTTGATTAACTTCTCACCCTCAGAATCTTCTCTCGTTCTCTTTCTCACTCGGTCATTTCTCTTCTCTTCTCATCTTCTTCTCTGATAATGTAGATACTTCTTCTTCTTTTGTCTTACACTATTCTTACCACTCTGATCTTTCCCCCTTACTTATCATTCTTATCAACAAAGATAACACATCATTCAACTAATCGTGTTCTATTCTTTCCAATCAGAGGAGAACTTCCATTCAGTCTCGAACCAACTCGTTCTCTTTCACTCATCTCAGTCTCAATCCCCTCCCCCTCCCTCTTCCCTTTCATGCTCAGTCTCCTTCCCATCTTCCAATCAATCTATTCTATCATCTCCATCGGAATTCCCTCCTCCCTCTCCTCTTCTCTTCTTCATTCTCCCTATTTGCTGTACTGATCAACGCCCTTGTTTCCTCCTTCCATACAAGATTATTAGGGATCAATCAGTTTGTCTAATTCTTCCCGTGCCTTTCCTGAAGAGAGGAAGAAATCTCTGACCTACCCCCTTCCCTCTATTCGATATCACCCCTCTCCTCCTCTTACTCCATCTCCTAATCGAATAAGCAGTATTGTATTGTATTCTCTCTCTCTCTTCTTCACCCTACAGTCATTCCTCCCCCCCCCTCCTCCCTCTTCCTCTCATTCTCTACTTAGTCTTCTTCTCTCCATCATTCTTCCGTTCCATTCTAATCTCTTCATTATCCGTTCCAGTCTCATTCTATCTCACATTCTCTTTCAGAATCGAGCCTCTTTCGAGTCGGAGTGAATCCTCTTATGGAGAGGAGTCAAATCACTCTATGAATTCTTCCTTTGTTTCGACGAGAAAAGACGAGGTATTTCTACCCTTTATCAATTGAGCAGTTAATACTCTCCAATCACATGAACAAGTGTGAAAGTGCATCTCTCTGAGAAGGGGGAAGCCCCTTCGAAGTGTCCTTTCCTGTCTTAGATCTTATTCGTGTAGTCCATAAATGGTCATGTCTCATTCTGGTCAAGGGAGAGGAACGGGAGGAGAGAGTGAGAGAATGCAGAGAGATGAAGGAAGGAAGAGAAGGGATTGTACTCGAATCAAACAAGCATTGAGGAAGAGAAGAAGAGACTGACTCTATTGGCACTTGGCCATTGTTTCGGAAGGAAGGAAAGGGCAAAGAGATAACTAGAGAGTAGGAGGGATTCCCCCTCCCTCGAGGGGATGAGAGAGAGAGAGAGATTACTAGGGAGGATATTCATGATTAACCATAATCTGCAGTGGATATGTGTAGAGGGATGAGTAAGGGAGGACATTGAGGTCATGGGAGGATGAAAGGGATGGAAAGATCAAAGATCAATATAATTTCAGGACGGGACTCGTCTATCGTTTCTCTCTTCTTCCACTGGATATTCATCAGCCCGATCTTCTCTTCGATCTAATGGAGAAGAGTCACCTGGAGGAGAAACATTCTGGTAAGGAAGAAAAAGAGAGGAAAGGAGATGGAGGGGGGGGGGCGATTATTCATTCTGCATTCTCTATCGTTGGGAGCATGTTCAGAATGAAGAGTTCCATTCTTCATTATCCCATTCGTAAAGAGATTCTCTTCAATGGGAAAAAGTGTAGGAATCCTGTGGAAACACTTGGTTGTTTGTGCTATCGGCATGCATGCAAAAAACGGCCGAAGAGGTGCAAGATTTCAACACGTCAGAAGATCTCGAATTTCGTTCTCATCACCGAAAATCAAGACAGAGATCCGAACTTTCGTTGTGTAGAGAAGAGAAAAGACAATCCACTCAAAAGCACCATTTCCTTCTTTTTATTGTGTAATATCTCGGTTGTTTCCATTGAGAAGGAAGGAGTGTTCCATTCACTCATCCGACTCCAATCGGTTCCTATAGAAAATAAGACATAGAATAGAAAGATAATGAAACCCCCCACAGTTCCTTCAATTGCCTACTGACCACCGAAGGATTTTCCCATTTGATGAAAGGATGGCTCATTTCCCTCTTTGATCCGTGTGAGAAAAGAACAGAGGATGGGATAGATTCCCTCCTTCCATAGGCATCCCCTTCCCATCTCATTCTTCCATTGGCCATTGGAGTGTACTCTGATTAGACAGGCTCACACAAGTAATTTGTGATGTCTCTTCTCTTTCTGAGGGGGAAGGAATACCACTTAGTGAGGGTATTATCGTACTAATGAAGAAAGGAAGAGGAACAGAGGAGGGTAATGGGAAGAATGGGTTCAGTTGAATGACATGACTAACCACCATTCAATCATGTTTATGAGTAAGGAAGAATGGAGGTCTGAGGGCAGAAAGGGAAGGAAGAAAGAGAAGGAAGACAATTCATTTCAGTGTATCGGAATCATCTCAAATTCGATCGGAAGTTCTCTCTCGATCTCCCATTTCTCAACTCGATCGAATCTGTATTGAACTTCTCGATACGGAGAGAACTTTCGTTGCTGATCTCAATGATATCATTCAGGTAAGATATTATTCCATCTTATCCATTTGTATTTCACATTAGAATAATCAATACTGTACAGTGTACATACTATGTTACAAGTTGTAAGGTGTGTCTAAGTGAATGGGGGGTCTCAATTAGGAGAGAATGGCGTGGTCTTTCGGTATGCAGACTGGCTACTTAGTGAGAGAGAGAGGGGGAATGGAAGGAGTGATGGGAACGGAATTGATAAGTGGAAAACACTGCTTGGTACTACTATTTATTATCGAAACATCATAACAATGAATCAGGGACTTAATTCAAGTTGATAATAATATAATGGAAAAGAATGATCAAGTGTGACTTCAGGGTTATCTCAATTTCATGGTGTCTCATCGTGAATCATTGGGAGTGACAGTCGATGAAATTTCTTCTCTCTTTGGATGCATCGAAAGAATATTCGCCCTCAATCGAACACTATTCGTACAATTGGATGCTGCCAAACTTGATGCTGCTAAGGTGAGCAACGATCTATTGAGTCAAGAATGATCTTTGATCTTTATTTTTACTAATTTCACGATCTTATGTTAATTTCGGATCAGATCGCATTGGATTTGATAGAATAAGAAATATAGAAACATAATTGTGACACTGATCTTTGATCTCTCCTCCTTCAGATGTGTCAATGCTTCATTGATAACGCTAGTCGATTCGATGATTACGTGACGTATTGCACCAACTACCAGAGGTATTTCGTTCATTTAGAGATCAAAGATCAATCCTCCTTTCTCTCCAGAATGCTGTCAACCTTGTGTACTCTCTCATCTCGTCCATCAGTCTCTACAGCACTAAAAGAGAGACAGATTTCACTTGGTCATCCCCTTCCTCTCTCTGCTTATCTACTCAAACCAGTTCAGAGAATATTGAAATATCATCTCTTCATTGAGGTTAGTCATCAATATATCTGATAGATAAGTGATTATTGATCGTTATTCAGAATATTCTTCGTGAGTTGGAATCATCAAATGCAGTGGAAGAAAAGCGAAGAGTAGCGAGGAAAGCATTAGATGAAATGACGAGTCAGGTAAGGGATTAATGATCTTTGATCTTTGATCTATCCTTCCTTTCTCTCTTAGGCTTCTCGAATGAACGATGAGAAGAAGAAGAGTGAACACGCGGAAAGAGTGGATCAATTACAAAGGATTCTCACTCAATGGAGTAATCAACAGGTCCGTTAATGATGATCCGATTAATTAATGGTGTAATTAAGAGGGAACGAATAAGTGGACATCATCGATCATTGCAGACTCCTGATTTGACAGCGTATGGGGAACTTCTTCTCGAGGCACAATTCAGATTGGCTGGAGCGAAGACTATGAGACAATTATTCCTTTTCGAGGTGAGATAATTGACATATTGTTGAAATTGAATGAAGATCATGATTCACTGATAAAAATTTGAATATTTTTCAAATTCCATTAATTTGAGGAGATGCTTCTAATCGCGAAACAACGTAGTGGTCACCTAGTAGTAAAGGACTTCATCATGGTCAGTCCCTTCATCCTCTCTCTCTTCATTTCTTAATTCCTTCCATTTCAGTGTTCTAATCTAATGTTGAATGAGTCAATCTCCTCTGATCCTCTCTCATTCCAAGTTCTCTCTTTCGATTCCCCACGTGCCCAATATGTCTTCCTTGCTAATAACACGGAACAGAAGAAAGTGTGGATGAGAGAATTGAAGAGGGCCGTGCTAGACCACTTCGAGGTATCCACAGTGGTGTTGAGACAAGAGAATCACGATGATGTTGAGGTTGAAATTCCGGAAGAGACGAAACGATTGATGTTGAGTATCGACAATACTCAAGTGAAGATTCCATTCGGAAGACCTGAATTCGCCGATGTGAAACAATCGAAGAAAATACCGAAATATCTTGAGAAGAGGAGAAAATCAGTAGAAAGTCGAGATAGAAGAAGAAGTTTATCCACTTCAAGATTAGCACAATCGAATAGTCAGGTGAGGGAAGGGAACAAGGGGAATGGGGAATGAGGGGATTATGGTTAGGGCTGGCCCTGATGGAGTTAACTGTGATTGGAATAAATTGCGTACTCAGATCTCGATAACTCCGAAGTCGTCCACTCCATCCAATCACAAATGTACTTGTGGAGTGGAACCAATGAGTAGTGTGAGTATATTCATTCCATTCTCATCCTCATCATCATTCTCTCTTCTTCTTTCAGGGAATCACTCATAATCGAGCTCTCTCTTCTTCTACAATGGACTTCAATGAATCTCTTCCTGCCCAATTGAATGCAACCAGTGAGTGATCTTTGATCTATGATCTCTTTCCTCTAATCACTCCTTCTTCTCTTCAGCCCCCTCTCCTTCATCTTCCTTCTCGTTCTTCAGTCGTAAGAAGAGTACTCCTACTTCTGAATCGGGAAGAGGAAGATTCTTCCAAGCGAGAAAGACGAGACAATTACCACCTACTGGAAGGGTTAGTTCATTATCTTGCAATTAAAGAAAACGATTGAGGATTAGTATGGGGGAGCTCAGTTCAGCATTTGATTGGAATATTTGCCTCATTTTAAATATTATTTTGTAGGACGAACCAGATGGAAGTCCATGGGATTCACCCTCTCCTTCCTCTCTCAATACTTGTGCTCCCACTGATTCAAGAACGATTAATAATGAAGAAATTGAGAAATCATTCGATGAAATATACAGGAATCTTCAATTATTCGGAGCTGAACAGGTAAGAGATGATGACAATGAAGATATTATTCCCCTTAAAGATTGAGAAATATCTGCAGATTCTTCCCAATCGAGAAGATGCGTCTCGTAGATTGGATAATCTTGTGAAGGGAAAGAGTCCTCCTGTCGATGATAGAGGTTTGTGAACTTTGATCTTTGATCTCTATCAAACTATCTCTCCTTTCAGAGAAACGTCTTCGATCTAAATCCTTGAGTCGATTGGATGCAGTGAATGCAGGATTGGAAGAGGCAAATTTGGAAAGATTCGAGAAGGTGGGAGGATGGGAGCCAACGGAGAGACAACAAAGGATTAGAATGAGTAGAAATGTATGTTTATTATTCACATCTTATCTTCAGTCGGAGAGGTTTCAATCAGAGTGAATACTTGCTCATTAGCCAATTAATCAGTTTCAGACGCCCGCTCCATTGGCTCGATTCGATCAATTTGACTCCACACTTGATTCATCTCCATCTCCAATTCCATTTTCTTTATCTCATCCTCCTTCTCGTCCTTCTCTTCTCTCTTTTCCCCGTCAAAGATCTCCTCTTTCATCTGAACAATGTCGAATGATTGACACTGCTCTTATTCATCCTGATATTACCATAGTTAGACATCATCCCTCTCAAATCGAGAAAGCATAATCATTGTCTCTTTCCCTCTCTTTGCCTAGTCTTTCCATTGTCACTGTACAAATATCATAATGCATGACCTACAACGCTTGAAATACATTGTTATTGCCGTATGAATAGTATAATATGGAGTAAATAGAGAGTATGTAACTGAATATTCTCATATCCCGATTCCCGCTCTTAAATCCCCCGATGATATCTTTCCTTTTCACTGTATCCTATTCTATTATCACTCTTTCCCTCCTTTCACTCTTCCATTTCTATCTCCTTCTAAGGAACTCGGAGATATCAGTTCGATTGTCCTAATTGCGACCTTCTCTTTCATCTAATTCATCCCTCTTCATCTCAGGCCGTTTTATTTCTCATATAAATCAATTGATACTCTGTTAATGATCAATACAACCATGCAATGAAATTGCTCTTTATTATGGTGTTGGATACCGAGATGAGAAATGAGGGAAGGAATACTTTATGTGACTGGTTTGTTGAGATGGCAAGGAGATGAACAATGGCAAGAGTGGATGAATCTAAGAGTGATAAGGGATATGATTGATTATCGATGATGGGAGGCACACTGGATCTCATATTATGGTACAGACAAGTTAGAGTTGGTTTGCAACTTGGAGAAGAAGAAGAAAGAGAAGCAGAGGTCTCTCTTAGCATTTGGTCGGTCTCTGATCAACTTCATTAGCATTCTTCAATTCGATGACAGTTTGAAGGGCATTTCCCACTGATCGACAGCCCATTACGACGGTGAGACCACAGATAAAAGCCTGATGTCGAAGGATTATGAATAATACACTGATTACCCATTAATGCGAAGTATTGAAGCTATTTTATGAACGAACCTCAAACATGACAAGCACAGCCAGACAGTAGTCGACCGAGAATGGTTCAGTCTCAGATATAAACCATTTCGGATTGATGGAGAGATGATTTTCAGCGAACCATGGCATTAAACCTGCAGATGGATGGATCAGTGAAGATGAAGAAATGCAAGTGCTCACCCAATAGAATGGGAGGAGCAGCTAGAAGAAGATTGAATGAAGAGAAGACAAAATGAGCAACGATCGCTTGAAAGCGACGACGATTTACTGAAGAGATTAGAGTGATTCCATAAATCAGAAATTGAAAATAACTCTTCCTTACCAGCGAATAGTCCCAGGAATGCATTGGAAAGAATAAGAATGGCATACACCATCTCTATTCCTATCGCCCATTTGGCTCCCTACAATACATTTATCGTTGAAGAAGAGATGAGTGACAGATAAATTTGAGAGTCGATTATGTCTTTCACCTGAATTATCCTGTAGCCGCCTGCAGTGAAAATACAGATGGACAGTAGAATCTGAAAGGATTTGGTTATGTGATTATTATGTGATTATGTCTTTCAGATATACCAACAAAACTAATGTAACACCATTGAGAAACCATACATGCATATATCCGAGTAGTTGAATTCCCTCCCATGGAATGAGATATGATCGACGATCAACAGATGACTCCTGAAGAATATTCCATTCCTGGATTAAAGAATCAGAAGATGGATTGGAATGAGCTTGAACATACGGGTTGAGCATTGATGAAGTGAACGGGAGGACGGAATTCGGGTGGAGGAGGAGGAGGGAGAGAGACAGGAACAGGCATTGATTGAGGAGGAGGAGGCCGAGGAAGGGTCTGACAGGATTGAATATTCATGAAGTGATCTCATTATTTCATTATTCCTCTGATTCAATAGATTCTACGTTAGTTTCTAAGTAATAGTTCTCACAGCGGCGGAAGGAGGAGGAGGCGGCATGGAATATGTCTGGAAGGGAACGTAGAATACATTCTGTTGTTGTGCTGCAGCTGCAGCTGCTGCCTGTTGAGCTTGTTGAGCTGCCAACTGAAAGGATGAAGAGATAAAGAGAGGAGAGGGGAGGAGATCTCACATGGGCAGCAACGAGATTCTCAGTATCAAGAGGATCTTCGGGACGGGGAAGAGTACAATATGACTGATAACGAGTCATTCCTGATAAAGGAAGATGGGATTAGATATGAGTATGCGCAATTCATCTTACCCAGTGCAGCTTCACTCGTTCTACTAGGCGGTCTTCCCATTGTCATTGATCCATTATTTCCAATAACCGAACTAGCACGAATAGATCCCATCTGTGGTGCTCTTGTCCCTCCCGGTCTTCCCCAAGTACGAGATATCTCTGATCGAGTAGGCCCCGACTGTTCAACTTCGAATTTGAGAGTTGGACGTTGAGGTTGAAGAGCTGTAAGAGGAACGAATGAAGATGAAGGGGGAGTCAATTGGAATACTCACTATTGTAATTGGGATTCCTCTGAATTCTCTTGAGTGTTCCAGTGGGTGGATCAGCTATTTCTACTCTATTTCCAGATGGTTCTTTGAATGGAGTAAAAGTGAAGGCTGACGGAGGAGATCCTTCCACGGATTCTTGCTGAATATCACTATATTGGAATGCTTTGACGAGGATTCAATCAATTAAAAACTGTAACTCACTCTGGATTGACTTCTCCATTGATCTTGCATCGCTTTCTCGCTTGCCTTCAATCGTCTTCATTCTCATCAATCGATAACTGACTACCGTACCTCAATAGCTGCTTTCTCTGCTGCTTCTTTTTGCCAGAATGCTGATCGACGATGCTTCTCCATCGATGGAGGATACTGTAGTGGGGATACGGTAGATACACCATCAGATGAATAGTACATCTCGAATCTTCACACAGCCTAATTGATGGAGAGATTATCCATCCTTTAGAAAAAATCCTATCAATATTTTTAACGGAAAATTCAAAATCTCGATTTTCCAGAGAAGAGTAGCAGAATGGGATGATAAGGAAGAAACAGCTTGAAACAGAGTAAGAGTGAATAGAAGAGAGATAACTGGAAGTGATTAGTGATACGAGAGGGATTGGAGTACTCTTCATCTCCCCCCCCCCTCAGTGAGGATCATCGTTATTGCTCTATCCTCGCTCATTTAGGTCAATTCGAGAACGGATGAGAGATAAGGGAAAATGAAGAGAATAGATAGAGGGATCATGGAGAGTGAATGATACAGTGAAGAGAGGGATGGAATGCAACTCAAGTCTGAGGAAAAACTATTTCCAAAATTTATTCGCAACTGAAACCAACAGGCTGAATTCCACTAGCCACCGATTTATACTTTGCACCAGAAATTATCCTTCTAACAAATTTATCAATCTAAGCGAACAATTAACAGTAACATGAGAGAAGAGTGGAAACAATTCAACAAAATGGAGGCTAAACAGGATGAAACGACAACAAAATACGAAATTTACATTATTGTTTTATAATCAAATGGGTAAGATGTTAAGATTAGCACGATAAATGAGTTACTACGTAACATGAGTTGGTTATTACATAGAAAATGGATGAGGGTGTAGAATATAGAGGAGGGGGGTCTCAATCACGGGAATATACTTATCTGCGCTTGCTTATCTGTTCAATACAGCATCCGAAAAGGCAGAGAACGAGACAAAGAGCGAAAATCGCACCAATGATTAAGAGAATCTTCTGACTGAAAAGGATTATGAGTATGGGAATGAAGAAGATGGATGCCGAATCTTAAACTAACCCATAGTAGACGGCAGGATCACAGCATTCCCATTCACAGCACACTTGTCCTTTCTTGCACATCCATGAGAAGTGACTCATCCTGAATTGTGCATATTATTTTTAAAAAATGCAATTAAGCATCGACACATACTTTTCTCCATCAGGGGAAATGAATCTGTAATTCGAGAAATCGGCAAGATCCGAGATATTCGCTTCGCATCTGTGAAGGAAAAGTTATGGAACTCGAATTTATCATTCCGGTTCAAGCAAGAATAATATCCCGTATACTTTATTTACCTGTCCATGATCGGCACGTTACAGAGAGAAATGTTCTTGAAATCATTGGATGTAGTGAAATTGAAGCACTCGCGGGAATTGTTGCTTTGAGGAAGGAAAGAGTTACCCCAGAAGTAATACAGAGAAATGTAGCCAATGCTGAAATAAAATGGTTGCAACCATTCAAGGAAAGCTGCAAACATAGTACACGTAGAGTTTTTAACTTGTTTTGGCATGGGCTACTTAATTCTCGCCTATGATATTTGCAAATACAACTCACTTCAATGGTTTACTCGGATCAACGACCTTTAGATCTTTCTTGGTCGATTCCAGTTCGTTCTTCTAGAAAGCATAACTGAATTTAGTTCAAGACTTGGACATACCACACCGAAATAAGTTCCATAATCGAATATGTAAAAGTAAGTAAGTAATTCAGAATGTAAAAAAGTAAGTAATTCAAAATCAACAAAGATAGCTGATACTACATTCACTACACAAAAATAAATAAGAAATTAGTGATTTTTGCATATTAATTTCTTATTTATTTTTGTGTAGTGAATGTCGTTTCCATTGGAAACGAAATCAATCTCATGTATGATGCGAATGATTTCCGAATCAAACGATGGAAAAAATATTCAACTCACCGATCCGATGGTTACTGGTGCAGTGAAAATGAAATCGAAAGATGGTATTTTGATGGTTGAATTGTAGATGACAGAGCTATTCACTAAGGGCATATCCGATTCCTTCACCGATCCATTTCCTCTGCAACTTCTCTGCCATCGAAAATCATTCAAACTAATCAAATTTCGCACCTGAAGTACCAAATGTGGACCGTTGAGGGGCCTCCATTGTATCTGGCGATCGAAGTCGATCTGACAACTGATTTGTCCACAATTATGCTCGATTCAGAGGAATTCGATTCTTCTTTCTCTCCAGAATGCTCAACATCTGTACCTTGAGCTATAACGAAATTATTACGCAGAGATGAGACCAGGATCGATCCACAAAATTGCTGCTGCTACCTACTACATATATATCTATTTACCTTCTTGGGAGTGAATGCCAGTGATAAGAACAAAGAGGATGAGAATACTTAATATAATTCCACGAAACATGAGAAATATCTGGAATTTTACTCAGTCTCTTTTGCCAGAACTAGAAATCATTAAATTACAACTTTTCACGGCAAATATCGAGAACCCCCGAAATGAATTCAGAGTGTGCTGATTATACGTAAGTAAAATGGAGGGCGAGCCAATAAAAATACGGAAGGAAATCAACAGCCTGTTGCAACAGTGAAAGTAGATATATAGTTCAATGTAACTTACAGTAACCCACGGAGTCTCAACTGGAGCGGGAATTCAAATATATTTAATTTTTAACATTAAATAGAGATTTGGTATCAATGATAGAAGGTTGTTATTTTTTTATTAAAGCATTCAAATAGCCTGGACATACATAATACACATGTCCGTATCGATAGCAGTCACTGTACACACGTACGCAAATAGCCCAGTTGAATTTTATCGAATTTGAGCAAGAACCAACAACATAGGAAACATGGAGAAGTAGTCAGTATATCAGAGTAGGAACAGGATGAAACAATAACAACAACAACAACAGAGCTAAATCAAGTATTGAGTCACTTATATACCTAGTAAAGTTTCGCATCGCAACAAAGAAATAGCTACGAATGGGCCCAACGCTGTGGGATTGCATCTGGATTACAGGGAATATCAGCCTGCAATAAGACTAACACAGCCAACAAAAATCAGGATAATGATTAAGGAAACGGCGATAAATGCGATGGACAAGTGGATGTTATTCCTGAAATAAAATTGTTCATTGAGAAGAAATTATAATCCGAAATCACTGAATTTATATGCAGATATTATATTACATATATCTGATTTGAATCATATCTACAGTGTAAAACTAACGAATTCTCTCGCAGCCACAGGTCGCAGCACTCCCACTCACAACAAACTTGTCCTTCCTTACACATCCATGAAAAGTGGCTCGACCTGACAATGAATAATATAGGCTAGGTCAAGAAAAATTGAAACTAAAAATCGTTCAACGTTAACGTTGATATGGAATTTTGAATATGAACCGTGCCTTTCTCCATCAGGATGAACGAATCTGTAGTTCGAAAAGTTAGGAAGGTCGGAGATATTCCTTGAGCATCTGCGAAGAAATGGATAGAATTATTACAGAATATGAAAATGGTTCAAGTGAATAGTGTTATAATCCATAGCACCTTTCCATAATCTGCACGTTGCATAGAGTAAAGTTCTTGAAATCATTAGATGAAGTGAAATTGAAGCACTCGAGGGAATTGTTGCTATGAGGAAGGGATGAGTAGCTCCAGAAATAGTACAACGAACTCTTGCCGATACTGAAATGGTCCATCATGATCATCCATGCTTATTCAACTTAATACTATGGAATTTGTGGTAATAAATAAACTGCCGAAATGTTCAGGACAAAACTTACGTGAAAGGCCTGTTCGGATCTCTGATCGTAAGAAATCGAATATTACGCGAAGGTGCGAGTTCGAGTTCCTGAGAAAAGAAAATGACATTATCTTAAAGAATAATCCGAGTAAACTTTCTAACCAGTTTCAATATTCAGCTAGAATTCAGGAATATATTCGTTCGGGAAATAAACTCACAGGTACAATGTAGACCGTGTTTATGTAGTTTTCCGATGTAGGTAGAATGAATATAGATGAGTGTGCCCTTTTGCCGAAGATGGAAGTATGGATGATGTTGCTGTTCACTAAAGGTTCATTCGAAGCCTTCCTCGAACCACTGCCCCTGAAAGATCTTTGCCTTGCATACTTGCAACAAATGGCGATATAATCTTACCTGAAGTGTACAATGGCGACGGTTGAGTAGCCTCCATTATATCTTGTGACCGAGGTTGATCTTACATTCGATTTATGCACATTTATTCTTGTTCCAGGGGAAAATGAAGAGTATGATCTACTTCCATAAGAACTTCTTCCTCTTCCAAAACCTCTTCCACCTCCAAATCGGCCTACAACGAGTTCGAAATTTTCCGATAAGACAAGTAAAATTGTTACCTCCTCTGGTCTGAATTCCGGTGATAAGAAGGCAGAGAACGAGGAGACTCAGTTTGATTCCACGAATCATGAGAAAACCCCTTAATATAATTAGTTAATGAACAGATGGGAGAATATGTGGTGTGGTAAATCATCGGACAATTCAAAAATTGATGACAGTCTGGGAGAAAACTCAAAGCAAAAGTAGAGATGTTAAAAACAGCAAATGGCAAATACTCAGAGCAGCGACTTTTGAAATTGAATAATATAGCCAATCAATAAATTTAAACTATGTAGTAATCGGGGTTGATAGGCATAAAAGGAGGAACATTCGATAAAACGGACAAAAGTGCATCACAAGCGTTTCTGGCAGAAATAATTGAAAAAAGTCAATGTTGACCAAAAATTACAATACTACTTTCCTGAGTAGAAATTTCGAGATTTCGAAAATTCAAACGATAAATACATAGATACCGGTACTCCTATCTTTTATTCTACTCACAGGGAGTAGACTACTCTCTTACATCTTTTGTTAACAAGATTTTATATGGCCCATAAGATATCTAAATGACGAAACGTCAACGTTTATCTTTCCACTTTTGTCATCCATAAAAATACATTCTTTATCAATTTTTCTCTCAGATCAGTGTTAACAAATGAAAACACTATAATCAAGTAAAGTAAAACAACAAAAAAAGACAATGTTTGGTATCAACTTCTCTCGAGATTTCAACGTGATAAAAGATGAGTTAATTAATTGGAATCGTTATGTTATGTTTCTCCATCGTCAGACGAAGTATCGAGAATATTTACATCCTCACCCTCCGGATCAATCGAATTAGGCATACTCATCGATTCTTCGGTCAGCATCATTGGATCTACCGTATCACTTATTAATTCATCATGTATTCCTTCCTCTGATACATCTTCTTTTGTCGACAATCGATTTTTCTTCTGGAATAAATGAAGATAAAAATTTTAATGAATGATCACATTACATCATCGTCATCATCGATATCACTCCATACGGAGAGTGAAGATCTCTTTGATTCAACCTCCATATCTTCACTCGAATACCTCTTCCTCTTACGTCCTCTTCTCTGTTTCTTCTTTACCAATACATTAGCAATATATTCATTAATTTAAATGAATACCTGAATCTCCTCGTGATCATCACTCTCCAATTGTTTCTCTTCCATAATCGGAGGATCAGGAATTTCATTCAATCTCCGAATCAGAATACTTTCCCGAATAGCCTCAAATTAGAGTTTGGAGGCGCAAGATAAGAATCTATTAGAAAACGAGAATTGTAATTAATTGTAGATAATAATTATCTTCGAACTACCGTACTCCACTTGATTCACGAGGAAGATCATTCTGATCTGCGTTAGAATCCCCTACACGCAGAACTCCTGTTTGACGAAAACGCTGAAATGCTCATTGTATATTTAAATTGGCAAATGGCATTTATTAGCAAACAACATGTACCTTCACAACATACTGAACGTAGCTCAGCTTGACATTATACTTTGTGGCACATACAGATTGAGTGTGACGATTGACGATATAGTCCTTAGAAATAATAGTAATATCAGGGGAACGATTAGCTATTGGTAGAGGATCTAAGAAATGAACCAGTAACAAGCATGCAAAATCTCAATTGCCAGGATGGGAATAAAACAAACCTTCATAATGGCGATTCTGGTATCGACTGAAGTTTCGCTTCGTAAATTTCCCTGGAAAAAAAAAGATTTATTTTAATACCATTCAGAATATACCTTTGAAATGGTCCTTTCCGGAGGTCTGTGTTGAGCTCTGCAAGGAGGGAGACGTCCAGCTTCTACGCGTGGCTTCTACATACAATAATATTAAATGCCTCATTTGAAATACATCGATATGGTACCTCAACCGCTCTTTTGACTGCTCTCCAACTCAATCCCAGAATTGCTGCAGTCAATCGATCGGGATGTGCAAATGGTGTACCGAAGACGGCACTTCCCAAATTCTCGTTTACTCGGCGTGCAAATTCATGCACTCGCTGCACCATCACCTGCACGATGGATACTTTAGATTAACCAGGGATACTGTAGATTAACGATGGTTACTGTAGGTGACAGGAATGGATGACAACCTACTGTAGTCTTATCGCAGACGATGGAGTGAGAATTTACTGGTTGAACATAAAGATCATCTAATGACGGCATGAGCTACAATTGTAACGAATTTCATATAAGAAAATCAAATTGTCTTACTCTTCTCAGTTCATGACCTACTAATGCCTGGTCAACAAGTGTAGAACGATTTTCCAGTGTAGACAGAGCCGGAAAACATGAACAGTAAACGAATATAGTTCTACATCTTACTTTCTTAGCGTGCGGCGTAATCGGTTTCTTTCGAGGTGAACTTTGCTGAACAGGAAGAGACACTTCTGCGAATATGATAAATTACTCGGTACGGAGAGGGTGTATATTACCTCCACTAATCTCATTTTCCTCAACTCCTATTGTCTTTGCAAGCGAAACGACATTCTCATTCTCGACGGGACTACGATTGTCTTTTTGTGAGTTCTGTATAGCCTGTTCCTTGAGGATTCGTTGAGCGATGGCAGAACGAGGAACATCACAAAGACGAGGAATCGAGTGATCTACTCAATTATGAATACACTTTCATACAATGAGAATAGCCCCAGTAGATACCTGATCGGAAAGTGAAAGATGTTCGTCGGACAGATTGGGGAGAACTCGACCAAGAATTTCCATTTTCTTAAAGAAACAAATCACAAGGACACATGAAAATTAGCTCACGAAGAACTGGTTGTTGGGAGTAGTGATGTACAGGATTTCCAGAATACTTGTACTGTGGCTCTGAAGTAAAGAAAAGAAACGCAGTAAAGAGATGAAGAGGAAAATGCCGTACCGAAGCGAGGATCCTTCGTATAGAAGCGGTGGTCAGCAAGGGGATCGAATTGAGATTCTGATTCCCAAGATACGTCTATGTCAACATCGTCTGAACGAAAATTAAGATTAACTCAAAGATAATCAAGCGAAATAATGAACAACTTTTTTTTTGCAAAAACAAAACTGAAAATACTCACTTTCAGTCTCTTGTAGACTGTGAGGATCTTCGTTGCTCTCCATGCAAGAAAAGATTCAAATTTAGTAGACCACCTCGTAGTGAAATAAAACTCAAATGAGCTCAATGATATTATTTAGGGAATGCAAAAAGTCGGGAAAATGGTTTAGAAAAGTAAGAAACGGGCACACTACTTTATACTGTATGCTGACACTATTGATTTTTGTATGCTTACTGCACTTTTGCTTTTTACATTGATTTTGACAATTTTAAAAATATTTTCTCATACTTTTAATTATCGCTAACTGATATTTAGAAATGTGTGCAATTATAACCTTTTACAGATAGTTCTCAGATTTCACAAAAAATTCTTTCTTCAATGATGCTCGTCATCAACAGTATCTCTCATCAGTATGTAGATACTTGTCAAATATCAAACACTGATTTGAATGAACGATCTTTTAGCGACGTTGCAAAGATCTCGACCAAGTCTTCGATAACTGGTTGCACATGATCACTCCGTTCGTCATCTAAAGTCTCTCGAAACCTCGACCAATCTCGTACTTTCTGCTACCGTCTATCAGCGATCAAACACTATCTCAGTTTTTGATGCCATGCTGATTCTCAAGATAAAAGGGCTGTGGCAGCAATCAGTTCTTCACTTTCTCTATCTACTCTGATTTCTCGTTAAGAAAATCGTTTTCGCTACAGATCTCTCTCTTCAGATGAAATTTATTCTTGCTCTAATCCTCCTTATTTGCATTTTCTTCGTTGCAGTCGATGCTCAGTGTAAGAATTAACTCTCTTCGTTCATGATACATAATTTTTCTTTCCAGTTTTCTTTCCATTTGGGAATCCAAGGATTCCCAATATTTTTCACAAATAGATATTAAACGTGAAACACATTTCAATTGCTGTTAAAATTGAGACATTTTCTCATTTCACTGCGATGCTGTTTGCAGTCATAACTTATGCCAAGATGACTGTTACATTGCTATAGTACTTTCGAACAATAGATAGAACATGCAGCTGTCAATATGAGTGAAACTATCGATGATTCAGGTCATTTACAAATGGCCAAACTTTTAAAATCATTCAATCGTTCTGGAATTAAGAGCGTAGGACGAAAATGGACATGTGAGTAGGTACGTCCTCAAAATTTGGACTCGATTTGATGATTTTAAACCGAGTTATGATCTTGGGAATCCTGGATTCCCAGAACCACAGATTCCCGGACTCAAAAGGTGCGGAATGAGTGGAATCAAAAAGATCTGGGAATCCACGAAGAATCAAATTGCCAACCCTAGAATGAGCCCCATGATGGGAATGATGGGAATGATGGGATGAGGATTCTGTACATAGATTAGATACATCAGAAATTTTCAAATGATAAATTTGCATTATCATTCAATTGTACACAATTATGTGCATCCATAACACTCAGTGTCATTTTTCAAGCGCGCTGCTCAATAGTCTTTCTACTGATTGTTCTCAGATTGGTCACAGTAAAACTGAAATAGATAAAACTGCGTATCGATAAAGTGGCACGTAGCAGTAAAGTTCATGGAGATCAAAGCATCGAAGATAATGAATTCATACGTAGATTTCCAAAAATTCCGTTCATAGTGAAACTACCGCATCACCCAATCATGCTGTATTATTACCCGCTATTACATCGGGAAAATTCTAAATTAGATCAGATTGTTAATCACAATGATTAGGTTCATTAGGTGCAAGACGACCTCGAATCAAAGTTGTTTCAATAAACGAAATTTCCTTTAAAAAAATTTTTTGTACATCAAGACAACAGTACAATTATTGCATTGTTGTTGTATCTAAAATAACTTTGCTCAGGAGTTTCAGATAAGAAATTTTGAAGTGTCTCATTATTCATTTTTTTGTTGTAAATTTAAATTATCCAATAATAAAGTGTTTTTTATCAGTTATAAATAGTTTCGCATTCGCGATATTAGAATTTAAAAATAAAAAATCTGGATCTCACGATTGATCTCACGATAAATCAAAACGTTGACATCTCGAGACACCGTAATATCTCGTGAGTGCAGCTCGAGTTCGAGTTTCGCGATTTCTCACCATATTATTTTTATTTTTCTTCAGTTTATCGATTATTATCTATGTTCTTGTATTTCTTGGGTTTATTATTGCCCAGGATTACAGGCCATGGTCAATACCAGGGCGTCGACGAGTAAATCCAATCAACGGAGTAGTTTCTATGGCGGTCCTCCAGCTCCGAGCATTTGGGAGCGTGCCTGGACTGCATACGGAGAAGTATTTTACTGTTTACTCTGCTGTAAGCGAATAATGTCGTTCAGAGTGATTTCATCCTGCGAAAAGATCAGTTGGACAATCTAGCAGCGCACAAATATTCAGCAGTTGATACGAGTTGGCTCGATGACCTCTGCATGAAGGTTCGATAGTTTTCATGACATATATTTATCAACCCGATTCCAGACGTTCTGGGATCGATTCGTCCTATTCTATCCTACCTGGCTTGCCCCTAACCTTATCACGCTAGTGGGGTGAGTTATGGTACATTGTGAGATCCTAAATATTTGTTAGTTTTCAGTCTTCTGGTCAATGCCCTCTGTGTCTTTGTCTTCTCGTGGTACTGTCCGACTGCGAGTGAAGCAGCGCCTAATTGGGTAAGTCTCTCAACTGATCTCATTCGCGGTATCACTCGGATCTTTTTTATCACCTATCACAAGTTACAGCTCAAGGTGAACGTGAGAAAGCACATTCACGATTACAGTAAACAAAATGAATATGACCACTATGATTGGAATGTGCAGGTGTATCTACTGGCTGCGATTGGAGTCTTCACGTACCAGACCCTCGATGCAACTGATGGAAAGCAGGCCCGTCGAATCAATTGTGCCTCTCCACTTGGAGAGTTGTTTGATCACGGATGTGATTCTATGTCACAGGTTTGTTTGAAACCAAGTCATTAATTTGTTTCGCACGCCATCTTTCTAAATTAAATAAGCTTTTAGATTCTGGTTACCCTTCACATTTGTTACACCCTTCGACTGGGTCAATTGGGATCAATCGGAGTATTTCCTGTATGTGTTCTCTCTATCGCCATCTTCTATTGTGCCCACTGGAGCACATACTGCACGGGAAGACTAAAGTTTGTGCATATCACTTAATCTTTAATTCGCGATGATCTTCTCAGATTCGCTAAGTTCGATGTAACTGAAGCTCAGATGGTCATAATTGGAATGTTGCTCATCACTAGTCTGGTGGGACCTGGATTGTGGACAATAGGCGAGTTGGGTTCCCACAATGTTTTTCTATTCATTCTAATTGCAGGAGTGGGTTCATTCGATCTCCGTCTAATTCTTCTTCTTCTATGTTTCATTGCACTCATTGGCCAATTCTTCTCTTATCTGGATGTGATTATGAATGGAGGATGCGGACGAAATGGAGCTACTGTACTATATGAGATCATTTCTCCTTATTATTGAATAGGGTCTATCAACTATATTGATTATAACAGGTGGCGGATACATCTGTGATCTTCCCCATTTGCCCTCTTCTCGCTGTAATCATTCCATTCTGTATGATTCATTCCAAGGCCAGCTTCGCAGTCTACCATGTAAGTGATGAGGAAGGAGAAGTACAGTCGTCAATGTTGGTTGTAATTGTATATACTTGCAGGACAACATCACCGTCTTCGCTCTTTTCTTTGGAGCAGTCGCTGCGAAGGTGAATAATAGGAAGGAGGAACTGATAGAGGAGAGAAGAGGACAGAGTAATCATTACATTGCAGGCAACTAATCGAGTCATCGTTGCATACATGAGTAAAAGCGAGTTGTATATATGGGATTCCATCTACTTCGGACCTCTCTTCGTCATTTTGAACCAGTGAGTAGAAAAAATATTTCAATGTCCTAATATTTTTCAATTATGGTAGGATTGTCTTTTTATAATTACTCGATTGTAGCAAATAAATTACTCGTGTGTTAAGGTACTGGAACATGATTGTACCTGAAGTGCCTCTCCTGTATGTAATGACAGCCTATGCCTACATTAATCTACTTATCTATTGCTATCACATCTGCAATCAACTCTGTGATCGTCTTTCTATCTACACTTTCTCCGTTGCGAAACGACGTGATTGAGATGATAAGAAGAGTGAGATTCGTCAATCTCACATTGCACTTGTATACACCAACCAGACCCGTTAGTTGACTAATGATAGGAACGAGACCTCATGTAACCACCTTTTTTTTAAAAAAATCTTTGTTATTACACTTTTTTGTTTTAACCCGTTTTTACAATACGATCGGAACTCATTCCCAAGTATTCTTCACCAGTAGATCAAAAACAGTCCGACCCTCACTTTGTGCATTTTTCTAATCTCGGTTATGCCTCTCTCACTTCCCCGCCCGTTTCGAAGTCACTACGGTTATTTGATGATCTAGAATAGATAGATGAAGGTGTACTCTTGGTAGACTACGCTAGACTATTCCGAGTTGCCTTCAATCCATTATTCTGGTTCCCATCCAGTGTGCTTCATGCCTGTAGACATCACTTGTAAGTATTTCATGTATCGTAGGAAAGAGTTTATTCTTCTATTCATCTGCTTACCCCAAATTCTACCCAATGCTGTAGTCATCATATATTGTACCTTCTTTGTTCGCTTTACCAATCACTGAGCCATTCATGTGCATAATGTGAAGTTATAAATCAGGCATAAATCATTTTGATCTCCAAATTTGATCATTTGCCAACTTTGAGTTTAGTGAACTCTGCTCATATTTATGCCGACTGATCCTTTGAAGACTATTTTGTTCAGATGAGTGAAGAAATAATCGTAGAGACTATTGAGAAGAATCTCGAAGATGAGAAAGAGAAAAGGAACGAAGGAGTGATTGTAGAGGGAAAATTGAAGAAACAGAAGAAGAGAAAGTTAGAGTTTACTGAAGAAGATTGGAGGGACGATGCGAGTGAGTTGATTCCATTTGTGAATGGATAGAATAACCATTGAATCGTGAAGGTATATTCTACCCAAGAAGAATCGACGATGTAAGATGCTGGTTAAACCAACCAAGAAATTCTGTGGAGAGCACGCAGTATTCGAGCCAACTGATGATGTGAGTGGAATGAGGGGATCATCGATCGAGAGATGATGGATAGAAGAGTGATTCAGACTCGAGTTCGTTGTCCTCTCGATCCCCGTCACACAGTTCTCGTATCGGAATTGGCTGCTCACGTTGAGAAGAAGTGTAATTCGAGACTAGTCGAAAGTGAAGAACTGAAGAAGAATGTAAGCATCAATCTATTATAGTTCATAATTTGATAATTAATAGATGAATGCAGTTGAAGGGGAGACTCGATATATCGATAAGATTGACTACCGACCATCCGATGTGAGTCTTTCTTTGCTAATCATTCATCTTACTTTTATTTGTTAGGACGAGATTCGATTTGTGATAGATATTCTGGACGTACACAGTAAATTTCTATCCTCTGCAGTTGAAGATTCCATTCCATCGACTACAATTGAAAGCATACAGAAGTGAGTACTTTATTGTATGTTTTTTTAAATTATTATGCTGGATTATTATTTTCTTCAGACATCTCTCTGAAAACGAAGATCTCGGAACGGAAAAGAGGAAACATCTGAAGCAAATCAATAATATTGTAGGTATGGTAATTGAGAAAGAGAGATCTCGTGATCAATAATCTATTAGTTTCAAGATAATTTGTTATCATGTGGACTACTGGGTAACGAGAGAACTCGATGTGTGGTCGACCTCGGAGCAGGAAAGGTTGAAGGGAAGGGGAAGACCTACAACATCATTAATTATTGTAGGCACAACTGACTTATTTCACTGCGATTGCTGCACCAGCCAATCGATATTTAGTGGTTGATCGAATGGGAGCAAGGAATAAGTGGGATAATCGATTGAAGAAAGTGAGTTATCTCACTAAATGGGTAATATATCTGAGTGTGATCAGGAAAGAAAGGACATATCGATGCATCGAATTCGTTGTTCCATCGAACATCTCGATTTGAAGAAAGTACAGCAAGTAGAAGTGAGTTTCACCATCTCCATTTGTGATGTTTATGATATGTATCTGTCAGGGTATCAGATCAGTGGTTGGACTGTGCAAGCATCTTTGTGGAAGTGGTACGGATGCAGGTGTACGATGTATGATGAGATTGATGGAAGAAGAAGAAATAAAGGAGTTGAATGAGAAGGGAGGGAATGATGAGAAGAGAGAAATGAGATTGGAAGGACTTGTACTAGCTCCTTGTTGTGCTCACAAAGCACGATTCGCTGAGGTTAGCACAATTAATTCATTCGTTTATGAACAGATCATTGATTGGCTGCTATGATTTTGATTTTGACTATTTTTTATGAAGTAAACAAATAAAATTTTTAGTACATGGGTACTCCATTCCTCTCTTCACAATTGGGAATCTGTTCGATGGAACACTTTGCTGCATTGAGACATATTGCCACATGGGCGACTTGTGGAATGGAAGAGAAGGATGATGATGGAGATAAAGAGGGAAAGTGGTAAGGATTGACTATTAATCGAGAGCAGATTAGAGGTAGATGATTGCAGGTCATCATCATGGAAGACTGCCCATGGAAGATTAGCTAAAGCTGCGATTGAATTGGGAAGAGCGAAGAGAATTGAAGAGAAGGGATTTAGTGTGCGAATAGTTAGATATGTAGAGGAGACAGTTAGTCCCGAAAATCTACTTATACTTGCTAAGAGATTGTAAAAGAGTTTTGCTTTTGCTTCAAGTATTTCATTAATTGTTGGTTTCATACAGGTGATTGTTGTTGTATAATAAAAAAAATTTCACACGCATTGGCCGTTGTGTTTTCCAAACCGTTGATAACGGTATTGAATACTTCTCACACCTCGTTCGTTTTCATCTATCCCTTCTCCAATCCATCAGATGCTATCTTCTATTGTTTCCTACTTGCCTTTCGTCCGTCAGGCTTCCTCTGCTGCAGGAAGACCCACTGTATTCTTCAAGGTGATCGTTATTCAACTGATTAATTAATTATATCATAAGACTTGTTCAGATCGCAATCGATGGAAAGCCCGCCGGACAGGTCGACATCGAGGTAACTTCCAATCTCTTTCGTCATCAATCTCAATTATCTCTTTCAGTTGTTCTCTGATGTTGTACCGAAGACAGCAGAGAACTTCCGTGCTCTGTGTACTGGAGAGAAGGGAAAGGTGAGTGGAGGTGAGGGATCATTAGTTGAGAGGAATCTCAGGGCTCGTCTGGTAAGCCTCTCCACTACAAGGGATCGCCCTTCCATCGTATTATCCCCAATTTCATGATTCAGGTGAGGAGAGGATAGTCATTGAAGTTGATATAATTCATGAGATCAAAGTGAAGGGGTTGAATGACATAATCTGTTTAGGGAGGAGATTTCACTCGTGAGAATGGAACCGGAGGAGAGTCCATCTATGGAGCAAAGTTCCCCGATGAGAACTTCCAGGTTGGCTTCCAGGCATTCCTTTATTGATTCTACGTACTTAGTTGCTTGTTAGAATATGATTCATTTTATTCTTAATGTTAGCAGGTACTGAACAACTTAAACGTACTTAACAACTCAAACATATATTTTATATTGTCAGCTGAAGCACGCGGGAGCTGGAACGGTGAGTATGGCGAATGCAGGAAAGAACACAAATGGATCTCAGTTCTTCATTTGCACTGCTGACACTCCATGGTATGTATGATGCAATGTATTCTTCATTTGAGAAGTGGGCTTTAAAAAAAAAATATATATATATATATATATTTTAATGTAATATGTTTCATATAGTAAAAATGTTGGTCGTACATTGCGAATGGATGTGACTGTATTGGTTGAGGTTGGACGGAGCTCACGTTGTCTTCGGAAAGGTCGTCAATGGAATGGATGTTGTGAGAAAAGTAGAAGCAGAAGGATCAAGTAGTGGAAGAACCAGATCGAGGGTGAGTGAGGGGGACAGTAGAGGGATGGAGGGGGGAGGAGGCATGAAGTAACCACTTGCATTGAAGGTGATCGTTGAGGACTGTGGAGAGATCAAGAAGGATTAAATTATCCATAGAATTATTCCTTCGATCACTATGATCTCTATAGATTGTTGAATTACATTTAGTTGTTATCCCTCTCATCGTTGATTAGTGGCTCTTGATAAAGTTTTCTTTGCATACTTGGTCGATCGCAGTTCATTCAATGGGTTCGATGGTCAAGAAAGATTGAAGAACTCTTTTCGTGCTGAATGAGAAAACGAAGTGATGTGTGGACACGAGTTGATTACTCTTCAAAGTGTCCAACTATTCTTTAATGATGTCGTTCAAGGTTTGCGGAGAAAATGAAGTTGAAAGATTTTATTGATCAAATCTGTACATAGAATTATTGTAAATAGAACGTTTATTTTCCCCATCCTCCCATTCCTCCGTATCCTCCGTAGGGCATTCCTCCGTATCCACCATACATTCTTCTGCGCCATCCACCTGCAATTTTGTTGTTTCAGGTGACAATCGATGACATAAGTAGAGATCAAAGATCAAAAATCATAAAAATTAACTACCTCCGTATCCTCCCATGCCGTATCCACCGTATCCACCTCCCATTCCACCGTAGGGTCCTACAATCGAAGACTGATTAATCTGGAGGGAGGGATACTGTACTTACCGTATCCTCCCCATTGGGCATCGACCATAGCGAGAAGAGTAACGAAAAGAACGAGAAGAAGAAGAGAATTGATCATGACTGAAAAGAAGGATGAAATTGAAGAGAAGTGAAGTGAGGAATAAGGAATACAGAAGAAGAAAAGCTAAGATGATGAGATGAAGTCAATCCTATTGCTTTTATACTCTTCATATTGTTATTGGGCGAAGGGAGAGAGAGGGATAGTGTCTCCCTCCCCCTTTCCATCTCCTACTCTCCATCCTCTCTTCCTCCTACCAGAACCATCCCTCCACTCTCTTCTTCTACCGTACTCACTAACTCATCTCGTGTTCAGAGAAATCTCTCTGGTTCACAGTTTTCTTTGTATCGACTAAAGATGGAATTCAACCATAACTGTCTTGTGTCCTCTTCGTCATTGAACTTCTTTGAACTTCCTTACGGAATGGAATAGTCGATCCGATTGAATGAGTAGGCGTATGAAGAATGGATTGAGGAAGATGGAGGAATGAAACACGAAATGTCTGAGATAACCTGTATTCTCTGATTACTCCCTTCTCTTAGAGTGATATCACTAAAATACGCGAAAAGATTATCTCAGATCCTATCGATAATATTGTTGGATGAAGGGTCATTTACAAATTAAGATTTTCTTGTAAGCAAGTTGACAATCAACATACAAATTTAATGCATTTCTATAATTTGGGAGTGCGCGGCGAACTTTTGCCATGCTCAAAACTTCTCTTGAGCAGAGTAAAAAGTCTCTTTCTCTCTTTTTCTCTCGATAGATTACAATCACAGATCATTGCATCGTTTCCTCCAATTGAAAGTTCAGCGAAGAAGAATGAGGAATTTGCGAAAAGTTAAACTATTTGAACGGAAATAAAGTACATTTTAACAATATTATGAGAAATGGCTGTTTGCTGGTTTGATTATCCGTGATGCAGTGATGCAATGTGAAATGTGTTCAGGTTTCATGTGCAATAATCACTGTCGATAGGAGAATGAGATGACTTTCACATGATGATGAATGAACGATTGAAATCAAATTGGAGATCTCTCATTTCCGTTCATCATTCTGCGTATGAATTCATAAAAAGATGGCAGAGGGAAAGAGAGAATGAGGACTCTTCTCCTAAATAGAGAGAGGTCCATTTGATCTCTCAATGAGAAAGAAATGGAAAGAGATTCCTTCGATGAGATAAGTGATGGTCATTGATGAATAGTCATGAAAATGACCAACAGATTGAATAATCGTAATATTATCGATTCCAACAGCCTTTGTCTTATTGTTGAAGTCTATCTATCTACATTCAGTTTGAGTGCAACTTTATCGCATCACTTATTATTAGATACCTACAGATGTGTCTAAGTTCCGTTGTGTTCTTTAGTGTCGATAACACATACCTCTAGATATTATCAATGATATCGACCCCCGTTGATAACTCTCTTTAAAAAGGGCCATGCAAATGAAATGGTTTTGCGTATACACAGCAAATATTATCCATACCTAATTCGTTGTTTCGATGTTTATGTGCCCGAATGGAGATTTGAGATGAATGTAAGAGTCTCTTCTCTCCTCTTTCGACTTCTCTCAGTCTGTGGTAAGTCCAAATTCTCTAATTTGTTTGCCATGAGACATTCTCTTTCTCTTCTCTTTTCCTTCTATCTCACTCGATGTTCGTACTCAGTCCTTTCCTCTTTTCTTCCATTTTGGTCATTCGATTCATTCTCAACTCTTCTTCTTCCTCTTCTTCATGAACTTTCTTCACATCATTTCATTCCTCATTCATCATTATAGATAATTCCATGTCTACATCTATTTGTCGGTTCAAGTGCGTTGACAATGTGAATGGAAAATGAATTATCGAACTCATTTTATATTCCATCGGGAGAGTTCACAAACCTTCGAATAGGTGTGGCAGAAAATACTCTCTCATTTCGAGTTTTCTCTCTTCTTTCTAACCGACGAGAAAATTTCGATGTCACTCCTTTCTTCGATGCACCATATTCCTTGTTTTTGGTTGAGTAGTCAGTCCTTTGCCTCGTGCTATTTCTCACTAACTCAATTGTCCTTCGAATTGGTACGTTGAAGAACAATTCGGACCTCTTCCTTTCTTTTCCACACATTCAAAATAGAATTTGTACAGGGGAAATTCTTTCATTACTCGAGTGGCACCTTCTTTCATCTTCTCTTCTCAATTCGTAGTCAATTTGTGTCCTTCTGAACACCTCGAACGAAATTACGAAGGAAAGAAATGGATCTCGTGAATTGAAATGTGTTTCAATTCCATCCTTCTCTCACTCAATTGTGACTACGGTAGTTGATCAGTGGTCCTATCCAATGGATCCATCCATCTTTTTTTATTTCATCGTTAGAGGAATCGTTTCCAGACCGTTTTGTTCTCTTCCGTTCTAACGAGAGTCCGGAAACTCTAACGAGATAAAGTAGTAGTAGAGAGAGAGAGAGAGAGAGAGAGAGAGAGAGAGAGAGAGAGACGGTTCCTCATTTCCCTCCCCTTCCTTCGATTTGCTTCAATGATCGTACAATTATCAATTCTCCCTGTCTTCCTATCTACTAAGGTTTTCACGATAATGAATATTTTTACTCAGCAGGAAGACAGGAAGTTATTTTCTCAAGGAAGTTTGGTCCAATAATTCTGTAATCAGGTGCATATTCGTGTACTCTTCATGCAGATGTATTTTCCATCTGTCTTTCATCAACGTCTACAGTCTCTTTCCATATCCTCCCTTCTATCTCGAGATATATTTCATTGCAGAAGACTCTTTGCCTCTTCTCACTTTCCGATCTCAATATTGTTTTCTTCTGTCTTCATTCCAATCTTCTTTCTTCCTTCCTTCCTTTCTAATGAAATGTCCTCTCACTCAATTTTCACTCCAATTAAACATAGAAATAATAGTCAATTAGTGCACGAGATGGGAAGAGAAATAGTCGAGTGGTTGAGAAGAAGAGGAGAGGAGACTACGAATAATATACAAGTAGACAAGCTATTGTACGAAATTTAATATTTATTGTGATCATAGCATCTTTTGATGAAGTTTTTAATCTCTACTTCCATCTTCTTCTTTCCTTTCTTCCATCAGAACCCTTCTTCCTCTCATCTAATCCATTCTGAGTGTTCCTCTCCATTGTCTTCAATCCCTTCTTCTCTTTTATCATAACTCTTTCTTCTTCCATCACTAAAAGGGGCTCAAGTGCCACTATTTTCTTCAATGGAACCTCTTCGGTCTTCCATAATATTTCTCATTCGATTGATTTCATTCCTCTGTACCGTCTCCCTCCCTTCCTTCCTTCCACCTCTCTGTCCGTCCAAATTAACTTCCCTGCTGTGCAGTACTCCATTCTACATTTGTACTTTTCTTCCTTACCAATTAAACGATGGTTTATGTTTTCGTTCCATATAATCCCATGTGACCAGTCCCTTATTCGTATGCATAATGTGAATGATTTCATCATAATTCAAATGTGTGAGAGTGTCTCACCTTCTCTTTCTATCTCAGATTATCCCTTCTTTCCACTTCACTCACTCTAAATACTCCGTCTTTCGATCTTCTCACATTCTCATAATTCGGGTGATCTCAATTCTTTGAATGAACGATGGCTTCCGTCCATAGAGGGATTCCCCCTTCTTCCTTCTCGTCCTCTTTCTCATTATCAACTAAACAGAAGAGGGATAAACATCGTCTGTCTCACGAGTTATGACGACACATTCTTTCATATTTGCATCAATGCATCTTCCATATTTCTAATCTGTGATATCTCTCTCTTCTCTATTCGTCATTGAGTCGATCTCCATCTCATTCCCACTCTTATCCTCTCTTCTTTCTCTCTTGATGATTGGACACTCTGAAGAGGACTCGAGAATAGACACATTCCCTTCTCATTACCCCAATCGGGCTTCGAATTTCTTCTAATAATTGGTTCCATTCTTTCCTCCTACTCATTTTTGCATTCAAACTGTCCATTATCGTGTAGACTTCTTCTCTCTTTTGGTCCTCTTTCATTATCAATTTACCATTTTCGCATCTGAAAAAAGACGAGAAAGTTTCTAAAGCATTTCGTGTGAATTAGTCCACTTTCCCATAGAAGAAGAATAATCGAAGATGAGAAAGATGAAGATTTGGGATTATAAATATCTTCTCCCTTCTTCTAATCTCTCTTCTCTCAATTCTTTCGATAAAATCTTCCACTCTTCATTCTGAGTTTCATCCATTCTTTCATTCTGAATTTCCTTCTCAATTTATTCGTTTTCTCGATCTTCGTCTCTTCACAAACTATCTATGCACGATACACGAATATTCATAACTTTTTCTGTCGCTCATTCGTGTATTTTCGTAGTCCATCAATTATGGTAACACTATTTTCAGTGCCAATCATGCTCACACAATCTTTCACCGGATTTAGAAAACTCGGAAAGATCAGAGATCAAATTCGACAGAAGGTTTGCTTTTTTTACAGAGATTAGTGGGTTGGACGAACGAAAAAGATAGTTTCTATTCTAATCACGAGTTGAATTGTTGACACATGGGAAGGGGAAGGAGTGTGTGCCAGTATGGAAGAAGAGAAGAGAATGGCCATGAATAGTAATGGATGGATGAATTGCAGGCGATGAGTTTGACTGAACCACCTCCTATGGCACCACGATTACAAGTGAGTTTGGAGGGAGTTGGAAGTACTATGTCGGATGAGAACACTAAATTCTTCCGTTTGTGATGTTGAGAACGCACTGACCAAAAAATACGCCCCTAAAAAAATCAGGCTCTCAACCAGTCGGTTGCCATCTGACGGTTTCGACATCCGGGATGAAGGGGGGGGGGAGGTACTCCCAGATCAAAAAGACAGAAACAGACAGAAAGACAGACTGGAATATACAGAAATAAAGAATTCACTGGTATTCTTGCACCAATTGTTGCGTAATCAATGCAAGTCTCTCTCTCTCTCTCTGGAGAGTAAATGCCCAATTGTTTTCATTTTGTTCCTTTGACTGACCTCATCGTCCCTCTTTTTCTTCTCTCTCTTCCATTCATCTCTCATTCATTTCGTGTGTCTCTCAGAATATCAAACTGACTACAATCTTGTCATTTCTCATTTCATCTCTTCAATATTCTTTCCAAATTCTTTTCCCTAAGAGAGAAAGTTGACAACCGGAGATCCACGAGAGATTCCGATCTTTTTCCCTCTGCAAGGAATAACAATTCCCTCCCTCCCTCCTCCTCTCTCTTCTTCCCTCACCAATTCTCATCTGGTAATAAGAGTATAAAGTGACCATAACTATCTAGATCCATTCCTTCTCTTTTTACCCTTCTCTAATTCCTTTCCTATTCATGACAATATTCATATCTTCATTCCTTCATTTATAATCTCACCTTCTAAATTGGAAGGAAGTTTCCGTATCTTTTATTTGTATCCGTCTTCCCTCTCTGTTTCTCTTCATTCCTTCTCTCTCTCATCTCTCTTATTGTACTTTCTCCCTACCACTGAACAGTACTCATTCGATCGATTGACCCCATCTCTTCTTCTCTCTACTCTCTTCTCTCTCTCTTCAGTCACTGACCCATTTCCCTCATCATTCCCCATTAGTCCCATCAGTCGACAATCAAAGTTGATCTTTGATCTATGCGTCGTCCCATCATCATAACCAAACATGGACACGCTGTAAGCTTTCCGTTTTCTTCTTCCATATACCAAGATAACTCTTTTATTTTTCCCAGGCTGGCCTTTATATTGCCTGCAATTGCTTTTCAGTGTGTTTTTCTCTTGACGAACGGTCAAAATATTAGATGAGAGTCGATGAAAATTCCCGTTTTCTGGTCAATTCTTTCTCTGTTTTTCATAGAAATTGGAGGTTGGTCTTCGGAAATCTCTTGTTTCCTCTCCACTTTTTGTGCCCTACTCTCAGCTTGGATTTCATAGTCTCCTTTTACTCTTCTTCCATTGGTGGCCTTCCTTTCCTTTACTACTACTCAACTCCTTTCCCTCTCTCTCTTTCAACAGTCTTCTGTATTCCTTCCCTCCATCCCTCCATTCATCTCTCCTTCCACCCCTTTCCTCCACTGCTATCCTCCCCCAGTCTAAAAGTCGCAAAGCCTCTTCTTTTTGCTGCTCTTTTCTTTCTGATTCTCTTCAATTCCCTCACTCTCTTTCATTCTCTACTATTTTCATCGTTCCCTTGGGGCAGAAGAAATAGTAGCACACTCACACACAAAACAGACCCCGATTGAATAAAGAGAGAGATCAAAGATCAAAGTGAAAGTGCATTGAAGGGGGAAGATTCCATTAATCTTCTTCCTCCTCGAATAACCGCATTCTCGCACTTCTTTAGTTTTTGCAGCGAGAGAAGAGTTATCATTCACTCGTTTTTGGGTGGCTCAAATGTGGTAGAGAGAGGAGAAGGAAGGGATTGTCACGAGTATCTGGAAGGGCATTCTCTCTCCCGATTATTCCCCTACTCATCTGTACTCTCTCTCTATCAATCACGGAGATCCATTCGATCAACCATTGAAATAAGCTTACGATAAGCATAACCACGGAAATGACTAGAGATAAGCGATAGAGGAAAGAGATTGAAGGATTGAAAATAGTGAGGAGTCGGGTTGAGAGAAGAGAAGATGACTGCGTTTATCTGTGAGGTTCACTTCTTCCATTTTTTATTCATTATCGTACGAACTTTTTCCCCTGAATTTCTTCTGATCCACATTTAACTTCGTTACCCTCCCCTCCCCCCTCTCTTTTTCTTAACTGTCAGATGTCGTTGTTCCTTCTATGAACTCTTTCCTACTTCCTCTCTTCTTCTTCTTCTCCCTTCTTCATGAACTTTTCCTGCTTCCTTCCACTCAATTCACCCCACGAGTCCTCTAAAGAACCAATTCGAATCCCCTCCCCTCTCCTCCCTCCCCACTATCTGGCAGAAGTTCCGGAATATCTCTGGAGGTCTCTATACTTCAGTTGTAATAGAGAGATCAAGAGTGAGAGAAGAGTAGTATCTTATCAAATTCCCCCTCTCACTCTTTTCTCTTTCTTTACTCAGTTGCCCTTCAACGTTTCTTCCTCCTGAAACGACAAAAATGAGAATTCTCTCTAATCCCTCAATGCAAGTCGTGTGCTCATTTCCCTAATTCTCAATTATTCAGTATTTCGTTCCCCTCATGCTAAATCTCGACCCTTTTGTCCTATTCTCATTCACACGTTTTTATTCCAATCTCCCGCTCTTCCTTCTCTCTTTCTCTGTTTTCTCTCTTATCAGAGTAATCTCTCTCTGTACTCATCTCTTCCTATCACCATAGTGATAACAAGTGTCTCATCCCTTCCCTCCCTCTCATTCTATCACTCCTCTCCTCCTCTCACTCTTTGCAACGACTCTTTCCTTATCCTTAGTGTGTGAATCCCTCCCAGATTCAATTGTCCCTTCCCTGGTCTCTTCCCCCTCTCCCTCTCCCTCCCTTCCCCTCCCTCTCCATAAGTCTTCCTTATCTTCTCAATCACAACTTTCTTTCTTCTTCTCACTGTTTTCCCTCCTATCAATTACAATTTATTGAGTAGTTTCGGCCTCTATTCCTGTTTAAAGTTCAGTGCGCGATCAATTTGTGGTATAAATTCAATTTGCCCACTTCCCCTTGTCCCTCTATCGCTGCACAGTCTTTATTTTGATTGATTGTCGATTGATTCTCGTTTAGTTGAATGGTTTGAGTATCGATAGGAATGGGTAAGGGGAGAGAGAGTAGTGAATGGAGAGAGTGTAAGGAAAGGGGTGACGATAGAGTGATACCCTCCCCCCCTTCCGTTCTTTTTCTATTCATTTCCCTAATTTGCACGTGCTCTTCGTATTTTTGCACAATTTTGTTTCTTGGTCTCCGATTTGTAAGAGGATTTGTAGAATGTTTCCGTAGAGATCTCGCTCCCTCTCTCCCTCCCTTCTCATTCTCCATTCCTCGACCCATGCATGGCCATGTTTGGTCGTGAAGTCTCGCACCTTCTTCGATTCCATAGTTATCCTGGAAGGAGCAAAGAGTCTCCTTTCTCCTCACTCACACTTGCCAAGTAGAGAACGTAGGGATGCAAGAGAGCTTCATTCCGACCTTATCTTTACGAGTCACTTCACCGTTGCAACCATCTATTATGTTCATGTCACAGTCATTTGACCACGATGATCAATCGATAAGCTTGAACTATTCTTGTTATTCCTTCGAGACCCTGTTCATTACAGATGGAATACGTGATTCAACCGGGTGATACACTGGAGAGGATAGCTGCCTCTCATGACTGCACAGTGGGAGAAGTGATCAAACTGAACAAATTGGTCACTCGAATGGTTAGTCGATCATTGATATTTCCCTTCCCCATCAAAATACACCCACTCGATGCTTCACCTTGCTTCTATTCCATGCCGTGGAATAGGTTAGTGAATTCCGAGTGTTGCGAAAGAGAGGAGGCTATTAAATACGCCTGAATATTTCTATGGCCATATTTCGTGCATAGATTACAGTAGTACTCCCACCTACCGTACTCCCTTCCGAGATATCCTTAGTGTAATCTGTTTGGGACTTTTCTTCCTTTTCTTACATGCTAGTGTCTCGTTAGGAGGAAGAGAATGGAAGACAAAAACAGTCGTAGCCCTCGAATTTATTGTCTAAATTTGGAATGAGAATGGAATGAATTAAGGTGTTCCAAGGACAGAAGATACTCGTACCCGTCCCTCTTACTGACGACGTATTCGATACTGGTTAGTTTATTCCTGATTACGGTACTCAGAGTACTGTATATGGAATGAATATCAGGGTCATCGTCATCAGGAGGTCCGGCCACTTCAACTCCTCGTCACGACGGTCCTCTTCCCAATCTATTCACTACGACCTCCCCTTCTACCAATCACAATAACGGTTAGTTTATATCCATTGAATTGAGATACTATTAATAATCGATAGATAACATGGGATTGCAACTTTTCGATGGAATGAATCACTTGATGAGTCATCAAATGCATTCGATCGAGGGTTGGTAACGAATGCGTGTCGTGTTCATTTATATGCCATTGTGCCTTTTTGCGCTTATCGTTTGTTTACATTACTTATTATCATGTACTCTTTTACGTTTTGTATTTTTTTAAAATTGAAATATGGAGTGAGAGAGATAGGAAATATTGAACTTGAGTCGGTTCTTTCACTTCCATTGTGTGATGATTTGATTGGAAAACACGAAAAAGAATGCGGAAATGGAATTAGTCGAACCAGGAGAAAACCTCGCGAGTTTTTGTGTGAAGAAAGAGAGCGGCGAGTCTTTTGTGAACGACAAATTGGGGAAGAATGGAGAAGGAGATTGAAGGGATGAAGAAGAGAAGAGACTGAGAAAGAATGAGATGGATGGAAGAGAGACCACACATTTCAATCTGATTAGAATCAAGGAAGTTGAACATTGATAGACGAGAACTTCCTTTCCTTCTCGAATGTTCCCATTCTTCTCTCTGGAACAAATGAATTGTGTGTGACTCAGTGTTATTACAAGAGTAGATAGTTGAAGTAAACTACCCACTGTATCCTTCCCCTCTCCCATCTTCCCTCCCCTTCCCTTCCATTCATTCATTCTCTACAGGAATTATTCGTGGTCCAGGAGGAGCCGTGCCTCGACGGGGTTCACTCGCTAAGACTCAATCTGCACCCGTCGGACCGAGGTAATCATTGATCTTTGATCTTTAGAATGCATGCTCTTTGATCTCTTTAGATCTGAAACGATGAGTGTGGACACGGACACTGACTGTCTCCAGCGATTTATCAAGATGAAGGTTGGTCTTTGATCTTTGGTGGTTGATGGGGGAGAGACAATGATTGATATCAGGTGAAACAATTGACGGAATCAGATGGGACAGTATCGGGTACTCTTCTCGTTACTCCAAATTGTCTTATGTTCGACCCTGATGTGACACATCCTCTTGTGAAGGAGAATGGGTCGGATCTGTATGGAATGGTGGCAAAGTAAGTGAATGGAAGAGGAGAGAGAATGAGGAAGGAGAGTATTGCAGTATGGAAGAAATTCAATCTGTCTCTGTCTATAAGGATATCGGAGGATTATTCGGAGATCGAGGAGAAAAGAAGAAAGATATTTTCGACCCTGATCATCTGAGGTTTGTTTTCCTTTCGTGATTGATCTCGCTCTCATTCAATCAATTGTACTCATCTGTTTATTGTTATGATTGCAGAACAGCAGAGAAGAAGAGAATAGAGGAATCATCGAAGATTGAAGAAGAAGATAAAGAGGTGAAAAGAAAGATGAAGATCGAATGAACTGATCTTTGATCTTTGCAGAATTCATTGGATGGCGAGACAGAACCAGGTCGAGTTCTCTTTGGAATGCCATCGGAAGAGGAAGATTTCGAGGTTGGAATGATTATTCCTTCTCAACCATAATGAATCTCTTTCTTGTCAGGGTCTTTCTCCTCTTCCTCAATCTTCACTTTCTGGTTCATGTGAACTTCCTTCTATCTTGGAAGGAGAAGAAGTTCATTCGAAATCAGTGGAAGAAAGGACGAGGACAGTGAGTGAGAATGGTGAGCGAAGAGAAGGGAGAGAGAGGAGAGATGAATCAGTCACTTCAGAACTTCTGCCAGAAGGATCTCTCTCTTCCGCCTCTTCAACTTCCCCTGAATCAAGATCAAGATTATCGAGTGATGTCAATGGAGAAGAAGATGGAAATAAGAAGAATCCCTTCCAGAGGTAATCCATTCGATATCACTCTCCTCCTCATAGTCTAACATCATCCCTATCCAAAGGTATTCCCCGAACGTAGCTCGAAAGTCGTTCGGGAAGTTGGGTCGAACCCTGAGGTGAACACGCAGTGGTGTGATCGTACTATTGTCGTGTAGATACAGTACCCCCGTTGTCGTACTATGTGTGCACTCTACCGGCCGATGTTTCCTAAACAACGTACAATCCGCCCATTGTAGTGCGCGCGCTCGTTCCGTCGGAGGTACGGTAGCCTCGGGAGCGCGTACCGTAGCGACGGCTACTGTAGACGGGACGAAGACCGTCGCCCATGGTGTGGTCACGCACACCAAGAGTGCAGCAGGTGCGTCCAATGCTTTCTGCCTTTCTCGATTAGTGTGATTGATTGCAGATGCTGTTGAGAAGGGCGTGACTACGACAGCGAAAGTGGTTGCCAATGGAACGAAGGTAGGGACTGATTTGGAGATGAATTAGGGTGAAGGAAGTGAAATTAATTTGTAGTTGAACAAAGAGATAGAGAGACGAGAGTGATGAGTCTTCTCTCTCACAGGCAGCAGCAGGAGCAGTCGTATCGATGCCCGGTAACATCGTAACAATGGGATCTTCCTTCGTCAACGATGGAATGGCTGGAGTGAATCAAATGTGTGATTCCATGTTCGCTGTTGAGGTGAGACAATCATAATTAATAATTTATCTCTCAAAACCCAGTGACATTCTTGGGGGGTTTGCATCCAATCTTCGAGTAGAGAAAGAAGACGGCAACAGAGAGAAAACCAGTGATGAATCCAGAGAGAGAAATGATGAAGTAGAAGAGGGATGTGCAACCTGTAGATGAGGAGATATTGGGGAAGGGAAGGGGAGAGTAGCTGACCGAGACATGCTCCAATACAGGCCAATTGACCAATCGGCATATCGATGCCGTGCTCTTTCTTGTTATTGTCTCTCTTCTGACAATGAATCTTCTGAGTCTTAGTAGTGATCGTTGTCTGTCCCTCTTCCATTCTCTCATGACGGTCTTCATCTTCCCTTACATTGGAGTAGTTCGCGTTACTCGTGGGCGCTTCTGATTGATCAGACATCTCGATTGAATGCTTGAGAAAGGATGGAGAAAGAGAGAGCTGAAGGCGCTTTTATGCTTGTTGGAATCATATCTATGACCATATCGACGAAATTGAATACACGAGATCATATCTGCTGTATATCGTATAGGAAATAGATTAAACGGGAAAATTGTTTATCGATGATGGGTAGATCAACGATTGCATCCGACTTGCCAATACCAGAGAACGAGATATCCTAGTCCAGCTCCGACTATCCATCCTCCACAATTGACAGTGAAGAAACAGATGGTACCACAAATTAGTTGAATACATCCACCATTCTGGAGTGGAAGATAGTAGAAGGGCGATCGAGGGGATAACCTACATTCTTCTCGTCATCCTTTGAGATTTTACCCATGATGACTTAGACGAAATCGGAAATATTTCTTTTGGAATATTCTCCATTTTATGGACTCTGTATTGAATTGAAATGTCAATCACATCACAATTCAATCATTCTTCTCTCCAATTACGTATGAATGATTCAATATGTGCCTGAGGGAGGGAGCTGGTTCTCTTCCACTCTCGACATAAATAGTCTATCACAGCTTACTCGTCTCTCTCTCTCTTCTCTTTCCTCTCATTCTCATTACATACTCACTGTAATTCGCACTATTCGTGCCCATCTCTTCCCTCCTTTCTCTTACCATTTCCATTCCTCCATTCCGGTATTCTCTCTTCTTTCCCTCTGATGGATCCACCCCAATTACCGATACTCTCACTCTAAAGCTCCCTTTATATCTCCACTAGATAACTTGTATCAACTTGATTATCATCACTCTTTTATCCCTTCTACCTTCCTTCTCTTCCTTTTCGTCTTACTCACCAATTTCTTTCCCTCAATGACGTTTCGTAGATTGATTGTGTGGTTCAATTAGTCACTTGATCACTTGATCTCGATCAATACCAATCCTATCACCTACAGTATGCTTGGCCGTCTGAAATTCCGTTCGAGAAGTGGAAGTTACGATGTGCTACAGTACACTGAGAAGCAGTTTGAGGATGTGATACAGGGCGCGATTGTGGTTATTGATTGGGATGGGTTCAGAATGATGAGAGATTATGGAAGTAACGAGGAAGGGATTACTGTAATTTGTAGTCAATGAGGATGATTGATTATGCATACAGACACTGATTCAACAATGATATTCATTGTAGGAGGAACGTTCTCCCACTCGTCTCAAGAGAGAACAATCATTGGCTACTCTAGAAGGATTGAGAATGAAGACACAAGCAGCAAGAGAGGATGCTGCACTCAAGGCTAGAGATGGGACACTGTCAGTCAACCAATTAATCTTTGATCTCTCATCATCGATTCATCTTCAGATTCGCATGTGCAACATCATCAGATGAGATGCCGGATCTGTTTATTCCAGTCGATCAAATGATTAAATCGACTTCTTCTTCTGGAGATCACACTTCTGGTTTGATATTTCAACAATTATTACTAAAACGGAGATCAAATTGAATCTGATTTATTTCAATCAACTAACAACGAAAATGAGTTGAAGCTTGAGGATTTTGAAAATTATATCGTTTTATTTTTTCTCTGATCTTTGATGTTTAAGATGGTCAACCAATTCTTCCCTTCTACATGGCTGTTCGATTGACGAGAAAGAAGAGAAAAGTAACAAAGGGTCAGTTTCCCTCTCGTAATATCTACAGTGCAATTAGGAAGGGAGAATGGATAAGAGGGTTTTTTCCTTGCAAGAGTCTAGTGGGGTTAGTTTGCAGAAGGGAGATTTCCTTCTTTCTCTTTCCTTGGTCTTGCACTCTTCTAGTTCTCAATTGAGTCTTCTCAAGTAGTCACGGGTCTCCTACTCGATAGATTGTTTAGACGACACACTATGCTTTTCCTCTCTCTTTTTCTTTTCCCCTTACTGTTTATGCATGGAAGCTTCGATGAGAAATCTCCCCCTCTCTTTCTCATGACTTCAATTATCCATATGTCCGTTCCTTCTAATCCTCTCTACATCTTCTTCCTCAAACTGACCTTTCTCTCTTTCTTTTCCCTCTCTTCATTTCCCATTGTCTCTCATCTCCACTTCATCTATCTCCACTGCAGAGAGAGAGGGGATCGATGCTTCTTCTCTCTTTTCCCTCTCCTTCTTTCACCTTCTCTCTCCTCTCTTTATCCAACACACACTTTCAACAGGCTTTGTGGTTTTATTCTCTTTTTTTTTCTTCCTCCCCACGCTTTTCGCTGTCTCTGGTCATGTCTCGTTTAGTCATTCGGGAAAGGAGGAAGCAAGACTCCTCAAAATTCAGTTCTTCTAATTGCATTTTGGCATACAAAGCGATTTTATGAGTGTACCCTGTGTACGGTATCCTGAAATATTTATCGACTAGGAGAAACGCAAATGCCGTTTTTGCATTGTCTTGGTGGGCGCGTGTTGGTTTTCGTTCCTTTCAAGCTCCTTCCGTCTTCTTTTTCTTTCCTCTTCGAGTCCTAACGCAATTCTAACTCTCCATTCTCAGTGTCGAGAAGAAGAAGAAATTTCCAACATGCGGGCACTGAGTCTTTCTCTTTTTCTTGTTCAAATATTGGAATATTACTTTGATTAAACGAGATTTTGGTTGTAATTGTTGTTGATTTCCTTGTATTTCAGCGTCTGCCAGCCGATCTCAATCGATAAATAGTTCGTACGACGACGATAATAATCCCTTCGGCAACAAATTAAAGAGGGAATTCTGGTTCGCAATTCCTGCCAGTCAGGTGAGAAAACAATACGATTTTCCCTCTTATTTATCAAGCTTTTCTCATTGAATTCCCTCGTTCCTTCCCCCACTTTTGCCTTGGAATAGACGAATAGTTACCGTCAATTGTTATGTAAATGGTCGAATGCTATTCTGACAGTTTACTTTAACGTTCTTCTTGAAAACAGTCTTTCCATTGCAGGCCGATAACATCTATCATTTTCTCCTCCAGTGGTCTCCCGATAAGTACGGTCAGGTGAGATTATTGATTATTCCTCCTTGCTTCGTGGCCTTTCTGAAACGGTAGCTACACGTACGTCATGTAAATGGTAACTATGCGACTATTCGTCATTCCCTGTCAACTCAAAGTTGAGGGCGTCGCCTAGAATAGCTATATTCCGTGGTAGTTCTAGGAAGATTGTGTAGGCTCGTCTTTGTATTCTTCTCATAAGTGCTAACACGCCGTTTCACTGCTTTCCTTAGATTACACAGAACAGATCAAACGTTGAAACGACGTGGAAGAAGTGTGTGCAAGTACTCAGAAATAGTTTTTTTTTTAGATAATATTGTGATATTATTAATTTGAGGACACGACATTGTCCACTCTGGACGAATCCTCCATTAATTCATCTGCGGCTGTCCAAATTCCGTCCAAGGTTCAGTCAATTCCTCTCTCCTTAGGAGATCCTCCAACCACTTTTGATCCCGACACACATATACTTTTGTTTTCACCACGAAACACTGTTGTGTCAATCGTAATCCATGGAATGGATATTTTCGTAGTGAGGGAATTCCCAGAATAGTGCAGTCTCACGATCGGATTATAGGAACAATTATGGATAGAGTGAGATATTGAATCATTGCAGGACGATCGAGGATTCATCGTCCTGGATTCTGAAGCCGACGAATCTCTCACTGGTTAGTTGATTTAGCTGTTCCAAAGGTGTGAGAATGGAAGGATTCGAAATGGGGTGAAGGGTGGCCTAGAATTAACTGTAGAGAGGAGATCTTTCTGACTACGATGGGGGGTCACAAAGTGCAATAGTGCGTACACAACAATTAGAGGGATGCGATTCAGTGGATTTCGGGAGATTTGAGAGAGTGCAGGAAAAGACGGTCCATGAGGTGGAAGGGAGTTGCGTGGTGTGTATGTGTGTGGTGTGCTTTTGTATTCGTCGATCTCTTGATCTCCCTTTGTGGATGTCGCTACTCGAGTAAGCCGATTAATGACTTTTGATGAAATTGTGGTAAATCCCGCCTACCACCCTCGCAATTTTCTTTCTCGGCATAAATATAGCCGATCTACTTTGACCATCCGCCTTTTGATTTCAAATCGTCATTGTTAATTAAAGTAATCAAGGAGTGATTAGATTGGTTGACCTTCTCCTTGTGCTCCTCAGATTCACTTGATTCTTCTTCTCTCTCTCCGTTCTATTTGACACAGATCGTGGTCAGCTTGTCTCTTTCTCCTTGTACCCCCTCCCTTCCCTCTTCCCCTCTCCTTCTCTCCTTCTCTCTCTCTCTTATTTGATGGTGGACGATAGCCATCCATCCTCACATTTGCAATGTTTCTCCGTGTGGTTACGATTGAATACGTGGTCAACGTGTCCATCCTCTCCAATCACTGCAGATATCTTCTTTGTCTCTTCTGTTGATGGTATCAGTCATTGCTCGATGACCTATTCCCTCTTTCACTCTCTCTTCTTGTCCCGTCTCGGTCTCTTTTTCATTCAGTTGTTTTCATCATCTTATCACTATCAATGATTGACTACGTCATGAGTTTACTCGACTAATCGTCGTCTGATTTCCACCTGAAGGAGGGTTACCATGTGATAGTCGCCTGTAGCCACGATAGTGTCTCCTCTACTCCCTCCTCCCCCCTGATCCACTCCTTTTTTTCCTTGGTCGGCTATCAAAATATCAAGTGATCAACTGTGTACACACTGGCAGCAGACGACTGTTGACACTTCAAGACTCGATTACGAAAGGGGAAGAACGAGTACGGTAGGCAACGTGGGGATACGATGGGAGGAGGGAGAGTGGATCCATTGCCATCTGGAGAATGATGTTTTGGCCCTCTAGATAAGGATTGTCCGTGACTGCTTATCACTTGACTAATAAAGAGTAGGACAATGCGGGTCCCCTTTGGCACATGAGGAGGGAAGGAAGGAAGGAAGGAAGGCATTGTGTACAGTTGATGGTCAGAAGTGATAGGGGTAATGAACCCGTTGGAAGGAATGCTAAACACAATAATAATTCGTATAGATGAGGTCTTATCTCTTTAGTATGTTCAGTAGACATGGTCAATCGCTGCCATTGGAAATTGATGAGATGATGAAGTGTGATGCCCCAGATTGGTTCACTATTCAATCCCATAATCCACTCTTGATTGGTGAATGTCTGAACTCGAATGTTGAACAAGTGGGTGGATTACACATCTATTTCATCCCGATCTGTGCCGTCCCTTCTGTTTATTGAAAAGCGCAGATTACCGTTCAAAGTTCTGATGAAATCGTCCCACAGATTACTCTTCATCTTTGAAGAGAACACTCAATTTGTCTCCTCCTCATACTCATGTCAGTCGACTACCGTAACTGAAATGAGGAATATATGAGGTTGATTGTATTGAGTATTTGTTGTGCGTGAGCCTATCTTCCACTTCTTCTCACCTAATCTCTCTTCTTCTCTCCTTCAGTATCCCCTCTCCCTCCCCTCTTCTTCTTCTCCCTTCCAACTACTCGTTGATCATCTCCTTCATGCTTGTACACACTAATTCTGCTCCCTCTGGAGCTATTCTTATCCGTGACGTCATAATGAATTCCCTCTCCTCTATCCAACAGGTCAATGTTTACTCTCCATTCAGATGAGTTGCAGTTCTAGTATTGTGATTCAGCCTTGATCACTATAGAATACACCTCGTATTAATCATCATCATCCGTATCTCCTTCCGATTCATCCCTTTCTCCCTTTCCCTCTCTATTCCCTCTCTTCCACTACAATCGTACAATTGGTGATCAGACAAGCAGGCGTCTCTCTATCTCTTATCAGCTTGATCCATTCCTTAATCTGTCTTTCTTCCCATCTGGGAGTTAGTTGTGGCATCCGGTGTGTCTTCCCCCGTGATAAACTGATCACTCATATCCTCCCTCCTCCTCCTCCTTCTCATCGTAATCCCTTCTCCTCCCACACAATTCGTCTTCATTGTATGGATTAGTGACTCCTCCCACTTCCGATGAATAGACAATCCTAATTTTTTTCTCTTCTTATTCTGGTGCTATAAAAGACAAGGAACTCCTTATCATCCCTTCAGTATCACTGTTAACTCCAGAGATCATCACTATTTCACGGGGATCGTTAGATCGAATTCTGCGACACTATTTGATTACTTGTTGTGCCCCTTTCTCCTCTATTCCACTCTCTTCCACTTGCATTCAGTTGTTCTTAGCTTGTTCCTGTAGAGTCAATTAGTATCCAATCAACCACATGTTCTACAGTATTCCTTTGTTTCCCTCCTTAATCTGTCTCTTTTCCTTTACTGTTTCTCTTCCCCTCACATGGTATTGCCTCCTTCCATCTCCTTTCCTCTCATTTCTTCTGGTTCATACGAACTGTGGGGTAGATCAACAAGGCAGTTAAATTAGGATTGGATTCATTCGATTATATCATTCGTCTTCCTGTTATTCCCCCTTATTCTCTTAACTTCTCGCCATCTTTTGATAACAGAATGGGAATCCCGTTGTGGACGTCACTTTCTGCAGAGAATGGAAGTGGTGGCCAATCTCCGATTTGTGAAGTATGAACTGAATTGAAGAGTGGAAAGGACAGAATGAAACAGAATGTGAGAGAGCAGCAAAGAGACACACATTTGGGATTATGCATATTGACCATATCTCGTGAAAGTGAGAGTAGTGAGAAGAGAGAAGATGGAGTATCTTTGATGGTCTCGACTTGTCTCTTTCCGTTCCATCAAAAGGCGTGATATATTGAGTTCTCTCTTTAATTCTCTCGATCATTTGATCAAATAGTTTCTCACCCTCTTTCCCCGTGTGTTCATCTATTCCCCGTATTCTCCCAATCACGAGAGGGCAGCTCAATAAGTAACTCTCTCTCTCTTCGTCTTCTTCCACTTGTTTTGACCCCTTTCAATCTGCCTCGAACCAAGAGAAGATTCAATCACTTTTTGCACTGAATATATCGAGGTCGAGTGCGTGTTTGAATACTACCACTTATTACTCCCTTCTCTACTTTCTTCTTGTGACCATCTTTCTTCTCTCTAACAGATCTAACAGTACCTCCCTCTACAACTCCTTCCTCCTTCCCCCTCTCCTCTCCATTACTCATTCCCTGAGGGGTAATTCTCATGGTTCTCGAGTACAGAACATGTTTCGGTTATCTGTACCCATCAATCGGAAGTGCCTTTCCCCTCTTCTTCCTCTTCTCTTCCTTATCACTTATTATGACAACTCGCCCCCCCTTTCTTGATCGAGCTTGTTCCGAACTAAATTATCACTTCTAACCATACACCACTCATTTCCAACTAGTTAGGAGAGTTCATAATGTGCATTCAGAAGAGGGCGGAGTCATTGAATTGATAGAGATGGAGGATCATTTGATAGTCGTCCTCTCTAATTGCAATGATGACATTCTCTAATTCATTAGCCTTCAATCTCTCATCTTGTCATTTTGATAGCTTCAACTTTATCAACCATGGAATGGAAATTCAGTTTGATGGACGCCCATTCTTCGAATATTTTATCATCTTTGTCTAATCCTTCAAATCTATAAAATTCGATCTGTTGACCATTCTGATTCTCCTTCTTTTCCATACTCTTCCATTGTTTTTCTCATTTCTTTATCAGTTGAAGCTTATCAGCCAGAGTCCAACTGTTTAAGATGTGAATATATATGGGAATGGTTGAATCTGTTTGTCTAGATCCCTTCCCTCTCTCTCTCTCTCTCTCTCTCTCTCTTGATTCCTCCATTGTCTTCCTATTGATCTCATCTCTACTGATTACTCTACTCTTCTACTTGCATAACTCTAGGTAATCCCTCTCCCTCCCTCCCTTTCTTTCTCATTTCTCATCTGTTTGTATTCCATTGCCTGGAGGGGCGTTGAGAATGGATGATTTGTGATCATGAGGAGTGACGTGCCTCCTCCTCTTTCACAAGTTTGTATTCTGCCTTCATTTCTGAACGATCTCTAGAGTGTTCTGCAGACTATTCAAAGACAGTTTGGAGTAATATCTCACTTGTTTTCTCCCCTTACTCTCTGTACAATATTTGTACAGGTCCATCATACTCACTCCTTTTTTCAAGTTCTCCTTATCGGAATCATTTGATCCTCTTGTTCTTCATTCTCTATTTCAGTAGCAATCACTCTTCGAGTCTCCCTTCTTACTTTCTTTCCGTTCCCTTCTTCCCATCTCTCTTCTCAATCCCTTCTATGGATAGATCTGCATATTGAGATATACCAGATCTTATAACTTTCCCTTGATTCGATTGACCCTCAAGAGTGGGATGGAGAGAGAGAGAGTGAGAGAGTGAGAGAGTGAGAGAGTGAGAGAGTGAGAGAGAGAGTGAGTGAGAGAGTGAGCAGCCTGCCAAGTGATACTCCTTTGTGAGAATAATGTACTGTAGTCAAGAGTCTCTTCTGTTTCCCATTTATACCCATCCAATGGTGAAATAGTGAACAATAGTTGATGAGTGTGATACAGACACTGATCCATCGATACTTTCTCTAGTCACTTCAACTCATACTTTCTCTAGTGTAGATATTGACGTCTTCAATGATTCATTCACTCCAATTGAAGGGGAGGTCTTGACACCTTCTCCTCACTCTCCTTTCTTATCCATAATCTTTTTGGTGGGAGCAACGCCTTTGAGACATGCACTGATCTCTTATCACTTCTGTCTCTCTGAATCATCTTTTGACTCGATTGACTCATTTTGGACCTTATTCGCATCTGTTCATCTTCTCTGCGTCATTATGAAATCTAATCTCTCATCGTGTATTTAGTCTCGAGATTTGATCATTATTTCGTCTTGCGTGTCTCTATACCCTGTCCTCTTCTAACCGTAATCTCTCTTCAGACACTACCGTAACCAACTACCGTACCCCCTCTCTCTCGAAATGGGAGCATCTCCATCTTCTCAATACGATGTGAATCGTCGTCGTGCCCAAACAGCGCGAAGAGTCGATCATCAACCCGATCCCTTTCTGAGTAGAAGGAAGACAACGTATGGAATGAGATCTGTATCTGTATCTGCAAGAAGGGCAACTCTCGCTGTTCACTCTGAATCAGTGTATGAATCGACAGTCCCTGGATACGTGACTCCATTCGAATTGAAGAAGATGATGGATAGACTCAATTCAGTTGATGTGCCTGAATCAGAGAGTGATCATCATTCTGATCGATCTCCTTCTCCCTCGGGTACTCCTCCTCAACAGATGGAATCAATGGAAGGAATGATTCCATTGACAGCCAAATTGTCAGTGACAAGTGCTGATTCGGGATTGGATTCAGAAGGAGGAATTAGTCCAAGAGGAGAAGAAAAGAAGATAAAGAAGAAGGAAAGACGATTTAAGATTGGAAAGAAAGCGAGGAAGATCAGTCAGAGATTCCGATCGGCTTCTTTCACTAGTCTATTCAGTCCATCGGGTGAGTATTCTTCATTATTCCTTGTAGATGAGACAATGAGTGGGTGAGTATCCTAGTGGGAGAGTAATCTCTCATCGCTTTTGTCGGCTTCTCTTTTTTATTCTCTCTTCCATTCTCGACTTGCTGCAATTCTTGCGCATTTCACTGTTGTTGTCAGCGTGTTTGCATTCGGGATTTCACGAGTGTTTTGGAGGGTATCCATTCCCCCCCCCCTCCTCCCTCCCTCCATAGACCAGAATGCATCTGAAGGAAGTGACAACATTGCTTCCCGTTCTTCGTTTATGCAATAATGGGATGGCGAGTAGTGGAGATAGGTATGGAATGGGCGCGTCCAGTCTCCTCCTTATGTGAGAATACACTTGAATAAGGTGCGTGCGAGGTTGAATTCTCCTCTTGTTTTCCATGGTCGATGGAAGTACAATAAAATGGTGTAAATAGCGTGTATCTCAGAGTGGAATACCCGGGGGCGAACCTTGTTGTCCTGTAATCTTCCTCTTCTTCTCAAATGGAATCGAGACCTGTTTTGAGCGACCGTCTGAATTCTTTATTTCGTTTGATGGTCCGAGATTGAACTTTTTATTCCATAGAACGAACAGTGTAAAAGGAAAATACGATAATCTCTATCATCCTCCACCTACTCTTATTATCTTTTATTACTAATAGTCTCTTCCGATTCAACGATTCTTGATTAGATTTCGCGCCGGAGATTCATTCCATTTCGAAGAATTCTTCGCTGACCAGAATACGGGTGGGTTTCTCATGAAGGAATACGTCCCATTTTTCTCAGATCTCAATTTCCATAATTGAGATGCGCTCGTTATCGAGAGCAAACGAATTTGAGATATGAAGGGATGGAGAGAGGGAGGGAGGAGACAGATTTCCCCTAATCTCATCTCATTCGTAGTCTACTCAATGAGTTTATATGAAGGAAGAGCACAGATCGGTCTTCCCGGAAGAGAGAAATTAGTGGAAATGAGGGCTATTCAGAGGAGATTTGCGTAGATGAGTGGATATGGCTTCCGTGTGATAAGTGACCACCGTGATCACTTAACTACAGAGATTGAATAGGATGGGAAGGTGTGGCATGAATTGTCCTCCTGTGCAGAATGGAATGAAGAGTGAACAGGACAACAATCCTCTGTCTCTCTCTCGTGTCTCTCGATGAGATTGCTCATTCTGTTGTGGTGTTCCCTTTTACTCTGCACTATTCCTCATGTATTTCATCCGATTGTGAGGGTGTCGTATGAGAGGAAGAGAAGGGGGATGGGAGCGGAGGGTGGAGGAAGGAGTTGCACGTGAGGGGACGATCAACGAAGAGCTCATTAGAGGGTGCTGCTCCATTCTATGAAGATGGAGAGATTACCGTTGATTGTGACTGTTCCCAAGAGAGAAGAAAAATCTGCAAGAGTTAATTAGAAGATAGGGAGGAAGGTTGTAGACACGGGAGGAGGAGGGGGAAGGGGTAGACTGGAGCAGAGTATAATGAATTAGCCTGAGGGTATGGATAGATTGTGAGGAAAAGTGACAGAAAGGAAGGAAGTCGAATACAGAAGAAGAACACTCGAAGAAGAAAAGAGAGAGGGAATCAAATTGGTGTTTAGTCACGTCTAACACTTTGACTTGCGTCATTCACTTGGTTTATCTGTGTGAATATACCACTTGTTCCCACTGGAATACGGTAGATTCTAAATAGGACACTATTCCATTTCCCACACTTCTTTCCTCCTTTGGTCTCACGTTCTTAGGTATTCAGGGTATGGGAAGAAATGGGAGAATGGGGAAGATCAATAATTGAGTAGATCAAGAATAGCAAGAAGTTAAATAAAGCTTGGAAGACAGAGGATTGGGGAAGGAAGTTATTGGTATGCAGAGCCTTCCTTATTCTGTCTCTCAATCCCATTCGTTATTCCTGTCTTATCCCTTCTGCGGTTGTACAGAATAGAGTAGACAAAGTCAGATACGACATTCGAAGAAAGGGAAGAATGGGGAATACGGTAGTCTCAAGATGGGGAGAACTCATTGAACCTCCAGTAAAAGAGCATTGTCTATGGGTAGGTTGAGTTGATTTCTTCTCGGAAGAAGTCCTCACTATGGAGACTCGTCCCTCTCTTCTTAGAGGAGAGAGGACCACAAAAGGTATTTGTCTTGGTTTGCGAGTCAAGAGAAGAATGAATAGGAGAGATAGAAGTGGGAGGAGGGAGGGAAGATGTATCTTCATCGAGAATCCCTATCATCTGCAACGGATGAAGACCATTATGAGAGAGGAAAGGTCTTGTGATCTTTAGTCTCGTCCTTTGTTCATTGTCTCTCTCTCTCTCTCTTGTTGGAAGAGTTGGAATGAGAACTCATTGGTGTCACTCATTCTCAAAAGGGGAAGAAATGATATCCCGAGGGAGAGAAAGAATGGAGTAGATATTGAGAGGGAGGATTACGTAGGCAGAGGGGAGGAGGGGGAGTGATAGGACTGATTGTGAGGGGGATGGATCATCCCCTTCACCCTCATCAACAGCCTTCACCCCCTCTCCCTCTACCTTTCCCTCTCCCTCTACCTTTCCCTCTCTCTCTCCTTTCTCCTCGATCTTCCCATGTAAAGGGAGGGGATTTCCCCTAACTCCGCCCTCTTTCGAACTGAGTGAAAAAGAGTTGAGTATAAGGGAGAAGGAGGTCCAGTCTCTCTTCTCCCTCTTCCCTCTCTCTCCTCATTTTGAATATCTTTCATTATTCTTCGTCCTTCCTATTGGCATCGATGGTTATCTCTTCTCTTTCTCTCTTCCGGTTATTCTCAATCGTGTCTCTTCTCTTTTCTTCTCTCTTGAGCTTCATCTCGATCAGTAGCTGCAATTCGATCATTTCTCGATTCGCATCGTGATCTACCGTATTCCATCTGATCTCTCTCAGATGCTGTCCTCTTTCATCGATAAAGTGCAAACCTCAACATCATCCCTTGCATCTTCTGTCTCCGTAGCTTCCTCTTCTATCGATGATTTCTCTCCTCGTCTAAAGGAAGGAATGAGAAGGATGAGTATGCCGTTGGGAAAGGCAAGAGATGTCTCATCGAGAAGATTATCTCAAATGGTCAATGCAATTGGTGAAGCATTCGATCAAGATGGATTACTCATTGGTATGCACTTCATTCTTTCTATTCTACCTTGTCAATTGGACTTCTTCGATAGTTGATCTGTTGTGGGTGAAGTCTTCACATATTCACACGGATTCATCGAATCGTGAATTGAATGGACTCAATCTTTGTTCAGTGTCTTCCCCCGCCGCCTCCTCTCTATCTTCCTAGAATGATCGTTGCGGGAGTAGTCATTATTGTTTCGGAGTCTAATTCCTCCCTTTTTTCCTTTTTTCCATTTGTAATGGTAGTAATGACGAGAGTGTTTTCGCCCTGCAACGGAAAAGGGTTGAAAATGGTTGCAATGTGGTCTATGATTCCACCTGTTCCCTCTCTCCCTCTCTCCCTCCCTTCCCTCGGTGGTCCCGTGGTTTAATTCCCCTTCCCCTCTTTCAATTCTCGATCTGTGGTTCGTGTGAAGGCGATTCCCTGTGAGAAGAAGCAGAAAATAGATTAATAAGAACAGTCAAGATTAGATTATGGGAAAGAAAGTTGATTACTACACCTGGAAGAGTGGGAAAGAGAGAGCGGGAGAGTGCAATTTTAAACTGAATGGATTGAAGTAATAAAGACGGGGGATTACGGTAGGAAGGATGGAGATGTATGAGGGGGTGGGGATGGACAGATTGCAAATGGTCCATCACGTTCGGAACGAAATAATAATCTCGTTTTCCCTTTCAGGCGATAAGCCCGCGCCACTCTTCGGAAATTCTCTACTCAACAGAGAATGGGAGATCGTTACCGTACAGGAAATGTGCAGGTGAGAAGAGTGGATTACTGTAGGATGAGGATACGGTAGATTGAGGGAATGAAGTTATTGATTGATTGCCTTGCAGGCGGCTTTCGCTGGACCATTTGGATGTGCAGGATATGCCGATCCCCGAGGGAGCCAATTCGAGTACGATACTCGATGAACTCATGATTAGACAGGTAGGAGATACTTATTGTAAGGAAGTGAAAGAAGGGAGTAGGGAGTAGGGAGAGTGGGTGGAGGTATTGCAGTGAAGTAGACAAGAGATTCGGCGAAGCTATGTGATCTTTCCGCTTCTTTCTCCTTAGAAGGTCGTTACGTTGAGGAGAGAGAGAGAGAGGAAGAGGGAGCGTGCAAGAAGTAGTTGTAATCGGATAGGGATACAAAGTAGCGACTCCCACTCAAAAGATGAATATGAAGATGGATCTCCCACGGTGTTCAGTGATAGAATGACCAAGTTCCCATTGAGCAGAGACAAACAAAAGAAATAAGATGGGTTGGACTTTTGAAGAATGAAGAGAAAAGGATAAATGCATGGATGAACATATCCATACTGGGGAAAGAGAGGGGAGAGAATATCCATTGCTTCTCCTATGTTGAGAATACTGCAGATCGTAGACTTCTCAAGGGAGTCATTCCATTGTAGTACAATCTTGAATGGGTTCATCTCTCTCAGTAGTTCATTCATCACTTCTCTCTATAGTTCATCTGAGTGGGAGTTCATATGTTCATCTTAGCTTCTTGTCTTATTTTTCTATATCTGCCCAAATTAACACTAAGGAGCATCTCAAAACAGAGAGTGGAAAGTAGGGATGTCTAAACGGAACTCGGAACTCCCTCCCTTTTATTCCTTCTTCTCATTCATTCCGAGATGCGGTCGATCTTTATTATTTCGTACTCGGAACTAGCTCGGAACTCGGAATTCCGCCATTCTCATTCTTCCATGTTCATTCCGCCTGGCGCGGTCCGCTTTAAATTTTCGCCGCGAATGAAAATTAATGAATAGGAGAATGAATTCTCGAATATGTTTCATTGCTCGGAACTCCATTTCATTCCGTCATTCCGTGACAAGAATGAACCGGTTCGCTCATTCCGCGGAACTCAGAATGAGAATGTAAATTCACTCGGAATCACTCGGAACTACGGAACCAGTTCCGTTTAGACATCCCTAGTGGAAAGGCATATAATTAGATTATTACGGCGTTTACTATTTGTTTTCTCATTGGGACCCTTCGTTATGGCCAGTTCTCATAGAAGGATGTCTGGTATGAGACAAGAAGAAGATGATCTCTGGAGGTACAATTGACTTGTCAGACCAACAGATGGATCATCTTTTTGTATATGCGCATAGTACTTTTCCTGTATTCATTCATTCTGGGAATAACTCTGCCCTTCCCTTTCCTTCCCTATCTCCAGACTCCGACTCAATTCAATGGCCAATCGGCATCAATTACTTGTTTTGGCCCTAGAGAATAGGGTGGACTTCTCTCCTATCTCTCTCTTCTTCTTAATCCAGACTCTCTTCTGTCCTTGCACTCATTCTTGAGGAATTCTTGTTGTCGTGTATTGAATATCCCTCGATTGGAGAAGAATTGTATAGAACGGAGATTGTAAATGCTAAGAAATCAAGAATCTTGACGTGTGAAGAGCATGAATTAGACAGTGGAGAGAAGATTGTTGTTTTCATTGGATAGCAAAGCGAAATGGCTAGTAGATAGAGGGAACAATTAATGGAGAAGAAGAAGGGAGAGGAAGGAAGGAGCAGTCATGTGTGAGAGTATGCAAAGAGGAAGAAGAGCTGAAGAGGAGGATGGAAACAAATGGTGAAACTTGGAAGGGAATGGAGGAATGGAGGAATGGAGTGGTAGTGAAGGGAAGGGGATAAGCTGGTCGAGAATGAATTGATCTTCTATCGGAATGCACTCATCGAGATTGACTTGTCCTCTCCCTCTCCATCTTCATCTTCTTCTTTCCTCAATGGAAGTGATGCGTGCCAATCTCATCCAATTCAAAGTGGAAGAGAGGAAAGAATCATGCGACGATTGAGAATTGAGAAGAAACATGCAAACATCTTCTCTTCCTTCTCCACTAACGATCGTCTACAAGAGAAGAGAAGAGACTTGCTATTCCTCTCTCATTTCACTCCAAAACTATTTTGAGAGGATTTGTTATGTGATAGTACGTCATCCACTCTTTAGTCTGCTAAGGTAGAGAGATCACACCCCTCCCGTCTCTCTCTCTCTCTCCCTGATCTATCTACGTAGTGTGAGATCGTGAGAATACTAGCCAGTTTCGTCAGTCTTTCCCTCTGTTTTTAGACGTGTAAGAGAGAGAGAGAGGGGAACTATTACAATTTCGCTCCGTGTAGTAGAAAGGGAATAAGTAGTTTGAGTGAAGGAACGAAGGACGTTCTATTTGTTGCTTTTCGCTCAAAGATGAGAGAGGGATGGAGTAGTACCGAGAAGGAAGCAGAAGGAACCACTGTAGGAAAGAAAGACTAAAAATAGGTTGATGGGGAATAAATACGTGGATGGATTTCAATGGATGTCAACTAGACATTCGACGTATAGGATTGTGAAATCCATAAGTGACCGTGGCGTCTGATTGAGGAAGAAATGAGACCAATCATATCTACAAAAGAGGGGATAAAATGGTCACGCTAACGGGTGCGGGAATGAAATTCCATGCAGAAGTAATGGAGAACGGAGAGAGAGATTAACTTGCGAATTGAAGTGAGATAGAGCTGAAAATAGAAATATACGAGACTAGAAGAAAGTGAAATGAAATAATTGTAGATAATGGAGATTCTTCCTGCCCGTGCCGAGGGATATCCATGGGTATCCATCTATAACTCGGAGAAACACGGATTCTCACTCGCAACTCTATACAGGTAAGCATCTTTCAAGCAAGAATCTAGGATAATCGATTGTTCTTTAGAAAAATGGCAGAATTCGACGAAGATATGTCGCCCGTTCTTCTCATTATCCGAGACACGAAAGATCACGTCTTCGGTTAGAACCTCTCTCTCTCTCTCCAATCTGATCTTTGATCTCTCTTCAGGTTGTGTTGTCTCATCAGCCATTCGTCTATCCGATCACTTCCTTGGAACGGGAGATTCTTGTCTTCTCTTCCGATTCACTGGAGAAGTTCCCCATACTCGGTACATAACCCTATGAATTATGAAATGAAATTAGAAAAGTGATCTAAAATGAGCCCAATACTTACCCATAGATCGTGCAGCCTCTTGCAGGATATTTGCATTCTAATTGTCCGCCCACGGGTTTTTTTCTCTCTTTCCCTTTAATATGCAGTTGAATGGATGATCTATTATTCAGTAGAGTCAAATGGAAGACTGTAGAATACGATAAGTGAAGTGGAATGATCTCTGACTGAAGGAAAGGGAGTAACAAACATAGACTGATTCCTTCCCTTTCATTCTCGGTATACACATCTAAATTTGAGAATGTTGTTCGACCTCGTGGATTCTTATTTTTACCCATGGACTAAAAGTTGAAAGGAGCACATGTCTACTCTCTACTCTAATTGTGCACGTTTCTTCTGCTAAAATTCATCCAGCTGAAAAATTGGTGATTGTGTATAAAGGGGTTCCCTTAAGTTTTCCTGCAGACGCCGGAAAGAGTTTAGAGGGGCATTCTGAGAAAATGGAAGACGGAAGAGTGGTTGGAATATTTAGAGAATGGAGGAAGAAATTCAGACTAGCCATTTCTGTTGAGGGGTCGAATCTTTTGTCTGTAATTGCTTCTAGACCAATTACAACGTCTAGTCTTTTCTTTTTCTTATTCTTTTTTTCTTTTTTTTTCTCTTTTTCTTTTCGATGGATCCTAACGCAGTTCCCGTACGATCGATGGATCCGCCCGTGGGAGAGTTAATTTTAGTTGTAGCACGTAGTTGTTTCTATCGTGTCATAATCTCTTTTTCTACTCTTCTCTAATCAAGTTGTCGCTCTTTTCTCCTCTCTTTCTTCCATTCTGATTTATCCTCGTTTAGCTCCAGAATTTGAGCGTACGACGGAAAGAAAAACGAGTGACGAGTCGATTTAAGAAGAGAAGAAAAGAGAGATTGAATTTTGATTCGATTTGAGAGTGTGTCTGGGCCCAAAGAGAATAGATAAAGTGTAGTGATGGGTGTGGGCATAAATGTGGATATTGGAAAAATATTTCATTTAATAATTGTTTGTTTATTCAGTGAGCTTCGTCATTATTCGTGGACGGGAGAGAATCAATTCTTCGTTCATGGACAGAAAGATTGTCTCTCCATTGGAGCAGGACATGGACATAATGGACTATGGGTTGATGCTGATCTCAACCATGGAAGAAGTCAAAGGTACGGTAGAATCAGGGGAGGGGATACGGTAGCGATGGGTTGCAGTATCTGATCTTTGATCTTTTCCAGATGCGACACCTTCGACAATGAGCCTCTAGCAGGAGAAAATGAGGACTTCATCGTTCAATTCGTTGAAGCTTTTGGTTTCCGAATTTAGATTACTCCCCTCACTCTTTTTTGATGATTAGAAAGGTCTTTGATCTTCCAGCCTTTCACTGTTTTCCTTCTCTTTCTCAAATTTGCCATTCATATTGTTTTGTTTCTAATAATCGACGGTATTCCCATTCCGGCTAATCTATTCAAAACTAGTCAATGTCTCTGCTCATAACAGATGATTCTATCGATAGTTTGATACCGTACTCCTTCCCCTCTTTTGATTGTGATAGGCCTGCAGTACACTACTCTCCACGCCAAAGACAATCGAATTATTCGGCCATTCATGCCAGATTGTTGCATAGTATCAAATGGATAATATTCCGTTTCCCAATCCGTAGTGTGCCTCTTCCTACCGTACTCCCATTGAATCCGTCGTGTACTTCACTGTTTATTACTCGTCTATTTATACTGGTATTGGTGTACTCCTGTTGCGTGCAAGATAATGCTCGAAAACTTTCATTGATTGGATAGAGTAGACCCTCCCCTTCCTAGTCACTCTATGCATTCAACCAATCCTTCACTTTCCTTCATTACTCTTATCTTCGGGATACAATTCATGATAGGTAGATCAAAAGGGATTCGTTTCTCCTTCCTTTCCTCCGTTTGTATTATACTCTCCTGCCCTTTTTTCTTTCTGTACAATTCGCATGATTCACACTTTGTATTTCGTCGTAATACCAACAATTTGTTTAACAATAAAATGTTAATAATCAATCTGCAGTTATCTCAACACCAGTGAAGGCACATGAACTCATACAAGTACGTAACAATAGCTACACGTAAATAATCAATATCTAAGATCTACCGTACTTATTCCCTTGTCATCACTCTCGTTAACACTTTTCCAGAATGAATTCACTCGATTCTTCCAATCAATCCATGCCGTCTAAAATAGGATTATCACTCAGCAAAATGATTGATAACTAACTTCCAATTCATTTCCACTCATCTCGACGAGATTTCCTTCTTGTCCGTTCTCATGGGCAACGACGATATATGCTCGATCGATCTGAGTGAATGATGAGAATGGATTACGGTAGAATGGAACAACCTGAGGATATCGATCGAATTCAATCGATGCATTGAATGCTCCCACATAAGCAGCCATTTGAGAAGGATACGAATAGAGTTTGTCAAGCTGAAATTAATTAAATACGATGGCATAATTTACGGGAATAAGCTGAAAGAATTACTGACAGAGTTGTCTCCATTCTGCATATTCTTTCCAATGGAGGAATTGGCAGAAGAAGTCTTCCAATCAATAATTACCATCCCTTCCCTAGAATAACAATCTTATTACTCGATCGTCCATGATATCTCACTTAAGTGGTAGGACAGCATCGAATCTCCCTTGATACAAAAGAGTTGGATGGACGAGCTTTCTTTCGAAGAGACCATCCATCTCTCTATTCATTCCAAATGATCGAAGAATAGGCAATGCAGATTGGACATATCCTCTTGCTGATTTATCCACCTCAAATCAATTCATTTGTTCACATTCCCCAATTCTACCTCACTTCATTCAGAATTAATTCATTTGACTCATTCAATTTTCCATCAACAGCATCTTTCGCGAGTTTCTCCATTGCACTGTGGAATTTCGTACCGGATGAAACTCGTGCTAAAAATTCCCCGATGTGATAACATTCTACTCACTACTCACTCGCTCACCTCCCATCCACTTTCGAAATCCCGCTATTCCCATGTTCTTAATCATCATTTCTTGCCATCGTTTCAGTGCGACCTTGAATAGTTAATTAGTCGATAATGCCTGTCTACTGTAACCTTGTCACTCGTGACTCCCAGAATGGCTGAGATCGAAGGCATTTTTCCAACTACCGATGGTGCAACTGATCGAATGGTCTGAAGAAGATTCGACTACGAGTTGGAGGAAAATATATCAACCTTCAATGGAATATCATCAGGATGAAATCTCGCCATTATTCCCTTAGATGTACTTGGCATAATCGACGTTCCATAGCAAATCGTTTTGAGAGTTCCACTCATTCCTAAATTCGACTTCCTAATTTAACTAATCTAATTGTTATGTAAGAAATGGTTGACTGCTTCAAACAGCTTTCTTCTTCTTCTCTCGTCTTCTTAATCCATCTGACCCATAATTTATCCAATTATTTACAACATAAGTGCGTTTAGTAGCAACTTTTCAAACTGATGAGAATTAATGGATAAATCAAGACATGAATACGGGTTGAATTCCAGGAGGAGGAACGGGAGCTCCTTGAGGAGTCAACATCATCTTCCTCTTTGATGTCTCTTCAATCAATAACCAGCATGGAGTTGCAGACTGCAAGCAGATTAATCAATCTTCGATACTAATTGTATGACTGACCACTTGAGGTGGAGGAGGAACGTAGCAATGGGCAGGAGCTGCACGAGGACCCCATTTAGAGAAGAGAGAATCCTGATACATCAAAGAATATCAACGGTGCTCTATACATGGGCAACGCTTCTAAATATTAAAAAAAATCTCACTTTGGCATCATAAGTCTTCTTAACGTTCCCCCACAGTTTGGGAGGGGCTGCCATGAGAGGTTGCAGTTGAGGAGGAGCTTGACCAACAACTGCAAGGAAGGAATATTTGATGAGCATTTTAGCTACTACAGTCAAATTATCCATTTTGCAGAAAGCGTACGGAATATGACCAGAGATCGAAAAGCAATCAATGAGCTGGACATTTAGAAACATAACCATCTTATATCTGGGGTTGGACTCGTTCGTTCTCATACCAGGTGCATCGACTCCTCCCAATGCAGCAGTCGCTCCTCCCATCACAATACTCATCATCTCTGCCATCACTGAATCCGCATTCGAATCTCCCACTACCGACGATGATACTGAAATACATTGAATGAGGATGACACCGATCGATTTCTTCGTATAGATTAGAAATACGAAAGAGCAAAAATATGTATGCTTATTAATGACAACTCGAGACAACTAACGCCTCTAAAGCCGAGTTCTCGAATACCGAACTAACCCGAATTCATCAACCTTAGTTCGCAATGCACAATTATTAATCCGATGACACTCACAATCTGTCCCTCCTCCTCCTGTAATTCCTCCCATTCCAACAGGAGCAGACATTATCTGAGCCATTAGCGGTTGAGGGGCCTTTCCCATTTTCTGAAAGTGAATATCAAACAGATTCATTTAAAGAACTAAGTAATTACACAACAAATTCGAAATTCCATTTCTTTCTCTGACACACACCCTACTCTCCGCTTCCATTGCAGCTACATGGTGTGACATATATGATGCCTGCTGATCTGCGTATGCTTGAGCTGCCTGTCGTTGCATCTCATCTGCAATGACCACATCAAAATCCCATTCATTCCAGCCCTCCTACACCCTCTTTCATCTCGTATAATATATTCGTATATTCACGGTTGCATGTAATCGATGCCCTTCTCCCTTCTCTCACCTTCCTTCTGTTGTCTATGCATTTCTTCTCTTGCTTGTTCCTCTCTTGCATTCCTCATTCTCTCCAGTTCAGCTTCATGGTCAGCCTGCAGTCGTTTCTGCAATTAACACCAAACACTCACAACATCCACAGACAACACACATTATCATTCCGATATTATTTAATAATTGTATATCATATCCTCGTCACTAAATACACGACATGGGCTATCGGTAAATCGATAACGTACCATTACATTCACTCGATATCACGAACGGTACAAACCACATGAATATGGAGCATTACCTTATCCTGAATGACTCTTCTCCTCTTCGTAACATCTTTCTCCCATGTCTCAAACTGTTTTACATATGCCTTGTATGCATCAGTCGTTGTCGCATTTCTGATAAGGAACAATATACTATCTCGCGATAATAATAAAATCTAAAAATGATCACAATATGAAGAAATAAATGAAGAATAAAAATTATAATAATTCCTCCCACTTATTCTTTTCCTTCCATTCCTCAAATTGAATCTTATAGTCCCTGTACTGCTTTTCCAGCTCTTCTTCTGCTTGCTCTTGAGGCTAAACAATCAAAATAAGTCATACTATATAGGAAAAACCACTTAATAATAATACGAATTGACGAATTCAAGGACATAGACTCAAACAACGCATGCATTGAGGCAAAGATAAAACATGGAATATTACCGGAGGCATTGTGATTAGTCGGACGATAGTTCCGATTGAAACGAGCGAGCTGAAGAAAAAATAGTATAAAAAAAGACCAAGCAAAATTTGGCAACGCGCCAGGGCATGTACTAAACGCAAGAAATATTCAATGCCTGTCCATTCTAATGTCCGGACCAAAATATTATGATGTCACTCGTCTACCGTAATTATTCATTCATGATCTCTTCAAATATAACAGAAATTTCAACGACGTACTCTTCGACAAGCATATTTCAAATAAAAGGATTAACTTTCTCATCGACTTGGATGGTTTTCCTTTGATATCATCACTTCTCACCTGTCTTCACTGATAAGACCTTCCATCAATTCATCCCATTCCACACCTTTCATCCCTTGCCCAATCCCTTATACTTGTGAAATTCTCAACCTTGGCCATTACCATCGATACTGAGAACTCGCTCGTTAGCATCAGCAGTACATTTTATCTTTAGATTTTCATCAAATTAACTGTGAATGCAATACGATATGCGCTTCCTTCCAAGTTCTCCTTCATCTCTGAATATTCAACTTCTCACTCAATTCTTCCTCTTCGCACTCAATATATCACATGGTTTCATTCTAATGAGACCGCTCTCCCGTCTACCCCTCCTCCTCTCTTTTCCCTTTCCAGTCTTCTTTCCACATATTCTCTTCTTTTCTCTCTACTCTCTGATCAATAGGCTAGAGGGTTCTAGTCCGACTACGGTAATCTCTCGTCGTCCCTTCTCTCTTCTTCTTCGAATCGATTCACAAGAAGGGAAGGAGGGAGAGAGTGAGTCCTCCTCCCGTCTCCCTCCTCTCCTCCTCCTCCTCTTCTTCTTCTTCTTCATCGAGATATCCAGTCGAGTCGTCAGATTCCATTCCACTTTATCCTTCCCATATCCTCCATTTCCTTATCCATATCATTAATATCCTACCTGGAAACTTGATAGTCCTCATCATCTGACGTCATCATCTTCATCTTTCTCTCTTCCTTCATTAACTCAATTACAACTTCCTTCTTCTTCTTCTTCTTTTATCATTTCATTATCTTCATTCCTTTTCCAATCATCCTCCCACGTCTTCTCATAACCTCTCCCCTTACCTTTCCGAGTTTGCTCTCGATCTTCTCTCTTTTCAACGTCTTTCATACCTATTCCGACGATATGACGTCATTCTCTCGTATTCCAGTCTCTACTATTGATTATAAAAAATATTGCACATTTTGTTGATCAATAGTATCAGCATGCCAATGCTGTCATTTAACTCGATATCCAATCGATTTGCTACCATGTTGCACAACGGTTTGCTTCATCTCTACTGATTCCCACGTGAATCATCTTTTTCCTTCCGTTCTTTCCCTATCATTTCCTTCAATCAATCCAACGATGAAACCTCTTCTCATCCTCTTCGTCTCCTTTCCTCTTCTCATCTACTCTCGATCTTCATCTTCTGCTGTTCTTTTCATTCCTCGTGAGGATGCAGTCTATCGATTCAAAGAAGGGGAGATTCTCGACCCAGAGGATCGTGTCATCGTCTCTACTGAATGGATTGGAAAGATCGATATCAATACTCAGATCAATGTGACCTTCTATAGTGGATGTGATATTCCTCTCCTTATTCAAGTGATCCCAAGTCTCAAATTAATCAATTTGTTATGGAGACGTGGAGGGAAGATGAAGCGTAGTCACACCATCGAACCCATGAGAGACAATGAAGTGACGAACAAACTTCTTCTTTATCTTCGAATCCTCGATGGATACATCAATATCGTAGTGAACAAGATTGACGATCTGGCTGATTACCAATATCGATCGAATATTCCAATGGGTGATCTCACTCGTATTACTGTACATGGATCTGATGTGACTGGAACAACCATCGAAGTCGAGCATAGAAGTCAACTGATGAGGGATATCGCTGCATCTAGTAGTGCCAAGAGAAAAGGACCCAATTTCTAAGACATACTGCTAAATTTATGTCGTGCATAAATCTGTCGTGAATGCATGTTATGGTGTAGTATTGTGTGTAGTTCCAAGCCTTTCCCCCTTGTTATTCTAACTTAAGTTCTCATTCCTTTTCCTCTTTTCATCTCTAATCGATCGTTTTCTCTTCTCTTCATGCACATCGTCATTCCTCTTTCTCTTCTCTCTAGTTCTCCTCTTATTCATTACCGTATCTCCACTCATATTAGATGGACTAAATGGATGAAACGGGAGAGGAGAAACGGGGAGAAGGAAGGGGAGAACACACACAGAATTGGAAATGAGATAGATGAAGGAATATCTATGAGTATCCCTTCCCTTATTCTGCCAGATTTGTTTCTGCTTCTTCCGAGTCTATACATTAGCACCTCTTCATTCGATTTATACCTTTCTTAACTCCGTCTATTTCATCTATTCGTCAATTCGACAACTCTCCGTTCTCCATTGGATGCATGACTGCGTCCATTCTCATATCCCTCTCTCCTCTCCTTCTTCACTTCTTTCAACAATCTCAATTGCCATCCACGTCATTATTCTCGATCAAACACTGGCTCATTCCGTATTCCGTCCTTTCTTCATTCTCTAATCGATTCATCCTTTCAGATGCTCACAGCATCTCATAAGGGGTGGCCTCCTCTCGGAGGTCTATTACTACTCTCCCTTATCTCCATCAATCAAGCACTGGAGGTACTTCCCCTTCTCCTTTCCTCATTCTCAAACAAGGAAATCCTTCCCTATCCCCCTTCTGATATTGACACTCCCGTTCACATCCATTCGTGTAATGAGAATTTCTGCGCATGCATACAGAAAGAAAAGAAAGAACCGACCGAGGCAACTCGTAAATAACTTTAAAAGGGAACCAGATATGGGATAGATATTCGTTTCTTTATGATTCTGAGCACGCACAGACGACATTTGAGATGATTGTGAGATGGACGAAGTATAAGGAAGAGAAGGAATTGAATGTGTCATTGTAGGTGTATACAAATCACTTCCACGTTCATCTCAAAGACGGAGGGGCTGAAAATGCTCATAAGATCGCCAAGAGACACGGATTCATCAATAGAGGAGCAGTATGTCATACTTTCAATTGAGAATTACGAAATCTCACGTGCCAATTATCGTGAGCTTTCCTTTTTAGTCGTTTGTTTTCGTATCTCTCCGTACTCTGTGAACCCTCATTCTTTCTCATTCTCAATTCCTCGAATCTCCTCCCACCTGTCTCCTTCTCATTCTAGGTTCTCGGGTCTGACACTGAATTCCATTTCGTCCAACCAGCTCTATCCCATGCAAGAACGAGAAGATCCGTAGGCCATCACAAGAAGCTCCACGGTGATGAAGATGTGAGTTGAGAGGAGAGATCATCCAGATAGAAGTATATTCATTCAGGTAGCACATGTAGAACAACTCACAGGATATAAGAGAACCAAGAGAGGATATCGGTACGTCACGCCTTTATTTCATCATCAGAAAAGAGAATTCAATGAACCAGAGAGATCGGGAAATTCGATCACGAGGTCGTTGAGTGTGTGAACTCCTAGATTTGGATGAAGGAACGGAAGTGGGAGTGGGAGAGAAGGGAAATCCCCCTCTCTCCTCGTCTTCTATCCTTCCTTCACTCAATAGACTCTTCCCTTTTCAATGAAAAGTGTCAGAGGGATAGAAAAAAAAGAAGGAAGGGAGATGGAATTGCTTACAATCCCATGCACTTCCATTCTCGAAAACACTATTAGTCTAATTGGATACTAGTGACTAGAAACAAGAAAACATTCGGAGATTCGATTCATTCCAGCCCATTGGAAGATCGTCTTCAAGGTCAATTCGACTTCTCCTCAGTTCAGTCTCCCACTGATCCTCTATACAAGTACCAGTGGTATCTCGTAAGTACTCAATTCATATTGACCCTATCCAATATCTTTCTTTTTCAGAAGAACGACGGACAGGCAGGAGGCAAACCCCGACTTGATCTCAATGTCGAGAAGGTTCGCATTCCGCATTCTCTCCCCGTCCACTCTTTTCTTTGTAGGCATGGGCACTCGGATTCACTGGCAAGAACATCACGACAGCCATCATGGACGATGGAGTCGATTACATGCATCCCGATCTCAAGAACAACTTCGTATGCCATATTTCCCTTTTCTTCTTTCATTCCATCGTTCACAGAACGCCGAGGCCTCGTACGACTTCTCCTCTAATGATCCATTCCCATATCCTCGCTACACCGATGATTGGTTCAACTCCCATGGAACGAGGTATTACATTGTATTCTCCCTTTCTTCATTTCTTCAATCTTCAGATGTGCTGGAGAGATCTCAGCAGCTCGTGACAATGGAGTGTGTGGAGTGGGAGTTGCCTACGACTCCAAGATCGCTGGAATCAGAATGCTCGATCAGCCATACATGACCGATCTCATCGAGGTCATTCCTTATCCCTCTTCTGTCTTACACTTCGTAGCTTTAGGCTAACTCAATGGGTCACGAGCCGAACAAGATCCATATCTACTCTGCTTCATGGGGACCAACTGACGATGGAAAGACTGTTGATGGACCAAGGAATGCAACGATGAGAGCCATTGTGAGAGGAGTGAATGAGGGAAGAGATGGAAAGGGATCCATCTTCGTATGGGCATCGGGAGACGGAGGAGAGGATGATGATTGCAATTGTGATGGGTAAGAAGGATGGAGAGATGGGCAAGGAGTTAATCAATGGTCTCTTCTAGATACGCAGCATCCATGTGGACCATCTCCATAAATTCGGCCATCAACAGTGGAGAGAATGCTCACTACGACGAGTGAGTAGTTGATTGCTTTCTTATTCTATCCATCATTTTACAGATCGTGTTCCTCAACTCTTGCCTCTACCTTCTCCAACGGAGGACGCAATCCTGAGACGGGAGTGGCTACTACTGATCTCTATGGTCGATGCACTCGTTCTCACTCTGGAACTTCAGCTGCAGCCCCAGAGGCAGCCGGAGTATTCGCCCTCGCTCTTGAAGCCAATCCTGCCCTCACCTGGTACGTGTCTATTCCGATTCTATCATTTCAACAACGATCACACGATTCCCTTCTTCTAATCCGATAGACTGACGCCATTCTAAACGAAGAACGATGAAGCCCTTTCTACTTCGATTTCTGAACCAACCAGTCTCTCTTTCCCTTTTCATCATCACGTCTTCTCCATCCATTAATCCTCTTTCCATCTTCATCCTAAGCAGATTCTTCTCCCCTCCATCACACTTGTTTGTCATCCCTCTCCTTCCTCTTCTTCCCTATGGGGGACGAGAGTGAAACCTCTCCCTCTACCTCTTTCTCTCTCTTCACTCTATCTCGCCTCTCTCGTCCACTAGTGCCCCTCCTACACTGACCAACACATCGGGGGTATAGCTCAGTGGCAGAGCATTCGACTGCAGATCGAGAGGTCCCCGGTTCAACTCCGGGTGCCCCCTACGTTCTTTTGCTAATTTTTCATTCACCACTAATCAACTTTTACTTCTTCCAGGAGAGATCTGCAGCATCTTACCGTGCTCACATCGACCCGTAATTCCCTTTTCGATGGAAGATGCCGTGACCTGCCCTACCTCGGACTCGATGGAGTCAGTTTATAAATATTTTAATCAATTTATAACTTCTTCTCTCCAGGCCAAGCCTCCGACTGAGAATTGCACCCACTTCGAGTGGCACACGAATGGAGTCGGATTGGAGTACAACCACCTCTTCGGGTTAGTAGTTTCTTCATAGTAAGAATAAATACATTCCTGTCGCGATACACAATCTCCTTCATTCTAGATTCGGTGTTCTGGATGCAGCTGAGATGACGATGCTGGCCATGGTCTGGAAGCCGACCCCTCCTCGATTCCATTGCGAGGCCGGAACTGTCGATATGGAATAGTGAGTGCTCTCTCCTCTTCCCATCTCATCCACTTGCAGTGCCATCCCGGAGGACGGTAATCTCATCGTTGACCTCTCCACTGATGCCTGCATGGGATCTGCTACCCAGGTAAATTCCCTTCATTCCTTCCCCTCTATCATCATTACCTCGATCAGGTTTCCTATCTCGAGCACGTTCAAGCCGTTGTCACCTTCAACTCTTCTCGTCGTGGAGACACTACTCTCTATCTGGAAGCTCCTTCTGGCACTCGGTTCGTCCAGTCTCCTCTCCCATCCCTTCCTTCTATCTCATATTCGTCCTTCAGATCGATGATTCTCTCCCGCCGTCCCAAGGATGACGATAGTAAGGATGGTTTCACCAACTGGCCATTCATGACTACTCATACCTGGGGAGAGAACCCCGTCGGAAAATGGAGACTCATCGCCAGATTCCAGGTATTATTAGATTGTTATTGTAAAACAAAAACGTCCAGGTAAGATCCAATTGTTTGTGAGAGCGAGTGATCGGATTAGTGTGAATAAACAAGAGAGAAGTGAATGGAAAGACAGTCGATACTCCTCTATTTCTCCCCATCTCATTACCATTTCATCCGATTACCGTTCTCTCGATTGTCGACAATCTATTGATTCCTTCTCACATCCGAAGATCATTGAATTAGAAAATGCATGATCTACAGTAACTTATTTCAGGGACCCGGCAAGCACACTGGATTCCTCAAGAGATTCACCCTGATGCTCCACGGAACCAAGGTACGGTGACTCAATCCGATACAGCAATTCAAATCGATCGGTTCAGGACCCGCCATACGCAGGCATTGCTCCTCTTATGGGACATGTGAACAGCAAACTGCAAGTGGTGCAGAATGCACACAAGAGAATGGTCTAATCCATCTTCTTCCTGTATTCTGATTATCCCCCTTTCCCATTCCCATCAAATCCAGAGAGAAGAGTAAGAGAGTGATCTGACCCATTCCAATCCATCCATTCCATGCTATCAATACGGTGACTGCTTCCTTCCACCCAGTGACTTCCCCCCATCCGAGAGAGTTGAGAGTATCGTATCCCCTTCCCTTCTTTAACTTCCTTTCCTTCCCCCCTTTTCTAGTCGAGTTCCGTCCATTGATCTCAGCTCCTTTCCGTGTACATTCCACACTCTCATAGTCATCCATTCACAATCAATCCATCTCGATCGATAAATGGCTGTCTTGTTGTTATCGCTTCTCCATTCTTCTCTATACTACACCATAAACCCATTCATGATATCTCTCTTCTCTCTGCCTCTCATGCCTACAAGGACAATAAGGAATGGTCGATGAAAGGGGAAGAAAATAAAAAAAAAGGATAAGAGAATAATCACAGATCGTTGTTCCAAATGAGATGTATCACATGGGAAATAAGTGTGATAGAGAGTTGAGAGTGGTCAGAGAAGGGAAAGAATTGAGAGGGTATGGAAAGGGAAGGGACAAGGGAGATAGACGAAGAGGGGTTCCACGATTCTCCTCCCTTCTCGATCAACGGACGAATCATACTGTCTATCTTCAGCCAATTCTTTCTCTCCTCTCCATCATTCACTCGATTAAATTCCCATTTCATACACTGGTTTCTCGATCACAGTGCATGAGTAGAGAACAGAAGGGAGAGAGGGAGGTCAATTCTCCCCTATCTCACTATCATGTCTCATATCCTGTCCCCTCCCCTCACTTATCGTTTCCCATTTCCGATATCATATCAATGTACGCTTCTCTGCGTGTTTCCAATCAAGGCTTGATCATTCTATTATTGCCCTATTGCTCATTCCAATCTTTCCTTTCTTACACTTTCACCTTCCTTCTCCTTTATCACCCTGTTCCAACTTGATTTTCTTTTATCGACAGATGGAGGAAGATTCTCCAAAACCCGTCGATAAGATGGAAGAAAAACGTCGGGAGAGACGATTTTACAAAGCTGCTGATACTCCTCCATTGCCTCTCGTATTTTTATTTGGATTCCAAGTATGTTTCCCATTATCCAGACATTCCATAATGATTGAATCTTCAGCAAGTGATGGTGTGTGTATCAGCCCTTCTCACTATCCCATTCATTCTTTCATCAGAACTCTGTCCAGGAAGGTAGAATAACGCAAAACCGAAAGCTCCAACCTCTTTCTACCTTTTTTACAGAGACCTTATCAAATTACGAGTTGATCTAATTTCATCAACCTTTGTATCGTCTGGTATTTCAACAATAATTCAGACCTTATTAGGAACAAGGTTTGAACAACAAAAATCTAAAAAGACCATTTCTTTATCTTTCTAGATTGGCTCTCCTTCAAGGCACTGCATTTGCCTACATTCCATCAATTCAAGTATTTATGAAGATTCCCGAGTATCAATGTCATTCGAATGTAACGGATTTTGTGGAAGAATCAGTCTACCTTAATAAACTTTCCATCGTAAGTCCATTGCCACACCCTCGGTTCCGGTAATCCGTTCCCCCCTCCTCTTTCCATCTCTATCTCTATCTCGTCGTATTCAACCAACCAATAGACATTACTTAGTTCCGTTGAACAATGAGGGTAGGGGGGAATTAGTACTCGAGAACTGTGACGATGCCATTCGCCGAGTGATCTTGTTTTGATGCAGATTCAAGGATGTCTCATTATATCTGCACTCATTCCCATCATCATTGGAATGACTGGATTAGTTGGAGTACTTACAAAGGTGGATTGAACTTCCAAAGCGGACATATTATCGTAATCCTCTCAGTTCATCGGTCCAATGACAGTTTCTCCTCTAATGCTTCTTCTTGTTATCTCCTCAGTTGACCTCTGTGTCGAAAGGATAGCCAAGCATTGGGTGGCAGTAGTGTGAGGGAAATACATGGTTCGTCAGGATAATCAAACCCTTCCAGACAAGCAATAACTCTCTTCGCAACTATTATGTATCTTGCTGATGTTCGAGTGCCAGTTCCAGGAATCAAGAATGGTCGATTCTATTGGTATCGAGTGCCACTTTTCGGCCAGTACCCGGTTAGTCTCCTCTCCCTCTAATATCTCTATTCATACCTTTCAGTATCTCATTGCCATCCTCACCTCGTGGGCCTTCTGTCTCTTCCTCACAGTCACTGGTCTAGCTGAACCGGGAAGTGAGGCGAGATTGGACAAAGAAGCGTCAATGAATGTATTGAGGAATGCACCCTGGTTTAAAGCACCGTATCCTGGTAATCAAATCAGTGCACATCATTACATGGGACTTCATTAACAGGTCAATTCGGCAGTCCCAAGATTCATGTTGGTCTTCTAATGGGATTCATTCTATCTGCTCTCACTTCCGTCTTTGAATCAGTGGGAGATTATCATGCGGCTGCGAGAGTATCACAGGTCCATATCACGAAATTATTCATTTCGTTAAAGTGAAATACAGGAACGAAGTCCTCCTTCGCACGCAGTAAATCGCGGAATTCTTGCCGAAGGATTGGGTTCATTTATCTCGGGATGGTTGGGACCAGGAGTGGGAATGACAACACATACTGAGAACATTGGAGTTATCGGAGTAACAAGAGTGAGCGGAACATAAGACAGACGAGCATTGATTAATGAAATAGCTCAGGTCGCTTCTCGATGGACAATGGTGTGCGCAGGAGTTCTACTCATAGCACTTGGTCTTTTCACTAAGGTGAAATTATTAGTAGATCGTCATAGATCAATTACTTATATTCAGATAGGAGCTATACTATCAACCATTCCCGATCCACTCGTAGGAGGTGTTCTCGCTTCTTCTATGGCTATGGTCAGCGGAGTGGCTATTGCCAATCTCCAACAAGTTAGACACGTTATGAAAGCTTTCTTATGAGATAGGCAATTAAAGGTCGATCTTACTCTCACGCGCAATATGGCTATTCTTGGATTCTCTCTCATGGTTGGAATGATCATTCCTGGTTATTTCAGAGATCATCCCGTACATACTGGTAACCAATTCTGATATAAACAAAAATGAGCATGTTCAATAACAGGAGTTGATGAAATCGATCAGCTACTTCATGTTCTTCTCACTCTTCCCATGTTCATCGGTGCATTGACTGCGTGTATTCTCGACAACACCGTTGGAGGTGCGCTTCCTAATTCCAATGATAATATATGAAACATGGAATCAGGCGCGACCCGAACCCAACGAGGACTTCCGGAGAGAGGAGTGATGCATGATGGAGATCACCATGATGATGTTTACTCCTACCCCAAACCAATTCAAAAATAATTGATCGACTTGCCTGCTCTAGGTATATACACTCCACTTAACTTCAAATCATAAATGAAACATTAACTCACATTTCAGATTTATTCCGTTCCTTCCGAAGGAAAAGAAGGGCAGTCGCAGTCGGGTACGAATGGAAGATCCGGCCGTCACGAGTATATCAATCGAGCACTGAGCGAAACGAGATTGAGACTGTCAACGAACTTTCATGTGATGTTAGGACTACGAGTCAAACACGTTTAATATTGATAAAAATATACAAATTGTATAATACAAATTGTATTATACAATAAACGCATTTTTTCTAGAAACACAACATCGAAAGAAATATTGCAATACCGTATTGATAAGAGTAATAATAATGTTGGGTATGGCGGCTGATCCGGTCCATCCACTGGTGAGCTTCGATGTCATCGTTTCCCGGGGATCCGCAAAAGGCCGGATCCGGGGACCCGCAGTAGGAAAAATTCACACTACGCAAACCCAATTAAAGTAGGCATACCATGAAAAATTAGTCTATGTTGTTGAGATCATGATTCGATTAGAATCCAGAACGACTTTAGAAGGCCGAAGTTTGAAAGTTGTTCGTCCACTCTGGGACGAGATATCCGCGTCCAAAGTATCAGGAAAGAACAGTATCAAGAAAGGCCTCGCGAAAAATTCAAACCTTTAAAGGAGCGCCAATGGGGAGGAAGGGAAGGTAGATCAAGAAGGTTCCTTGGCATTTTCCCAGAACATTGATAGGCTCGGCATATCGTTGTGAGAGTCGCTACATTTGAATTTCAAAAGTTCATGATACGCCTCCTTTAAAAAAATTTTCACGAACCGCCGACCAACTCAAAAAAAAGGGCATTGGTAGCTCACCAGTGCTCCTCCACGATGTCGTCCAACCACATACAGAGTATGTAGCGGTAATTGTTTGTGATGAGGCCCTCCCACCGACCACCCCCATCACCACCGAAGATTCCTCCTCCTCTCCACAATGTCGTCCAACTGCATACAGAATATATAGCGGTAATTGTTTGTGATGAGGCCCTCCCACCGACCACCCCCATCACCACCGAAGACTCCTCCTCCTCCTCCACGATATCGTCCAACTATATACACAGTATGTAGCGGCAATTGTCTGTGATGAGGCCCTCCCACCGACCACCCCCCATCACCACCGAAGATTCCTCCTCCTCCACGATGTCGTCCAACTACATACATAGTATGTAGCGGCAATTGCGTGCAGGCCGGCCCACACTGCGGTGTGTGGCGGCTACTCCGGTCCATCCTTCGATTGCTCCTCTTGATGGGGCGACAAGCGCCCGGTGCACAACCACACTGCGGTGTGTGGCGGCTACTCCGGTCCATCCTTCGATTGCTCCTCTTGATGGGGCGACAAGCGCCCGGTGCACAACCACACTGCGGTGTGTGGCGGCTACTCCGGTCCATCCTTCGATTGCTCCTCTTGATGGGCGACAAGCGCCCGGTGCACAACCACACTGCGGTGTGTGGCGGCTACTCCGGTCCATCCTTCGATTGCTCCTCTTGATGGGCGACAAGCGCCCGGTGCACAACCACACTGCGGTGTGTGGCGGCTACTCCGGTCCATCCTTCGATTGCTCCTCTTGATGGGGCGACAAGCGCCCGGTGCACAACCACACTGCGGTGTGTGGCGGCTACTCCGGTCCATCCTTCGATTGCTCCTCTTGATGGGGCGACAAGCGCCCGGTGCACAACCACACTGCGGTGTGTGGCGGCTACTCCGGTCCATCCTTCGATTGCTCCTCTTGATGGGGCGACAAGCGCCCGGTGCACAACCACACTGCGGTGTGTGGCGGCTACTCCGGTCCATCCTTCGATTGCTCCTCTTGATGGGCGACAAGCGCCCGGTGCACAACCACACTGCGGTGTGTGGCGGCTACTCCGGTCCATCCTTCGATTGCTCCTCTTGATGGGGCGACAAGCGCCCGGTGCACAACCACACTGCGGTGTGTGGCGGCTACTCCGGTCCATCCTTCGATTGCTCCTCTTGATGGGCGACAAGCGCCCGGTGCACAACCACACTGCGGTGTGTGGCGGCTACTCCGGTCCATCCTTCGATTGCTCCTCTTGATGGGGCGACAAGCGCCCGGTGCACAACCACACTGCGGTGTGTGGCGGCTACTCCGGTCCATCCTTCGATTGCTCCTCTTGATGGGGCGACAAGCGCCCGGTGCACAACCACACTGCGGTGTGTGGCGGCTACTCCGGTCCATCCTTCGATTGCTCCTCTTGATGGGTGACAAGCGCCCGGTGCACAACCACACTGCGGTGTGTGGCGGCTACTCCGGTCCATCCTTCGATTGCTCCTCTTGATGGGGCGACAAGCGCCCGGTGCACAACCACACTGCGGTGTGTGGCGGCTACTCCGGTCCATCCTTCGATTGCTCCTCTTGATGGGGCGACAAGCGCCCGGTGCACAACCACACTGCGGTGTGTGGCGGCTACTCCGGTCCATCCTTCGATTGCTCCTCTTGATGGGGCGACAAGCGCCCGGTGCACAACCACACTGCGGTGTGTGGCGGCTACTCCGGTCCATCCTTCGATTGCTCCTCTTGATGGGGCGACAAGCGCCCGGTGCACAACCACACTGCGGTGTGTGGCGGCTACTCCGGTCCATCCTTCGATTGCTCCTCTTGATGGGGCGACAAGCGCCCGGTGCACAACCACACTGCGGTGTGTGGCGGCTACTCCGGTCCATCCTTCGATTGCTCCTCTTGATGGGGCGACAAGCGCCCGGTGCACAACCACACTGCGGTGTGTGGCGGCTACTCCGGTCCATCCTTCGATTGCTCCTCTTGATGGGGCGACAAGCGCCCGGTGCACAACCACACTGCGGTGTGTGGCGGCTACTCCGGTCCATCCTTCGATTGCTCCTCTTGATGGGGCGACAAGCGCCCGGTGCACAACCACACTGCGGTGTGTGGCGGCTACTCCGGTCCATCCTTCGATTGCTCCTCTTGATGGGGCGACAAGCGCCCGGTGCACAACCACACTGCGGTGTGTGGCGGCTACTCCGGTCCATCCTTCGATTGCTCCTCTTGATGGGGCGACAAGCGCCCGGTGCACAACCACACTGCGGTGTGTGGCGGCTACTCCGGTCCATCCTTCGATTGTTCCTCTTGATGGGCGACAAGCGCCCGGTGCACAACCACACTGCGGTGTGTGGCGGCTACTCCGGTCCATCCTTCGATTGCTCCTCTTGATGGGCGACAAGCGCCCGGTGCACAACCACACTGCGGTGTGTGGCGGCTACTCCGGTCCATCCTTCGATTGCTCCTCTTGATGGGGCGACAAGCGCCCGGTGCACAACCACACTGCGGTGTGTGGCGGCTACTCCGGTCCATCCTTCGATTGCTCCTCTTGATGGGGCGACAAGCGCCCGGTGCACAACCACACTGCGGTGTGTGGCGGCTACTCCGGTCCATCCTTCGATTGCTCCTCTTGATGGGCGACAAGCGCCCGGTGCACAACCACACTGCGGTGTGTGGCGGCTACTCCGGTCCATCCTTCGATTGCTCCTCTTGATGGGGCGACAAGCGCCCGGTGCACAACCACACTGCGGTGTGTGGCGGCTACTCCGGTCCATCCTTCGATTGCTCCTCTTGATGGGGCGACAAGCGCCCGGTGCACAACCACACTGCGGTGTGTGGCGGCTACTCCGGTCCATCCTTCGATTGCTCCTCTTGATGGGCGACAAGCGCCCGGTGCACAACCACACTGCGGTGTGTGGCGGCTACTCCGGTCCATCCTTCGATTGCTCCTCTTGATGGGGCGACAAGCGCCCGGTGCACAACCACACTGCGGTGTGTGGCGGCTACTCCGGTCCATCCTTCGATTGCTCCTCTTGATGGGCGACAAGCGCCCGGTGCACAACCACACTGCGGTGTGTGGCGGCTACTCCGGTCCATCCTTCGATTGCTCCTCTTGATGGGGCGACAAGCGCCCGGTGCACAACCACACTGCGGTGTGTGGCGGCTACTCCGGTCCATCCTTCGATTGCTCCTCTTGATGGGGCGACAAGCGCCCGGTGCACAACCACACTGCGGTGTGTGGCGGCTACTCCGGTCCATCCTTCGATTGCTCCTCTTGATGGGTGACAAGCGCCCGGTGCACAACCACACTGCGGTGTGTGGCGGCTACTCCGGTCCATCCTTCGATTGCTCCTCTTGATGGGGCGACAAGCGCCCGGTGCACAACCACACTGCGGTGTGTGGCGGCTACTCCGGTCCATCCTTCGATTGCTCCTCTTGATGGGGCGACAAGCGCCCGGTGCACAACCACACTGCGGTGTGTGGCGGCTACTCCGGTCCATCCTTCGATTGCTCCTCTTGATGGGGCGACAAGCGCCCGGTGCACAACCACACTGCGGTGTGTGGCGGCTACTCCGGTCCATCCTTCGATTGCTCCTCTTGATGGGGCGACAAGCGCCCGGTGCACAACCACACTGCGGTGTGTGGCGGCTACTCCGGTCCATCCTTCGATTGCTCCTCTTGATGGGGCGACAAGCGCCCGGTGCACAACCACACTGCGGTGTGTGGCGGCTACTCCGGTCCATCCTTCGATTGCTCCTCTTGATGGGGCGACAAGCGCCCGGTGCACAACCACACTGCGGTGTGTGGCGGCTACTCCGGTCCATCCTTCGATTGCTCCTCTTGATGGGGCGACAAGCGCCCGGTGCACAACCACACTGCGGTGTGTGGCGGCTACTCCGGTCCATCCTTCGATTGCTCCTCTTGATGGGGCGACAAGCGCCCGGTGCACAACCACACTGCGGTGTGTGGCGGCTACTCCGGTCCATCCTTCGATTGCTCCTCTTGATGGGGCGACAAGCGCCCGGTGCACAACCACACTGCGGTGTGTGGCGGCTACTCCGGTCCATCCTTCGATTGCTCCTCTTGATGGGGCGACAAGCGCCCGGTGCACAACCACACTGCGGTGTGTGGCGGCTACTCCGGTCCATCCTTCGATTGTTCCTCTTGATGGGCGACAAGCGCCCGGTGCACAACCACACTGCGGTGTGTGGCGGCTACTCCGGTCCATCCTTCGATTGCTCCTCTTGATGGGCGACAAGCGCCCGGTGCACAACCACACTGCGGTGTGTGGCGGCTACTCCGGTCCATCCTTCGATTGCTCCTCTTGATGGGGCGACAAGCGCCCGGTGCACAACCACACTGCGGTGTGTGGCGGCTACTCCGGTCCATCCTTCGATTGCTCCTCTTGATGGGGCGACAAGCGCCCGGTGCACAACCACACTGCGGTGTGTGGCGGCTACTCCGGTCCATCCTTCGATTGCTCCTCTTGATGGGCGACAAGCGCCCGGTGCACAACCACACTGCGGTGTGTGGCGGCTACTCCGGTCCATCCTTCGATTGCTCCTCTTGATGGGGCGACAAGCGCCCGGTGCACAACCACACTGCGGTGTGTGGCGGCTACTCCGGTCCATCCTTCGATTGCTCCTCTTGATGGGGCGACAAGCGCCCGGTGCACAACCACACTGCGGTGTGTGGCGGCTACTCCGGTCCATCCTTCGATTGCTCCTCTTGATGGGGCGACAAGCGCCCGGTGCACAACCACACTGCGGTGTGTGGCGGCTACTCCGGTCCATCCTTCGATTGCTCCTCTTGATGGGGCGACAAGCGCCCGGTGCACAACCACACTGCGGTGTGTGGCGGCTACTCCGGTCCATCCTTCGATTGCTCCTCTTGATGGGGCGACAAGCGCCCGGTGCACAACCACACTGCGGTGTGTGGCGGCTACTCCGGTCCATCCTTCGATTGCTCCTCTTAATGGGCGACAAGCGCCCGGTGCACAACCACACTGCGGTGTGTGGCGGCTACTCCGGTCCATCCTTCGATTGCTCCTCTTGATGGGGCGACAAGCGCCCGGTGCACAACCACACTGCGGTGTGTGGCGGCTACTCCGGTCCATCCTTCGATTGCTCCTCTTGATGGGGCGACAAGCGCCCGGTGCACAACCACACTGCGGTGTGTGGCGGCTACTCCGGTCCATCCTTCGATTGCTCCTCTTGATGGGCGACAAGCGCCCGGTGCACAACCACACTGCGGTGTGTGGCGGCTACTCCGGTCCATCCTTCGATTGCTCCTCTTGATGGGCGACAAGCGCCCGGTGCACAACCACACTGCGGTGTGTGGCGGCTACTCCGGTCCATCCTTCGATTGCTCCTCTTGATGGGCGACAAGCGCCCGGTGCACAACCACACTGCGGTGTGTGGCGGCTACTCCGGTCCATCCTTCGATTGCTCCTCTTGATGGGCGACAAGCGACCGGTGCACAACCACACTGCGGTGTGTGGCGGCTACTCCGGTCCATCCTTCGATTGCTCCTCTTGATGGGCGACAAGCCCGGTGCAGCAACGGTGCACAGCGCCCGGTGCATCTCGGGATGGTTGGGACCAGGAGTGGGAATGCCAACTCACACTGCGAACATTGGAGATATCTGAGTTACGAGAGGAACATAACATAACAAGAAGTTAGACAAGTCATGAAAGCATTCTTATGAGATAGTCAATTAAAGGTCGATCTTACTCTCACGCGCAATATGGCTATTCTTGGATTCTCTCTCATGGTTGGAATGATCATTCCTGGTTATTTCAGAGATCATCCCGTACATACTGGTAACCAATTCTAATATAAACAAAAATGAGCATGTTCAATAACAGGAGTTGATGAAATCGATCAGCTACTTCATGTTCTTCTCACTCTTCCCATGTTCATCGGTGCATTGACTGCGTGTATTCTCGACAACACCGTTGGAGGTGCGCTTCCTAATTCCAATGATAATATATGAAACATGGAATCAGGCGCGACCCGAACCCAACGAGGACTTCCGGAGAGAGGAGTGATGCATGATGGAGATCACCATGATGATGTTTACTCCTACCCCAAACCAATTCAAAAAAATAATTGATCGACTTGCCTGCTCTAGGTATATACACTCCACTTAACTTCAAATCATAAATGAAAAATTAACTCACATTTCAGATTTATTCCGTTCCTTCCGAAGGAAAAGAAGGGCAGCCGCAGTCGGGAAAGAATGGAGAACCGGCCGTCACGAGTTTATCAATCGAGCACTGAGCAAAACAAGATTGAGACTGTCATCAATAAAGCTCTTCTTAACTTTACCTGCCAGCCAAATATTCAGTCCGCGAGGGACAGATTACCCCACATTCTTCACCGAGGGAAGAGGGCCGGACTGACCAGGGCACGAGGGGACTGTTATTTTATTCTTTTTTTTAAGTAGGCTCTATTAAAATGCAAAAGGTTGTTCTGAGCAGTGAAAGTTGAGCGAAATAATATATTACCCTATAAACTCATTGAATTATTGACCATTCTGATCTTATTTGACCGCGCCCTGAATTCTGGGATGTAAGAAATGAGAGGAACGAGCGAGCTAGGAAGAAGAGAGGAGGGAATGAATATTTGGCTGGCAGGTAAAGTAAAGAAGAGCCGAACTGGCTAACTGAACTGGCTTGTCAACCACGCTTCATATCGATAAAAATAAAATAATCGAAGTTGACAAAAAGGGCCACAAAAAGGAAAGAGAAGCCACAAAAAAAGACCACAAAAAGAAGCACAACATCTCCGATCGGAAGAAAATTTGAAATTTCGCACCGTAATTACTAAATACAGTAATAATCAATTAACATTTGAATAAAGTACAGTAATAATTCGTTACAAGACCGAGCTCATACCTGGCACCTCTGGCCCCACCTCTGGCATTTTCTTCCGTTTACCTACGTTTACGCAAATTTGCATTGATTTTGTTTCGGAATTATCCTATATTTTTTTGTTATTTTTTGCATATTTAATTTTTTTTCAGTTTCACGAGGGCATGGAGTTCAGCTTTCCTTTCGGCGGGCCTTCACTGGTTAGTTTCGATATTTTGACCCCTTCTTCACGTTTTTATCTTATCATTTACTTTAGGAGCCTGCTATTGCGCGTCACCTGAATCGCGCTTCTCAGGATTATCGTCAGAGCATGCTCTCACCTGCTATGATATCGCGATCGATGAACTCTCTCTCATATGATTCCACGGGTACGTGTCGGTATCTATGATTTCAATAAATGATGTAATTTCAGATAGTTCAGTGACCATGAGTCGAATGGACAATATTCCTCGTTTTCCTTTCTTGCTCACTCCGAACTCTCCGGTGTACAGTAGGAAGGTGTTCGTGGGAGGACTCCCTGCTGATGTGGACAAAATGGAGGTGGAAAGGATCTTCAAGCAATTCGGAGATGCACTCATTGATTGGCCGAGAGTGGTAAAGTCGATCTATACTCGTATGAATTAACTATTGTTGATATAGGCTCAGCATCCAAAAGAGAGACGGACTCCTCGATGCTCACTCAATGGATACGTCTTCCTCGTCTATCAGGTATCTCTCTTCCTTCCCTCTTCCTTTCCCAATGGTCTCTCATAGGACGAATCATCAGTGCATCGTCTAGTGAATGCATGCACTGCTGACAAGACAAGTCTCTTCCTTCTTATCTCATCTGCCACTACTCGCAACAAGCCAGTAAGTTCTTTTTTACTCGTACTCTAATTATGTCACGTATATTTAGGCTCAAGTTCGTCCCTGGTTGCTCGAGAATATCGACTACGTTTCGCCTGAGTTCCGTTCCAAGGATGGTTCTCCACTCAATATTGATCCGAGAAAGACTGTATTCGTGGGAGGAGTTCCTCGTCCTACTACTGCAGGTTCAACTTTTAATTTAAAAAAATAAGAATGGTGTTTATTTGAGAGGAACTTGCTGCAGTTCTCGGTGAGGAATTCGGACCGGTTGCCTATGTGGGAATCGATATCGATCCTGATCTCAAGGTTAAATATTTTATATAAACACAGTTCTTATTATTGATTCTTGCAGTATCCTAAGGGAGCAGCGCGTGTCGCGTTCAAGTCTCATCAGGGATATCACAATGCAATCAAGGGCAAATTCGTCCGTATCCCTCATGTCGACAGTAACAAGAAGGTTCGTTTTATTGGCATGGGATGTTGACAGATGTTGAAGGTCGTGGTTAACCTCGAGTCTCATTTTTTTAGAATCATAGGATATGTGATCATAATTGTAATAGAGTAAATGTCAGGAAGTGGAGGTGAAACCTTACGTGCTTGATGGTCAACAATGTGATGAGTGTCATGGAGGAAAGTGTGATGGAAGGTTCGTCTCACCTCCCCCCCCCCTCTCTCTTAACTGTATCTTGTAGATCAGCTCCATACTTCTGTGGTGATATGCAGTGTCTGCAGTACTATTGTGTCACTTGCTGGGATGACATGCACTACAATGGTCCATCGGCCAGTCGTGCCAAGCACTGTCCTCTCGTTAGACTCGGAGATCAGACCAAGGTGGGTATTACAGCTATTCTTATGTCTTTGTTGTGTATAGTTAGTAAATATGAATAAATTAAGGCAATGAACATAGTTCCTCATCACGTTATTCCTTCATCTGCAAATGGTCTCACTTCAATGAATCTGGAGAGACAGATTGACTCCATTCTATTCCCTACTGCTTCTCTCTCAACCATTGTTCCCTCTCTCCGTTATTAGAGGCCAGTTTTTTTATTATTCATTATTCTACTGTGTAACGAAGTTACTTTTTGTTGATTCTAAATCAATCTATTATCTCATCTTGTCTGTAAAAATATGCCAATTCTATCTTCAAACAATAATTTGATCCATCAAAAACTCGCACTTCACATTTTTCTCGATTAGTTTCAGTGTGAATAGTTCACATCTTTTTTTCTTTCTCATTTGTTCTCAATTCTTCTCATTTCGTGTAGTTGACTAATAATTCTCAATTTTGACCCTTTTCCATCCGACTGTTGTGCTACGTTTTTGAAGGTTTCCATTTCATTGTGCTCTTTTCTGTATCATCTTCCTTTATTTTTTTTATCTAATAATCTCAATCCGTCTCCCATGTTTTACCCTTCCGAAGGCATAACTGCTAAGTTAATAAACATTTGTTTTACGACTTGATGGGTACACATCAGAACTTGAGATTACGAGGAGTTCCTTCGACTGATTGAATGACAGAATGGAGAGATGGAAAGACAAGACAAGCACTCAGAAGGGATAGAATAGATACTAACTGAAAGGAGTAGATTAGGATAGTGATAGGATGTATGATATCTACCAGAAGGAAGATTCCCAATTGAGAAAATGCAGAGGTGGAAGCGAATAGAAGTGGAATAGATGCTGCTAATGAAGTACCCGTTCCACCTAGAACAGCAGCTCCTGCTGAGTTATGCACCTGTCTGAAATGAAGGATACGGTAAACGATGAGATCGGAGTGCTCATTACCGTATTCTTGCTGGAAACGGTAGATTGGGAGACATTCGATATGCTACTGAATAGTGAAGAACATAATCAAATGCAACTCCTGTAGCGAGAACGATAATTGATGACTCGATTACACCCAATCGCCAGCCTGAGAAGACAATGATTATAATATCTGAATCGATCGATAATTACCCATGAGAACCAAAACTGAGAGAATGACGAGAAGTGTAAATGCTATCGTAGCTATAGTAGAAAATGTGAGAAGAAGATGTCTTATTATGGATATATTTTCGAATCACCGGGAAATTCACGGGGAAGTACCTCGTAGATGCAAATACGAGTAGAAGACAAGAAGAGAGGGCGATTGCTAAAGAAAGAAGAGTAGATGGAAGAGATCGAGCTAGTAGATCATATATGCGAAGAATTTGTGTTGAAGTTGACACTAGAGTTGATTCACCTGAAATCATTTAATTGATGAAAGAAATACTGAATGTCTTCTAACCAGGGATGAATTCGCGCACTTTCGTCTCTAATTTGACCATATCATCGAAGAAAACACTAAGAACATCCCAATCGAGAGACCACTTTAATCAATTGATTAATGATAATTGGATGATTTAATCTACTTTGAAAGCAGAAGGAAATCCGAAGAAGTAGCCAACAAAGTGTAGATCTTTGCTGAAGATCGGACCTGAGAGAAATAATGTTCGTGGTTTCTTACGCTCTGAATCAAACCATCGATAGGAAAGGTTGTCCAATCCGAAGGGAAAGTAGAGACGGGAAATCGTCGAGAGTATTGAAGGAAACAAGTGGAATTGAGTGGTGCATCTGAATATCATTTTAGACATTCTTCCTTTCTGCAATTTTTGTTTACCTTCAGTAGAATAACAACATTCAGGAGTACATGAGGTTGAATTCATCCATTGTTTGAATAGATCCAACCATAGGGCTGTGTCAGGACGGAGTTTACTCTTTGCGAGAAGATAACTTGAGAGATTCTAAAGCGAAAGTTTATAAAAAAAAAATGAAGGAGCTGAATAATACCTTCATGCGATTGAGATCTTTATAAGTATCGATAGAAAATGAGGAATCAAATGTGATATGCCCATTGCTGTATGGATTGAAAAGACTCGCGTCACTACAAACATAATAATTTCCTTCACTTTTCAGAATAGAACTCACTGAACAGGATTCACTCCTAACACAATATTCTCTATCAGAGTGAACTTTCGATTAGCAGAGAAATCGAATAGTTTAGCATTTCGATCGAACCATTCTTCAGTGTGAGACGGACGAAGAAGCTTGAAGGATAAATTAATTCAATTAGACCGTTCAATCTCTTCCTTTCTTACCTGAACATTCACTGTCTCTGGTAGTTCGAGTGAAGGGGAAACAAAGATTATGATAGAAGATACGATTGAAATAATAAAGAAGAATATAACGAGAGGCCATCGAAGTCGATTTGTCCAATACGAAAGATAATGAGATAATGATGAGAAGAAGGCTGAATTATCTAGTACAGAGATATTGAATGGCAACATAACATTTAATTGCAGTTACATCTCCAATCTCACCTGAGATGAATAGAGGAAATGGATTGATTGGAACTCTTTTGATGCAGAGAAAAAGACAAGGAGGAAGGAGGAGATAGAGAAGGATTAGATTAGAGAGAACGATGAGAGATGCAAAGACACCGAAACATCTGAAGATTATTGATAAATTGAAAGAGAAGAAGAAAAGAGGGAACCTCATAATGAGAACATCCGATGTGAGATTAACAAGGAATGCAATGGCTGTTGTCACTGAAGTGACTGTGACTGAACCGAGAGAATGAGGGAGAGAATGGAGGAAGACTTCCTCTTCAGTTACTGAATGAACTGTATGAGAATGCATTCGATCGAATCATACGATGTGGTCGTGCTTTTCTTTCGTGTCTGTAGAAAACAACTAGAAGAAGAGCATCATCAGCTGCCAAGTAGATCATTAGAGCAAGAGAGATTAAATTGACGAATGGGAAGAATGGAAGACCGAAGAGAGTCTGATAAAGAGAATGGAGAGAACTTCTATAAGAATAAAAAATCACTGTGTAAAGGAAGAATGCGATTGTGAATGAAAGAATGAGAAGAAGAAGAACGGAGAGAGTAAAGAGAAGAGATTGAACGATTATGAGAAGAACGAAGAAGACAAAGAGAGCAGAAAGTCCTCAATGAACGGTTCTTTTTGATTGAATAATGGTGAATATTGAACCTCCGAGGATGCAATCAAATGTGAGAACTTCCATGAATTCTCGATCCTATGAATTGAAATATTGAGATCAGTAAAGATTTTGGATTGTTACTTTCGTGAAGAAGTATGTTCCTCTGAGTGTGAAATGTTCTTCCATCTCACTGATTATTCGTTGTTTCAATTCCATGAAATATTTGAATGAGACATCATTCGATGAAGTGTAAACCTTGCAAGGAATCAATGAAACATTCATTTCTAGATTAATTTATTTACCGGTAAGATAACATTGAAGTATGGAAGCGAAAGATCTTTGGGAAGGAGGTAGCTGAGAGGCTAAAAGGGTTCATAATATTTCTGTGTAGATGAAGACGAGTTAGACCTGTTGTACAAACTTCATTGCACATAAATCCTTGTCTGGATTAGTTCCATCTTTGCATGTAAAGAGAGTCTTACGAAGATGATCGATACTGAATAAACGATTGAAATGGAAGCAGACTATACGATCTGATACTCTTTCTGATTTAGTGCATCACATGTCTTGTACGAACTGAGATTGAGACACGTCGAATAGAGAGGAAGAGTAAATGAGAAACTGAAAAGAATTCTATCCATCGAGTTGGAGCAGTATCAGACATGAGCTTAGTGGATACTGAGTCCTTTCCATCTATTCCACTGACTGTAGCATCTAGGAAGCATAAGGATCTCATTGGTTCCAGGGAGAATAACTGCAATTTATCATGTATATTATCTAAATAGGATAATCGATAGAGACCTGATCGAGTGATTTATACTCGAAGGTTAATTTGGCGAAGAGATCAATGAATTCATACGGAAGATCCGTTCCTCAATCATTATCGATTATACTTCACTTCCTACAGTAATTCTTAATTCTCACCTAATCCTCCATACTGTACGCATGGATCATTTTGGACGTCTTCTAATCGTGGATTACTATTCACACCGTAATCAGAGTAGTCAATCTACAATCACCAATTGACTTATTTTATTACTTGTCATAACTTACAGTGAATGGCTCAACATCCTCCACATCACTATAGTTCTTCACAGATTCGATAATTGCAGCTCTTTTCCTTCTCGTATTTCCCGATTCTATCATTTCTTTTCTCGAAGCCGTGAAATCAGGGAAATTTGTGAGTGCCAATCGAATATCCGACCAATGAGTTCCACGTGTTTCGAATCCCTAAATGAGAAGAAAGGAATGATGTGATGGATAATCAGTTATCTCACTTTGCTCGGTGTGAAATCAATGACATCCCAGTGCCATATTCCACCCCAAACAGAGAGTCCGATGGAGATGGAAAGAGTAAAGAGAATAGTGAGACGAGGCCATCCAAGCACAATTCCTGCGTATCTGGAGAACATCAACAAAATTAAGTTTGATCTCGAACATCAATCTATGGAAAATCCATCTATGGAGCACGAAAGAATTATTGAAATATGGGCAATGCAACATCGTATAACATTCTACTTGTATCTACATTAGGTAACAACTAACCTCTGATAGGCAGAATGGAGGATCCGATCGAAGAAATCATGTAATCGTTCAATAGCAGAGACCATCCTCACGACTATCAGAAACTATTCTCCATTTTGACCCTTTCTCCTTCCCATTCTTCCTTCTCTTGAGTACACAAAATAAGGAGAATGTGCTCATATCCATTCATCTCTTCTCTATTCTATTCTGTACGATGTGAGTAAGCCCCATTGACCTTATCTTTCTAGCACTTTCTTATACAAATCATTGACAAAGAGAACATCTATCAGTGAGGCCGATTGAGAGGAATAAATGAGAGGAAGACTCGTGGTCGTTCGAGGTTCATGTACCTAGAGAATAATTTGAGGAATAAATTGAAAAGTAAATAGTTCTCTCGCTTTTGTCTAATTGTTTTATGTAGATATCGATTAGTTTTTTTGTATTTATCGTAGATATATTCGGATTGTGACCTTGTCGGTCATTCTTCAATTTAATCCCATCTCTCAATCTTCATCTTCGAAGAAGTCCCATCTCTCAAAAATCATCTTCGAAGAAGTCAAAAAATTGTAAACACGCAAAATTCTAACTAACGTAATTTGTAACACGAAATTGTAATTGAAAATTTGCTTGCGGAGTTCACGAGAATACTTGTTTATCTGATATGATTAGGACGATTTGTGAATTGATTCTTCTCTGATGAAATTCTTCTCTCTTATTCATCCTCCTCTTCATGAATGTACCACTTGCCCTCGGACGGAGCCCTGAGGAAGAGTTGATACCATATTTCGGAATAATGCTGATAAAACAAAACAAATATATATACTTGGGAGGGAAGCTTCTGCCAAGATTTGCCACGGGATTTCCATCCAATCCTTCTGCTGTTCTCTTGCGGAAGGAACGACTGAACTCGGGATACTTCGCGAGTATTCTGAATAATGAACGATAATTTTGCATCTAGAAGATTGGCGACAAATTATGAATGTCATTCTAGAGCGCTTTGAAGTTTGTTATCTCTCATTTTTGAAAAACAGATTTTGAATAAAATGAGATTTTCTCGAAACCCGTTAACTTAAAGTTGGTCTTCCCTTCACAAAAAATGATTCCATACATCAGTTTAATAAACTGGAATAGTTCAAGGGTCATGATTCTATGATTTGCATAATCGATGATGGTCCCTACTTTCGTTGTCATGGGAAAGCGAAGTCTGAAACGTTTTCCATCCAGAGTTGAGACAGCCTAGATAATGAAATATCAAAGATCAACTCACACGCAGTATCGTTCGTCACTGCATTCATTTCGATGATGGTGATGCACGCTTGGATGATCCCCTTATCACGGTTCTCCTGTAAAAACGTAGGAGAATGAGAGGCTATAGCGACAGGAAAAATAAGTTTGTCCTTGATTTCATTGAAAGTTATTTGACTGGTTGGGATGAGGGTCTTGAAAATGATCGCATCCTTTCCCTGATGCTGCAAAATGTCCATGAATTATTTTTACCCCACGTGGACAAAAATGAAAAGAGAAGTCAGCGATACGTTGAATTTGAGCGGTTTACACACAGTTCATGCCTCGCTTCTCACTTTCTCCGTGAGAAGCGAGGCATGAATCACATATAATTACTCCAAAGAACGTTCATTGAATTCATTTTATGATGGATAATCACTCGCTTCTCCATTGAGGATCATGCTGACATTCGTCCTTTGAACCTCTCTTTCTCTCATGTCAAAAGAGTGTCGATCGGGAGCACAAATAGTCTAACTTCACGTCTACTTTTGTGCCCCTCAGTAGTTCTCTTCCCTTCTCTCTTCTTCTGACTCGAGAGTAGAAAGAGGGTAATCCCCATCCCAAAAGAGAATTTCATTTTCATTCTCTCATACGATTCTCGTCAACTATCACGTTCAATCTTATAACTCATTCCTTCTATCGCCTCTTTTATCGATGATTCCAATTAAATGTTCATTAAATAATAAATAGTTTAAGGTCGTGGATGACAGTTACATACACGGGTAGTGTGGGGACTGCTTCTCTCAAAGCATTCATTCTCGCTCTATTCAAATGGAGAGGATCTGTGTGGAAGGCTGTATGGGTGGTCAGAATTATGATTTATTTGTTTACCCATTCTATTCGTTGACTTAGTATCTAACTTCACAAGTGGGTAACATAATCTTATTGAGGAATTGGTTGTTTGGTGTATCGCTTATACTGTTCTCTCTATTTCTTATCGATTAGCTATGAATAAGGAACAACAAGAGTAAGTTATTCTTAAATATTACACCATTAAATAATAGGTACAGGTCAGTAATAATTGTCGTGAATGTTCGATCGTTCTGTGTGCACTCGATTCAAATTCCATTCTGCACGGAAAGAGAGTTCACATCGAAATTCACGTTGACTTCTTGTACATATTTGTCTCGATTCACATGGTGTTCTCGTTACTCATTCCATTTATAGGGAATGTTTAGAGAGAGAGGGATAACCATTTACCCTCTTCTGACACAGAAATGGTTCAATCTGACCACGAATCAAATAGAATCAACACGAATCACGTACACTTTCCAGTAAATTCGAGGACGTTTGTGCTCTCTGCTACAAATATTCCGAATTGATTCCACTCACTTTCCTCCTTGGTTTCTATGTGACACAAGTGGTCAGTCGATGGCAGACAATGTTCGGAAATCTAGGATGGTGCGATAAGTGAGTTTTAGATACTATTAGATACACACTGGAGATTGGTAGGATTCGAATAGACCACATATTTATAAATCTTTTCAGTTATTCTCTCAACGTGGCTGCATATTTTGGAGGAAAAGACGAACGAACGAGAATGATGAAGAGATCGATTGCACGATATATGTCATTGTTACAGGTATATTTCAATTATTTCTGCAAAAATTCAATCGATAATTTGTTGGCTCCTTCACTGAAGAATGAGTACTGAAGAGTGAAGAGGGTATGCGGAATGAAATGGCATCTTCGTTTATGCCCTATATGTAATCATCTATTTTAATTACAGGTTCTCGTCTATCGTGATATCTCAGTGCGCATCAGAAAACGATTTCCTACACTTGAATCGCTCGTTACTGCAGGTTCCTTTATTCAAAATTTATATTAAAAAACATCATTCAACAAATTTTCTTTTGTTTCTCAGGGTTTTTAACGGATAACGAGAAGACAACACTCGATTCTTCCACTGGTCCACACTCTCGATATTATCTCCCTGTTATGTGGTCAATGAAGGTTTGTTACTCATTCGAGCTCAATATATATTTGCACTACTGGCATTGAGACGTTGATTTGAACCAATAGGCAGGAATTGGTGAAACGTTGTATTATCTCATTAAATCTGAGATTAGCAGATAATTCGAGCGGCGCGAGACGAGGGAAGACTCTTATCTGATTTCGCCGTTTCTGATCTATACAGGGTCAGGGTTTAGAATTGTTGACACGAAACAAAATGAAAACAAGACGAATTGCAGAACCTTCTCGAATATTGGAACAAGAATTCACTCTCGTTCTCTTCGATTGGGTTCCACTTCCATTGGTTTATACACAGGTGAAACCACTCAATTGATGAAAAGAAAAAGACTGATCAATGGATTGAAGATATTTGTGATCAACTGATATGATTCATCTTCTAGGTAGCATACGTGACAGTTCGAGTCTATTTCCTCATTGCTCTTCTTGGTCGACAATACATAATCTCTGATAGATATGATGCTCTGCGTGGACCTGTTAGTCATTCAATTCATTAACATTAATTCATTACCCTATTCAGTTGGATGCGTATGTCCCAATCTTCACAATGGCTCAATTCGTGTTTTATGTTGGATGGTTGAGAGTAGGTCACTCTCATTATTCACTGAATAGGTAAATGGTCTACTCAGGTAGCCGAAGCTCTTCTCAATCCATTTGGAGAAGATGACGATGATTTCGAATGCAATTGGATCATCGACAGAAATTTCGGAGTAGGACAACCAATTGATATGTGATAAGAAATCTCCTCTTTAGACATCAATGAAGATCGTCGACTCAACAGAAGGAGGAGAAGGAGAAGCACGAGTTGTCAAAGTGAGAATCCACAATGATAGATATCCACTGACTTCTTCCTTCTCAGGATTATTTCTGGGATGTCTCATCTCCAACTCCGATGTATTCGTCTCTTTTTGTCCCTGAGAAGAAACCCGAACCACAGGGATCTGCTGTGGCCGAAGTGTACGTGACATTCATCAACTTATTTCAACCGCAAGCGAGATCTATTGTAGGAAAGTACCCAAGGAAGTAATAATGGTGCCGAGGATAGAAGTTCCTCGTGAGGCAAATTCAAGAAGGACTTCTATCTCAATGGCGATATCGAATACATTCAGTCGAGTAAGAATTCTCTCTTCTCATCAGATGGAGATATCAATCAATTCATTCTCATTCTCGGTTCAGTTTCGATCAGTTTCGAATCTCAATTCGTCAAATACTCAAAATGACGTTGAAGCAACTGGTCGTGTGACTTCTCTTTCTTCTAATCGACAATCGAGAGATCAAAGATCAATATCTGAATGTGAACAGAGAAATGGAAAATAAATTGATTTCAAGCCATAGATCTTTAGAAATATCCGACATTCGTTAAATTGTTATTACGTGTATTCATTATTTATTGTGAGCAATATGATGATTAGTGTAATCAACTCACTCGAAAGTGATAAAAGGTGTCGTAACAGTGTTAATCTCGTTCTATCTCATCCCTCCTTCATTCAATCGGAACCGCCCCTCTTTATTCGATTGAAAGGGAGTAGCTCCCTCTTCCCTTCTAGTTCTATTCTCTCTCCATTCACATCCATCCTCTTCTCCTATCATTACTCTCTCCCCTCTGACCCAGTTCTCCTCTTTATCCCTTGACTTCTCATCTATTGACCTATCACCTCACCTCAGCATATCGCACTTTATCGTCTATCCAAACTCTATCGTAGTTCAATCTTTCCTTTTCAGATGCTTCGAATTCTTGGAGCAGCAACCGTAGTTGTGAGTAAAGCTATTCTACACAATCCTCACTTATAAATTCAGAAATTGTCGTAATTATCTATTTTCAGTTGTTAGCAGCCGCACAGGAATGCAGTTCGCCTCAGGGAACCAAACAGGTCAGGAATAATCAGAGATTGAAAGCGTACGAACATAAATTCAGGTGTTCGGTCAATATCTGCAGTGCATCAAACAGGGATTAGATGCTGATTATCAGAGTTACGAAGATGAAATCAGAGCACACAACAGGTACAATTCATTCCCTTTTCTCAGCCACATCGACCCATCGATTAGATTGGAGATAGGCGTGAAAGTGCAGCTTGATTCCCTTTATGACCTCGTTTTCACTATCTGTGACGGAAGGAAAGAGGGAAGTGACAACACAGATCGAAATAAAAGTTGGATGGGCTAGATAATAACCCTGCTGTGGACAAGAGGGATAATTGATGGACTAGTCAAAGGAGAAGCAGACTATTGTTCAATAGATAGATTGTACAAACATGTTTAGTGGACGATTAATCGAAGATATAGAAGTTGATCATTTAAAACACTTTTTCCAAGCTAAATTTGCACAAGAAAATATTGAAAAAGTGGATTGTATTGATTGCAGACGTGCAGCTCAAGCCTGCTTCGCATCTACAATCGATGAGGGAAATAGAAAGGATCGATGTGTTCTCTCTGTCACCGATCTCGATCAACTCGCATGGGATAGACATGGACCCCTCAGAGATTGCACCATCTGCAGAACTGTAAGTGATGATGAAGAGAGAGAAAGAGAGTAAGTACAATTAGAGTGCAAGACCATCTCAAGTGATATCATCTCTCTTCTCCCACTAGTCTATTCTAATCACTCTTCCTTTATTTCAGTTTGCATCGGGAGCCATCAAAGCACTAAAAAATACTCCTGCAGAGGATCAAAAGTGTATCAGAAACGAGATCACAAAGGGTAATCATCCATTCTCTTCTCCCTCCTTCATTCCTTCTCTCTTCAGCCATCTCTCGTGAGGCTGGTCTCTGTCTCTCTCGTAAGATTCCCAATTTCGCTGGTGTTCCTGATATTCCCGATCTCGAAGAAGGTTCATTCCACTTCAAGGATGTTGTGTAAGTGTGTCTCACAACGAAAGAATACGGTAGCCAATCGATCTCCATTCCAGTATCAATTCCATCTCCGATCACATTCTCATCCATGCTCGCATCTCTTTCTGTGGTTAGTCAATTCGTCAATCTTTCATATGATCTTTGATATTTCTCAGGTGATCGTAAGCCTGCTCGTTCTCATTCGACCTCGGCTTGTCTCAGAAATCCCTTCGTTGGATACCTCGGAAAGCATTGCCAATGTGAGTTATGAAGCAACTCATTTAGGATTATAATTTAAATGTGCATCACAAAAATTGATATTTATGAATAATCTCCAATTGTTTCTCTTCCAGTGCTCACTCAATGCACTCAGCAACTCGCTCGTGGTTCATGCTCAAGCAAGATCCAGGAATCGAACAAGGTACGACTCCCTCTACTCCATCTCATATTGATCTTTGATCTCTCTCCAGGCAGTCTGCGAGTGCATCACTGAATCTCGTGATGATCTCAAGCAGAGAATCTCTTCCATCTCTCAGGTCTTCAATGAGGTTGGTCTTCCTATCAATCTGAATTGCAAATTTTGTTGTTTACCATCCATTTCATTGTCTGTCAGGTTCTGAACGGAGGTTCTCGTGGTGGTCTCAATATCGGATCATCCTCCAAGGTCGATCAGTGCGTATCCTCCGTCAAGAAGCACATGTGAGTCCCTTCTTCCTCCTTCCCTCCTCTATCCATCCCTTCCCTCATCAGGATCACTCCCGTCAACGATTGGGTCTCAGTCATCGACGCAGCTCTTTCCACTTGCATCAAGCAGAGACCTGCGGGACAGAACCTCGGAATGGAAGCCATGCTCAATGTTGGATGCAGAAAGGTATCAGTCTCACTATCTATCCCTATGAATTTGTTCATTGATCTTCAATCCCAATTGAAGTAAATCTAATGATTAAAAATAATCTAATCAATCGATAATCCCATCTCATTCAGGTGATCGCCGACACAACGGGCACAGCCACATCTCAGCTCAAGACTGGATTCGATTTCGTGAATAATCTGATCGATGCAATGGTCGAAAGATCAGGAAGATTCTGTGGAGGAGAACATTGTCTCCAGTAGATTGATGAGACGACTCTAATATGCACCAATTATATTTATTGTGTACTTGCAACGAGAATAAAAGAAAGAAGTGAGATCGAAGAATGGGGGAAAAGCTCACAGTGAGATCACAGAAAGACGAACAAAGACAATAGAGGAAATCACAGAGATGAGATTGAATAAGGATGATAACTAATCGTAGACTGTATAGATGTATCGTTTAGGATTAAGAGCATCTTGATCTTCTGATTCATCACTAACAGATTCATCAGTAAATTCATCTGAATCACCCCAGATCGAACCACAGCCCTCCTCACCATCCTGAAATTAAACAAATAATATACTTTTTTTATAAGAACGTCCATTCTACTATTCATTATCTCACATCAGCACAATGTCACAATGTCAGCACAATGCCCTTTCACACCATCATGCACTATCCCAGTTCGAGAGTACATCGCACCATGCCGTATCCATCTCTCTTATCCTTTCCCTCCTCACCTTTGGTTGATCATAAACTCGATTTCCAGTTTGTATCATCTTATCTGCCCTCGAGGGCCAAGTTTGAGTGGCACTGAAAGAGAAGAATGAGTCATTGATGAGCTTTTTTTTTTTTATAAGTCACTGTCTATCCCCTTCATTCTCTCACCGATTAACCATTGTCGCGGATCTTCTCCATCTTTCTCTTAATAAACTCTTTCGATGTTCATCCATCACAGCGAAGATTAATCGCTCTTCGATACGTTGACATTGAGCGAGTCTGAAGAGAAGGAAGGGAAGGAAACGGAAGGATTCAGTGATCAGCCCTCTTCAATCATACCTCTTAATTCCTTCATAATCATCCTTCACAAGAGTCATCACAGCAACATCGGGGTCAATCTGTCGTATTCGATATTGAGAATCTATCGATCGAACCATTCGATCAAAGATCAATCGAACTTTTGCCTGTAAAGAGAATGTATTACTCATAGTCGTTTCATGGGAACAGGATATCTCACAGTGTGACCAGTATCTTCCTTTTCATTCCCAAGTGTGTCTAATGACTACAACTGAGGGAATTGTTCAGCCAATGGCACAAATTGCAATGAGATGGGAGCAATTTAACGTTTGCCATTAGATGAGATCAGGGAGAAATAAAACAGGTGCATAGAAATTTACCTGTACGATAGCTAGACACAATCCGACCACTGAGAGACCAATCATTGTGAGAGCGAGATTGAAGATTATGAAGTTAGGAGTCTTTGTTACGACATCACCCAATCCTGAAAATTGGTGAAAAAATGATGCTGCGCATTTCTAGTACTTTTCTTGTTGTTGTTATTTTAGCACAATATTTGGAAACTCACCGATGGTAGTGAGTGAATTGAAGAAGAAGTAGAAAGCAGTGAAATACGACCAGTCAGTCTCCCACAATCGAACAACGAAAGCAGAAACACTGCAATAGATACATGATTCGATGAAATCACTGTGGCTATTCATGGTCAAATTCAGATATCTAGTACCCCTGTCTTCGATATCTCACCATAACCAAAGGAAGAAGAATAGAAGGGCAGCTTTCATGGGGACAGTCTTCACTTGTTCTTCATTCGTCAATTCGACGTCTTTCGGTCGAAGAGGACGATTTGATTCGATCTGAGAAAAATGGGATTATCTAGGACAAAGTAAAGAATAAAATTGAAAGAGTTAAGAATGTATACCTGATGATCAGTTTGATGTCCATTACTGTATGTATGAACTGAGAGAAGAGGCATTGTAGACATCGAACCAAGTGACAGTTCACTTCCCACTCGACGAAATCTACAGAATTAACACCTTGATTGATTCTTGATAAATATACTCACCTTTCTCTTTGTTTCTTCTTCTCCATCTCTGCTTTCATTTGACTGGAAAAGACAAATCTCCTAAGATTTCGAGTTTTCAAACCTCTGACAGAATATCTCGATCAATCTCTTCCATCCGTATTCGATAAAGGTGAAATAGAGGAAACCCCATTCGAGTAGAATCCAGAATACAAGGGGAATTCCAATGAAAGCGTAGAGCATTGATATTATCCTCCCAGCTACTGTCTTAGCTGCGAAGTTACCGTATCCTGGAATAAATCTGTTCATTTCTTCAATTTCTCTTCATTTCTTCTTCATTCTTTTTCTCAATTGCAACAACGAAGTGATGGGAAGTGAAATATGAGAAGGAGGAAGGAGATACCCTATCTTTTTATGAGATCATTCAAGATCATTCTACTCGCTAGTAGCCGCCTCTTACCGATTATTCTGGCATTTGAGGATTTTGGCATTGGAGGATTTTGACCAAGGTGAGAGCCGGGAAGATCAGTAATGCATGTGTGAGGAAGAGGGAAACATAACATCATTGCAATAGCATACACACACACAATCTCTCTCTATCTCTCGCACCCCTCCTCCTCCCCCATCGCCTAGTAAAATAAAATGTGGCAAAAATATTTGCCTGCACCCGGAGTCGAACCCATGAGCATTAGCATCTGAGGGAGCTGACATACCGACTGCGCCATGGGTGCCGCACCTTGCCTAGGAGGATTTGTCACCTATCTACTCAGCGCACCCGGCAGAGAAGCAGAGGAGAGCAAGAGACAGCTAGACGATGGGGAGCGCTGAGTAGATAGAGAACAAATACTCCGAGACATGCGGCTGCACTCATGGCGGAGTCGGTATGTACACCCCTCCAATGCTACGGCTTGAGGGTTCGACTCCGGGTGCTGTCATACGTTTTTGCCATTTTTATTTTTCTTACAATTAGTGCTTTGATTTTTACAATCGAACTAACAATAAGCTAATAAATTGAAAATAAGCGAATTGTTGTCGTGTTACATCAGTTTTAAATTTTTGCTTAATGACTAATAAATAAATTTCCTTCTTCTATCGATAATTTCCAGTTGTCTCACTCCATTCAGGCAGAGTGAATAAGAATGCTTCTCACTAGCCCTCCTTCTCACCTCTTTTGATGGCTCAAAACAGTTGTCTCATTTTCTCCTTCCTTCTCCCTTCCTCCCTCTCCTCCTCCCTCTCTTTCTCCCTCTCCTCCTCCCTCTCCATTTCTTCCAAAGAGCAGCAGAGAAAGAGACTAACAGCAGTAAATCACACCTAATTCCCATTTCACCAAAAAAACGATCACTGATTCGAAGGGCTGATATGGACTATGATCTACCACTGATTCCTACACTACTTACAGATAATCATAATGTGATACTGACCAATGGTAGTGTATAGACTGGCTGCATAATAAACTCCACCCCATAAATTCCATCGTGAATTCTCTATCGATGGAGTTGAGATTGTCACTCCGATCTTATTTTCGTACCTCCAAATAAATCTTCAACACAAAGTTCAAATGGAAGATGCGTTTCTATGTGTCCATAAGGGAAGATAGGGAATAAACGGGAGAGAATGGAATGAATATACCATGAAAGTGCTTCTCTGACCATCTCCAATCTCAGATCTTCAATTGATTGACCTGGTCGAGTCTTGAACATAACCTCATCGATGTCTTTGAATCTGCAATCCTTTTTTTTCTCTAATGGATCTGTAATTTCCTCCCTCATTACCTCCTATAAATCATGTGCTGGTAGTTCTTCCTCCTTCTGAATAAATCGACAGATCTTTCGTATCGAGCGAGTAATTGTTGTTGATCGTAACCGCCTGAAATCAATCGAAGCGTCAGAGGAAGATGGGTGAATAAAAGTACCTTCAATGGCTGAGAAGACTAATCCTCCCAATAAAGAATATGCGAATAGTAATCCTAAGAGTGCAACATGCTTCCATATTGTCTTCCTATGATTTTCTTCCTTTCTCACTACAATCAACGGTTCCGATTGATGTTCAGAGGCTACCGTCGATCCATCCTACAAATATCCATTATTCATCTGTCTCAATCTAGATCCATTGACTGACCTCTTCTCTACACTCAATTCATCACCCAATGACAAGAGACAAAAAGAAGTGATGAATTGAGAGGTTCTCCCTCTACTCTTCAGTTTACTACGAATGAGAGAGAGGAATCTTCCTCATTCCATCTAATGTCGTCGATAGATGAACAAACTCAATTTATTACCTTCGATCTCCTTCTCCTTCGTCTTCTCTTTTTCTTCTTCTTCCCTTCATTTGGTTGTTGTTTCTCTCCTTCAGGAATTGCCTCAATTTGAATTATCATTAAGTTCTCTTATCTTATTCAATACCAACCTCTCCTTTTACTTTTATTCTATTGAGAGAGGGAAGACTTCGTGAGACAACATTGATTCCTCTACTAACGATATTCCTACGAGTCGCATCTCAAATTATCATTTATTTTGGAATTATGAGTTTTCAAGACGTGAATATGCACAAAACGATATTTCGTACCTGCACTTTTACTCCTAGTTTCAAATTTCTTCTTGATAGTTCCAACTCTCTTCTTTGGACCTTTGACTTTATCCTCTTTTGCTTCCTTGGGAGGCATGCCCGGTTAAACGATCTGAACTGAGTATCATCTACACTGCACACCTTTCGAATACCTGAAACCTGACCTACCTCTCAAAATGATCTCTGTTCTTCACTTTTGACCATGGAAGAAGCGGAGACTGAACAAGAAAGAAGGAGATATGAGTGAAGTGAGAAGAGAGAGAAGAGGAGGGAGAGGAAGTGTAAGGATAGGAGAAGGTATAGGAATGATCACTAAACAAAGAATACGACCAGTGGAATGATTATCGATAATTGTTATGGGATTCGTCCAGTAGAGAGAAATGAATGAGAAGATGGGGCTAACTGAAGGGTGTAAAAGTATTGTGACTAGTAGAAATAGAGAAGAGAAGGAGGGAAGGGAGGGAGGGAGGGAGGGAAGGAATGATAGAGGGAGGAAGACTCTCGTAGATCCTATTTCCACCCCCTGATCCAACGGGCAAAAAAGCAAAGAACTATTGGATGGTGACCTACCTCACTAAGGGATGCTCACAATGGGTACGGTAGTCCCCTATCGTGTGGCATAGTTTCACTCATATTGCACTATTCGGAATGGCAAATACGAGCGGAACTATGCTAGACGATGAGGGGAGAGGATGAAGTACGAATGTAATTGTCGATTGTACGGTCGAAGGAAGGGAGACTTTCTGTGTCAACTACTTCAACTCCACTCCTTTTATACTCCATCTCTCATCATCTACAGTACCCTTGTGAATAGACTGTCTCTCTCCTTCTTCTTTCATCTCTTTTTACCCCATTAGTTCGGCTTCTTTCTCATTTCTTCACTTGATTCGTAAAGGAGAGACCGATTTCCCTGACTACCATTCCGTTTGATCACTTCCATTCCCATTCTGATTGTGACATCTTGGTATATATTATATAATATATATTGGACAAATATATATTGGACAAAGATCAAGATCATCAAAAATCAAATCATTTATGAATGAGGGAGATCACCTGAAGCAGAATGAAAATAAAGTGAGAAAACCCGTTGAAACAACCCGAAAGTTAGTGAAGTTGACTACACAACCAAATCAAATTATGCAGTAGAATTCATCTGACAAAATAATTAGTACTATCTAGCATTACGGTGGAAAAACAACAAATTAATTACACGAGTCCTAGACGGAGAAACTATCTATCATACACTCATGGATAACTATGTTTGAGTGCATCTTCTACAAATCGAGGATAGATTAAAGGGACGATCCATCCCAATTCCTCGATATTCGCATGGGCAACACACATGAACGGTTCCAAGAAATCTTCCAATGCTGGCTGCAATTTATCTATTATTATAGAAATAAGACATGACAAGGAGCAGTAATGTGTGTGACAGGGATAATGCTCACCAATGCCTCTTGTGGATCTTCTCTCATTGCAGCTATATGCATCTCATTCACTGCATCATATGTCAATCGAGTATGCTGAATATAATTCAGTTAAGTAGAAAGAGGTTAATTCGTACCTGGAAGTACTTCCAAATGGCGAGTAGTAGATGATATCCCTCGTGACAGGAAACATATGGAAGCATATCCATGATGTGACCTAATCTCTCTGGAAGAACTTCTCCCTGTAAATTCATCACTATTACAGTAATCCATCAATATCTTCCTCCTTACCCTTCTCGCAAGTGTGACCCATCTATCCGTCTTCTCAAGTAGAATATCAGATGGTTTCTTCGATCGATCGAATGCCTTCTCGAATGATGACTAAAATCATCCATCAATTAACATTTTACTACAGTAAATAAATTAATCAGCAAAATATACTGACAATGATAGTAGCAAGAATAGCTTTTAGTACGGGAAGAGTGAACCAGAGGGCGGGAGGAGATTCAGATAGAAGAACGAGAAGATGTTGAAGGAGAGATGATGAATCTACTCGACCTGAGATCTCAACGTATCTGAAATAAAGACTTACAATCACTGAACTTTGCATTATCGTACCTCGCAATAGCTTCTTTCTCCAATCCCCATTCTCCGAACGAATAATCCTCTCCCAATCCATCTACACATGCTGCATCCAGAGTAGCCAATGCCTACGAGGGAAAGGGTCTCTATCTCTATCTCTCTCTCTCTCTTCGTCGACTCACAATCTTCTTAGCAGCAATAAGTGCATCTTTCCTTCCCATTTCTCCTCCTCGAGAAACGACCATCGAATGGAGAATATCCATACTCAATACAAGACGGATGCCATCCGATTCCTGCGGCAATTTAGCATTTTCAACCAACAACAAAAAGAGAGATTCAGGATGGGAAACTAACATCGATTGGTAGTATTCTTTTTCTTCCCTTGGATGGAATAATCTGTCCCGAATGAGCGAGTGAGGCCACAGACTGTTTGAGGGAGAGAGATCGTATGTCATCAATAAGGGAGAAAGAGGAAGTCGATGGTGAATCCTGAGAAAGAATTCCATCACACCATCATAATATTGGTGATTAACAGACAGTAGTTTGAAATTGTTCTCTGACCAAAGGCGACAACTTGTATATGCTGATATCTATCGTGTCCTTGAAAAGGGATTGCGCTTCCTGAAATGAAATTATTTTATTTCTTGAGAAGACCATTATTTAAAGTAGATTTATTGTACACCGGAAACTTCTGTGAAAAAAAAGAATGAAGAAATAAGGCACGACAAATGCTGACCTGAATAAGTCCATGGACGAATGCAGATACGTATATCTTGAAGAATATTTCACTCTGATCGGGTGTTAATTCTTCATGAATAAACTTGTTGATGACTGTTCTCAATTGATCATGCACTCCCTGTGCTTCCCTATCCGATACACCTGACAACAATGATGCATCAAGAAATGGGTATACAAAAAGATGAACACAATTATGATTCATGAAAGTATAACTGACCATCACCGAACAAAAAGAGAGAAAATCGCAGAATAGTTGCCAGTTGATGAGCAAATTTGTAGAGAGTTCGCATAGAGAGAACGGGGCAGTGAACTATCACTCCAGCCTGAAATGAGTACATTCAAATCCAATTGTGTGACGTGAATTGGAATTGTATAATCTAGTGCTTGTAATTATTTCATACTACTCCTTCAATAACTCACCGCGAGTTGTTCTTTCGCTTGTTGTTGAGTGTATCCGGTTGCATCCATCAATTGAGTGATATCAGACAATCTCGCGGCGAGATCAATCCGATCTCCATTCTGAATAACGATAATATTGAATTCTCCATGAAATTCCACTAACCTCTACATCATTTCTCATTCTCTCGATGCATCTCGTCATAATATCAATTAGAACATCTCCCAATTTATCTCCAGGGTAGAATCTAAATTTACAAATGTATAATACATTCATATTCGCATTGTGCACGTAATTCATATCATTGAAAGATTTTTCGTACCCAATTGATTTGAAGACATCTTTATCAGTCGCCCTCGTATCCCATATCAAGAGAATTCGAATTGAATTTACCCATGAGAAAGAGTCACGGTAACTTTCATCTGGAATGATATTAGAAATGTTTCAGCAATCTTAGCATTGTGATGCTGATAATAGTTTCTATAACTCGTTGATACCTTTCTTCTTCTCTTCTGCAAAGAATGACTGTCTGAATACATGGAAACCTTCGTAGACATGCTTCATAATGGAAGGGAAGAATGGATGAATCGATGTGAGAAAGGACATCATCACTCCTAACTGAATAGGAAATATTCTCGTATATACATCAATAACTTCAAATAGCAATCCAATCTACCGTACATCCATTTCGTCCTTTGCTCTCATAATGAATCTGGCAACAATTTCAGCTCCTTTGTGTACTCCATATGAGATCGAAATAGCATGAAGATATTGAAGGAGAGGAGGACGACCAGGAGGATGAAGGAGAGACCAATCTATTAACTGAAACACCAACAATTAATATATCTATTCAGTTCATTTCACCCTACACTTCTCCATTCCATAACCATTCCTAACTTTTTTCTTTCTAAAAAAACTGATGTTCATTGCGGATCATATAGTTCTTACCTCCTGTAATTTAGATCCAGATGAGAAATTGAGTAGTGCTTCGCATCCATCCACAGGCTGATTTTTATGCACACATCTTACGACATTGTCCACACTTCGAGAAAGAGCTCTGCAAAATCACCAAGATTCTTTAATGATATCTCAAAAACAATATGTAAACAAGGGAAAAAAACCTTAGCACTCCTTCTCTCAGAATAGGTACAGCCGAATCTTTAGTTGCATCGAACCCTGAACAAGTCAAACCATGATATATGCCTCAGTATCTTCGTTATACCTCTAAATGCAGATGGATCGAAGGCGACTCTCAACATGCTCTCCATTAGAATTCCCGTTGCTTCAAGATCGAGATGGATACTCAATTGATCCACCTAAAATCAGATATATGAGGAAAGAACTTAAGATTAGATAACGACATGATCCCATAACACAGAATGAATGCTAGTTAGGATGTTCGGGAAAAATGCTGCAAAAAATGAGCTACAGCAACATCCGCTAAACAGTGGAAGTCCCGAAGGCTTTTACGCTTTTTCCTCTCAAATTCGCTGGTACGCTTTTGAATATTTGCTCTTCCTACCTTTGCAGCCCTACAATAATGTGAGTAATCGTTTAACACAAAAATTGTTAATTTAACAAGCGTATTCAAATACTAAATCCCTACTTCACGACGCACGACGGTAACACCGGCTGGTTCATTCGAAATTTTTCATGCGTCGCGGTTACCGTAACACGTGTCGCGTTTTAGACGAAATTTGGTCAAATTTTTCAAACTGTTCCAAATACAATTTTGCAATTGGTTTCTGGTTGTTCAGCACTCCCGATTTAGTGAAATCGCTGCAAATTTTACATAAAAACAACCTAGAAGATGGAAATCAGTGAGTGCGCTAGGTCAGATCGCTGACAGACTCGACTCAAGGGGGTTGATTCTGCGCAGATCTGCCAAGCAATGGGAGAGTTTCGTCGTATATTTTTGGTAGTATAAAATTGTTTAGGCCGTGAAACTTAGGCATTATCAATAAAAACTATGATTATAAGGCTGTACGAGGCGTGACAGGCTCATATCCACATTGCCAACACAGGAGCCGGGATTTTCAAAACATAGCCGGGATTTGCCTTTTTTCGATTTTAGTTGGTCTCGTAGCGATTTGCCTGCGCCAATTCAAACTACCAACCAGCCGTTTGCGTAACCGTCGTGTACTTGTTAATAAATGAGTACGCTGGGGCGCTATACACCGAGATTGAGAGTTTTTTCTCTGACGACCGCAACGCGTAGGATTTTTGAATTTCGCGGCCCCGGTCTTGCGTTTTTTCGTGCCGCGCGTTTGAATCTTGAGTTCTCCTCTGATCAGTCCGTGAGATATGTTCGTGTAATTAGAATAATTGTTGGATAAACTAACATGAGCGATAAGATTATTGGAGATGCATCCATGAGGGAGGGAGAAGATATGATGAGCCAATCGGACGAAGTACGGAGGAGACACTCAACATTCACCATTATACCCCTTCCATTTTCATTCACATCCCAACTATCTTGCCTTGCCTTGTATTACTTGCCAGGTTTGATTTTATTTTAATGGATATATGACGAAAGTGATCTTGTGAAAACTGACTATATTTGATGTTATGAGTGACGAGGTAGTTAATTAGTGGAGGAGAATCGATGACTACACGAAAGACGAAGAGAAGAGCGAGAGAACCAGGGCATGAGGAAGTTTGAAGATAAGGAGGAGCATCCGTTGAGAAACCAGTCTACAATTATTCAATTGAAGATATAGATGCAAACAGTCCTTCACAACTCTATTTATTCAAGAGATGGTAAGGGGTCACAATCATTCAAAATTTACTGATTTTAAAAACAGCTTTTCATTTGTTTGGGGGGGGGTGACCAAGAGAAATACCTCGATAAGGTTGGCGAATGCATCCTTGAGTTGAGAATGCTTCTTGAAAGTGAGAAAAGTGAATAGATAGGAGAATGACTGGATCTTTGCTTGCCACTCTTCATCCGTTTGTTTGAATACAGCAAGAGCCAACTCAAATGAAAACCGATTGGATTTTAAAAAAAAAGAATGGGAAGCATGAATAAACTAGTCAATTAGGTTGTTACATACGGCTGTTCTCGCGTTCTCCTCGTGAAGTTTCACGTAATCGGCAAAGCTCTGTCTTCCGATTTCAAGCAATCTACTAACGATCATCTCAGGAAACTTGTCCCTAAATTAATACGATCATCGATGATTAGTCAAGAAAAATTTTTCTTACGATATATGCAGCCACATCCAATTGAAGTCAGCACCGTATCGAGAAACGTCAAATAAAAGATTCAAACATTCATCTGGAGACTTTTTCATCCTTAAGGAAGATCATACTGTATACGAGGCACGATTGTTAAACCAACAGTGATTCGATTATTTCATTAATCAGCCCTAGTAATCGTCCGACTGATTTACTCTGCTTTAGAAGGACGAGAAATTGTTCAGCTTTTATGTGCGCCTGAAAAGAGATAATATGGGAGATGTTCTCGTTTGTATTTAATTCCCACCTGCATCTGCAATGCACACGGTCGACGATGATTGTTGATGTGAAGTTCACATGCTAGATTACATGCCCACTAAATACATATCCGTAATAAAGGAATCAAGTATTGAGCAAGTACGGGAAAGTACTTACAGTGAGAACCTCGAGAATTGCAGGTTGATTCCACTTCCCTAGTAGATGAGCTTCGAGCATGTCGATGAGAAGTATGGATGCATTTTCAACACTCTCATAGTTTGGTAGCCCACTACCACCAGATTCACGCTGAAACAACGACAGTAACTCTCATTTAAAAAAATGCGAACCTGAACAAAGTGTTGATGAGCGCTTTCATGAATGAGGAGACCGATGTAATTGTGTACAGCTGCTCTGAATCGTACTCATGAGCCAAAATGTGACCACAAATAGATACGGTACCGGGATGTAGGAATTCGTTTATATATCTCTCGAGGATCTTTGACCAAAGTTTCACACGGATACTGACACCAGATGGGACGATTGCGGTAGACCGCTGATATATCCGGGCATAGCTTTGCCAATTTCATGAAGCTATCAAACAGCTCGGAGACAGTTGTAAAAATCTACAAGAGTACGGTACCAGCGAACGTATAAAAAGATTGCAAACCTCGGTATTGAAAGGCCCTTGTAAAACTTCATTAACTGCTGCTTCTCCATTCGTACATTTAGTTAACGCCTGCATCTGAATGTAGAAAATAACCACTTGATTAATATACTGACCACAAAATGGAAGTATCGGATGGCTAAGACCCGATTACAGAGAGGAAAGGATGATTAAAAGTTCCCTTTTTATTAGGAATTTGGCTATAGAAGGTATTTGTAAAAAATAATACACGCTGTGACAAGGTGTCCGCTGCACTGCTTTTTTTCACGAAGCCGCGCGTTTTTTTCGCAATTCGGCGGGCGCGGTTAAAAATACGGTAAAATACAAGCAAAAGTGGTGTTTCGAGTTTTTCCGTGCAAGACCTCAAATTTTTTTCGTAAAGAGAAGAAACGCCAAGAGACGAGTAATATGGAGTAGTTGTTATTCATTATCCTTGTTCCTTAACTCGTCGTTGTTCAAATAAAGACTTGTTATTTTGATATAATGCATCGAATAAATGAGGTTTGAAGATTAATATGGTAATGCACATGAGCCCCTTCGTGCCATGCAGCATGCACCGTGTGAGTTGGAGCAAAATGAAGTTGACCACGATGATCACCACACTCGAAAACCTCTATCCTCATTTTGCCATTATAGGGTTTTGTTCGATTCTTGTACAAACGGTCTCATATTGGAAACAATTTCAGAAATAGAAATAGAACAAAAATTATAGAAAAAAGACTGTAAAATTTGAATTTGCGCCAAATTATCCGCCAAATTGGCCTCCCAATTGCGCGCGCAACTTGGCGCCGAAATCGCACCACCGGAATTCTCATTGGAGGGTGTCACAGCGTGAAATAGAATGGCGTGTGAAATAATAAACCTAAAAAATCGATAATCAAAAAAATGAAAAATATTTTCGAAAATACAAAATTGAAGTAGTCCTGCACAGAAATCCTCGAAGCATCAATAGACTCACCGTAACCCAAGTCCCTGATTCAGTTTTGCGCGGTACAAATACGTGAGCTTTTTGAACATTCGCGACTGATTATCGATTTATCGAGTTACACTTTTCCAATTTTAATATTGTCACTTTCCATATCACTGTTGCATTCATCCGCACGCACTCACCCGGGTTAGATCATTTCAACTCTGTTCAGATGGCCTTGGCGGCTCGACTTTCCACCCGCACCCTTGGAGTCTCGAAGAGGTTCGCCTCGTTCCAGGCGATTCCCACGAATGCCGGCAAGACCCCTCCCACGCTTGAGGAGTTCGACCCTCTGAACCCCGGAGAGTGGCAGCTTGGAGTAAGTCGCGTTCCGTCAATTAACAAGAACTCATGTTCGTGGGTTCGATGCCAAGCATTTAGAGTGAAAGCTCTTCCACGAATTCTATATATTTGTTTAATGTTCTCCATTTTAGGCCGCTGGAAAGATCCTTCCCCGCCTTCCTGAGGGAACTAAGGTCGGAAAGCTCGTCATGGGCAAGTACGGTCTCTACGATCCCGTCCTCAAGAAGCGCGTCGACACGTACTCCGTACGTTAATTTGTGCATTCGTATTTTTTTCTTTTTTAATGGGGTGGAGTAGTTAAAAATGAGGAGGCTAATTCAAATGGTGGGGGGGGGGCTCCACGGGTGACTTATTAAATCATGTCTTGATTTGTTTTTTCGACGTTTTAATACCGAATGCTGATATCCATTTCACTATGAAGATGAACTTTCCGAGAAACTGGGGTGCCTTAAAAACGCATTTTTTTCCGTGAGAAAATGTGTTTATATTTTCATGACACATTTTTCGTGCTGGGAAAAGTTAAAATCGTTTTTTTTTACAAGTGTTTTGCAAAATCGGTTATGTCACTTATGTGGAAAGTTCATCAAATAAAATTACATGAGTATCTATTGATTCAACGGCAACAACTATTGGCACTTTTTGTAAAATCATTCTTGAGCTTCGTGCTCACTACGGGGGCATCTCAATTTATCACTATTTTCTGGAGCAGACGTTTCAGAATATTGTCAATATTATGCGATGAGTCTACTATTGCGATGATTTAAAAAAAATGTATTTTAAGATACCTTATCCAGAAAATATTGAAAGATGGTCAGATAAACTTATCAGTATGCGGTTAGAAAGCAAAACTGAAAAAATAAATATCTGAGGAGGTTGAAGAAAACTCTTTATTGCAATTATGTTCTCCTGTGTGTCTCCTTCTCTTATTCTATAATTTACAGAAGGCTCTTCTCGATGGAAAGAAGTCTGAGGAGGCCGGACCCTTCGACCGTGGAGTGGCCACCATCGGCAAGGTACGTTCCTCCATTCTCGTTATTTTAACGCATTCCCAGATAATTCGATCAAATGACCGTGCTTTAGCTAATTAATCCACTATTAGTATGTCTAAACTCGGAATTTAATTTTTTTTAAATTTGATATTTATCACCTGGCGTTTCGTCACATAAAATTTGTTCTTAATAATTTGGATTGTTACAGGTCCTCGGAACTTGCTGCTTGATCATTGGTATTTACAACCTGGCTACGCTCATCAACGGCAAGCCCCTGCCCCCTTACAGTGACCACAAGGCTCCCGGATCTTAAACGACTTCCGTCGATTGTTCGAGTGTAGAGATAAAGATTGATTTGTGCCGTAGATATTGACTCTTCGTTCCACACTGGTTGATGTACCAATAAATATATTAATGAATGATATGGGTTTTTGGTGGTTGGCACACACACGAAAGTTGAAGGTGAATTGGAGGAGCAAGTTACCGTTCTCCATGGCCTCTAAGGAGGACTCGGAGACTTATGAAATAGCAGAGGAGGTAAGAAATATTCATGAAGTGTGAAAAGTATACGACTTGTTCTTCTTTTTGGTTGTCAAGAGATCAATGTTATCATTGCTCTTATTTGAAAATGAAACTTCATCAGGGTAATTGCAAGGTGCATGCGCCCGAGAAACTTGTGCTTTCTTCGGATCAACTACTGAGACATGCCATCATATCAGAATAGTGAGTTGATTTGAGATGTATATTCGAGAGATGATTAGAAAGTAGTGATTCAGTGCGATTCTCGGAAGGAAGCCAATTGACGGGATGTTTATTATGCCGGGTCATCACAATATTCTTGGTGAGGAAATCTGTTTGATCGACTAATTTAACAGTTTCAAGTTATTCCAGATGTGTAATCTGTGTGTTGTATCATTATGCTGATACCACGTGTAAAAAATATAATTAAAATATAGCTTATTTCAGAATGGTCGGGTATTCTCTTCATTCGAAACGGAGTCTATACGGGAGGAATCTTCCGTTTCTGTGTTTCTCTTCCCAAGAATTTTCCCGAGACAGATGACCTACCTGTGAGTTGAATCACAATCATTTTAAAATTTGTCTTTCCCCTAATTCATATCTTGGACAATAGCTTATCTAAAACGATAAAGTTGATGAGTCTCTCTCATAATAGGTTGGGATGAAGATGGTGGCCATTTCAAGGGATCCCGGACCCGAGGGTTCTCAACTCATTCGATTATTATATTTAAACAAATTGCAGGTGATCGAATTGGAAACGGAAGTGTTCCATCCTCAGATCTCATTGAAAGAGAAACGAGTTGATCTCACTCGATACTTTCCCGATGGATGGAAGAGAGACAAACATCATGTGTGGAATGCACTCATCGTACTCCATCGGTGGGATTATTCGTGTCCATCTCATTTTATATTTTATATATCACTTAAAAAGAATCATGGTTTATAAGTGAAGAAAAATAGAGGAGAAACTGCTAACTGAGGTAAAGAATAGAGAAAGACTTCCTAGAATAATGCGGCTGGATGTTTCGGTCCATTGGGGACTGTATATTTCAGTATTTTCTTCTCATTGGATGTTGATGTGGAAACATCGGCTAATCACGAAGCAGCGATTCTGTGGAAGGAAGATAAGAAAAGGTGAGATTATGGAACCGTTCATGATTTGATTGTCGTACCCAGACCTAATGAAGTGTTAATAAGAACGCACGAATCCAAAAGTAAGAAACATATGTAAATGAATTCAGATTCAAGGCCCTTGCTCGTCAGAATGTCGATCACTCGAGAACGATTGTCTATGAAGATCCTGCCAATGTGGATGATATCAACTGTTTGAGGTACCACTCTAGCAAACATATAATACTTTTGAAAAATTACAGCTAGAATCCATTGTCTATATTTTGTTTGCAGATTTACTCCATGGTGCGAAGCTGAGCATCAATCAATAAGAGAGCGGATTATGAATGGTGAGAGTTATTGACTTCCCTATAACCATTCCCCCCTTTCCCATGTCTAGTAAAGGATCTCTTCATTGTTATTCCCTCACTTGCTTTCGTAGATATTTTCCTCTAGTGAGAAATACTGAACAACAAACGGTGGCTACTGTATTTGTGAGGGAGGGAAAAGAGAGATGGAATGATTCCATTAGTCTGTCTTCCTTCAGGGAAATCTTCTCTCAAGTCATCTCATTCTTCCACTCCTGTATCTGGATGTTCTTGGATCGACACTGATACACTCACTTACATGACGGAGCCTATCGATACAAAGGTGAATCGTTTAATCAATATCGTGCAAACGTATCCCTATAAGCTATGACACGAGACAATAAAGTAGAGAGCTTTTCTCTGTATTGTCAATGCAGTAGAGGATGTTTCACGGAAGAGTGCCTCCCATAAGTGTGTACAGCAGCAAAGAGAGATAGTTGGTCTATTTCTGCTTCCACTTCACTGTTGTTTCCTTCCTCTCTTCCTTCTTACCTTCTCTTTCTCTCTTTTCAGATGGATCTTGATTCATCTCGTAATCATTGTGATCGTGTTGCATACGGAATCGAACGACTTGATCTATCTGGAATAATCGATGAGGCTGAAGAAGCTATTCCACTTGAAATCAATGGAGATAAGAGTACGGTAGAAGAAGTCAATCCAATCAATAATAATGGGAGTACGGTAGAGGAATTGACGAGTCCTGTTGAATCGATGAAAGAAGGAGAGACAACGGATGATGAAGAAATCGGAGAAAGTCATGTATAATATATATTTATTGTTTTGGTTCCCAAATATTCTTTCGGTTATTTGTACGTGTTGTTACTATCATAATCAAAATCATGTTGTACAAACAGCTAAGTTATTGAGTCTAGTTCACAAATGTTCCAATATCCAGTTTCACTGATGATTCGCCAGTCTTCTACCAATAAACGAGTTATTTCCTTCTATTTACTTTGTTCTAACAGAACATGTAAATTCATTTATTGTTAGATGGGGTAGAAAAACTCTCGATCTCTTCTTTTTTCCATTATTTTGTTTATCTCTTCCGGTCGATTTACCTTCTCTCTTCGACCAATGCTCCTTCAGAACTACACTAAGTAAGGATTCCTTCTCTAGACTGATCAACCTTCTACTTACCGTAGATACAATAACAATGGCCAACGCAATCGATGTGAATTGACGGGAAAGGAGGTTAAATCGATAGAGTTGACATACCGTAATCCTCGTTCTAGCTGGAAGATATTGAAGGAGTTCTACAAGAATTAATCGATGAATTGACAGTGAGAAGAGATAAGAAGAAAAGAGGAGAAGAAACGATGAGAAAGAAGGAATGTCAAGTGATCAAGTATTGATTAGTACCGTATTCTCCATCTACAGTATCCCTCAGGGAACCACTCACTCACACTCATCGATCGATCAGTCGGACCACCTTCCAGAATGTACAGTCGGGACAGGTTGAGGTACTGTATCCACTACCGTACTCCAATTATCGATTGAATTGTTCAGACACTCGAAATGAGTAGACTGAGAAGATTCCAGATTGGAGAAACTGAGAAGACGAGAGAGGTACGGTAGAAGGGATTACGGTATACACAATATCGTATCCAGGTGGCCTTTCCCAAGTGGAACGACGATATGGCACCGAAGTATCAGCCGGTATCGATTAATCAATTAATCTACCGTATCCCTTCTCTCTAGTATGACTGTGTGAAGGCTGCTGAAGATTGGGAGACAATGATTGTACAGAAGAGACAAATCGAAGCAAGCAAGCATAATCAAATGAAGAGATCGATACCGTGAGGGAATACCGTACTCCTTCCCATTCAATCTTCCCTTCAGGAATCGTCCATTCTTCTTTGGTACTGAAGAAGTGGCGAATGCAGCGACTTCATCTATCAAATCACTGAACAAGACGATCAAAGTAAGGGAACGAAGAGGGAATAAATTAAATAAATATCAATTTGAGTGTGTGAAGAATCTTCAATTCGCAGCTGGTTCTCTCTTTCCCAATGCAAACGACCAAATTGTGAGAATCAATCGATATTCCTCTCTCGCACTTACCGTAATCTCAGAGAGCACTGGAAACGATTGGAATGGAGCTACGTGATTTCCACACTCTTCATCACGATATGCGAATGGTATGGATCGATATGATGGGATTACGGTATCGATCTTCCGTTTAGGAGGCACATCCTCCAGGGGCTGCTCGCCCTTCTAATATCTTCGAGAAGACTTCCCATCCCAAGAATGGACCCATGGACAGTCAGTCATGTGTGTGCAGAAATCGATGCAAGAGATCGAAGGTACGGTAGATGGATTGATGATTATCTCCGTCGATTTAGTCGTCTTCTGTGGTCACTGTGGAATCATCGATTGAAGTATCGACTACGGTATCTTCCCAGATGTAATCCATTATCGATCGATCAAATAGATTGATATAGAGTTCACTTGACTCAAATGAAATAAACTCATATAGAGTATAACTCGTCCATTTCTCGATATCTTCTTACCACAATAATATTACATCTGATATTACAATAGCAATATGATTCATCGGAAAGAGAGAAAAGAAAAGTGAATGGTAATGGAATCTAGTGGAAAAGCCTCTCTGGTTTCTTAGTCTCTCTCTCTCCTCTTCAACAGATGTCTCTTCTTTCTTCCTCCTCTTCACTACATTTCTTCCTCCCTCTAGGCTATTGATCTACTCTCTCTTCTCTCTCTCTCGAAAGGGGAAGGACTGAGTACCTCTTTCTTCCCCTTTTCTGCCCTCCTTCCATCTCTTTTGTTCTATTCTCATGTAGTTTCTCCTTATTCATTCCTTTCATTCTTCTCACATTTCCGTACTATTCTCACTTCCTCGTAATTTTCTCTTCAAAGTCTCAATCTCGGTCTCCTTCATTCTTTCTCTCCTTCTTCGTTTTCCATTCACTCGAACAGATGGTTATTCTATTATTGATAAGTCTCGAATAATCTTTGTCCCTTTCTCTCGCTCTCTTTTCACTATTCCCTCTATCCATTCGGCTGCCATTCTTCATAAATACTTGTACGCTCCCTACTATTTCCCAGTCTCAATTATTGCAACAGCCTCTTTTTTCATTCTTCGAATTCCTCTTTCATCTCCATTGCAATCTATTTTTCCATCCTCTGATTTCTCATCTCTTTGAAATCATTGGATTCAGTGTAAGAATAACGGTTCCTTCATTCGTTCTCTCGTTCAATTCCATTTGTCGCATTTGAATGGAACGACTTTATTCTTCTCTTATTCTTTCCTTTCCTTTCGTCATCTCAATCGATATCTTCGACTTACCGTGTTCTTACAGTATCGGCACTGGCGTCCCTTCCAATCAATATTCGATTGTCTCTAATCGATAATTGTGAGGGAGAGTGATCTTCCTCAATCAATAATTGGTGGTGGATGGAGGGAGGTCCACTCTCCATCTTACTTCTCTTACTGGTCACAATTATCAATGGTTAGTTTAATCAGTCGTTCAATCAATTTATTTAGTTTTCACGATATTTTACACATTCAGGATAGGGCAACTGAGGATGGGTGGTTTCTACAGAAAAAAGTATTCTTTCTTTTGTACGGTATTCAATGTCGTCCCGACTCTCCATCAATTCCTTTCTGTTTTTGATGTCTTTGGGGAAGAAGAAAGAGAGTATTTTCCGATACTAGATTACATTAAAATAGAATAGGAATGGAAGAGGAAGGTCTAATTAAGATTTCCTTATGCTAACCTTTTACAAATGAATAACTAAGATTAAACATTTGTCAATTCCAAATGTCATCAACGATTAGACACATAAACAATTCAATTGGTTTCAGATGTTTCATCAATCGGCTGTTTCACATGCACATCCTTCAGTGGAAACAATACAGCTTGTGAAGATCCATTCAATTCAACTTTCGCTGGTTTGAAGGTTAGATTGAATTGAAATATTCCTAGAAGAGAAATGATTGTAAGCAATAGAAGGGTATCTCAAACGAATCTCTTACCTACCTCCTCCTATTCCTCTCCATTCTCTTCTCATCAATCTTCCCTTCATTCTGTTTGCCTTTCTCTTCTCTTTCCCTCCGTTTCTTCCCATCAAAATGTCCTATTTTCCTTTTCTCTCTTCTTCATCTCATTCACTATTTTAATTAGACTGCACCACAGTCCTCTTTAACCAATAAGATCCACCCATAACGCTTTTTCGAATGCAAAAATAGGTAAAATGACGGTCTTCGTCTGAATGGATAAGCCATAAATTAACAACTAAAAAATAAGAAGATATAATTTACAGACGGATACTTACAATTCGAACTACAAACCTCAGTGTTGGGCGTATAAAAAGGGTCGAGAAGGATTGTTCCCAGCCGATCATTGTATTAAAATAGTGGGAGGTAAGCGAATGAATACATTATCTCATTACAAAATGTTCTAAATTCACTCAAAACGATCTAATCTGACGTATAAATAAATAACTGTATCTAATGGTATAAATTTGAGTTGGTGACAATGGGAATGTGACAATTCGTACATGCGCACTCGATTCGGGATCTCTCACTGCGGATACTGGTCAGTTATTCATATAAACACTATAGAGAAAAGTATGCAAAAAATCGACATCTTCGTGTAGCATAATTAGTATGAAGCATAGAGCAAGATTATGAGTATTTCCTAGGTTAGAAAGAGTGCAATTCGTCACAGAATGGAAAATGAATGCATAATAAATATGAGGAAAATTGAATCCGGAGGGAATCAACAATATTTATTCTTTTTTTAAAATCTAACTTCTTCATCTCATGAATAGAAGCGTTTTACACATTTTTCATGACATCTTAGAATAGATTTAAAATTTCATTACGATAAAAAAACATCGCAAAAAATGTTCAGAAATCGTACGAATATCTCACTGTGGTCACTTCCGATTCGAAAATGCCCATTATTCCGGATGTGTACAGGTATCTTATTTGATGACTTCCAGTAAACGAAGCCATATTTGAGTAACAAGTATTTTGTTTCAGTCGTGTGACACAGATGGTTGTAATTCGTCATCCCTTTCTACCTTCTCTCTCCTCCTTCTTCTTCCTCTCATCTTCATCATCTTCCGATAACCACTCACTGACCTCTTCTCCTCTAAAAATCTCAGTTTTCACGTCGTCAATCAGACAAATTCTCTTTCATTGTTTTCACATTCCTCAATTAGAATTTATTCTCTCTTATCTCTGTTGCCTTCCTCAATTATCGATTGACTCGATTCTGAATCCATCAATCTATAATTTATTACATGTGATTGATTTCCGAGTGCCAACACTAGTCAATTCCCTTTTACATTTTCCTAGCCATGTAAAGTTGCCACATTTCTTTCAAATGTCAAGTAAAGGTTTATTTTCTGAGAGTAAGACTACGTATATACGGGCAAAAATTACTTACATGAAGGAACAGGCACTATAATCAATAAAGTACCTGTGTTGTGCTATCTATGCAATGGTTCCTGATCGTGGGTCGGTAATGCTGTAAAACAACACATAACTAATAAGTAATGGTAGTAAACTCAGTTCTGTAAATAAATAGCGGAAAGATGAGAATGGGAAGAGAATGGAAGAACGGAAAGATGATAACTTAGGAATATTTTTAGTTCTATTTCTTTCATGAATCATGATGGATCCCAGGATACCGAATTTCAACAATTCTACCAATTTTTTTCAAAGCTCGAGCTTTTTGAGGGCAATGGGGCACGGGAGGGGGGGGTACTCCATGAGATGCCCGGAGAGTCTTGTTTTCAGGTAGGGACGGTTTCAAATGAAAGTGATCCACTTTGCCTCATTCCAATTTAAATAATTTTCCATACTGAATTTGTCGTTGTCAAATATGTTTTTATTGCGGCGGTCAGGAGTTGATAGAAAATTAATTTATTTTGAAATTCAAAATGATGTACTACGAAAATACTGAAGACGACTTTTTCCTTCCGAAAGAGAGGAAACGTCAAACTTTGAAGAATAGATATTTATTGCACTTGTTCGTTCTGTGAATGTAGATAAGATGTTATGCATAATCTCTGAAATTAGACAAAACAAATTGATATGTATGGCTCATCTACAGATCTTCTTCGGTCTGCATGAATAATACAAGAATGATGGGTCTATTTTGATCCTTGAACATCTCAAAGAAGTTTGTTGCAGTATCGTTGCGTCAATTCTCGAAACGAGTAAGCAAACACACCCGTTTCTCTGACTTCTTTTCATAGAACATTCTACAATTTCAATAGATTTTATGTTTAAATTTTTTTGTATAAATTAATATAAAAATTTGAAGAAAAATGGTTAGTTTTGCGAGTGTTTTCGTCTTTTCTTGAATGTTCGGAAAGATGTCGAGGGGGAGAATAGAAGAGAGAAGAGGGAAGGGATGTTGTCACGAGTGGCACTCACTCACCAAACAACATTCGAATGACTACCAATCGCATCCTTTTCTTCTCTCTCCCAGTAACATCTCGGGGATGAATTGATTATCATTGGATAGACGAGATACCGGGCTATTGAATGAACTCTTATTCGACTATTCATTGCGAAGTGCAAGCACAGTAATTCATCATTTTCTGAAAATGTCCTGTTGCGGGTTGAATGTTTTCATGACTGTAAACTATTTCAACGTTTATGAAAACTATTGAAATTTTGTTGGTAGAATCTCCGGTATCTTTAGAAGGAATAGCACACGCCAAATTTTTAGAAGATAATTGGAATAGGAAGATTTCCCTCCCTAAGATGGGTCAAAACCAGCAAAGAAAAATTCACATTCTTCTAAAAATCGTCCCCTCGGGGTCACTATTTATCCAAATTTTCCGAATTTAGTATATTCGTGTTCCTCAGAATCTTCTCTATCGATTGATAACCATCTCATAATGATACAGTACCTCGATAAGCCCCATTTCCTTCGTGACAAACACTGACTCTCCCCCTTCCTCCCCACTCTTTCTCCCTTCTCTTCACTCCATTCGATGGTGTTAGTGCGTGCGCCGTCACTCTCATATATAAGAGAGAGGGGCGGAGCATTCCCCTCACTGTTCATTCCTATCCTTCCTTCTCTATCTTCTCATAATTTTCATCTTTCAGTGTGATCATGTCTGCTACTGTCGCTACTGCCCCTGCTCCCACTACTCCCAAAGTGAAGAAGACCATTGTAAAGAAGGTCTCTGTCCATCCTCCTTATGCATCCATGGTCAAGCAATCGATTGCTGCACTCGCTGATAAGAAGGTACTGTATCCCCTCCCTTCTCTCTCCTCTCACCCTCTCCATTCAGGGATCTTCTCGTGCTGCCATTCTCAAGTACATCTGTGGTCACTTCAAAGTGGGAGATAATGTCATCCAGATCAATTCTCGTATTCGTTCAGCCCTCAAGAAGGGAGCTGCAGCTGGAGCACTCAATCAGGTACCGTATTCTATTCATTCAATCAATATCTAGTTACCGTACTCTCCCTTACAGTAATCATTCAGGTGAAGGGCAATGGTGCCTCTGGATCGTTCAGATTGGGAGAGAAGAAAACTGCAGAGAAGAAGAAGGCAACGAAGAGTGTGAAGAAACCAGTGGCCAAGAAGAGCACCACGGCATCTCCCAAAAAGACCAAGAAGACTTCCAAGGTACTGTAGCTCGATCGACTGAATTGATAGAGAACTACTTCTAATCCTTCTAATCCTTCCAATTCCAGACGACGAAGCCCAAGTCTCCCAAGAAGGCAAAGGCACCTAAGAAGACTGCTGCTGCAAAGCCCAAGAAGGCCAAATCTCCCAAGAAGGCTGCCACTAAGAAGGCCCCTAAGGCCCCTAAGGCCCCTAAGGCACCTAAGGCACCTAAGGCATAAGCCACTTCCCCTCTCCTAATCCCTCCTCTACCTCTCCTTAGACCGGTAGGCACATCCTCACAATCAATCTTAATGCAATACTAGTACAACTATTTCTCCCTGGTGGACCGTTCTCTCATTGAATTCTCCCTCTTATTCCCTCAGGTGTTCCATCATCTTCCCTTCCCTAGCCAAGCTAGATTCCTCTTCCTCTTCTCTCTCAACATTCTCACAATGATCTCCATGTACATAGCTTTACTCTTCTTCTCCCAACGATCCGATAGTGATCTGTACTTAATATTCATGTCCATACACTGATAAATACATGATAATAAGGGAGTCTCTCACATGTGATGACTAATCTCAGCAGGTGGTCTCATGGAGAAGAGGTCACAGCTGTCACACACAGCGTCTCTTTTTGGGCGGGAAGAAAGGGCAGAGGGAGGGAGATGGAGGAGGGGAGAGAGGGGAGGGGTTGTTGATCAAGACGAAGCTTGCGCTTATGCCATTGGAAGACTGGATGGATAAAGGGTAGAAAGATACGTGACCTGAGGAAGAATGAGGATGATTCTCTTTCCCTCAAGAGAATCGAGGGAAACTCGGGATAATCCATTACGGATTGCGTAAGAAATCGTGCTGTTCATCGGTGTGATGGACTAGATAAGGCGAGTCATTCATCCTCTCAGTCCATTGAAGGGAAGAGAAAGGAGAAGGAAAGGTGTTGACACTGTGTGATCAATCCCCTTCTTCCTCTCTCTCTTCTCTCTTCTTCTTCTTGTTTTTCAAAGGGGACTCAAAGTGAGCACTGAATTACCCCTCGTGAAGACCAAACAAAGAGAAAGATGAGGCAATCGATTGCGAGACTCACGGATCAGAACAAAGGAAGGAGGGAAGGGAAGGAATATTTGAATAAAAAGATGTTTACAACACAATCAGAAGAATAAAAGCAAATGAATGTCGAAGCCATCGGAGTATTCTTGCCCATTTGTTTTTATTGTCAATTGTTATGTGATAAAGATGAGAGTAAAGAGGTGAAGTTGGAAAGAGAAGATGAAGAATGTTGGAATGCCCAGATGATCTATACTCATATCTTCTGATGATTTATCAATGAAAGAGCTGGAGGATTGAGATTCTCTGTTAATTTTAGAATCCTATGCAAATTGAATAAATGATTCAGTTGTCAATCTTCATCTTCCTTCATCTCCTTTCTCTCCTCTTCTCATTCTCTTCTATATCGATCGTCTCCGGTGGTCGGTCGACAATGAGGTCGGTTTCCCATCGCCTTATCTACAGTATTCTACTCATTCAAAGAAAATATTAATCGATCCGTGCTCTCTTCAGATTTCATTGGACGTACATCCTCCGTAACCTCGATCGAGAGGTTTATTTTTATTACCATTTTCGATTACTCATGACAAAATAATGATAGAACGAGATAGAACTCTAGATAGAACGGGTTTCAATATTTTGAGCGTAATCTTTATCTATTGATGTTGGATGTAAAAACACTAAAAAATCTAATAAAATGTCCTTGTCCGGACTAATGGTTGAACGTTCAGCAAAGCAGTGAGAAGAACGATGCGATTGAAGCTCTCGTCTCTCTCTTCGAAGAATTCCACGAGAAAGACCACTACGACAATTTTGTGTGTTCCCTATTCCCTTGCCCTATTTCTTCTCGGTTCTCTATTCTCTCAATCCAAATTCAGGAGGACGACGAATTATTCGAAAGAATCATATATTTGTGCTTCAATGAAGTGAAGCTTCGTGTCACGTCGAATGATGAATCTCGTGAGTTGATCTTTGATCTTTAGATTAATACGAATATATTTTTGCACTGAATGCATAAGGAAGACTAGCCCCCTCCGGGGGCTAATCCAATCAATGCGCTTGATTCTGACTACAAGAAAATATCGAAATTCCCCTAGTTGTAATAGATATATTTTGTGAGATGATAATCAATATAAATAATTATTTGTCTTCCAGACGTGGCGAATAAGATGACCGCTAGATTGCTTCTGTGCTGCCTCAAATCCAATCGAAGCACCGTAAGTTGATCTTTGATCTCTGCTATTTACCTCGAAATCGAGAGGAATTACAAAGCCTTAGAAATGAAATGGGATGAGAGATAGACTGATCCATTGCAGTGTACGGAGAAGAAAATGATGGAAGATGAACTGATCTTCCCTTGGATGTTCAAGAGAATTCTCAGTAATGAAGATGACGAGCATAAGTAAATTATTTAATTGATCTTTGATCTCTCATTTCGATACAATCCGTGTTCGATTCATGTTAAACATATACATTTTATGCGTTATAACTGATACTAATGGGTTGATTCTTCTATTTTTTCTCCATTGAGAATCTTCGTCGATCTCCTTTCCTACTTCATTCAATTCCTGGATGATGAGGACAGAGTGATGATAATCATTCGATATTTCCCCGGTCTACAAGAAGCAGCTGTGAGTTTTGCCGTCTTCAGGGCTGCATATACAGAGAAATTCGAGAAGAAAATTCTAAATTATTTTGTGAAAAAGACTGAAAGAGAGAAAGCGGAATTAAGAAACTGCAACGATTACTTCGCAGTTTAGAGAAAATATTTCTTATGATTCGATGATGTCGTACGGTTAATTTCTCTCATTTCTTTCTGCTTGGTGGAATTGTTTGAATCAATCTTCGCAGCGCAATATTCTCATGCGCAATGTGGTGGACATCAGCACAATCAGTTCATTCTTCCGCTATGAGATGGCCGGAATTGCAGCAAGAGTGAGTGAAAAGATTGGAGATTAAACAATACACAAAACACTGCGAGAAGTATCTTTCGGACATTGAATGGGAATATTTTCTCTTCATAAATCACGTCATCTATACAGCATATGAATTTCCTCTCAAATGGTTCAGAAGAAATTAACATCAAATGACTGTTTATTTGGCCTTCCTCTCCATCGATAGAAACATAACATTATGAAGCGATTCAGATATTATTCAACTAAAATTTGTCTGTTTATTGCAGTTGCCTTCTGAATTCGCACGTTGGGTGGAGAAGACTACGGAAGATAAAACCAGGGGTAAGACTGCATACATATTCCCTCACCCATTTCACACTTCCTTTTTCTCACTCCTCAATAATGGGAATTATGATGTTCAATCTATCCACTTGCAGTATGCTTCGTCGTTATCGATGTCATGGAGATTTCCCTCGATTCCACGTCGACACTTCATCAGCTGCTTGGATGTGGTATGAATAGTAGCGTTTTGGGTGGAAAAAGTGAGGAATGGGAAAAGATCAAAGATCATTCCAGACCTGTTGTCGATTTGTGCCCATCTCTCGTCTCTTCCTCCTCCCGGTCCATATCAATCACACCGTCACGACTTTTTCCGACGGTAAGATTACTCTTCCCCCTCCCATTTTCACATTAGAAAACAACATTATTACAAGTTTAATTCGATCGTTATTATTTGTTCAGCATCCTCAATCGCTATCCTCAATTTCGACAGCAATTTCGCAAGTGGACTGCACAGGGACCAGTGGGAAATCGCATCGCCGAACTGGGAAGAACCATCCCACCAAAGTATTTTTTTGTTTTATTATTATTATTATTATTATTATTATTATAATTGTTATTATTTTTCTCGGATTATTAGGCCATTCATTGATAGATTGTGTTGATATCTAAATTTTGCAAATTGATTCCAAGAGATAATGATCTGTACATCAGGAATTTCACTCGACAGGGAGAGTACATCTTCTATGAAGAAGATAACGAAGAGTGAAGAGGAAGAAACAATGAATGATCATCCAGAAGAGATACACGAATACTGTTCTTACTCAATTGATAAAAACGTGTTCATATGATCTGCACAAGCAAAATTATCGACTTCGATTGTTGAAAAATTTGAGAAAAGATGAAGAACGATGTGCTTGGCCAAAATGTACCCAATCTTCTTCCCACGGAGATCTTTTCCAAATATTTAACACATATCTATAAGAACAATTTCCAGTCAAATATATCTAATCTATTATCTCTTTCTACACTTCGTAATCGCTCAATGACTTTTTTCTCAGACTCATACAATTGTGAATAATTCTCTCCCACGTTTATTGGTTCGAGTGATCCTTTGGTGCAAAAACATTAACTACCACGTCAATGGTTCCGTCTACAACGAAACGACTCTGAATACAATCTTTTTTTCGATAGTTGAAAATGTTTTCATAGTTGTTTTCGCAGCCGTGAAGAATCGATTCATCGCACATAACTTCCGTCATTATTCTATTGAGAGAGAGAGAGAGAGAGAGAGAGAGAGAGAGAGAGAGAGAGAGAGAGAGAGAGAGAGAGAGAGAGAGAGAGAGAGAGAGAGAGAGAGAATATTAAAAAAAGAATCGATTTGCTTGTTGTTATTCTGAAGAGGATGATGTTTCGAGTCTTTCATGAAAGGAGTGTCATCCGTTATCTTAGATTCCATTCATTCTTCGAAGACATATCTCTCTGTGTTTCTCTGTGTGTATGTCATTGAGTTCATCACTACACCACTAGAATCAATTCTGAGCTGTGAGTGAATTGAGATGGACGACGATTGTATTTTCTCGAATGAATTACACAACTCAGTTCTTCTCCAATCTGTGAGATTTATTCAAGTGAGCATTTCCCTTCTTTGTTCTTCCTCTTTCGCCTTTTATTCTTCTAGATATTCATTACTTTCTCAACAATAATCGTTGTTTTCTTCGCAAGTAGAAATCTCAGTCGGAACATTTTTAGCTCCGTCACAATTGTGAGCTAAATCTAGGGATACCTCAATGAGAGTAATTCAGTTGTTTATCAAAATTTTGTTCACTGTTATTCTTCTTTATAGCATTGGCTATGGAATCAATCAGGTAAGTAAATAATGAAATCAGAAGAAAGACGTTGATTAGGTGATTCATGTATTCGTTCGATATATTTCAACGACACCCTGTAATTCGGAGTTTCCGAAAGTGAGTAAATATCAGAATAATTCCTACAACCATCCATCTCAGTTTCTCTGTCTCTTCCGAGCTTTTTCTGCTATGATCGGTCCTTGTTTCGTCCTCATTCACACATCAATCATCATTCAGCAAGCCATGTCTTCATTCAGACATTCATTGAGGGTACAAAAAGGAGTAGCTCGATTGACCTTATTCATCACGGTGGATAACTTCATCATTATCATTGCTCATTACCAAGTTTTCTCAGTTCTGCTATGTGGCACTCTTCGGAATTTTATCCCTTACGAGTGAATCATTCACAGGGTCGACTATTATCTGCTCTTCTTCGAAGAGTATCGAAATAGTGAGACATTTATTGAAAATTCTCTATGATTATATTTCTTTGAAGGTCACAATCGGTAATCTCAATTTGATGATGATAATGAATCTTTTCAATACGATCAGTGCAGTTCTTCTATGGAGACGCAATAAGAAAATTCTGTTGAATGAGTAAACAAATTCGTCTTATCATTCATAATCTTTTCACTTCAGACGTAATTCATTCGATCTCTCGTATAAATTCAAAAGGGTTCAAAATCTGTATGCGATGAGACAATTTATTCCCCTTATCGCACTTCAATCAATCGCTCATTTCACTCATTTCTGTAAAATTAATAACGAAATTCTTTCGTGAAACGATTTTGTAGGCCTTTACTCGTTCACTTTCTACTATCGTCCAAATTACACACGGGCTCAGTTCACAATACTTTACTCTGTTGTCAATGTAAGTGGAAGTTCTTCTGTACTTGATTATTCATGTCATTCAGGTTGCTCCGTTTTACTGTTTCTTCAGTCCTCTCACATTTCTCATCCTTACGAGACTTGGTTTGAGTGTAAATACACACGAAACATTTAAAATAATGACGATTCAGGTCGATTTCGTAGAAAGGATCACGTGAAAAACATTACTGCACCCATGCACAATTCGAAGGCACAAGATGTGAATATATTATATTTTGGCCAATTATTTTTGATATTCAGATCTACTTCAAAACCTTAACAGCGTCATGGGATGCGAAGAACTGACGAAGTTAACGTGATCAGCATAATTTATCCAGTGAAGAACAGTGAATGTGTTGATATTTTCATAAAAAAGTGTGAATAAAACGGGGAACTCAAATGTGTGTATCAATTGCTTCCGTTGAATGGAAGTGAGGAGAAAGATGAAGATTCGACACTTAATAATAATTCTTCTCTTCGTGCACGTGCACTGATGAAAAGCCCTCATGACAAAAAAAAGAATAATCTCATCTTTTAAAATACGCGCAATCTTTTGCGTCTTTGATCTTCGTCGTCATAATAAACGAAGAGATTATCTAGTCTAATGGAAGTCGATTCTCGAAATGTGATACATCTCTCATTCATAATCTTCACGAATCTCTTTCCTCATTCTTTCACATTCCTCATTCGTTACAAACATCCAAATATCTTTCCGTATGTTTTCGCATTTACATTGAAGTATCTGCCTCATCACGAGATCTGTTTTGAATTCGAAAAGAAACGAATAACTACACTAGAGATGACTGACGATTGCACGTTATCCACTGAACTATACGATTCGATTCTTCTCCAATCAATCAGATGGATTCAAGTGAGTATTCCTCCCTTTCATTCCAATCGTTTCTCCCACGAGATCATCGTCACTCTCTCCTCTATTCTCATTACTATCTATACAAGTTGTCTCCATCTCAGTCGAACTATCTTCGACTCCTTCACTATTGTAAGTAATTCCTCAAGGAAGAGCCTCTAAATCCATTCAGTGGTTCATCAAAATTCTCTTTTCTGTTATTGTCGTATATAGTATCGGACTTGGAGTAACTCAGGTAAGGAAAATAGTAGAAAAAAATTTTTTTTTTGTTCAGGTTGCGCACGTCGCAGCTCGTAATACAGCAACAACTCCATGTGATGCGGAGATTCCTAAAGTAATCCATTCTAAATTACCTCAGCTCATTATCATATTTCCAGGAAATTTGTCTCTTTCGAATGCTCGCTGCTTCAGTCACTCCATCCTTCGTTTTAATCCATGTTTCCATTACCATTCAACAAGGTCTATCGACATTTAGATATTCCTTGAGAGTACAGAACAGCGTATCTCGACTAGGGTTGTCTAAATGAAGAGAATGAGGACGAATGAAGAGGCATTTTCCCTCTCCTCATTCTCCCTCTTCATTGAAGACGGCGCGGTCGTGCGAGCTCTTCAATGAAGAGGCGAATGAAATGGATTACCACCCTGTTTCCTGGTATTCATGCAGGTTAATTAGCTATTTTTATCAACAAAATAATGTTAGGATGTCCCTAGTTGAATATGGAAAAAGATCAGTTCAAAAATCCAGGTTTCAGGCCGTTTTTCTCATGGTAGAATAGTTAGCCCATTCGCCCCCTCTTCATTGAAGAGCTCACCGCGTCGCTCCCTTCTTCATTGAAGAATGAGACCGATGAGCGCGCGTGGGGAGAGGGGAAATGAACTCTTCATTTCACTTCTTCATTCGCCATCCCTAATCTCGACTGACCCTGTGCGTTACGGTATGTAATTCTTTCATTTGACGCCTTCGACCAAACTACTTCTCACTTATCAGTTCTGCTACATTCTCTTGTTTGGATTCATGGCATATCGAAATGAAACACTCGTTGGAAAGACTCAATTCTGTACGTCCTTCAATCAGAATAGCGAGATAGTACGTGATTTTTATTTTATTTCGAGAAAATTAAATTAAAGTTCATTATCGCAAATATGAATGTGATGATGATGCTGGACATTACTAATTCCTTTTGTGCCATTCTTCTATTGAAATACAACAAGAAACTTTTATCGAAAGAGTGAGTGATAATTTGAAAACTTGCTATACGCGAATAAATTTAGCCGTAATTCCTTCGATCTCACTCGAACATTTCAAAGAGTTCAGAATCTTTATGCGATGGAACAATTTATTATCATTATCGCCCTTCATTCCACATCTCATTTCGTCCATTTCAGTGAAACAAAGCAAAAATACCTTCGATATTAGAGATTTTAGGCCTATATTCCTTCAGTTTCTATTATCGTCCAAATTACACAAAGTCTCAATTCACACTCTTGTATGCAGTTGTTAATGTGAGTAGAATATTAATTGTTGTCAATGCCAAAAATAATTGTAAACAAACATTTTCAGATAATGCCGTACTATTGTCTTCTCAGTCCTTTGGCTTTTCTCATTCTGACCAAACTTGGTTCAATAAAGTATGAATCGTTAAACATGAAATTATTATTTATTCAGGCCGATTTCGCCGTAAGGATCGTGTGAGAAATATGATTGCTCCTGCACACAATACGAAAACTCAAGATGTCCGTATAACTATCAATTTCAATAAACAATTTATTTTAGGTATACTTCAAAAATTTAAATGATACTTGGGATAAATCAACCTGAGCTTGGACATTCTGTAAATATTTGCATTTTTTGCTATTACTTACTATCAACTTCACTCTCAGGAACGAAATTGAACCTCACTGCAAAGGAAATGAAAATATGAAATTGTTCTTTATTTACAATTCAGAAATCGTTATAAAGTGTAGTATCTATGATTTGTCCGATTCTTTCGCGGATGCACCTCTTACACGAAAACATAGACCACATAGAATCTACCTTGGCAACATTTTCTATCCCTATAATTTCATCTTCATCACTCGTTCCGGTCTTTCCCGCTTATTTTATTGCCACTACCTGCATATGGCAAGATGCCAACGGGGTTACTTCGAATTGCAAATGCATTCAGATCTCTAACGGGGAAAATCGGAGATAATGAAGTGGTGTGTCTTTCTTTCCTCCGTTTTTATTCGATTCCACCTTCAACCTCTCACGTTTCTTTTTATCTACTCTGTTGTTCCGAGATCGGAAAGTCATTGTATCCTCAAATTAATCATTAACCCTTTTGAATATTAATTTCTGCCCACGTGTATGTCAGATGTAGGAAGTAAATGCAAACGTATTGTTCTCACGGCTGCCAAAAAACCAACTCGGGCGACTCGTAAGTAGGAGAATTTTCTCTTTTCTCTCATTTCATATGGACACTCATTCCTTCTCTCCCGTTATTCAAACGATCCTCACATCATTGCATCTCGTATAATTATTTTTTGTGAAAGCCCACTGCATAAACAAGAGAGATGGGATTCAATTCACCCTTCGTTCGTCACAATTCCTCATGGAGTCAATCTCTTCTTCTATTCAAAAGTTATTGCGTCTTTTACGCATTTTATCTCTTGTTCTCATATCTTCTATCCAATTCTAAGTTGTAACATCGTGTGTATTTACCATATAATTAGTTTCCTCCCCTCAACTTTTTCCCTCTCCAAACTCGATAAATTTGTCTCGTCATAATGCTATTCTCAGTTAATTTCCTCTCTACTCAAATGTCCACAGAATGTTTGTATGCTGAAGAATTGTACGATATTCTCCCTCTTCAAATCATTCAATGGGTCTATGTAAGTCAATCAACTCATTGTTGGAAATTTACATTTCATGATGTGGTTCTCTGATTATAGATACTTACTTCCATAACCTCCATTATTCTCGTTTTCTACACAGCGTGTAATTATTTGCATCGCACAATATTCGAGAATGTTACAAAGGTTTGAAATTGTGTTTGTTTAAATCGATTCGATAATCCTCAGGAACTTATAATTGCACTGTACATCTTCATCATAATTTATTCAATTTGTCTCATATTCGCACAGGTTTGAAAAAAGTAAGATATTTAATAAATATACGTCTGCAGGGTTCCCAATTGGTTTATCGATACATTGCATATGAGAAATGTGACGCCCAGGTTCCAAAGGTACAAATGGCGAAATGAAGCCCTCTCAAATGCCAACTCAATTTCAGATTTGGTGTATCTTTCGTTACATAATCACAGTAATCACTTGGTCATTTGTTCTTATTCATATCGGAATTACAATTCAACATCTTCTCTCATCTTTTAATTTCGGAATTCGATATCAGAAGATTGCATCAAGACTGTCCATCGTATTCTCTGTGAGATACTCAATCCGAGTTAACGAACCGAATTATTATTCTCAGTTTGTATATCCCTTGATCATCGGAATTCTCGCATATTACAAAGATTCGATTGAAGGAAGAAGTGCTTATTGTTCTGGATTCACAGCTAACAGTGAGGGGGTCCGTTCCTCAATATTATTCGTATTTACATACTCACTCCCACACTTCCTTCTTTTTTTCATTCCCCTATGACGATATCTTCTGCTCTACAGTATCTCATGTTCAATCTCTATCTCATTCTCGTCCTTGATATTCTCAACACTCTCGTCTCTTTCTTTCTATGGAAGTACAACAAACGACGACTAATAACCGAGTCAGTCAACTTTTTGTTGTGTCTGTCGACTGAGTCCGAATTACCGATAAAACATCGGCTAGAAACACATCACTTTCGAAAATAGGTATGATTTATAGACACAATGACGAATAATTGTTCTCTAATCAGCAGACAATCGTACGATCTTTCTCTATCCTTTCATCGGAAACAAAATCTGTATGCAATGCAACAATTTCTTCCCGTCGCGACACTTCATGCTCTATTCTACGTCGTTTTCTTTTGTAAATACAATCAGAACAATTCGAAGAAGATAATATTGATTCCAGTGACAGTCTACTTCAGTCAAGCGCTTCGATCGAATATGAGTCCTGGATGGTATCTATTCACTAGTGTTGTAGCTAATGTAAGTAATAGTAAATAATAGTGTGAATGAAAATGGCCGAATAATCAGGTGATTCCTCACTATTGTTTCCTCTGTCCACTTATCTTTCTCTTTCTTATTCGACGAGGAAGATTTAAACGAGTCTCTCATGTACAGAGTATGGTCAATCCACAGAAGAATCCCAATGATGTATGTTTGTTTCTTGAGCAACATCATAAAGTAAGAGTGAGAGAGGCTTTTTTTTGTATAGGAAGACGAGTTTCTACTAAAGAGAAGGATCAATATCTCATTCAGATGTACTTCTCTGCACTCAATGATCAATGGCAATGAATTACTCTATTCTATCTACTTTGGGCATTTTCACTTTCTGCTAAATATTGGTTTTCATTCATCACTTAGAAATTCTTATAAATATTGTTTCCTTTCGTGTTCAATTATTTACGTGTTTCTCGAATAAATCGTCCTTCAATATAGAATTGTTTCTTAGCCTCTGTGTTATCAAAGCAGCAGTGTCGAGAATTATCTCGTTCCATTGTTTTCCATTGAAAACATTTATGGGATAACCGAGAATTATATTACTATTTTTTTTTTGAAAAACTCGTAGATACAGCAATTAAATACTAGTTCCTATTTCTCTTCTCTTTTATATTTGCAAGTGAAAAATGAATTTCCCTGTATCTACGAGAGGCGATCTTTATATTTGCAATGACCATTCACATTCACATATCAGACATAGATAAACAAGTACATGTATCTACATTGTTATCAGTTTATCCATTTTATCATTGGGATTATCTATTTGCTTGATTCTTCATCTTCAATACTCATGAATCTGAAATGAAGAGAGGTTTGAATAAATCCATAATAGATATTTTTACCTCATGGAAGAAATCGGGAACGAGAATAACTTTTGATCCTTCTCTGTCAATATTTCCATTATTGAATATCTCCCATGATTCTCCATTCCATCTAAATATTTCCTTCTTCATCTCTCTTTTCCTTTCTCTTCTCACTTCTCAGCATAAGCTCCTTTTCCATTATTTCCCCCAAATACAACAATCGAATTCAGATGGAATTGCATTACACTTGCAGAGCATCTAAAATATTTGATCTTTGATCTTTTATTCGGAGATCAAAGACCAATCAAATACCTCGCAGTAATCATTCCTGGTTGTTCTGTCCATTTTCCCTCAGTCATTTTCCTTTTGTAAACACTTGTCACTCTTTCCTTTCCAGTATATCCTCCAAAGATGAAGAGAGAAGCCCCTGAAGGACCGTCCTGAGAAGAAGATTGAGAGTACTGTAATCACAAGGGAATACTGTACTTGACTGATCATCGAATGACCAGATAATTCTCTCGGTAATTTCCCTGCTGTTCTCCATTCTCTTTCCTTCGGTAGATATACATCGATCTCCGATAGAACCTATCATTCTCATTCTCTTTCCTTCTTCCTTCTCTTCTTTCTTACCTTATTACTCGATAGTCCTCCACTCACATATATCATATCTCCCAATACACAAGCTGCACCATCAGCTCTTGAATGAGGCATATCACTACAATAAAATGATTGATTCTCTTCCTTCCTTTCTCTTCCTTCCATACGGTAATTGAATCCATGTGTCCTGTAGTGGATCATAACATTCAACAGAAGAAAGACGAGAGACAAAATGTTGATTTCCTCCCATTACATAGATCTTCTTATTGTATGTAACCACCTCAAGAGTACGGTAGATCGATAGGTCAGATTGATCATCATACCATATTTCCCATATTGGCTCTCTTATCATTCATATCAGCACATCTCTTCCAATTTCCATTCTCGAATCTCCACCTTCAATCATTTCATTCCTTCCCTTCTATTTCTTCCCCTTACATCTTCTTTGAATAAGCCTCTTGAGTATCTCCTCCTCCAAATACATACACTATTCCATTGAGTACAGTGACTGCATGATACACCAAAGGGGCTGGTAATTGCATCATTTGCAGTTCTTTCCACGAGAAAGAAACCTGAGAGGGAGAAGAGATGAAGGAGAGGAGGGGAGGGGGACTGGCATGGTCGAAGTATGCTGGATGAGGTTGATAATTTCCATCAATTGTTCCTCCAATGAGAAGGAAAACATCTCTATGAATTCTCTGTCTCATTCCCACACTTCCATTCGAATCGAGAAGTTGACGAGTGACTAATGACTGAATAGGAAGAGAGTTGAGAAGGAAGAGAGGGAAGAGAGACAGACCAGATTGGGTTGGTGGATGAATCGAAGACGAACGTGTGAGAATAGAAGAGGATACAAATGACTTCTGAGATTGGAAAGATCAAAGATCAAAAGGGGCGGAGTCAACCTGTTATTCTCATTCGATCTAATGTAGATGTCGATTAGATTGATTACATCATCTTCAGATTGAATATGAAGTGTATCGGAAGAAATGAAATAGATCAAATCATCGATTGATAGACGAAAGAAATCAATTGATTGACGAGCGATTCTCTCTACCAAATTGTATGTGATGTATCGTTCCAACTGTAAATGAATATTATCTTCTATCCTTTTTTATCTCAACCTTTCTCGTCTGATAATGGTCGAATTTCTTTGCAAGTCTCCAAATGGAAATACAATTGTTGAAATTGAGAGAAATGATCGATCGAGAGATTAATTCACGAACAATTCGACGCCATTCTATGTGATCTGAAGAGAGAAATGATAGGGGATGGGATGGGAGGAGGTGGAAGGGGGGGGGAGATAAGGGAGATACGAGTCCTCACTCGCGAGATCCCTCAGACAAACGTCGATTGCATGAAAATTGACTTCCTTCGTTTTGGGTTGAAGGAAGATTTCACCGAGATAATTAACCTGATTAAGCGAGGATGAAGAATTGAATGATAAAGATAGCCTACTGTGAGTGAATTGAGAGCAACTTCGACATGTAAATTTCCATTGTATCCATCAAATTTCGAGTCATTCTTCTCAATTATCTCAGGAAATGCTTTGACCACTTGATCGTAATTCCATTTGATTCTATAGAAATACGATAAGTTTATCAATTGATGTACTATGATATCACTTACTCTTTCTGATCGATAGTATGGACAATAACAATAATATTGGGATCTTCTTGATGCATTCGACCGTACGAGAAAAGAGAAAGAGGGAAGAATGGATGGAGAAGAGAGAAGGATGGAGAAGAGAGAAGAGTGAAGAAGAGGGAATGGAGTGAAAGAATAAATTGGATCAATTGAAGAGATCATATGCAAATGGTAGAAAGACACATTTGAGTGAACATCTTTATCGACCAAAATGTATAATTTTTCGAATCTTCTGTAAGCATCATTTTACTCAATTTAGCTCTTGACTAGAATCATTTCCTGATAAAACGAAATGAATGTGTGAAATTCATGATGGTCAAACACGTCGTAAAGTACAGATTTTGATACAATTATTTGGAAGGAGGAGGGGGTACAGTAGGGATGGGTAATCAATCAATAATCTTCATCTACGTACTCCATTCAGCTACTCTTCGCTTCCAACCATTTATCTCCTGTCTCACTTCCTCGACCAAATACACGCTGCAACGATATAGAATTGACTACATGTTGATAACATCCGAAAATCAATCGATGGATGATAGATAGATACCGTACCTGCCATTGATCTGCAAATTCGACGGGAGCTCCAGTGAATACGGTAGAAGTGGGATGGACGAAAGAAGATGATCCATTAGAAGAAGAAGATTGATTAATTTCATCTGCCTCCAATCTCATCTGGAAATAAAGAGCAATTACTAATTATTCAGTTTGGATCTAAAAGGGATATGTAGGTAATCTCTGCTCGTGATTAAATTATCAAATGGAACGAACCCTTTCAGTCTCTCTTGACAATCTCTCAATAGCTTCAGAATGGCTCATTAGTACAGGAGTATTCGATGGATCAGAGGGAGAAGAGGAAGGGACGGAAGGAGGAAGGGAAGTGAAGGAAGACGATGGCTGCAATTGGAAAGAAATGAGACTATAGCATTTCATCCTTCATTTCAGATAATCGCAACCTCGATTGAATATATTCACTAATAATAAACTAACCACAAGCCATTCTTCGTCTCTGCTATTTCTCAACTTTCCAATCACATTCTCGAACTCGTAAACCATCGCAGTGAAGTCTCGAGGAATTGAAGAGGAAGGAGAAGGAGAGACGAGCGAAGGATGGGTGAAAGCAGATGAGGAACTGGAAATTTAGACAATCAATGAGATTTAATTTATAAATATTTTCAAAAAATACAATTAAGTAAGATAAACTGACTCAGCTGGCGCAAATAGAGAAGGATGAGAACGAAGACCAGGAAGAGAAGGAGGCTAAACAGAAGAAAGTTATGAACATTTGTTACTTCATTTATTAATTTCTCTCACCTGTTCAGTGGGTGTCGTATTGGGAGTGATTCCTTTTCCTTCTTCTCTCTTCATCGATGGAAATTGTGGAGGATCGAGATTGAGTGAACCCCAATATTCATTCAGATCTCTCTTCTCTACAGGAGGCAACCAATCGGCGAGTGGACGATCCGATGACTGAAATGGGGAATTTATTGACTACTCAAAGAATAATCGTGATTAACCTTGAGTGCAGCAGCGAAAACAACTTCAGGATCGATAACTTCGAAAGTCGAATCACACGAAGTTCCCGACGATTTCTGAAGGGGAATTCAATCTTTGTCTCGATTACGTCAAACAGATGGAGTCTATGACACTCTTATTCTTCTCCTTTTTGAGAATGATAAGAGTGATAACACCATTTCCAACTTTCTCTCACTTTTCCATTCTCTCCTTCTCTTCTCTTTACACACGAGTATCAATATCAGTAGACAAATGAAGTGCAAACAAAAGAAGAACGTGAGAAACGATGAATTATCTCACACTACACAATGTAGACTACAGTATCCTATATGAAGATAAAACTCGTTGCAGTATTGCTATTCTTTTTTGTCCAATAATGTCTCACAGAAACAAATAGTTGAGATAAAGTAGTTGCATACTTGTTCAACATCCTCCATCACTCTTCCAATATCGGCAGTGAGAACTTGATGGGCAGAAGGACGAGTATTAGCCAACCAATCACGAACTGCTGACTGAAGAGAAGAGATTGGATTACGGTATTCGACAAGCCAATATCGATCAATCCACTTACCCCCACATTCTCGGTTCTTCCTCCATCTTTCTTCATTTCTTCTCCTCTCTTTCGATGAGTATTCCACATGAGTGATTTGTGTGCAAGAGGAGAATCATCGTATTCCTCCATTTCAACGGGAAGCGATTCTCCCGTCTGAAAGAGTTCCCAATAATGATCAATTGATTAGCTACAGATAGATGACCTTTCTCATTTCTCTTCTTTCATCTCCTTCATTCACAATCTTTCCCCAATCCGAGATAACTCCTCTCATCGTCACTGTGTCCGCCTGAAATATTGTGATTAGTCGTTGACAAACAATATTCTTTCTTTTCCTCAACATAAGCCTAACTGAGTATCAACGTCTTTCTTGTACTTCAAAAATGCAAGCAATCCCTTGTATCCCCTACCTGTAGTGCGACGTAATCATCCGATCTCGGTTCCATATCCACAGCTGACAGACTGCAATCGATACTCTCATTACCGTATCCCATTAGTTCGATACTCTCCCTACCGTATCCCCTTCATCTACCGTACTCACCGAAATAGCATCTCCTGAACATCGACATCCTGTTGTGTGCACGTGGGAGAAGCACGACGGAGAGATTCAAGGGATTGTTGACAGGCACCTGCACAGAGGAATGGGGTATTCACGAGAACAGCTCTGTTAATTTTTTCCTAGTAGTTTCCATTCGATATCTTTGGTCTTTTCCCACTGGACAGTGAAGTGTCATCCAGAGGGGAAAATGCTGGAGAGAAGAACTTGGTATCGAACATCAAGAGTGCGTCTAATCATCCTTCTTCCGTGTCCTATTCTCTATCAGTTCCCTTCGATCTCACCAATATGTAGATTGAGATTCTCCTGTTGTGATGCGAGTAAACTTTCCTTCTTCTGAACTGCATCTTCCAATTCACGAATCAATTGCTGCTCTCTGGAAAGAAATAAGATCAATTGAGATATTAACATTGTCTGTGTACCTATCTTCACCAAATCTAGAGATGAACTACGGTGAGTATTCTCATCTGAATAATCGTATTCACCTGAATCGAAGTGCTTCCATCTGAGCAGAAATCGTCTGGGAGAGATCACGACGGGCCTTAATAAATCAGTTCGTGATTAAACGCTCTCCCCTTCTACCGTACCTGTTCTGCATTCTTCCTTAGTCTCGATTTCACTGAAGCCACACGAGCGATCGCATTCTCCATTCCAGTTAACTTGGATCTACAAATCAATACTCGATCAGTCTACCGTACTCCTTCCCTGCTCCTACCGTAATCCATTCTCAAGGGCGACTCTCGTTGCAAGAGGATCTGCAGAGGGAGTCTGTGGAGAGGAGAACGACATCTTCACCCGATATCTACCCTGAATATTGATTGATTAGAGGAGAGGATACGGTAGAAGACAAAGTGAAGAATGGATGAAAGTATGGAAGTGAACTACAATGGTCTTATCAGTGGGAAGGTTCTAGGATCCACGAGGGGTATGGTCACTCCACCTTCCCTTCTCTTCATTTATTCTCTTTCAATCCTTGTCTCTTCTCATCTGATTCCTCAAATGATGTCCTTCTCTCTCTTATCACTCTCATTTCTCTCTCCTCTCCTTCTTCTCCCTTCTCTCTCTTCTGATAAGGGAAGGATTCAATCATAATCGGTCCTTGAACGTCAAATTCGCCCTCTGATCTACGTGCCAGTGAGAAGAATTGAAAGGATGAAAGGAGAGAGAGTATGGGAGAAAAGGAGAGGGCAGAGATAGAAAGAGACAAGGAAGAGGGTTATGACATGGGAGAGAACAATGGATGATCACCATTAACAGATGTAAGAGAGGAAGGCATTGAATCGATCGAAGGATTAAGAGGAAGAAGAAGAACTACTAGTAAATCAGAACTTCATCGAATGTAATCATTATTCGAATGATAAATAGAGAAAAAGAAGGCGAGAATAAGTTTATAATTGTAATCACATTCGTTGTCAGCTGAGAGAAAGTGTGACAATTGACGTTGCCATGAGAAAGAAGAAAGAGAAGTATTGTACAGTTAGAGAGAGAAAGATGGGAATTCGCCTGAGGGTCAATTCTCTCTTTTGACCAAGAGAGATGACACAATAATATACAGAATTGTGACCATCTCATTGAAATCATTCCATTCCCTGAGGCTATATTCTGAGAAAACGTTATCAGTGATTGTAAGATGACTTGAGGAGAAAGATGACATCACACGATGAGAGCTTCTATCCTCAGGGAAGAGAGAAAGAAAGATCATATGAAAAGATGAGAGACATGTGATAATCAGAAGGAGATAAGCATAAGAAAGAGTGCAATGAACGAAGAAAAGAAATGATTAGAAGATGAGAAGAATGGAATGAAATCGTATAGTTGAGAGGATGAATAAATGAAGAGAAAGAAGAGAATTGAGAACTCTTTGAGATAACTCGTGAAGAATAAGCCCTATTTCGGGAATCAAACTTCGATTCACAAGAAGAATTTCAAAGGCGAAAATGAGGACTGAAAGAGAGAGGAAAAGGGGAACTTTACAGAGGGAAAAGGAGGACAGAAAAGAAAGAAGACTTGTGAAGAAGAGAGGGAGAGAAGGGGAGAGGGAAAGATGGAGAAAGTCTCTCTGTCTATTCCATTCGAAATATGCCATTCTCACATCATGAATTCGAATGAAAAGAGTGAAGAGAAGGGAGTAAATATAGGCTGAGGATGCAATAAAATGGAGACCATCTCTTACGAGGGAAATAATCTCTTCTCTCTTCGTCCTCTCTTGCAAGAAGGATGCTTGTCTACCCCTTGAGATGGAATGAGACCTTTCCATCGATGAGAAGACCTCTTCGACCATTGAATGGAATGAAGGAGGAAGGACTAGAGAGGGGATAGGGAGGGAGGGGGGAGGGGTTCTAATCCCATTCCTTCCCCTTGTCAATCTCTTCCTTCTATTATGTGCTTCTTCTTCTTATTCATTCACGAGAGCAAACAAGTAAGAAATGGGAGAGATTCGTAAGGAGGAAATGAATGAGATAAGAGAATAATCATGAGGAATCAATTCCATCTTGAGAAGGGGATAGTACTTCGACTACTCAAATGACGATAGATTGAGAAGGAGAGAAGTCATAGATATCTTATTCGCAGTACACTCATGGAAAACAAGATATTGAATCATATCGAGATATGAGTAAGATTGACGTTATTCAACTAACGTCTCCATTCTCTTTCTCATCGTTCTTCGATGTATTTGAAACGTGCGGAAATGGATGGAGCCATTTCAATTTCCTGAGAAGACTGGAGAGAGAGACAGGAAGGAACCAGTGCCCCGTCCCTCGTCCCTTGCTACTCTCTTTAATCTTCTGAATCTCACGTCCATTTAATGCACATGGAAAGAAATTGGGAGGAAAAGGCAAGGAAATGAATGAATGAAATGGATGGTTGAATGAGTTAAGCAGCCTCACATTCAATTCGTGATGAGACTGAAGAAATACTGTTAAAAGAGTGTAATTAGGAAGGGACTTAACTATAAGTGTCATCTTACTATTCCATTACTCTTCTAATTCCTGTTTAGTAATTGGAAAGTGAATGAGCACGTAAAGGTTCGACAGAACAGAAGGGCTAGTTGCGGTAAAGCGTGCATGGTTTGGTGTAGAACATGACGACTTTTCTAGTGGGCGGAGTTGCTAAATAAAGTATGCACGTTTCCTACCGTAGTCCAGGGCACACTATCTTCCATTTAAAAATATTTAATATTAAAGATTTGTTTAATTGTACCAATATTTTCGAAAAATATGGATCCACCTAATCTAGAATGAAACGATATTATAAATAAAAGTCTGCGGTCGAGCACATTCATTCAAATGGAATAGCATCGAACCTTTCCGTGGAAGGACGAAGAGAAGAATCACGAGATGGGAATCAGAATATACGAGGAGAATATAATAGATGGGAAAGACGAGAGAAGAGGAGAGAAGACAGCTCTTGAGAGGAAGAGGAAACGATAATCAAATGCTAGATGAGAATGGATGGAATGGATGGAAGAAGAGAGAGAGAGAAAGACGAGAGAAACACTTTGATATATTACTTCCTCCTATTGAGACATCTTGTCAGCATTCATTCCAATTGTGTTGTTGCAAACGATATCGATACGAAATATTTTATCTAAATAATAGAGTGACAGCATACAATACCCAAGCTTTCCGATCATACTTTCACTATTATCATCATTCTTGTTCTGGCTGGGTCAATCGATACTCATAAGATTACGGTAACATCACGAAATATAGACAACACTAGAACTAGCCCTGTAGTCGGGTTCAATTTTCTTCTGTCATTATTTAATTCTCTACTAATTGAGCTTCTCGTTGGAAGGGTGAGAAAGTTTTCACACCTTGAAAAAGAAAGTTGGAAATGTTAATTATAGTTGAATACGCGTCAAAGCGATAGAAGAAGGAGAATAGCAAAGTGAGTGAACACAGTAACCGAAGAAGTACTGTAGAATCGATATTAGTTATCGATTGAAGAGAGAAGGATAAACGTCGTCGTAAGATGAACTTAGACACGAGGAAGGACAATTCTGAAATGGATAACATCACTTCAATATCACTCCCACTCGTCTTCCCCATCAATCCACCCACAAACTACCCCCCCCCCCATCCCTTTCTCTTCTCCTTGCATCCTTGCCCTCTCTGCAACTCTCCGTTCACATTGGGTACCCTCTTGGTCCATTCTTGGTTCATTCTTGGTTCATCCTGTACCCATTCCGACCCCACACTGACCCCCTCTCTCCTTCTTCTTCTCTGGTTCGAATGTCCTCGCAACTTCTCCGCCTCTTCGCGTGCAAATGCACCCTGATTCAATGCACCCCCCCTCCTTCATCTCTCCCTTCTCTCCTCTTACTTCTTTCAATCGTTCTCACTCTCTTAGATTGCCCTCGAGGTTCCACTTCTTCTATTCTACCTTACAACTTGTCCCTCCCCTCTCCCCTCTCTTTACTTACCCAGCCACAAGTGCAACGAGTGGATTAGGATATGAAGTGTGAGGATGTTCTCCCTCGCATGATCCCATATCCACATGAGTGAATGGAATAGGAAGAGATGAATCGAGACCATGCTCGTCCAGACGAGATCCCTGTAACATATTATCATTTTATCACTCACTTTGTTTCGTTTACTATTTATGATATTGATTGGAGTATCAAATGATATTGATTGGAGTATCAAATGATATTGATTGGAGTATCAAATGATATTGATTGGAGTATCAAATGATATTGATTGGAGTATCAAAATATCCCACTGATTCCTTTATCTCTACTCTGCCCATATTATAAGTATACCTGAATAAGGAATGCAGCCGGTCCCATATGTCCTCTCACAGTCTGTACCGATGGTTTCGTGTTTCCTTGACGTAGATCAGCAGATGCAGCTGAGTCAGGTGCATGGAAGGTAAAGTCCTGAGATAGAGAAAGGGATTGAAGGGGGGGGGGGGAGATAGAGGGGATAGAGAGGACTCACTTCGTGATGTAGACGAGTAATCTCCACTGGTTGACCATATTCGTCTCCTGCCTATAATCAATATTCTTCACTTATCGCCACCAATATATTTCCAATACATGTTTGGCTATGCTATAAGTTTCGAACGTGGAGTAATATTAAAATATTCATGTCCTTACCCTCTGAATCTTTGCCGATAGTCCGTCTCTCTTCGCTGGTCCATTGTCCATGAACGATGCATAGTAACCGTAAGTGAGCACCTGTTAAGGTATTCCGTATTCCCAATTCTCGATTGGATAATATGTTCATTTCTGACCTCATGTCCCGTAAGAGTTGCGACAGTCATCAGATGGGGATTCACTGCCTTCTCAGCCTCTTCGCGAGCCTTCGTCAGAGGATCAAGCATTACCAATCTGAAGAGCACTTATGTCACATCGCACCCTCACTTAGCTGAACTTCTTTCGATTTAATAATCTTTAGTGATAAATCAATGCATTAAATAGTGATCTTTCTTTACTATGAGATGCTCACCTTCCCTCTGCATCAGTGTTGTAGATGTGGATACGCTTGCCAGAGCGAGAGGTGATAATCTACAACGGGAAACGTTTCGATAATTCAAATATAAAAATAAGAAAAATCAATGGTTTACCTCATCGCAGGAATAGGCATTCGCTCCAATGCTGTTTCTGACCACTCCCAATTGGCCAATCACCTGTAGAAGAGAGATATTGAAACTGAACCAATGAATACAATTCAACATTTCAATCATACCTTGATATTCTTAGGCTGAAGTTTCTCGAGTGCCTTGAAGAATCCAGCGACGACTGCGGCACCGTATTTGTCCTGAGAGGAACACGAATCATTTCCATTCTGTTCTCCCATGTCCTCAATTATCATTCCATATTGAATATCCTTACTCTGCACATTCCCCACATGCTTCCTCCGACCTTCAGATCGCATCCACCAGTATCAAGGGTCACTCCCTGTCAATTATATCACTTTATCACCACACATTCGAAGAAAGGAAATAGTTTAAACACTAAATGTGAAATATAATCTGACCTTTCCGACAAGGTAGTAAGTGGCCTGGACTTCTCCCTCTCCCTGGTACTCCAGGCGAATATGACGGGCCTTAAAAGATTTAATTCAATGATAAAAGAGAACATGTAGACGTACAACTTTTAAAACAGTTGATATTTGTATAATCGTTGTGATACATTCATTCTCACCTGATGTCTCTCAATTGAATTGGCACATCGATTGACTGCAGCCATAAGAGGGAATTCCTTCTCGATAACAGATTGATCCTTCGTCACAATCACTTTCACTGAGGCGGATCCAGCGAATGCCGTCTGTAAGGAAGCAATTAGCGCCAATTCCTTCAAGTTATTCATGTGGAAAGAACTTGTTGATCGAGTTATACTAGCATACCTCCAAATATTGTGCCACTCTCGGAGGTGCCATTCTCTCTGGCCCAGTCTCTCCAATATCTCTCGTTACAGTGAATGCTTCGTCCATTGCCTCAATCGTTTCGAGAAGGCGAGAAGCCGAATCTCCGATCTGAAAAGTAAATAATAAAGTATAACTTAATTCACTCATATATTGACATGATGATCATCTCAATTTCATATGAAATCAATGTTTACAAACCGGTAGAACTCCGAAGGAAGTGAGTCTCTGCTTATTGGGTTCATCATCTTTGACGTGAAGAGGAATATATGCAGGTTGGAGAGCACCCAAGGCAGCTACAAGTTCAGCCTGAAGTAATAAGTGATCAGAAATACTCTATTAACATATATGCATTTCGGTCAATCAATATTAGTCCTTTCTTCCATAATGCAATATATATGCAAAATTAAGCGTTTCCGATACCGTAATAATTTATATTATTGTTAAGTGAAGTAGGTATCTACCGAATGTTCACCAACCTGAGGGTAGTTCTTGTGAGGAAGAGTGACGAGAAGGGGCGATTTCACTCCAGCACCCAGAGCTCTGCAAAAAAATTAATAAATCGATAGATATATCTTTTAATTTTAAATAAATGCACGCTTCTCTCAAAGTGTGCGATTTTTCATCATTAGTTGCTCTCATTGAGTCAGGGTCAAACTTTTGATCCTTCCTTATCATTCTGATTCTCTGATTCTGGAAAAAGTCATGACGGAATGTCACAGACATTTGTAGAGAAGAGATGAAATCATTCACAATAATGGAGAAATTGGAGAATGATTCTCTGCGGATCAATGTCAGCTTACTAATTACGTCAGCATGACCTTTTATGACTCATTTCACCAATGTTATGCATCACTTTCTACATAGACAGAACAGTAAACAGTACAAATAACAATCGTTCAGTCATCGTTCATATTTCAAATTTATCGATTTTTCTCCACACAATGGTATTATTCTGGGAATGCAATCAGGTGAATGTCTTTCTTCCTAGTCCTTTCTTCCATAATTCAATATACCCTCGAGGGAAAGAATGGGAAGAGCAAACAATCCTCGACTAATCTGATATGACTCTCTTCTCTTCCTCGCATTTCTATCGATAACTAAGGCATATGAGAAGAGATAGATAAGCACTTATAGACAGCATCGCTGATAAAATTCTCATGGATCGAAGATCACATATTCAGTATTCAACTTGAAACAATATAACCTATCAAAAGAGTCCAATACATGATATCGGAGAGGCACCTCAAGAATGCCCATAACTTTTAGCGATAAAAATACGCTTTAGATCTTTGCGATTCGTAAATTCCAATGGACACCAAATGGACGTGTGCCATGAATATGTGAAAAATAGTGATCGAATCAATGAGAATTGATCCTCTAATCCATCACGCATATCTCACGTCATTGTCTCATGGTATACAAAGGATTTCGAGGTCAGAAAGTCATTGTCCATGGATTAGAATCGACTTTCCACGAACGATAAGAGGTCGACTGATAGGAGAAAGACTGTGGGAATTGGAGAGGAACATAGATAGAAAGTGATTGGAGAATCGTGGTAAAAGTAGAGAAGAGATTATTGAGCGAGAAGTGAATTCAGTGACAGATTACCTTACGCGAAGATTAACACCTTTTAGAAGACTACATTGTGACCCTAGTTTACCAATCGATAAATGAGGTCAACTGACAGTTTGAGTGCTTCTCTTGCTGCATGGCCAAATCTACGAACATCATCGTAATCACGAGTGACAGGTCCAGTTCCAGCGTAGATCAGACGACCTTAATTATGCATCGGAATGTCATATAATTCCTATCGATAGTAGCACAGACTTCGAACAACATCCATTAGTCAGAGAAACAAACGGAGAAAAGTGAGAAATGTAAACTGTAAAGAGTGAGAGTGAACTGACCAGATGGAAGGAGTGACTTATCCACGGGAATCACACAAGCAGAGAAGTTGGCAGTGCGATTTAGCTGAATTAGTGATGATTGACGTAATTTGAATTTAAAAAATGAAGTGATACTTGCCGTACCTCGAGATACTTCTCTACAGCGGGGGACAATTGGGCGAGAGGAGGACATGAAGAAAGGGCAGCTGCTGAATGAGAGACAACGATAACTCCATCGTATGCAGCATCAGAGATAGACAAGGCACGATGGAGATGAGTTGTGAGCAGACTGAAGAGAAAGATATAATCGAGAATATTATTGATCATTGGCAACAGTTGAGAAAAAGACAACTTACGGTGACTTATTCATGATTGGAGGGTGTGGTCAATACCTGAAAAGAATCGAGGTTTGAGGGCTATGTGCAATGCAAGAAGATAGGCGAAAAAAGGCGACACGCGATACAGATTCGATTAGGAAAGGAAAAGGGGGAGTGGTCACGAGAGATTACTCGTCCCACACTTGAGAGTAAGAGAGAATCAATACGCTATTCAGAGAAGATCTTCAATAAGTGATAAGAAAGAGAGGATGATTTGTATTTTGTGGGAAAGGAGAATGAAGAGTGAATGAGTCTATCACCTACCCGTAGTACATCACTGATAAGCTTTCTCTCCTTCACCCCTCTCTCACTCCCACTCAAGAATGTGACCACGTATCTGATACTGTCGAGACTTTCGTTGAAGCTGAATGAATCATCACGCAAGTCCATTTAATAAGTGGAAAGAAAAGACCTAGATTGAAAATAATATTTACCAAGAAAATAACTATGATGAGATACACGAATTCGCTACACACTCTAACGCATAGATTAAAAGAAAGATAAAACATCAAGGATACGAAGAGTGTGAGTGAAGAAAGAGTGCTCTCTAGAGCGTTTGAAGCGAGTGATCCTCGTTGTTTATTCACAGGGACGCCGCAAACTACTCAATTGAAATACTGTAGTTTAGACAATTGCGAAATGCTTTTCTTCGATATTTTCAATATTTTTTCAGGCATTTATATTTTTCTCACTTCTGTACTAACTGAATCGTCATGATGGAAGGTGTAGATGCAACAGCAAATGTGTAGATCCTGTATAAAAACGTTTTTTCACATTCGATAGTAGATACTACGTTATCTAAGAAATCTAAAGATGGGTTTTTTTCCAATTCGTGTGCAGATGAGGGGGGGGGGGGTGTTAATAACCAAGCTCGCCAATAGCTGCATTTTTGAAATAAAAAAGGTTTTTCTTCTTTTTGAATGTAATAGTAGATATTCACTGCATATTTTATACTGCAGATCTTACGATCATTTATTGAATAGTGAAATTGGTTGAGACATCGCATTACAATAACATTTATCAAACGTCGATTACTCAAATATTCTCTTCGTGATAATCAATTATAGTACATCAAGGGAATTCTAGGAGGGAGGGTGCAGTGAGGAACAGGAGAATGGTAAAGAGTGTGTGGTAGGGATGATGGTGCAGTGAGAAGGGCGACGAATCTCATGTGTCGCACGACGTGAATAAGACGTGTGGTGTGGCAAATGATGTGGCATACGGTAGAAGGCGAGGAGGAGAAGGGAGAGATTGATGATGAATTACTTCCTGAAGAAAGAGGGATTGTATCCTCCTCATTCGGTTTTGAGCAATTCTATTCAATTCAAATCAGTTTTTAGTTTCTTCAAGTTCCATTTCTTCAACCCATCCGATCTCTAAGATAATAGTCCATCTTCGTCATTTTCCCAAAATGGAAAAGAATTCTTCCAGTAATAGATACCCTTACTCTTCGTCTTTCCAAAATGGATTTTCGAGGCATCCTAATTAAATTAGTCTAGTAATCTTGAGAGAATGACGAGTCTACTTGTTCTTCTCTCTTCAGCTGCAAAACGCGCTGAATCCCATTCCCAAACAGTTTGATTTCGTTCAAACTATCACGTCCCTTCTAAATCCTCTAGTGCAATTATTTTCCCTTCCATCCAAAATTGGAATATCCCGAGAATATTAAATTTCCGGTGTGAATTAATTCCTTGTAATTGATTCCAAATGTGATGATTAAAATGTAAACGAACCGTCCGAATGCGAGAATGGAACGATCGTAGTCACTTCTCTTTCCGAATGCCATCATATCACGATCGTATGCCTGACAATGAGATTGAAGTTATCATGTACCGTCTACTCACACCTTTTCTTACCTTCTTATCGAATCCATTAGATCTCTTTCCGAACGCGAGAATATCTCTATTGTTGAATGAACTTCTCTTACCGAATGCCACCATGTCTCTGTCGAACTGCAAATTATTTCTTCCTTGCAAATATGTTTTCTGATTCCACCAATCAGGAGCAAAATGAGTGTAAATATGTACTTACAGCGCTTCTCTTTCCAAAGGCCATCATGTCTCGATCCATTCCCTGAAAAGAGTTTAATTAGTCTAAATCATGTCTTCATTCACTACAGAGATCATCAATGAAAGAGAGCAATGAAGCAAAGTAGACTCCACTTAGAATAGAGACTACTCAGTCATTTGAATTCCCTTTTAGTGGAACTAAATCAGGTATAAAGGTCTTCTGTCCTCCCCTAGGAACTGACAAATCTCCTCTTCCTTCTGATACTAATTGTACCTACCGGACTCCTCTTTCCGAATGCCATAATGTTCCTCTCGAGAGCAGGGGCAGATCTCTTTCCAAAGGAGAGAATATCACGAGAATATTCCGATCTCTTCGATGCCATATCATCATCGACTGGAATAATCACCATAATCCATATCCTACCCCTTCCCCTTCCTTACACTGTGCATGGATAGCTCCAACGAGGAGAAGTGAAGCAACGAGAGAGTGCACTAGCATTCCTTCTATTGAATAGAGGCGGATGGGATACCGACTCACGGGGTTACCTGCAATGAGAAGACTACGGTTCAGTGAGCAACGGAGATGAATTATGATCAATTATTGATGAAGATGATCAATGAAACACAAAGGAATGTGTGAAGGAAGGAAAAGAAGGGAAGGAAGGAAGGAAACTTCTAAGGTCAATCATGGAGACTCAATAGAGACAGAGGAAGGAATGGAGATGTCAGTCTAGGTGCCATAAATGAATGGACATGAATGCGGATATCCTTCTGCATATCTATCTATCTCCTCACCGGAAGGGGCGGAGTCTAGTTGAAGAAGAAACCTCCTCCCATCTCCTCCTTCTTCTGAGACCTCTCCCTTATGATAATCCCCACGAGGCCCTACACTCCCCCACAATAAGATAATTATCGTGATTTATCATAAGGATTCGGTCTGGGAAGGGCACGCCTTTTTCGGGATACAAAATGACTCGAAAATAGCAAAAAAAACCGATGAAAAGTGATTCGAAGTGCACAATTCTCAGACGAAGAATAGTCTTCCTTAGAAGAGAGAAGAGTGAATACAGTAAGAAGCCATAGAAAGATATGACATTCCACGAATAGAATGATGGGATGGAAATGAGGTGGCTAATGGAAATATAATGAGGTAGTATCAGTGATGGGGTGGATAATGAGTATAGTGTAATGGGATAAGTCCATTAGTAAATGAGATCTTACCGTAGTTGGACGCCCACTGACGAAGACTATATAGATACTGTCTCACAATGACCAAATGCATAGACAACCAATGTGAGGACAAACATTACGTCATCAGACAGAAAAGAGATTGAGAAGCACCTCTCTCTACAGTGAGTAAGACATGATAACCGGAGATTCAGTTTATCTATCTTTATGTCGATGGTTCCATAAATACAAAAGAGAGGATGATGAGAAGGAATGACGTTATTCTTCTTCCCATCCGCTTACTCAAATGGAAGACTAGCAAATCATGAGAAACTTTCGTGGGGCAGACGATTCGATTATCGTCCAACTGAGAAATAACAGAAACATACGAAGGAATGACGAATTGAGAAAAAGAGAGATGATGGAAATGAGGGGGAGGAGATTGAAACATTGAGATATGGACCAGTACATTCAATGATGAACAACTGATATTACATACTCTAATCAGCCGTTTCCTAAACACTTCCCTAGTGATGTATGATGAAGATTTTTGAGACAACCAAGTAAATCGTGAGTCCTACTTAGAAATGCGATATTTTTCCATTGGCAGACGCAATACTCACATCTCAATTATTCTATTCGAGAGACAAAGAGAAAAAACTATTGAATTATTGAAGATATCTAGGTCTTGATCCCACTGATTTGATTCCTTTTTATGCGATGGGAGAAAAAGAAACACAATTTGCAGTAGGGATTCTCTATCAAGGTCTGCCCTCATTTGCAATGAATGAGGAAGGGGAGGGGAAGTGGAAGGGTGGATATCACCAGACTCTCGCTGATATTCTAATCTGGTCTGATTGAAAGTCCTCTCTAGAATTGGAATGTCATAGATGTCTCTTATCTACGCTCATTTCCAAATATTCCATTGATGTCGCAAGATTCGAATTATGGTTATCAGACAGTCAAAGATTCGAACAAAAAAGAGGAAGGATGCAATTTTTATGAGCAAGGACAAAGATTAATTTCAAAGGTCAGATTGATTCGACTACAGTGTGTGTTTTTTCGTATGAGACGAATCGGAAATATCAATGATGATGGAAATGCCAATTCGCTCATTGGAAAAAGTATCTTGTTTTGGATGTAGGAAGTGTACATAAGAGAGAGAGAAAGGAAGGTCTCGAATGTGATATCATCTCTTCTCTCGAGAATGGTTCACTATTCAACGAGTTTCTTCTCTCTTCTAATCTGGGAAAGAGAAAAGAGGAAGAGGATTCATAAGAGGATAAGACGTAGACGCAATTCGGTTCACTACAAAAGAGTGAAGTGCTCAAACAATGATTGAATATTCAAATGTGAGATCCGGAGTTGCAAAGAGGGGGCGGGTGAAAATGGAAAGGAAGTGACGTAGAAAAGAGAGAATTATAAGTTACTCAAAGAAGATTATGCTGAGAGAAGAGAAAGACAAAGGAGTTTGTTGATGATTGGTCATGGAATATGTGAAGGAAGGTTGAATGACTCATGAGATGAATGGATCTTAGTAGGGATATACTCATTCTAAGTATCTTAGCTCATCTCGAGCTACGGTAAGGAATATACCGCACTCATTTCATTGTGACAACGCGGAGTAAGGGAGTGGGAGAGAGGAGGGGAGGAGGAAGGGGGGGGGGGGAGTATTTCAATCAGAGCCCGAAATGCGTTGCCTCAGGCGGTTTATAGACGAAAGTGAGTAATGGAGATTCGATGAAATTTGTTCGCCGAGATGCTCATTTCACATTTCTTTTCCTCTTCCAAAACCATACAAATCTGCAAGAATTTTAGTACGATTTAGAGAAGAAAAATGGGATCTATTGGAAAGGATGAAGGGAGATAGAATGAACTAAATATCGTCTGATGACGCTCCAATAGACGTATTTACACCTTGAAATATCCCACGAGGACGTCGAATCTCTCATGTTTTCATCACAGACAAACGAGAAAAGAGATTCGAGGTTTCATGATGAATCTAAGAAGATCCTACTCAAGGATAGAATAAATGGAGACGGTATTCAGTGACGTGGAGAGTTGTCTATCCAACTCCTTCATCTACCGAACCCCTAAGGACAAAACCCCGTTAGATTTTACGATACTGAGAGTGGGCCTTCACATCACTTTAGTGGGTCGAGAGAAAAGAAGAGACTTGAGTCCTTCCATTCGTCTCTTTGATCCACCCCGAGGGACAGTGAATAGAACGAAGTGAAGAGAAGATGATGGGAAGATGATGGAAAGATGATGGCTTTATGAGGGACACACACTTAGATACTCTCTTTGGATACGAAGAAATCTTCCATCCATCCATCTATACTATCCCATGGACTAATCTAATCCATCGTTATCGCTATCAACTTCCTGTTACTATATAGAGACTCTCACGTAGGAGTATCGAGACTCCTAATTATGAAAGAATAAGATAGTGAGTTATTCATCGAATCGCAACGTGGCGAGGGATGAATGAATAAGAATCTCACGAAAGAAAATTCTTTCTTTGTAGCTTCGAAATGCCGAGAGTTCACGAAGGAATAATGATAAATATATAGTGAATACGACGAAGAGACGAATAAAATGAATGATGTGACTATCGTTTTTCCTTCTCGATAGTACTTGAATTCAGATTCAGCCAATATCTCATCCCCTCTACGGTTTGAGCATGAAATTGGATGAGTTTTCGAAGGGACGAAATTGAAGTGAGAGGGAGAGATGAGGTTGAATGAACTCCCAAGCATAAGAACTATTTATGACCAGAAGAAGGTTGAATATTCGATGACGATAGTTACTGAGATAGACAAGAATAAGATCATGTGATCATTCTACTCATCACGAGTTGAATATCACAATGAAAAGCACTGATGCGCATGAATTTCACAAGTCTCGAAAATAGGTGAAATTTGCCTCAACGAAAAGGGATACGAAGAGGGACGCTGCGAGTTGATACGATTAGACACCAAGGGGATAGAATTCCTAGTATGGACGATATACGAAACTTTGATCCAAACGGAGAAAATAGCCATTGATGATCGAGAGAAATATATACTGACCTCAATGAATATTCGTTTTCACTTATTTTAGAGGAAAAGTAAGCCCATCGGAGTTCATAGTCGCAATTGTACATTGTATGCAAGGAACGTGTAAGCTGATTATAAACGAAAGTTGAACTGAGAAAATGGTGATGTTCTAATAATTCGAAGGAAGAGGTCTTTGAAGTCCTGGTAAAGGAAAATAAGACTAAATGCAGAAGGAAGCGCATCTCACACAGACGGAAAATAAATCCAAGCCGCCGTCATAATTGATATTTTTCCAACCTTTTTTTATAACCTGCATGGATTCAATAGAAAGTCACATAAAATAAATATCGATAAATAAATCTAGCCAAAGAAGTATCTATAAATACAACTATTATCGAGATGATGTTAGTGAAAAAAAATTAAAATTTTCAAAAAATAAAGTATCATGAGAACACGAGAAAGTATCAAACTTGAAAATAGGATCTGCGTATAGTGGATGGAGATTATTACATATTTTCAACTGTGCATATCTTGAATTCTGACCAACAAGGCTTATTCTTCTGTAGAATGCAAAGCGGCTACAAAATAGGGATAATACTTTCCGGACTTTTTCCGTAAAAGGAGAAGTGAATCCGCTACAACTTTGGTCACACCTTTGTAGTTTGAAAAATATTTGGTTATCGAGACAAAAAGAGAAAGTCTGAGAGGGCGGATTAATTTCGAATGAATTCAAATGAATTTTTTGATTGTCGAATCCGTTTGGCATACAACAAGAAGTTGGGAGTGAATACGTGCTATACAAATGCATGAGCCTTTTCGTCCTTTTCTCAGTTCTGCTTTCAATTGTGAAAAATCCAGACGATAACTGACTGAATCGGGGACAATTCAAACCATATCACTTCTGAATGTGTTTTTCATCCAACCATAATTTAGGAATATGATGAGATTCCCATTTTGTGGGGAAACAGCGATCGAACTTTATTGCAAAGTACACAGGTTGAGATTGTTTGAACAATTGTGAGATTTGACTAGATTGCGAGATTGAATGATTTGGGAATGGTTTGAGAGAGATCAGAGATCAAATACCAAGAGATCAAAGATCAATGTTCATGGGATCATAATGGTTAGAATAAATGTCGATCTTCTAGAAATGACCATAAATTATCGGATTGTGATCTCTTGTAGTAGGGTAGATCATAGTACCTGAATAATAAAATTTCCATTATCTCCTTATCGGTAAGTTATTGATTAGAGTAACTAAGAAGTGTAGTGTACAATGTGCTTTCGTAGTGCGAACTGAGATGTGATTAAATCGAAGAGATGACTAAGATTCGAAGGCGTATTTTCGAATAATGGAAGATAAGGATTGTTTTGACCTCGAGTCTCAGACTTCTCTTCATCATCTTATGAGGGATGATCAACTCAAAAAGAGCCGTGGATTCATAGACCGAGACGCTTTCAAAATGACCCAAGGGAGATATTGAGAACGAGAGGCAAAAGCAGAGAATGAGACTGCCAATGACATCACACGACAATCGATTACATCGTGCGAAGAGAGAGACGACGAATGGGAAAGGGTAGAATGAGACACACCATGCAGCTCACTTTTAGTAGTATCTGCCCATGTAGTCTCCCCATCCTCCAGAGAAAGCTCTTCCTCCACCACGACGCTCCATCCTTTATATAATTACACTTAGAATACGGTAGAGAGAGAACGGATTATTGGAGGGAATTTATTCATCTGTCTGGTTAGATATAATGAATCAATTGTAAGTTTCTACAGAGAATTACTCGAATAGCAACGGATATTCATAAGCTGCGAATTGCAGAAAAACTTGAAGAAGCTTTGAATAAATGCGTAATGAAAGTGCATTAAACGGTATAATCATGCGAACCATGCCAGGATGAGACTAGACTAAATGAATATGGGGGCATACTTCTTGAAGAGATGGGAATTTGAGCTAGAAACGGAGTGATATATGTGCTAGTGAATGAATGACGAAGAAGGGATTGCATACCTGGGATAATTGAATGCCCAATCTCCAACGAATGCTCTTCCTCCTCCTCTCTTTTCCATTGGAGCGAATGCTCTTCCTCCTGTTTATTACTCCATTTACCCTTCCCTTCCCCTTCTTCCTTTCTTACCTCCTCTCTTGACAACAGGGAAGTATGATCTTCCTCCTCCTCTCTTCTCCTCTTCAATTGGAGCATACGAACGTCCGCCTACAAGAAGAACATTTATCTCAGGAGTTCTTTTCGAGATGATCATCATTATAACCTCTTCTTACCTCCTCTCTTCTCTTCAACAGGGGCGAATGCTCTTCCTCCAGCTCTCTTGTCCATATCAGTCGGGAAATAGGCTCGGCCTCCTGTCAAAACACAATAATAACAACAGGCATGAGAATGTCTCATAATTCGGATCAAAGACTTAATAATGAATAATCTGACCAGCTCTCTTGTCCATTCCAACGGGGAAGTATGCTCGTCCACCTAAATAGGTTGAATAAATTCATTTCTCGATTGATTCTCTGACCTCCTCTCTTGTCATAGTATGCATAGAGTGGATCAGAGTATCTTTTGGCAGAAGGGAAGAATCCACTGAATGAGGCGAATGATCGACCTCCTCCTCTCTTTTCCATTTCCAATGAACTGAAAAGACATAAATATTGTTCTATCATTGTAATCTTCGATCGCTAAAAGTGATACACTTTTATTTGACACTTTTCCTTAATAAAGAACCATTTTGATAGATCGTCGTCTAATTTCAATTAACTTCTCGGTTCTCACAGTTGTTTTCCATTTGTTATCGTGAGATGTTCTTTTTTTGGAATTCTTTCTCTTATCGTGTACAGTTGTGATGGTTGTCATACACTATTCACGAACCACTCGTTTCATTTCTGTTTCGCCCTCAAATCGTTGAAAGACGTCAGAGTCCGTTCATTTTTCACTCTCGCTTCTCGTTTTCTTCTCTGATAGATAGCAATTCCTCCCTTGAGAGTAGATTGAAACCAGAGGAGAAATGAAAGGAAATGCGAGATGTTCTAATGTTTCGCCCAGTAGAAACTCCATTGCAAAAAAGGATTTGCCCTCCCTTGGGAAAGATATTTCTATTCTGGATGAATGGAAGATTCGATTGTAGAAAGGAGGAGAGAATTGATAGTACTCCGAGTGGAGGAAATTGTATTCGATTGTGGGTAATTTATCCACAACGAAATATATCTCGTGACTTCAATTGTGCACCTACAATTCTCTTCAGCTATTTTCTCGACTGGTTCTGATTATTTTTCGAATAACAAAAATAAGAATGAATAACAATAATAATACCTGTCACTGGCAGAAGAAGTTCCCTCAGTGTCCTCACTCGATACTGAAATACAGAAGATACTTCACATTTGAACGAATTCTTTCCCACTTGGGAGAACACTCTCCCTCATGCGTCAGTCCTTCTATTTGGATGCAACTGAATTACCATCTTGATTTCTTCCCTTATTCCCTCTTTCGCCCCCACTTCCAAACTGAATTACTCCAATATTCTCCATTTCAAGCAATGGATTTAGAACTTCCGACATCAGATTGAATGGATTTCGAGGAATCACAGAGGTTATTTATTCATCTCTACGATTCCTTCATCAATCTATTCTTGACCCGAACCCAGATGATAATCTATTCCATTCATTTGCATGTTTGACAAGTGGGAAACTGATGATGATGAAGAGAGAAGAGAGAAGGAGAAGACAGAGAAGAGGAGAGAGTATAGGGAATGAGGAGAGTGAGTGGTTGTGATGAATGATTCTATCCAATTGACTATATCATGCATTCGCTCTCTGATTTGTATTCCCCATTCCAAACTCCCTCTATCTTCTTCTCTTTCCTTTTCGTTCTACGTCAGTAATCAAATAATCGCTTCTTTTTCTTGTTCCCTTCGAACTTCGAGACGACGTTTACTGCATGAATAACGAGAAGGACGAAAGAAGGGAAGGACTTGGATAGTCTACCATTCCTCCTTCCGCAATCTGAGTAAACTCCTCGATTCCTCTCCATTAATTCCTCATTGACTCTTCCATTCTCATTCCTTCCTCATGGCAAGTCGGCCGTTTCTAAGTTATCGGCAACAAAAGAGTAGATGAGTAAAAGAGAGATTGGAAGGAAAAACAAACGGAAGTTGAACGGGAAAGAAGAGTGACTATTCTAAGAAGAATCCCTTCGAAGGGAATCGAAGAAGATTTCAAGTTGTGAAGAGAAACACGTTGATCTTTTAAACGATTCTCAGTGTATTCAATTTCACAGTTGACGATGCTTTCCTTTTACTTGGTTATTCACAGCTTCTAGAAGGACTGAGTACCCTATGCACTAAGAGACTAACCATCAATTGATAGATGGAAAACAACGGAAACTACTCATTTAGAGATTATTCGATTACGGTAGGATCGCATTTCTCCCACACAGACTGATGATGCCCCATTGATCTCATTAGAACCCACTCATTTAAATGGAAATGATTATTGATGGTCTAACCGAATGAGTGAAGAGAGAGAACGAAGAGAAGGATGGAGATGGTCAATCGACGATCCATCGTGTGACCCTGCAACGAATGGAGATGAAGAGGAGGGAGAAGGGAAGGGTAAGGGAGGAATGACATGGGATACGAACAAAGACTGAAATCGGAGCGTGAGACAAGAGAAGAAAAAGAGTGGAGGACGGGGGAGTAGTGATAACATGAGAATGGGAATGAAAATGAAGGAAGGAAGAAGATGTGATATGAACTCGTGATCTCCATACGTAATTCATCAGTAATTCGTTCGTAAGAGGTACAGAATGAGGTAGACTAAAGGGAAGACAAAGGAGTGTGGATGGAAAGAAAGAATTCTCGAGAGAATTGAAAGGAGATAAGGGGAAGATGCCAGAAGTGACGATGAAGAAAACAGAGACCGAACTCCTTTTTGGACTGACAGAGAAGGGGATGTTATTCTGTGAGAAGACACGAGTGATTTGACCAGTCATGAGAAGTTGCATCGTCATCAATTGCATGGTGCAAGGAAGGGGTCTCATCGTTGTCTTTCGCAACCGTAAGTCTTCAACGACTTCCCTAGAGAATATTTTGCACGGTGGGCCCTGATCAAAACGGAGGAAGAGCAGAAGAGGAATGGGGAGGAGAGAAGAAGATGTGTTTGAATTGAAGCAATCGAGGGTGGAAGATTGATGTGGAATAACAAGCAGTGAAATGAAGGAGAAGGACGATTGGTCCTTCTCACACAGTAATCTCATTGTGGTGAAACGTGCGAATAGGAAGAAGGTGAGAATGGAAGAGAGAATGGACACTTTATTCAGTGAGTGAATGGAAGGAAAGGGAATAGAAGGAAGAAAGAGGGCGGATCGAAAAAGAGGCTGAGAAGCCACGCCCATTTAGAGACGAATACTCCAGAGAAAATGATAGAAGAAGGGGATATCCATGCTGATTCGGGAAGGTCAGTCGAACTATTCAAGTGCATAGATCGGATTTGAATAGAAGAAGAGATGATGAATGGAGAGAGAATGAAATATCTCATGAAGAAAGAATCGAATCTCAGAAGAATGAGAATGAGGTGGACAAGAACAAAAGACGGGGTGATATTGAATGTACTAGTTACTATAAATGAAGGATACAATTGTAGAACAGACATAATGGATGGGAATTATGAGAATTGTCCCACGAGATTTCCACCCACGGGGTCAAGAATATATGGATGGGAGTGAAACAATGATAGATGAGAGGATGGAAGGGAAGAATATTCTTGGAATAAGAAGGAAGGAAGGTCTATTACATCAGTTGCACCATGAGTTGAACTACAATGTGTTGACAAGAGAATGACGCGTAGGAGGGAGAAAGGGGTTCACTATTGGCAACCGGAGGAGTTGACTGATCCCCCATCAACTCTCTTCCTTTCACACACTATCTCATCACTCGAAGACATGAAATGTTGAGTGAAGGAAGACAAGTTGACGGCTCTTTCAAAAAGGATGGATGAATTGACTGAGAGAAGTCCTCTCTATTGTCTTCCTTCGAAGTAATTCATTCGACCGAGATTGAGATAGAGAGAAGGGAGAAGGTAGAATGAAGAGAGAACGAAAGACTAATTGATTGTGATGCCGAAATAGAGTAAGAAAGAGATAATTAGAAAGAAGTAATGAGGAGAAGACAGAGGGATAGTGGTCACTACTCAAGTAAAAAGAACAACGAGGAACACGTGGATATCTACAAATGGTAATGTCCAGTGTTGTCTCCTCTTACAAACGATTTGTGGGCGGAGTCACAGAGAATGGAGTGATTAACACATTTGACACCAGAGAGAGAGAGAATACAGTAGGAATGAGATCGAATGACGAATGGACAGAGAATTAGAGGAAAGAAGAAGAGAAAGGTACAAATGACGAATGGAATGACATGGGATGGGAATCTAGAAATGGGAGACGTCCTGATTTGCGAATGAGATTCGAGTTCTAAGAGTGATGATCTTTAGTGCGAGAAACATTCCGACTGTGAGTATATCTCGAATGATATCATCATAAACGAGTTCTTCGCACCTTTTGGAGACCGAAATACACTGAGAACAAAGGGGACGAAATGGGAGTATGAGTAAGTGATGGACAGAGGAACGAGTGTTTTCCACCTATGGACGAAGGAAGAAAAGGAGGAGGAGATTCCTCTTGAGTGAATTCTCCCTTGCTAAGAAGGTATGAGAAAAGGTGAAGATGGGAAAGTGCACGAATGAATGGAAGAAGGAATTGATTGAACTGATTGACAAATAAGAATAATCAGAGAAGTTCAAGTGAAGGAAACAAGAAAGATCCTTCCTTATTCTAGTGACGCAGATTGGAATGTAGGAGGAATAATTGATGAAATCTTGTCGAAGGAATCACAAGAGAAAAGAAGACGAATGGAGAATGGAAGAATGATTGTACGATTGTCTTTCTATTTATGGGATTGAACTCTATTGCGTGTTATTCCATTTGTCAATTATTCTCTTCGAATGTACCCAATAGATATAAAACTGTACCGAGATTCGTGTGTGAATCAATTACTACTAATGCAGTGAATTCCTTTTATGCTTCTTTTCCTTATATCATCCTGATAAGATACCCCTTCTTATCTTCAAAGAGTCTTCTCATAGACTAAAAAAAGAAGAAGCCGTTTAGTCATGTGGTTACATTGCAGAAAGGTGATGTCATTGGTGAAGATAAGAAGAGTCTTTCTCACCCCAAGGGAGGCGGAGGAGGAGAGACCCCATTGAAAGATATCCTCTTCCAAATACTGAGATTGAGTGGGAGGAAGAGAAGAAGTGAAGAAAATGTCTTCCAATTCAAAGGTAAATTGGTCTGAGATTGAGGAATCGAACTTCATTCTCTTTCTCTCCATTGAAAGAGGATATTCAAAGTGAAAAGAGAGTGATGGAATGGGCACTCTAAAGAAGGAAAGAAGGGGTTTCTAATGGAGGAAGTTGACAATCGATCAAATCACAAACTACCGTAATCAGGAACTGGTGGAAAAAGTGACGTGAACGTAGAGAGAATGGAGGGACGGGCCTTTGGCCTCACTCAAACGAAGTTACGAGGAAGGGAATAAACTGGTGAGAAGAAAGAGAAGAATACGATGACATTTCTGACAAGAATAAAAGAAAAATTAGGACCCATGGTCACTTTTACTGTACGATTGAAATCAAGTTTGTGAACGGGTGATAAATTTAGAAAAGAGACGAAAGGGGCAAAGAAGAATTCAATTAGGAAGAGACTTTGCCTGAGGGGAAAGTGAAAGAGTGCAAGAAAGTGATGAGAAGATTCGAAGAACCAACACTATTTTTCATTCGGTACCCATATTGTGACGGGACATCTAACAGAAAGGCTCTTTTACGGTTTGTCTGGACAAGCAAAAAAGTCCGAAATGTGCAAATTTAGAGATTCGTTTCCTTTTTTGCACACTTCTAACTCTATTTGAGTTCTATTTCCATCATTGTTGGAACATAGAAAACACGAGGAACAACTCGAAGGAAAAGACTGAAGAGCCGCAGAATATACTCGATTTACCGAGCGTATTCAATGGATAACAGACAGAAACAGACGTCAGACCGACTGAATTGGAGCAATTTCCTCTCTGATGTTTTCCTTATCGATAGGAATTTCGTCAGATTTGTAGAAGTGCTCGAAGGGCAGTCGTGTAAGAGAGAATGACGAAGGGACAGGAAATCAGTTGATTGAATCGTATGAAAGATTTACGAAGGAAAGAGACGATTCTACGACAAAAGAAACGATTAGATGGAATAAGAGAAAGGACGAATTGAAAATGAGAATATACTGTTAACTCTCTGCGTGGAAGAGAAGACACACACGAGTGATTCAAATGCATAACAATGAAATAATAATGATATCCACTACTTTTCAATATTCTATTTGTTCGATGTGCGAGTTATTGGCAATTCCCATCTTGTACAAGTCTGAAATCGGAGTAGAAAGTAAGCGAATATCTCACGAAATTTACTCGTCGACCACTCAATTGAAAGAGGAGAACAAGGAAAGAACGAAAGAAGGAAGGAAAAGGGGATATATTCGAGTAGATGGAAGATCGTGGAATGGAGAAAGGAAGAATTCTTCTAAGAATGGAAGGGAACCGTCAGACTGATTGAAGACCATCTATGAATATGTGAATGACAGTGAGAAACTCCCTCTCCATTGGATGATAAACAGTGAAAGTTATGGAGATCAAAGATCAAATTCAATAATCATTAATTGAGTAGTTTGCATAATTCCCTTCCCTCTCCCTCTCCCCTCTCTCTCTCATTTCTCCTCCATTCTTACTCCAAATGTGTCTTCTGGGTGGTCGGGAGATCTTCGACTGGTTTGGAGTTCCTTGCTCTAAGGAGAAATCGATCACACTGTCGTCCCCACCCAGGTACCGTACTCTCCTACCGTATCCATCTATCGTCTCGAGTACTGTAGCTCGAATTCATTCTTGTTACAGTACCCCATTCCAATAGATGGTTCATAATAATGTCAATATTTCAGTCCCAGTTCGATTCCCCTCCAAGAGGATTCACAGAAGGATATCATGGTTGAGGAAGACGAACAACCATTTGATGCTGCTGACAAATCCGACTCACAATTACTGTAAGCCACCCCCCTCTTCCTCTCCCTCTCCCCTCCCTCGTCCCTTTTCCTTCTTCCTCGTTCTCAATAACACATTCTGATGCCATCCCCGTGTCAATTTAGAGCAATTTCACGGTTTTTCTTTCCCATTTAGTCGTCTTTTCCTTCTTTCAGCAAACTAACAGAAAATGGTCTGAAATCGTTACAAGGCAAACTCGAACTCGTTCTTATCGCCAATAAAGAAAGTGATGTGAGATACCGTAGTAGTCCACTGGATACAGTACTCATTGACTATCGAATAATGACTTATTTCAGTCCTTCTTCTACTGGGAATTTCCATTGTGGTTGTCTCAATCGAAATTGGGAGGGAGGACTAAACCATCTAATGCGTGTACTCTCATCAGTATGAGTATAGCTGAAGCATTCTACAGGTTGATCAATGAACTGATCTTTGATCTTTGATCTTTGTGATGAAAATTGATTTCAGTGATGTGAATCTTTCGAATATTCTGCGTCTAGAACAGAGAAGAGAAGGATTCACAGAGGGACAACAAATTGCAATGAATTGGGTAGGAAAAGAAGGAAGAATGAGAGATAAAGAAGGATTCACAGCACAAAGTGTGTCCTCCTGAACTGATTCGACTGATGAAAGAAGCGATTGTGAAGGGGAATACGATATATGATGAAGAGAAGAAGAGAGAGACGTATGAGAATGAGATTGAATACTCTTCAATAGGAAGACTCATTACAGTAACTCTGTGTTCTATGCTGGAAAAGGGCCTCTCAAAGAAATACTGACTATTCCTGATGCAGTTCTAGCAAGAAATAGGCATGGAAAGAGGAAGAAGAGTCTGATGTATCGACTCTTTCACAGATTCGTAAGAGGAGGATCGAGAGCTACTGAAGAGATCAAAGATCATTCTGTTATGAATGAGGTTAATTGAATGAGAGGAAGATTAAATAGAAGGAGTGAATTGCAGGTTGATTATATCGCAGTGAAGGGATCAATAGGGAAGACAATATCGAGATACGCCAAATATGCAATTAAACAGTAAGGAAGACGACCCTTCCCTATTGAACAACTTGTTTGATTTCAGCCCTGCCTTCGCTGAATGGAATATCTTCTGTTTTATTGTCATTTGTAGCGAGAAGGCAATTTCATTGGTGTACAGGTAGAAAGAAGAAGAGAGGGAAGGAATGAAAGATGATTCCAGAAGAGATACTGATCTATTCTGTCTATTGGACTCTCATGCACACGATGGAAACAAAACTGGTCCGATGCCCTTCCTCCCTCTAATCTCATCTTCTCGTTTCCTCTTCAGGATCGATTATTTCTGTCTCAACTCGACGCAATTTTCCTAAAATGACAGAATGGATGGAAAGGAGATTCTTCATCGATTCAAAAGGCAACCGACCACAGGTTCATCCCCATCCCCTCTCTTGATGATCTTTGATCTCTGCAGAAATTCGAATTATCTCTTCTCCAAATGACGAATAAGATGGCGATTTCTCCCATCAATCCCAATTTCCCCATACTAACGAAGATTTATCATCGGCCAAAATCATCTCCAATCAAATCAATTCCTAATTCATCATTTCTTTCCCTCTCTCAATCGAGTATTTCCAATTCCGAATCTGGTTATGAATCAGAAGGAATTACTTCTAACTAACTTCTACTTGTTTAATTACTCGGGAATGAACCCATTGACTGGCATAACTCGTGATAAACATTATTCAATCAATTTCATTGTTTCTGTACAGCAGAAGAAAAGTGATTGAATGACTTGCTCAAACAATGTAAAGAGGATAATAAACGGAAGAGGATCGTCATAATTTCCCTGAGTGAATCACTGAATAGAACATCCTTTGAATGGTAGAAGAGAAGGAGGAGGAACATTCTTATTATAGTCGATATTCGATAAATAGAAGCTCCTCTTTTTCACCTTCGATATTATAATTTCTAGAAAATGAATCGTACATATTGTAAGGGACACTAACGAACACTTCTCATTTGCGATGTCATCTCGATCTCGTCGAAAAAGAGGATCAAAAGGGATAGAAATCAATCAGATACGAATAGCAACTCAAACGGCAGTCTGGTATCCTCCCTCTTCCCCATACGTGAGTCCATTCTTTCTCTTCATCTAATCTTCTGAATTAAGGATGATCCTGTCTACACTTTTATTCGTCCTGATCTTACTGTCGATGATCTGACAACATTTACTCTCGAAAAAGAATGGAGAAATCATGATCCATATATTACCCCTCAAATGATATATCAGGTGGAATCCTTTCTCTGTGATATTTGTATGAGATGATGATTCAGAATTGGCTTCGATCGATGGGATGGAAAGAAGACGAAGAAGATGACGAAAAGGAAAATAAAGATTGCGATGATGAAGTCCAATTCAACCTTCATCATATATTACAATCCAACCATAATTTTAGATCGTAAAAATCTCAAATAATCGTCGAGTTCAATTCGCAGATGAAATCAATGGAGTAAATGGTGCGGTTCGATCAGTTTCGAAACAAGAAAGTCCATTAATATTCTCTCCTCCCAATTTCTCACCTCAAGAAGATCCGAATTCCATCGATAATTTGAAGGTTTCCATTCGTTCCTTCAGAGAAAGAAATATATTCACTAGATGGATTCAGTAACAGAGTTCTTCCCTTCACTAATTAAATCGACTGCATCCGTTCCTCTCGTTTCGGTTTCTTTTCCTTACAATTTACTCATTCATTTTTTTAAAATTTCCATGTTGATTCTTCTCCTCCTTCGAATACTTTGAACATCAACCCCAATCCATTTACACACTTTTCTGTTCTCGAGTCTTCCTTTCCAATGCCGGTGTGAGATTTAAATTTATCGGATACAAATTGAATGTTGAAGATTCACTCCTATAATCTTCCCTCCAATTCTTCATCATTCGATGGTTCCTCTACTACTTTCTACTACAATCCTCCTATTATTCGTCCTCCTTCCATTAGTCCGCAACCAAAGAGATTCCATCCAAACAATGATGTACGGTATCGAATTAGAGGGATCGGAATCACGTTTTCAAGTGTTTAAATATTCAGGAATTTCACTCGGCATTCCATCGAGTGATTCCATTGGAGGGAGTGGTAGGGAGAGAAAAGAATGGATAAATGAGTAATTATCTTCAGATGATTCCTCCCATTCCACTCAATTCAACTCCATGGACTCCTTCAATTACCACTCCTTCCACTCCTTCGACGGACACAGTATTACATACCGTATTCATACACAGGTAAAACGAAATAATTGCAGGAGGATCAATCGAACACTAGCAGTTTCTTCATTCCTTTCGATGTTCTTGAGACACTCTCTCAGATTAATTGACACGCCCTGAATTCAGTATTTTTTCGATCGACGAAAAAATGATACATACTAAGAATTCCCAAAGTGATAAATAATTTTAAATGTTCCATCATTAAAATATTTTTAAAAATGTATTAGAAATGCAACTGTATGATGAATTTCGAAGCTTGTTAAAGGACTTGGAACATTTTGTATCACAACCACAAAGTGTCTCAACCTGATAATAGAATAGCCTCGATAACCTCAAGGTATGTCTCTCTTATCCTTCACCTTCTCTTTCTTTCTTCTTCTTTTTCTCTAAATCCCTTCCTCTCACATGGCAAATCGCAATTCGTTCCGGGTCTTTTCTATCTTTAAGTCGAACTGAGAGAACTACTTTACTTCTTCTATCAGTTGACAAGGCGATTGTCTCTCTTTGTATCTCTTTCTCAATCTGCTTCTTCTCATCAACAATTGTACTTTCGTGAGGTCAAAGAAGGTTCATAATGACACGATAATTGGTTGTTCTTAGGGGTGAATTTACGTACACGTTGACCTTTGTTCAATTCCATTAATTTCTCAGTCGGTAAAAATGCACGAATGCACAAAATGGGACGATTTGTGTGATAGTCGTGTCTATGTGTGGAATAAGTGAATAGAAGAGACAATTGTACTTTGATCGAGTACAATCTCTCATTTGTCTACTCCATTCTCTTTCAACTCCTCTCTTATCTCAGAATTACCTCCATAAAGAGCCCTTCCCTTTCTGTATATTTTTGTTTTCTTCATTTGTATGCCAGTTGTAATATTACAATCAAAATATTGCTAAGAAGTCATGAATGGACACTGTACTCAATGATATGGAGAAGAGAAGAATCAACTAGTTGAATAACAGTGACAGAATGGAATAGAGAAGGAGAAGAGAAGGAGGTACTCTGCTGGAGTCCGCTAAATCTTTCTCTCTGTAATTGAATAAGTGTGAATAGTCCATTGAAGATCTTCTCCCCCTCGGGTCATTTTCTCGTTTTCACTTTTATTCTCCTCTTCTTCTCTCAGTGAGACTAGTCTCGGATTAGGCCAGATTTGAGGTGTTCTTGCTTGTGAGAGTGAACCACTTCAGAGAGAGAGATGCTCTCAGTCTCATTCATTCCGTTCCCAATATATCCCCCTCCCCCTCCTCCTTCCCCTCCTTCATCAACTTCATCATTCGAGTACCTGCTTATCATTTCCTATCCATTTCTTCGTTCCGCTCCTTCTCTCTTCCAATCACGTTCTCTATTCTATTTTCTCTTTCTATTCGACTAGAGTATGAATAGGACATCGAATGGCGCACTCATTCAGCCAGTTCGAATCTCAATTACAATTGATCTTCTCTTTTTTTCGGTCATTTTCAGTTCAATCTCATTGAGAATTATCTTTCCACTGAAAAACATCTACAATTATACATGATATTTTGTTCTTTCGGTCAGTCGGAGAAGTCAATCTTCATCTTTATTCCTGACAAAAACATCTGATTTCTATCGGACATTGTGGTTCGATGTACCCAAAAAAATTTCGATAGATACCGGTATTTCGCGCTGGAAAATTCCACTATTCTCCTCACTCACTAATTTTTTGTCTCGAGTAGCATCGATATCTATCTTCCCTTCCTTCCTGAGGGGGTGAAGGTTGACAGAGAATGAAAGAGAGGAAAGGGTCAGAGATGACTTGATGGCTTCATTAGATAAAATACTGTTGTAAATTGCCAATTGTCTCTTTCTTCTCACTCAAAAGTGTTGCTTTCTCCTCTTTACTCCGACTTCCAAATAAAATTCCCGTTTTCGAATGTTTATGAATTGTGCCGTCATCTTCCTTCCATTCCTCACACCTTCATTCAATTCATTGCACTTCTCTTCCTTCTCTCTCTTCAATCCATTCTCATCTCTCTCTATCACTCTTTTTACTTTCTCTGTTCTATCGAGGTCTCTCTGCTCTTTTCATCTTCCCGGTTCACTGAGCTTCTCTCTTTCCCTATCCAGTGCTTTTTATTGATCCTCTCGGATCACCCCTCCCCTCCCCCTCCCGTCCTCTTCCTTCTCTAATCCGATTCCCTTCATCGTTCATCATGTTCTCTTCTCATGTAAATATTCCATGAATAGTCAAATGATGCACGTACTTTTATTCACGATATCGTAAGCAATATAAAGAACAGTAGGGCAACAAAATGGTGATCTCTAACGGAGAATAGGCCACAATATGGGAATAATGGTAGTCTGTGTTCCTATTCTCGAGGATCCATTCGGTAATCACATTTTCCTTGACGTAATTTTACGTCTTTGACGTGAGAAAACACTCCGATTGCAACAATTTTGTAGTGAAAGAATGACATTTGGTGGACTACTTTGGGATGAGTTATCACTACAATTCACACTTTATTTGACGTTGAATAGAAACATTTTTGACACTCTATTGGTTACAGACGATCAAAAAAGTACGTCAAAGAGATTAAATATCAGATGTTGTTGGGTGAATTTGTATACAAAAATATGATTGTATCGTGGTTTTTGATCGAATAGTCTGGTTGATGGAAGGAAGTATTACGTCATTAGGAAGTCGAGTACCGATAAACCATGTTTTCAGCGAGTTAATTACGATTCAATTCCATCATATTTGTACATGGTACCATTTCTCGCCGAATATAGACGTCCATCCAGAATGTCTTGGCCAATTTACCATTATCTCACACGTTGATCTCTCCCTGTTTTGCCCTCTTTTCACCCATTTGAATCTCTCATTTCCCTTTCTCTCTCCATCTTTCCTCCCCTCTCCCCTCCCCCTCCTCCAACTCCATTCATTCGACATACGGAATGCACTATCCATTCCATTTACTATTTAATGCCATCTTCCACCCTCACTCTTATGTTCTTTCCTTGGTAGATAGCCCCTTCCCTCCACTTGACTTCATCTTAAGTGCCCTTCTTCTCTTCTTTCCAATAAACATTTCTACTCTTTCAGTCTAACTCAATAATGTCTGATGCCGTCTTTGCAACTTCTAATGCTCTTCACAGAATTTCACTCGGAAACGATAACAGAATGGAAATGAAGGTCAGATTTTCCTTCTCTTTCCGAAAATAATGAATTAATTTTTCAGACATTCCACACAGGAACGAAAACGTGGAGAAAATGTCGATGGGGAAGAATTATCGAATCTGGTGAGCATTATCTCTTTTTTTTAACCTTTTTTTATTTTTCCCTAAAACTACATAACCGTTGATTGATCAGATGCTTCAATCTCCGAGGAATCTCTTTCTCTTCCGGGTACATCTCATCTTCCTGATGCAGTTGTACAACAACTTGTGATGCTGAGAAGATCGACAGCTCTCGAGAAGGTTCGTCCCTTCCTTCTCTCTCTCTCTTCTCATCCTTACCCATCCCATTCAGGCCTTTCCTCTATCGGATTCCCTTCTCATTGCTCGATCACCCGATAATCTGCTCATTGTCCACAATGATAAAGTACGAAGAGTGAGGGTGAGTCAATTGACAATTCTTACCCTTAGGAACAATTGAATGACTAAGCGAACACTTCCTATAGGCAGTAGGAAGTACTTTGCGATGTTCATCATGAGATTAATCATCCTTCTCTTTCAGAGAGATGCCACTGCTCCTCGTATTGATTTCGCCTTCAATCTTTCGAATGGATCGATAATCTACGGAGGAATAAATATGGCTAAACATGCTTGCCTTCAAGTTCAGATGACATCTTCAATAGAGGAATTGGAGAGACAAGGTGATTATTGACCATTATAGTAATTTGTCAATTAATAAGACTAATCTATGGAAAGAAGATGGTAAATAATTACGTATTTCTGTCTCCTTTCTACGTGATTTTCAATAGGAATATATTTTCTTTCTTATCTTGACCATTCTCCTTTTCTAACTTGTTTATGATCTTCCCCAGTCTAGCAACCTTCACAGTTCAGAACCCTCCTATCTTACTACCAAATCTCACTACATACATATAATTACCTTGCAACCCACTCGAAATATTTCATCTTCTTCATTTCAGTTTCATCTCTCGATGGAGGAATTCCTTTATTTCGTCGATATCCATCGTCTTCTTCTGATGGAGGTCCATTCGATTACTCGAAAGCTCTTTTCTCCCTTCAAGATAATCGACTCACTACCGTCGTTCCTAAAATGAATAAAGAGGGAAAGGTAAATATTTCTCTTTAGTTTTAGATAAGCCAATGATAACATTGAATGAATTGTTCTTTCAGTCGTGTCTCTCCATTCTCTCATACGATATTTCTTCTGGATCAATCGTTGAATCAACTCAACTTCTTTCTTCTCCTCTTCCTTTTTCCTTCTGGAGTTCACGTCGTTTAATGGCCAATGATCAAATTGTTTCTCTCGTCCATCACAAATTAATTACAGTCCACATCAAGACTGGATTAGTCAATTCGAGAGACGTGGTTAGTTCACAATCGATTATCAATTTTCTCAAGTCTCTACTAATTATCATTTTGTAATTATTATCGTTGCAGGAATCATCAGTAACATCCTTCACCATATCTCCCTCTGGTCAATTGTTCCTTCTCTCTTCATCTGATGTTCATTCTTCCTCTTATCTCACTGCTCCTCTTCTCTCTTCACTCGCTCGAGATACCGTACTCAGTAGACTACAGTATTCCTTCCGTTCATCGATTCCCATCGGGACCTCTGATCCAATGATTGTTCACACTGTTTTATCTTGATTCTTCTTTTGTACATCTAGGACATATTTCAAATTTGATCTGATTGTATCTCGGGTATTATTCATATGCGTACAACAATGATGAACGGTTCTGCATTTATGTGTTGTGTACTCAATAACAGAAATTGGCGACAGAACAAGGAGATTTTTCACAGATGAAAAGATGTTCATTCGAACAATTGTCAGAGTACCTCAAGTAGATTGGAATGAAAGATAAAGAAACAAAAAGGAACATCCCATGCACTGTTTAATCCCGTAGTCTGAATTGCATACGCACAACTTCCTATGCTAGGTTAACCGCCCATTTAGTGTACGTTGAATTATCCTGAGACGAGAGGAATAAAAGATAAAAACTGGTCAAATGTGAGATAAATCTAGATGAATATGAAATTATTTAAATAGGACAGGATAAATGACTACTTGAACCATTGGACCAATGACGTAGCAAACATGCGGGTCCATGGATTTGCTCGTGAGACCGGAAGTGTGTGGATTACGGTAGCTATCGATTGGGCCAAGGGGTATGCTCGTGGGACCCTATATCAGCGGAGAAACTGTAGTTTATAGAGCTACGTAGGTAGCTACCGTAGTTATCGATCGAATCGCCTTTCTGTTCTACATTGTCGTATTATCGAGGGAGTCCCCTGAAGAGAGAGAGAGATAGAGTCCCAGCGCTCTTCCTTCCCTAGATTGTAGTTTGATCGAGAGGAGGCCAGGGGGGAGGAGGAGAGGGGAAGTGCCTCCTTGATCTACCCTTCCTCGTCGCTCCCTTGCGGATAACGATCGTCTGGGGCGCCAGACGGGCCCGAATAGTCCCTTCCCATCTCGTACCAGTTTACTCACGCTCGCTCACTCGTGTTGTAGCTCTCTCGTCACTCCATTGTTTTTCGCGCCTTTTTCTTGCTTTGATTGTTCCAATAAGGACGTCATCAGTGCTGAATAATCGCTGACGTCCATCGCGTGTGTTTACTAGATTAGGCTGATCTGTTTTGCTACAATTACCTCTTACGAAGCGTTGTTTACGACTTTATTTTATTTTCGAAAATGCTCCCATTTCCTCCGAGTTTGTCTTATCTGTAAGGTGAAGTCAAGAGTTCAAGATCAGCCGAGCACGAGTGCTCACGTGCACTATCGATCGGTTTGATCTACTCGAGTCAGGCATCTTCCCCCCTCTTCCCAGTCAGTCGATCACTCGCTTCCCGTGGGTCACGTAGCTCTTCCTTTCGATTTTCGAACACATTTGTGATGACTTGCTACATTTTTTATCTAAATTGGATTGACATTCCCTTTAAAAGCGTTTGACATCAGCAATATTGCTTTACCAATACAGCCCTTTGTTTATTGGTTCCTTGAGCGCACATCCTAGCAACTGCTCGCATATTTACTACCGTTTTCGCGCCGCCTGCTCCTCAATATTGTTTCGAAATTTTGATCGCAGCAGCTTCTCGTTCGCTAGTTTATCTAGTTTCTTACAATTAGTTTTCGCCAAAAACATCTATAACCGACTGATCCTGGGTTATGTGACGTGTTTTTCGCTCTCATTTCTTATTGTCATGGCCAATTTCTGTTTACAACTCTTCTTACCCGACATTTTGTAGATGAAATCGTCTCAACTGCACACCTGCCACTTGGAAAGCGTACATACAGCGAGCACACTCACGCCGCCCGCCTCTGCCCGCTGCCTCGATAAGATAAGTGATCCAATTATTTGTCATCATGGGCTTTTGCGCATTTTCGTAAGTATCTGCGAACGGCTTGGATGGGCATTTTTGTGTTCATTTCTGCTCAAGTTCTCAAGTTCAATTTCGCGGCGCGTCCATCCAATGCTAGCTAAGTCGTCGTAGGGCAGTGGTGCGCATCTCCTCTACAGTGAGGGGCGGTCGTCACGCACTGTCGCAAGTGCCGGGTCTATCTTTTCGTGGGAGAAGGCCAGAAGCCAGAAACGGTTGCGCCGTCCCGGGCCGGCTCGCAGAATCGTATACCAAATTCTCCCTTTCGAGTATCGCGGTGGATGACCTGACGACCGAGTGCGCCACTGCCAGATTGAGCTGAAAATGCGCGCGCACTTTATCGAAATATAATCAGGGGATTAGTCGTCTAACTAACTGTTACGGCGGGATAGGGCAAAGCAGAGTGAAACGTGCACTTTGCGAGTGCGAAGTTTGTGTTACAAAGTGGTTACAGGATGCTAATTTGAAACATCGCAGCATGTGGCGATCGATGGACGGGGACGGGCTGCGTCGGCGACGTCATCTGAGAGAGGAAGCGATGAGGGGACGGTATGCTGGCAGGTCGGACTGCCCTTGTAAGATGACGTCATCAATCGATACATTCCAGGCACTCTAACGGCCCTTTCGTTCCTGGCTCGCTCGCTGAAATGATCGCTTGCTCCGTCGCGTTTCGCTGATCTCTTCGCTCGTTTCTCGCATAACGGTCCCGCCAGCAGCAAGCGGCAGAGAAGGGATGGATTGAATGGTGAAGGGATTGGAGGTCGGTCAACCGGAGATATATCGATTGACTTCATATGAATCAAGTGAATTCAGGTCTCTCCCCGAACCTCCATCAGCCAGTCACTTGATCGATCGTGAGGATACGCTGTCAGAGGTTGGCATTATTCAAATTTATCCCTTTTATCGATAAGCTAATTGCGAGTTGCCGATTCTGCACGGCAAGGGGTGCAATAACTTATTTTCGAATAATGATCACTCATTTTGCGTCAATTTCCTGAGCTGTCCCATGATACTCCTTCTCTATTGCCTCCCATTTGTTGTGCACATTTTCCTTCCCCTTCTTGCGCTTCTATTGTATTGTAATGCCTTACCGATTTCTGATATTATTCCTCTTATTTTTTTCTCACTGGTTTGACTGGCTAATCGTTCCTTGATTTGCAGGTATCATAAGATGACACCCCCTCTGGCGAGCTCTAGCGCGGCGACTGCCAAGCCGCGGACGACGGCCATCACTTGATAAAAGGCTCGTTTCGTCCATTCCCTCCCCTGCTCTCCTCCACTAGCTCGTTTTGCTTTTCCTTATTAGCTCTAGAAGTCTCACTTGGTCATTTTATGCTCGCGAAGCCGTCGTGCGCGTTTATTCGTGCTCGAATCGCCCTCCGTGGGAGGAATGCCCTTTAGAGGAAACTCTTATGGGCCAGACCGAGGGTTCCATGGGGTGATTGGGTGGGATGGAAGGAGCTAGAACGGAAGAGGGAAATGAGTGAGTGGAGGGGAGGTAGGCCCCCCCCATAGTTGTCGATAAGAGAATGGCTTGTCCTTTTCACACTCGTGACTTCGACGGGCGAGACGAGATGAGGCAAGCGAACGAGCGACGACAACGACAGTCCACCTCTCTCCCGTCCTTCCATCGATGAGGAATTCGGGCCATTCGGTAGGAATGAGAGGTACTGTAAATAGTAATTATATATTTATGAATGATAACGGCTATCTTGCAGTCCTCTCTCGAAAGGATAAGATGCTGACGACGTTTTGCCCTCTCTTCCGTCCTTCTTCCGATGAGGGAATCTGACTGGAGGAGCCCGTCGATTGGAATGAGAGGTACTGTACCTATTGTTTATGCTTGTATTTAATATTCTCCGTTTCAATCTTCTGTCCACGCGATTAGATGCGTCAACGCCCTCTATCTCTTCCTTCCTCGATGAGGATATCTACGCGTGGAGAGATTCACGCTCGACAGGGATAAGAGGTACAGGATAGTCGATTTATTGATTGAAAGCTCTTCTTTTGCAGTTGGTCCAAGATGAAGAGGGGACGATGGCAACCTCTCTCCCTTCCCGTCCGTCCTTCCTTCCTTCCTTCCTCCGATGAAGTCTTCCTGTTCTTCTTTCGGAGGGGTTCGCCTTCGTTCATCTTCTGAGATGGTTCGATCAAGATTCTCGCTCGAGATATTAAATTTGTGTTCAGTTGCATCAGAAGAAGTTCGAGCAAGAAGTGGCGATGTGGGATGAAAACGATATAATTGTACTCGCTAAGAGAATGTGCACTATTCTCGCTGATATGATGGACTTGGCGAGGTGAGATATAATGAAGTTGTAAAATAAAGTGGAATGAGAAACGTTTGCTTTAATGCTTTATTTGTTCTGGGAGAAAGACATTTCAACCTGTCTATTTGTTGTCCCTTCAGAGGTCGTGATAAACTGAAGTCGACGATGGACGTCATTCGAGCAGCACAGGAGATTTCAAGGGCTGGAACGAAATTGAGTGTCCTCGCACGACAAATCGGAGATGTGGTACGGTAGATTATTGATTGTTCAAGGGATGTATCTCCTCTTTTCCAGGCCGAGGAAGCAAACAAGGAGAATCAGCAATTGAAGATGACGAAGAAGGATCTAGTGGCATATCTGGCGAATATGGAAACATTATGTGGACAGTTGAATGTCTGTTCAAGGTACTAACATACATCGTGCTAAGAATACCATATGAAACTATCTTTGGAACTTTCGAAATATTGTTCCACTAATATTCGTTTATCATATAAGACGGTACAAACACTATGGTTCCGTGCCGTGGATATCAAAAAAGTCCGCATCCGAAGTTGAGAAATGGGATACTTATTCTGGCCTGTTCTTAAAATTAGCATGAGATTACAGGGTTGGTGCGACACCGCAACGTGCAGCCGTGCATCCGCACCGGGACGGTATGCAGCAGTCGCCGCAGCACTTCAATCGATCTGAGGTGAGCGCCCAACGACACGATCCTCTACTCCGCATTCAAAACCGTCATGGCACGGTTCCAATGCCAAATTGGCGGCGCGGTAAAACTCGCGGCGAGACTCACCACCTATTGCAAAATCAGGCCCGTCAGGCAAGAAATGCGCGAAATTAAAGTGCTGAAAGAAAGCCAAACACAACTGCCCCCAAAAAATACGGTAGAAAAAGGCCCAAACCTACAGTACATATCTCGGAAAAAATGCCGAAATTTGAATTTGGCTATTGAACGGAAAGATGACCGCAGTTTGGTATTGTTCTCCAAGTGCGAGCCGCGTTGGCCATATTGGCGCGTTTGACGTCGTTTTTTGGGAGAGTGAATGCGGATGAGCGTAGGGGTTTGGAGGATCGTGCAACGATATTGTTTCGAAAGCGTATTCCCTGCGGTCCTGTATTTCCTATTCGATTTAGAAGTATACTATTTATGTAGCCTTTGAAACACGGGTGTACTAGGATGTATTACGTATTCGAGCCTGTCCTTTGATATATTTTGAATAATAATCCCGGTGGTTTTGTGTTTCTTAGTGGATCCTAATAATATTTATGTAGCCTCTGAATACGGGTGTAGTAAGACTCTGAAACACGGGTGTAGTAGGATGTATTGCGTTAGCCTGACTGCCCCTTTGATAATATTTTTAAATAATACTCTGTGGTTTTGTGTTTCTTAGTCGATCTGAAAAGTATAATTATTTCCTCTGAACTGTGTTTCTGTAACCGTTCGGCTATTTGATCTTTTTTTTTTAAAAGTAATAATCAACGTGTATTTGCAATCAACGTGTATTTCTCTTGTGCCGTAGGGTAGTGCGTTATGATCAGTATGTGCTTATTGTTAGCTTTTATCCCATTCCCGCACGTGAGCCTCGAGTTTATCTTCACTGACTAGCCGACAGAAAGACACTTCGATATTATACTATCGCTAATAAATTCTTTTTTCAGCGGTCGTCCTTCCTTCTCAATGTTATGTGGCCGAGAGTCGGAGGATCCAATTCCCAGCCCCTCTCCCCATTCTCCCCACTTTTTGCCTGTTTCTACTTTTGTCGCATTGCTCTTGTTGTTATCGTAACCACACGCGCAGGTTACAGGTCTGGATTGGGTGGGTTGGTTCATGTTACGATATTCGCAAGGGGAAGGGGGTACTTTCAGTGGAATGCTTGGGTATACCCTGAATCGGAGTTGTTTTGTTGAGGTTTATCTGCCTGTGTGGGTCTGGGCGAAGGAAAATGAGGCACAGCATCGATCTGTGTGTGTGGAAAATGAGTACTGTATTGTTCTCACCGTATTGGGTGATGCATCGATTGATAAGTGTGGTGGAAAAGGTGGGACAGTATCGATCGGTCTGTGTGCAAAATGGGCACTGTATTGTTCTTACCTTATTGGTTGTTGTATTTGTTGTTGCTGTATCGATCGATATGTGCGGGGAAAATGTGGCACAGTATCGACCTGGTTGTGTGGAAAATGGGTACTGTATTGTTCTCACCGTATTGGGTGATGCATCGATTGATAAGTGTGGTGGAAAAGGTGGGACAGTATCGATCGGTCTGTGTGGAAAATGGGCACTGTATTGTTCTTACCTTATTGGTTGTTGCTGTATCGATCGATATGTTCGGGGAAAATCCATCTGACCGTGTTGGTTACTGCACCGGTCTATGTGTGTTGAAAATGAGGGCACTGTACTGATCTGGCAGTGTTGGTTAATGTATCGATCTGACTGAATGGGTAACTGTATCGATCCGAATGTGTGAAAATGGGGGTAGTGTATCCATCTGACCGTGTTGGTTACTGCACCGGTCTGTGTGTTGAAAATGAGGGCACTGTACTGATCTGGCAGTGTTGGTTAACGTATCGATCTGAATGAATGGGTAACTGTATCGATCCGAATGTGTGAAAATGGGGGTAGTGTATCCATCTGACCGTGTTGGTTACTGCACCGGTCTGTGTGTTGAAAATGAGGGCACTGTACTGATCTGGAAGTGTTGGTTAATGTATGGATCTGACTGAATGGGTAACTGTATCGATCCGAATGTGTGAAAATGGGGGTAGTGTATCCATCTGACCGTGTTGGTTACTGCACCGGTCTGTGTGTTGAAAATGAGGGCACTGTACTGATCTGGCAGTGTTGGTTAATGTATCGATCTGACTGAATGGGTAACTGTATCGATCCGAATGTGTGAAAATGGGGGTAGTGTATCCATCTGACCGTGTTGGTTACTGCACCGGTCTGTGTGTTGAAAATGAGGGCACTGTACTGATCTGGAAGTGTTGGTTAATGTATTGATCTGACTGAATGGGTAACTGTATCGATACGAATGTGTGAAAATGGGGGTAGTGTATCCATCTGACCGTGTTGGTTACTGCACCGGTCTGTGTGTTGAAAATGAGGGCACTGTACTGATCTGGCAGTGTTGGTTAATGTATCTATCTGACTGAATGGGTAACTGTATCGATCCGAATGTGTGAAAATGGGGGTAGTGTATCCATCTGACCGTGTTGGTTACTGCACCGGTCTGTGTGTTGAAAATGAGGGCACTGTACTGATCTGGAAGTGTTGGTTAATGTATGGATCTGACTGAATGGGTAACTGTATCGATCCGAATGTGTGAAAATGGGGGTAGTGTATCCATCTGACCGTGTTGGTTACTGCACCGGTCTGTGTGTTGAAAATGAGGGCACTGTACTGATCTGGAAGTGTTGGTTAATGTATCTATCTGACTGAATGGGTAACTGTATCGATCCGAATGTGTGAAAATGGGGGTAGTGTATCCATCTGACCGTGTTGGTTACTGCACCGGTCTGTGTGTTGAAAATGAGGGCACTGTACTGATCTGGCAGTGTTGGTTAATGTATCTATCTGACTGAATGGGTAACTGTATCGATCCGAATGTGTGAAAATGGGGGTAGTGTATCCATCTGACCGTGTTGGTTACTGCACCGGTCTATGTGTGTGTTGTATCGATCGATATGTGCGGGGAAAATGTGGCACAGTATCGACCTGGTTGTGTGGAAAATGGGTACTGTATTGTTCTCACCGTATTGGGTGATGCATCGATTGATAAGTGTGGTGGAAAAGGTGGCACAGTATCGATCGGTCTGTGTGCAAAATGGGCACTGTATTGTTCTTACCTTATTGGTTGTTGCTGTATCGATCGATATGTTCGGGGAAAATCCATCTGACCGTGTTGGTTACTGCACCGGTCTATGTGTGTTGAAAATGAGGGCACTGTACTGATCTGACAGTGTTGGTTAATGTATCGATCTGACTGAATGGGTAACAGTGCCGTGTGTGTTGAAAATATTGTTATTGCAATGATCTCGTGTTGCTTACTGTATCGATCTGTCCGTGTGGATGATCGATAAACGATACGTGGGTGATCAATAGTGATCCATAGGGGTCTTTCAAAACGGAACACTATTGATCTCTGTGTATGAAAATGTGAATACTGTATTCATCTATCCGCGTAGGTTTAGATAGATATCGATCCAATTCGTGTGGGTTACTGTATCTATCATTATTCTATCGATCGATTCAGCGGTTGAACAACTGTATTGATTAGATCACTTTATCAATAATAGTTCTCAATTCTTCGGATCGACTTCCATGTCGAAATGGAATCTCATCTTACGAATGTATTCGATTGCTTGTTCGTGATCATCCAATACAATCTGAAGATCAAAGATCAACCGAGAGATCAAAGATCATGGTCACCGATAGCTGAATCTGCTTCACTTCTCCGTCGGGAATGGGAATTGTTCCGAAGTCGATCATTTTAGTATCGAGACGAGTGATCGAATGAGAAGTTGCAGTTGAAAGTGATTGAAAAGACTGAAAAGATCAAAGATTAAACATCATTCATCAGTTATGACCTCCTCATTATCAGCGCCAGCTCCCATACGAATTTCTTCCTCTGGAAAAGATCAATGATCGATTGAAATGTAAATGCAGAGTACCCTGGACGAAGTCATCGAATAATTTCTCATCCTCTTCATCTGTCTCGAATAGTGAATCGACAATGGAATTGTCGATGTCAGAATAGAGTCTCCCTTCTTCACTCAATTGAGGATAGTCTGCAAAGTAAATAGGAATAAAGACAAATCTTCGCAGAGGTTCGAACCGACTGAGAAGTTAGTGTGATTAGTGTTAGTGTTTGTGAAAGGCTCTTCATGAAAGGCCATCACATCGACAGACGAAGAGATCGACAGATCAGAGCAAGTTGACCAACTATAAGAGATCAAAGATCAATCACGGTAGATCAAATAACACACCGATGATTGATAGTCCTCTTCTCAATGAATGGAGTAGATCCAGATAATTTGCTCATTGCAGAGGAAACTCCGTGTAGATAAAATTTAGCGGATCTGATATGATTTTATTGTACACTTGGAATATGAGGGACTACAGTATGACATTCTCCATACTGTAGATGGAGTACGGTACCTATGAATGAATTGATCTTTCTCTGCAGCAGTCAATTCATGAATATTAGATGCCAGAAGAATTGAACAGGCACGCTGAGAAAGATTAAAGATCAAAGATCATTGTACAAAAATCACTATATTACCGTCTGATCGTGGCGATTTTCTGTTACCCATTTTAAGAATGCATTCATGAAGACGGCGGGAGGAGCAAACACAGATGAATACTGATGAGGATTACTGTAGTCAATCAATCGATTGTCGATCCCGTACCTTCATCAACACTTCGAATGATGGCCACGATATCTTTGGAAAGTTGTCAAGGTTGCTGATATTCTCGAGACGAGAAGAAGCAGTCTGCAAAATCAACGGTCAGTTGAGATCAAAGATCAAAGATCAACCTGGATGATGAAATTGCGAATCGATGATTGCTCCTTCATATTGAGAACGGCGTGTTCGAGGGAGAAAATGACAGATCTCTGAAAGGTAGAAATTAATGAAGCTCATTTTAGTAATCATCCTAGAACAGTTGTCCCCTTGGACACTTCAATGGCCTTCTTTGGAAGATGGGCATTGTTGCGATAGTTCATGGATTTGACAGTGATACAGTATGGTCATCATCGTTCTTTATCTCACATTGAATAGAGCGAGTCTTGCAATCTCCTTCTCCACTTGAGAGATTAGTTCATCCATATGCAATGCATTAGCAGCAGCGAGAACATCAGTCACCTTGAGAGATTAAAGATCAAAGATCAGAGATCAATGTTTACCTTCAAAGGCTCAACGAATACGTCATCTCCCTTAGCGAATCTGATAGCGATTTGAAATCCATCGAGAGTGAGACAAAGCTGGCGTTTGAGGAGAGATGACAACGATATGACATCGATCGAGCCTGGAATAGATACGGTAGAGTACCATAATCCATCACTTATCGATTAGGTCAGTTACCGTACCCTGCTCCACAGCCAGCTCGGAGAGCACGGGTAGACTCTTGATGATACCATGATGAGTCCTGAATCGATCCACCGTGATATCGATCGATCTACCGTAATCCTCACGGGATCAGATTCTTGCCAAGACGTAGTATACAGGGACGAACATCTTCCTCATTCGAAGTTTCAACTGGCTGGAAGGTATACGGTAGAGTACTGTAAGGGGTATTGACTACTCGAAGGGATACTGTAGAGTACTGTAAGGGGTATTGATTACTCGTACCCTCTCTGATTTGATGTGGATATCGTAAGGACTCGGCATAGACGATAGTTGAAAAGAGTGAGTAACCACTCTCGATTGACGAAACGAGTAAGAATAAATGGAGGAGGAGAAGAGGAGAGGAGAGAGGGAGAGATGAGATGCAAATGTTGTAATTGACTAGATTCAAATCCTTGTCTCGCAATTGATCCACTCAAAATGCATGGATATTAGAAAACTCTTTTTGTTATGCGAATTGTATTTGTGCATTAATGTTTTATGTTCTTCTCCGCTTGAGAGATTAGCTCCTCCATTTACAATGCATTAGCAGCAGCGAGAACTAGGTATGCGATGTGGATTGAGTGTCAAAATAAGTTTGAATGTTATTCATATGTAGGTGCTTTCAGTTGCAACGAAATATATAATTTATTCTTCATCTACAGAAGTTGGAGACAGAACAAGGAGATTTTTCACAGATGAAAAGATGATCATTCGAACAATTGTCAGAGTACCTCAAATAGATTGGAATGAATGACAAGGAAACAAAAAGGAAACATACCATGCACTGTTGAATCCCGTAGTCTGAATTGCATACGCACAACTTCCTATGTTAGGTTGACCACTCGCCCATTTAGTGTACGTTGATTTATTCTGAATTATTGAACGATTCTATCAATCTTAAATAGTCCTTACAGTATCAATCCATTCCCAATTTTTTCCATTATTCTCGTATCCAATCCAGAATGGAGTCTTTGTTCCGAATTGAGAGATTACTGCACAAAGTATTCATTCACATATCATTCTAATTTTCTTCAAACCTCCAATAAGGAAGTATTCTTTTTGATCATCATGAACAGTAGAGAGAAGAGATCCACTTGAGGAACAATGATCCATTGAAAGAGGGAAAGTTGCCGTGATAGGTTGACTGATGTAGCAACCACCTGAATAATACTGGTTTCAATGAAAATATATTTATGAAAGATTAAATATCTCACGACTGGGTGTTTCTCTTTCATCCGAATCATCACTGAATCCAGTCTGGTATTGAGGGCAGAAACAATTGGCTGAAATGTTACGTTAAAGGAGGTGTCCCACGAATATCTGACTAACTCAGTTCTCGATGTGAGATGATGGGTCGTGGCTACCCGGTAACACTTTCGAAACTCCCAAATTTTCAATTTTCGGTTAAACTGAGATATGAGCAGTTGGCTGCGTTCCAAGTGACCTTGCGCGCGCAGGCAACGAGTGAGAGAGCGTGCGAAATGAGGAGAGCGCGCTCTCTCACACCTCACTTTGCATAAACGCCCTCGCGATTCGAGGGACGCCTTCTTTAACTAATTATTTTCTTTTCTGAACTTGCCATCACAAATCATCTGAAGATCGAGATTGATGTTATTTCTGAATCCAATATTGTAATATCCAGGAGAGGAAAGATCCACAAGTGACGGAACTTTAGATGATGACACGTCTAACAAACAATCAAAGATTAATATCGAGAATCGATCATACCTGTTACAGCTAATATTCCTCCAGAATTTTTGAATGAATCTCCAGGAGAACTCTGGAGTGCATTAGATTGTGTGAATTTAATCTTGAAAGCAGTAGAAGATGAATCGGATGCAGTTATTATATAAATCAATTGACGAGAAGTTCGATTTGAAGCACGAGTAAACATGTCAATTGAGGCATTAATTCCACTAAAACGATTATTAAGTAATGAAATTAGATATCCTTGCAGACTCACTTTCCAATATTGGCTTCAGGTGAATTAGATGGGCTAAAATTGACCGAATTCGGAAAAGGAGAAGAAAGATCGGCGATTATCTGAGAATATCTCATTATTCTTTCACCAGTGTCTCTCTCAATGAGATTCATCGCAAGCATCGGTGGTTCAGTGGTAGAATGCTCGCCTGCCACGCGGGCGCCCCGGGTTCGATTCCCGGCCGATGCAATTCTTTTGGCATTACCTGAGTTGAATCAGACACAGCGATTATTCCAACTCTTGAATATTTGATGCTAGTCGAATTCGAATCGGATTGAGTACCATCATTTTGAATGGTCATAGAGTTGGTGATAGATTGAATAAGGGATGAAGCCTAGAATTGAATTTGTTGTGAATGAATGTGTATTGGATTCAACCTTGTTGAGATTCACACTATCCATTGATTTGGATACATCCACTAGAAATATGGCATCCAACCAAAGATCAGATGAGAATGAAGCAATTCCATTGGTTAGATCACATCCACACGAATAATCGGCTGAATAGAAGCAGATTTATTTTTTCCTGCAAATACTCTCTTACTATCTCCCTTCACTGGTGTAATTGTCGTTGGAGATTCAGTTGTCAGAGCTACAAGCAAAACATATCGATTGAAAAACATCAAAAACTAACGAGATGAGATAATTCTGAAGAAGAATGCATCATCATCCCTCCAGTAATCAGAATTGCCAACTTTGGTGTAGTAATCGAAAGAGAGAAGATCAGCGATCATTGTCATGTGCACAGAAGAGGAATTTAGACTGAAGTGGATATTGACTGAGGACGACAAGTATAGAATAAACTGACGGAACAGATTTGGTGGTACATGGATCTCTTTCACAGTCAGTAGCTGCTGTGAGGACAATATTATTTCCCACTTTCTCATCCATTTCATAGAATCCATCGATAGAAAATGATACTCGATCACTCAATGGAAACAATTTAATAAATTCGACATTTGGAGTGGAGAAACTATCATGATAACTGCAAAAAAATTTCTTACTCGGCATCGAGCCATAGGAACTTATCATCATCTCCGTGCTGAATGAGATTATTCGACTTTCCTGATCCCATTACGATCATATCGAATTCATAATATCCCATCGAAACTGAATGTGAATATGAAGAGCATAGATCATGTACAGGAAACAAACGATATCCTCCAGTTCCAGTGTTAATCATTCGAATGTATCCATCATCAGAGATGGAGACAGTAATTGCCGTGTCTAATGCCCACAATGACAATTGATCATCGCATCTAAAGGGGAGGATGAGCATATTCTTCAATATCTGTATTCATCTTACTGTGCACTTCCCAAATAGAACATTTCCTCTTCTTCGCCATTTCCCAATCCAGTGTAAAAGTCAAGTTTTTGTAGTGTATTATTGCAAGTAAATTCGAGGAGAATTCCACCCCTTGATACAACGACTGTGATATTTCCAGCGGTGTTGGAATAGTGAGCACGCTGGAATAATCTCATCTGATTAATCATGTCTCCATCTTCTTACTCCATTATCTCTCGCAGTGACGATTGTTGATTGGATGGAAGAGAACAACAGAGTAAACTCTTCATCGCATCCAATTCCCTCTCCTCCGTCCGTTCTGTTGGTTACTATTCTCCATGAGTCAATTGTCGAATTGACACATCCACCAGCTTCATGCACCTCGATTAGACTGAAAGTATAGATTGAACAATAAAGAGAAGGGAAGAAGGAACAAACTTCCATTGATTCTTTCCTGTTCCATCTTGAACGAAGATATCCTGCACAAATCCAGCCAAGACACTCTTAAATTGAACAGATTTGAAGGATGAAATATCTAACTGAATCACTTACGTAATCACCCAGTGCGACACACGCATTAGTGGCCGAAATCGTCGTCTTCTTCAAGATTGACTACAAATAATGAATTAATAATATGGAAAAATGTGACATCGTACCTGTTTTACCTCATTGCAAGAGTATACGAAACCATTAACGTCTGAGGAATAGTTGATTGCGCAATAGCAAAGATAATAATTTCTAACCAGATACGCAAAGAAGCAGAAGAAATGGAAGTAACGACGACCTCATGAATGAGAGAACGAAGAGAAGAATCAACCCGTTAGAAGTGGACGATTAATGGAGATTAGAAGAGAAAAGCTTATCAGTGAAATGATCGATGGTGAAAAGGAACTATGATGATGGAAAGATACATTGACAACTGTTGAGACCTCGAATTGAAATTGGTTCTCCTAATCCATCAGATATCTATCTTTCACTGTAGTGGGAAAATTCATTGATTGCGATTCTTCGTTCGCAAAAAAAAGATGGAATTGATGTTGCACGTGTTTATTATCTCGCTACAGGGAGACTAACAAAAATAAATGTAATGAATCAATGACAGAATCGATCGACTGAACAAGGAGGACGCTCACAGATATAGAAATGATCATCTGAACAATCTTCCGAGAACCTGAAAGGAATGATAATTGGAAGACTGAAGAACTGTTGAAGGATGATAATAACCAACCATTCACTGTTGAATCCAACAGTTTGCTGTGAGATTGAACATCTTCCAAGGGAAGAATCAGGCTGACCAGATGCCCAATTGGAAAACGTCGAATTACTCTGAATTAGATAATATGTTGGTCAGATTCTTTGTGATATCTCTGACATCATCAATCCACTCCCATTCCTTGCCATTATATTCGTTCCCAATCCAGAATTTAACTTTAGCACCGTAAAGAGATACCACTGCAATTAAATTTACTTCTATCGCTTGAATCGGCCTTTGATAAGAGCAATGACTCACACTGAAGTAGGAATAGTTGTTTATCCTGATCATGAATTGTAGTGAGAATTCCTCCTTCTGATTGACATGTTTCCTTAGCCAGAGCATATGGATCAGTGGAGGAAGGAGAATGGTAACATCCACCTAAAAAGGATTGATGAAGTATGATCGAGGAAGATTAACAAAACCGAGTGCTGTTTCTCTCTCAGTTTCTTCCCTTGTGAATGCACTCAATCCAGATGGGCACATGCAATTGGCTGAAATATTCATTCGAATTCTCACTTAAGTCCATTCTCACCATCACAAAGCAGTTGAAGATCAAGATTAACATTATCGTTGAATTTGTGGTTGAAATATCCAGGAGAGGCTAAGTTATTGAACCAAGTGACTGCCTGTGCAGCATCCGCTTCTGAATAATAGAAATTGTGAAAGTTATGTATCGAAAAAACGAACCAGTGACGGCAATTATTCCTCCATTATATTTGAATTTTTGGACATCGAAAGTAGCATCGTAAAATTGATTGGATCGAGGTTGATTTCTATCGGTATTCGATGAATCCGAAGCAGCTATTACGTAGATAAGTTGACGAGTGGAAGAACGATGTGAACGAAGGAAGAGATTTAGAGATGATTCAATTCCACTGATAAATAAAAGATGAGTTAGATCAAGATGTCCATACGAACATTCCAATATCTGCATCTGTAGAGGTCGATGGAGTTAATTTGAGAGGAGATTGCACTGCGTTAGAGAGACCATAGATAACCTGTAAGGAGAATGGTATTGCTAATCGGGTTCTTCACAAGCACTGATGATCCATATGAAAAAGAGTGAATTGAATATGGATAATCTATTCATTCCCTATGAGGGTCGAGTCCATCAAGAGGGTCGAAGTCCGAGATGATTTTCATTGTAATCACCTCGGCCTTATCAGAGACAGCGACTACTCCTACTCGTGAGAATTGAATGGATGACGGAGAAACATTTCCGATTGTTAGAGATGAAACAATGGAGTCAATCATCGATGAAGCCTGCAGAAAAGAAAAGATCAATGAGAGAAAGTACATCGCAGCTGAATTAGTAGGTAAGTAATCCTACCTTAGCGATTCCGTCATTTCCCATTGCCTTGGAAACGTCAACGATGAAAATGATGTCCATCCAAAGAGAAGACGCGAATTCCGCCTTTCCATTCGTCAATTCACAACCACACGAATAATCAGCTGAGTAGAAGGAGTTGAATGGAATTAGGTGGAACCTAACTGTTCGGTTTCGGGGGAGGAATAGTAGGAGGTGGCTCAGTGGAGTTGAGAGCTGAAGGAGAATGAAAATGACGAGAGTGAGAAGAGAAGGAACATACGAGCAGACGCAATTCTAATGAAGAACATATCGGAATTCTTCCATTGATCATCGGGTACGTGAGTGAAATAATCAATGGCAAGGAAATCAGCCTCGAATTGAAGATGAATTTCGTCAGAGGGAATACTCAACAATCACTATTATTTCTTTATGAAATTGAAATGATAACTCACGGATTTATCGAACCAGTACAATTGTTCTCCTTACATTGGGCCGATAAAACGAGTGAATTGCCGTTCTTCGGATCAAATTCAGCGAATCCATCAATATGGAACTTGAGGTCGTCACTTGAAAATGAAGCATTTCCATAATCCTTACTATTTTTCTTACTTCATCGATGGTGATAACCACACGAATTTATCTTCTTCTCCATGTTGAACGATTGCATTCGATTTACCCGATCCGAGGAGAATGAAATCGTACGAAACCGAACCGAGTGAGACTAAAGAGAAATATTCAGAGGGGATAAAGGATAACTTTACTGACGATAAGCTCCTGTTCCAGTATAAGTAATCATAATATATCCATCATTGGGGACATTTATTGTTATTGCTGTATCCCATGCAAAGACTGATAGACGATCGTCACATCTTCAATCGAATTATTTTTTTATTACTCGAAGGGATAAACTAACAATGAACTTCCATAGTAGTACATGTCTTCTGCTGCTCCATTTCCAAGTCCTGTGTAGAAATTGAGAGGTTCCTGATGAATGCTTATGTCATAAGAATGAATGGTTGTTAGATACTTGAGTGTCTTTGCAAGAGAAATCGATGAGAATTCCTCCACGAGGTGCGACCACTGTGATATTGTACGCTTTGTAACTTTGATGATGAAGCTAAAAGAAGAATCAGGGAAAGAGTCAATTAGGATGATTGTCTCACTCCTGAATTCTTGGCAGTGACGAGATTCGTCTGAATGGACGAGAAGAATACAGTGAATTCATAAGTGCAATCAATTCCTTCTCCTTTGTCCGGTCGATCCGTCACAATTCGCCATGCTCCCATTGAAGAATATTGAGAAACACAGCCGATAGCAGACGTTTCAGCGAAACTGAGAACGTAGTCAGTTCAGTGAATGCAGGCCTAGTGAGTTTGTGAATCTAATAAATCAAATGAAATACCTCCATTTTCCTTTTCCCGATCCATCGTCGAAGAAAATTTCTGTAGTGAATCCAGAACTTGTCGGAACCTTAGCAAAATATATTTTAGCATTTGCCCCTGTGTAAGATAAAAATGGAAATTAAACTTACAAATTGATCGAGTGAAATGCATGCATCTGTAGTGGGGAATCGAGTGCCATCTTGAATCAACTGAAATTATTAAGGCTTACAAAGAATAATGTGGACCCTTCACCTTCTTTACTTGTTGACACGTGAAAGTGAATGCATTTCCACCTGAAAAAAATATTTCACCATGAATTATTATTAGACCCACCATAAATTGAGAGAAATAAAATGACGAGGCCGTAATTCATGGCGAGAGGCAGCGAGTAATCAATCGAGCTCTCCTTTTATAATCTGATGGATGCTTACAATGAGACCGATTGATCACTCTTATCAGGAAAGACGATTGATCTTACACAGAGAACTAGAATAAAGAACAGTCAGAGCACATTGACCATCTGAAGAGAAGCGGTGTTAGGATGACTGAGATATTATCATTACGATGTCATTGTTATCTAGCTTCATTACTAGTTGCAAAGATCACAGAAGAATAACTCTAAGTAGATGACATTTTATTCCATTCTCTTCATTTTTCGAACAAAAACCACCAGCCTCCATCGAAGAAAAGAGAGTGAAGAGCATTCGAATCTCGATAAAGTTATTTATGAGATCCTTCGGGTGCATATTGTTTCCTCTTATCTCAGTACTGTGCCAGGCCAGTTCCTTTTCTCACAGTATATCTTCTTATGATATCTTTCTGTAATCTCGAAATGCACTTTAGATACCACCCCATGGCATGTCTACTTCACCCCCTTTCTTTCGATTGGTGTGTTCTTCCTCGTACGATCGTTCATCGCTTCAATCATCTCCGGACACTTCATGCCTCTTAATTATATTCACCCACCTGAATGTCCTCTAATCTACTGCAATAATATCTTGATATCTCTCAATAAGGAAAACAGTGACGCAATTCCGTTCTTTACATCCATATAATATTTTATTTTTACAAAGCTTTATTGATAGTAGATCACAAAGAGGATAAAATATGGAGCATTTCAATTTTATTGTTTTCTCTAGAAAAAAACGGAAATATGATAAATCATAGGCGCGTTTGCAAAAAAGGAAAATCGGTCAATATCAGGGCTTCCGCTCAAGACTTTTCGATAAGTGCCGTAACCCTGTCATAACGAGTTCCAGTGCAATTTTTTTCTCGAGTTCTCATTGTTCGCAAGTGTACTGGTCAGGCTTGTTTATTTTATTAATTATTAGTTATTTTTCTATTGTATTCACATGATCTTCTATTCTCTCATTACTTTCTCGTCGCACTTACTCATACTCACTTGTGCAATCCATCGTTTCATATTTTATTTTGAATTGTAGTTTAAAAAAACTATGAGTGGGAGACCGATGACCTACTCGTGTCCTTCGTTGGACGTATTGTTTCCCTATCGCCAGAATCATCACTATTCACTCCCCTTCAGTTCAGCATTGAATCACTAATTCGAGAGAAACTGCTTGTTCCCGTTAGACGAGCCATTTCCGTGTAATTGGAAGGTGCACCCCTACCATTTCATTCAATCGGTTCTATTGCTTTTTTTCTTCTTTCGAGTAGATCAAAGGTCACTCCGTTTCACTCTTTCATACTCTCATACGATTCAAGCTTGTCTCAATTTCCATTGTGGTCTCAACTCGCATCGGACTATAATTCATTCTTCTTTCCGGATCTCCAATGAAGACAAATTATAAGTCACCCTCATTTTCTTTTGACCATAGACGAAATTGTCAATTCTATCGATGACTCTATCCATCTCCCTGCCAGTAAGTCTTCACAATCTCTTAATATGGAAATGGACCAATGCAAAAAATATACTTACTGCCCTCCAAGGTGATCCCCTGTACCTGAGTATCTCCCTCACACAAAGAACTCTCCTTCCCTCTTTCCAGCCCCCCCCCTTCTCTCCACTCTCCTCTTTCTCCATACTCTCTCTTCCTCATGACCTCTCCCATCTTGGTCACTATGCGTCCTTTCCATCTCTCCCTCTACCATGCCATTTATTTCCCTCTCTCTCCCTTTTTATATCCGTTCTTCCCCTCATTTCACATGCCTTTCTTACACTTTCTTTCTCTCTCCAGATGTGTTCAATCTGTGATCGAAATACTTTTACTTTTCATTTCTCCTTCTCGATACTTTGATTGAGTCTCTCTCTCAATCAAATAGTACAGTTAATCCCCCCCTCTAGGTCAAGAATGCCCTTCTTTCCTTTCTTCTCTCGATTGGTCACTCATTCCGGATGTCTCATTACCCTATGTGTTCATATTCATCATTCATTGATTCTCTCTCTATTTCTGATTTCAAATAATTCCCTCACATTGTCTATCTTTCATCTCTGCCGTCTTCTCATTCAACTTCTAATTTTATTGCCCTTCATTCAGATTGAAGCTATTCCCTTTCTCTTGCCATACTCCCTCCCTTCTTTCCTTATGCAAATGAACACTGTTTTCTCTTTCTTTCTCTCAATCGTTCTTTCCAACTCTCGATTCTCTCAGAATCATCTTCAGTTCTCATTGGTCACTTTCTCCTTCTTCTTTCCTTTTCCCATCATTCGGCCCATTGCTCAAAGGGTGTGAAAATTTCCCTCTCCAGAGAAGGAGAATGACATTTGTAAGGAAGAAGGAGAATAGTGGATGAACATGCGAAACTGATTGTTATCTTCTTCCTCTTAGCCCAACCTTCTCTTACAATCCCGTTCCTATTCATTCATTCGCAGTTGTTTCATTGTATCTGTATTGGATCCATTTGTATCGTATCCACTCCTTTCATCTTTCAGATGGCTTCACCATCAGTAATTCGTCCATCATCACTTATATCCTCTCTTCCTCCTTCAACTTCTTCCGATTGTTCCCTCAGAGGATATCGACAACTCGGCCATTTCCACAAGAAAGATGTATGTCTACCTTGTGTTTGTAGATACTAATCAGTGGGAAATTATTTATCTGGATCTTCTACTATTGAGCAGCTTTATTTCAGGATATGAAATTACACATAAAGAGTAAACTGGGAGGGGAATTTCGAAGATTCACAATGACTTTTCCCGGAGAGGAGAAACCGTGCTTCAATGTGAGTTAATCTGTTCATTTATCAGTTTTCTCAACTTTCTCAGTCCCGATCCACGACAAACAAATGCAGCTATTGACTATTTCCAATTATCTTAGAGATGTTGTTCTATCGATGATATTAACTATTTAAGATCTTCATAACTCGTCTTTTCTCTCTCCATTCACTCGATACTCCTGAACTACAAGAGGGAATTACGATAGAATACACTGATACAAGTGATGGAAGTCATCTACCAATACATAGTGACGATGTTAGTTAATCTGTTGTTATTAATATTAATCCCTCTGATATCCCAATCTATTTTCGATTCCTTCCATATTTTAAAACTGCGATTAAATGACTTACTTATTTGAGACATTGAAAGCAGCTGTTGATTCTCGTCCTTCGGTTCTTCGAATATTCCTTCAGAAAAGAGGAGAAAGTATAGAAGAACAACATGGATATGGATTAACTTCACAGGTGAATATCAAAGAAACAACCATTTCATGTTACCCCGTATGCTCGAAAATGGAACAAATATTGGGTCTCAGATCGTACATCAAATAAAACCTAGCGAACTACGTTAGCTAATTGCCGAATTGTGTGTTATGGTTGGAATATACGTAGATTTTATCTCATTCAGTTGGGATAGAGCTTGCCCTGACTCACTGACTTACTACGATATTCTTCTACTGTGGAATGAATAGTGAAATAATGTCTTTTCTCGTTGAGATGCTTCGAGAGGCGAGAAAACGTCCATCTATCTCGACTCCTTCTGATTTCCGTCGTGTATCAGCTATTGTCGATGCTGATACACTTCCATTCACACTCAGGAGAGTACAATTATGCAAATACAACAGCAATCTCAAACTCGGATTCTTTATTAAGCAGGGTGAGCACTTGCCAAATGTTGTTGGAAATAGAGAATCTATTCAATGTAATGGTTCATTCAGAGATAAAAAGTGCAGGTTGAGGTTATCTAGAATTTTGAGAAGACAATGAATGTACAAAATGCGTATTGCAGATACGTCATATCGAAATGGATTCGCCCAATCTGGAACGTTCGTTAGTAAATTACTCGATCACGGAATCGCTGCATCCACTAATCTACTTCATCCTAACGATGAAATTATTGAAGTTAATGGAATCGATGTAGGTTCCTCCTATATTGATCAATTACATCAATATCAAATTGAGAAAATATAAGAGATTTCCTTGCAGATAACAGAGAGATCTCTCGATCAAGTGACAGATATAATGATCGCCAATTCATACAATATTATTCTCACTGTTCTTCCCGCTGGACCACCATATGGAGGAATACCCAGTCCACACGGTTAGTCAATAATTTAATATTGCTGCCCTTGTATCATCACCTCAATATGATCCTTCCACTTCAGTTTCAACTACTCATCGACACGAAAAAGGTCTCAAGTCGTACATGGATATGCCTGCGGGTTACGGTAACTTCCAATCAATAGGAATTAATCAATCGATAATCGTATCTTAGGTACTCTCTCATCACGAGGTTCATCAGGAGAGAATTCATCTCCACCCGCTTATTATTCTCCATTGGGAAGGTCAGAATTGAATGAGTATCAGTTTTAATCTGTATTGTGTTCAGAGGTAGAGATTCACTCAATTATTCGTCTCCACATCTTCCTCCTTATCCTACAATGATGTTTCCTCCTCCGCCTCCTCCCATGATGAATCGTATGGATTGGTCTTCGATCTCTCTTTATCACATATCCTTCTAGATCATCATCTCCCCATCCGATGTATCTTCCTCCAATGAGAGGAATGCCCCTTCATCCATATGCATTCGGTGAGATAATCTGTTGATCTTCGATGAAATTATGATTCATCTTCCATTTCAGATCACACTAGTTTCTCTCGTAACACCACTGTTCGACTCTCCGATAAGATCAAGAATGAGAAAGAGGTCAGTTATCTCTCTCACTCTGTCATATCGATGACTCATCACAAGTTTTCTTATCCTTTCAGGTTCATATTCGATCTCGACGTCCTTTCTCTCTCTACACACCAAATTCATGATAATGATCGACTGATCTTTGATCTTTCCTCTCATCGATCTCAAAGTGGCACCATTAAATATCGAATAGTATTCACTTACATATTTGAAACCATTCACTGTCTTCTCAATACTAATAAGCCTTTTTCACTGTCAAATGCGTGGTTTCATAATTATGACCTCAATTGGCGCTTTCCAAGCCCATTCTTTGTAAATATTTGCACTATCTTGACATTTTTAGCCAGATAAACATTTCATGTTCACAACTCGTGATTTGACATTTCATTTACATCTGTTTCGATTACTTGGAAAACATCTGTCATTTCGAAATTGAGATTCAATATCAGGTGCCTTTCCAACTAGTCCACATCTCATTTCTGCTTTCTCACATGTCCCTTCTTCCTTCCTACTGATCTTATCTTTCTCATTTTCAGTCTTGGGTCCACCATGGCAGTGCCCTTTCTATCTCTTCTCTTACTACTTTCATTCGTTCCGACTACGGTAGAAACGAGAGAGCTATACGGTAGTTTCAATCAGAGTATCTACAGTAATGAATGAATTCAGATCATCGTATGCCTCGACTTGGTTCTTTCACTGGTCGTCAAGTGATGGAAACTCGTAAGGGAGGTCGTCCTCTCTTCTTTCTCTTCCGTCCAAATACCAATCTCGATATACCAGATGGAATAGAATCAAATTGAGATCTTCCATCAACTGTCATTTCTCCCCTTTCCCCGTTAATTTTCACGACAAGAGCTACCATTCGACAAATAAAGGCAACTGAGTATTGTGAACGAGAATGTTGCATAGATTGAATGATTCATACACATAAAAAAGAACAGATTATCGATGAAAACAATCAAACCTATCTGAAGTCTTATCTAAAGAGAAAACAAATTAATGATCGGGAAATGGTATCTATAGAAAGTCTAGATTAGGGATGACAAATGAAGAGAAGCACTCTTCATTCGGCACTATGTCTCACCGATTCCGCCGAAATTGAATAGAAAACTCTTCATTAGCCATTCTTAGTCTAGATAGTCTAGATCTAGATACATGCTCAATCGATACATAGCATCAGGGTCATAATACATGGTGTAATACTGAATGACAAATTAACATCGTCATTAACGATTACCCGCTCTAAAAACAAAGTGAGTAAAACTATCGCAAGATACATAGAACAGGATAATGACTGTAGTTAACACGAACCTCAAAAAGGAATGAAAGCTAATAGAAAGAAGAATTGACATGAAAGATGAGAGGAAGATCTATTTACGACGACCAGCTCTGCAATATAAAATATTATACATTATCATCCAGATACTTACAAAAAAGATACATAGATAGATACAACACAACATATCCTTTTTCAACCTTCAATAGAATGGTTAAGTACATGTTGATTGGCTCACACAGTTTTCGCAGCCGATTTTCCTTTCGGAATCTGGATCTTCGGTGGAGAAAATGCTGAAACAATTTTTTTTTAGAATTTCAGGATATTTGTTTAAAAATAAAGTAATCGATACTTACATTCTTTATCAGCAGAGGTGAAGTTATGAGCCGGGAGCTGAAATGTTAACAGTAAGGCAATGAATTGAGCGAAAGTTTTTTTTCTAACCTTATCGACAACTTGTGAAGAATTATCCGAATCTAAGACATTCGAAAGAAATAAATCCTGAAATTGACAATAATGATACAGATAAAAATACACCATAAATTAGCAAAAAAATGAGGAATAAATTAATTTTTAACACACCTTGATGCTCGATAAATCAGCTTTCTCCATTACTTCCCGTCGCACATACAATAAAATATTATAATTAACGTGTTAACAAAATAAAAGAAGATCAAATAAATAAGTGTACATGATAAAATACCTCGTATTCAGCTAATCGATCCATTATTCCTGTCCTATTCGGAATAGAACACCTTCAATCATAGACAGGTTATTTCAATTTTAATGATACACCGTAAAATAGTAAATGTACCTAAGATCGATATCATAGATGATAATATCTTCTCTGACGGGAGGAATAATCAATCGAATTCCTAAATCGAGAGGACCCGCATGAGTTCCATCGTTTAGAACAGGAACAGGAAGATCTCCCATTTCAATCTATTCAAATATTATTTTATCTTTTATTAAAAATTGTCGTTTACTCACCTCGTATTGCATTATATGATGGTTGAGTCTAGTCATTTTGGGAAGATTTTTAGAGATGAATACATCTTTGCACAGTTGACGAGTATCCAGACCAACTCAATGAAGAATTATTAAAAAAATTGCAGTAAGAAACAAATTAGCAAATGCTTGACTGCACTCACTCCTTATTTGAATTTGATCTCCTGGCTCGTAATTCGTTTTAAATTTCAAAGTAAACTGTGGACGGATGATTTCGTATACCTGAGGATTCATCAAGTTTCATTCACACCTGAGAAAATTAAAAATGCTTACCCATAGAGGAAGCCCCTTCCTGCTCAGTTTTGCATTCCATCTCAGTTCCGCTCTTTTCTTCATATTATTTTCAGGATGACGAGTGAAATACTGCAATATCAAAAACGAATTGGCTCAATAGACAAACGAGTTAGTGTAGAATAAGTACTTACATAGTCCATATTAATATCTTCACATCCGATTCGTACTTTTCCTCCCATCACTAAATGTAATTGAAATCCGTTGACGTCTTTAGGAGTAAACCAATTAGAATCGAAGAGATGATTCTGAAAGGGAGAAGATTATTTTAGAAGTCTTGGGAAATGAAGAGCACTTCACATTTTCAGGTTTATTAAAAAAATCTTCATGAAGAGTGAATGAAGATGTCTTCATTTTTTTCGATATTTGTCAGTATTATTTTGAAAATGAGTTTTGAATTGAAATAATCCTTGCCACTTGCCTGCCCATAGTTCGAAATAATTTCACATTCAGAAGAACTTAAAATGGTAGAATGGCAATTAAGCAAACCTTTCTAATCTTCGCTCGATCGAGAAATCGATTTCTTAGCTTGGCGAGTATCGACAACTTAATGGGAAGATTCATCATATTGATTGGACATGAATAATAACCTCCTTGAGAGAAGGGCAATCAGAAGTTGTTGCTTCAACATCTTCAGTCACTGCATTGAGAGTTGCCCGTGAAACCTAGAAAACATAATATAAAATTGTTTCTCGGAGTAGAGAAGCGTAAATATTGACCAGTCTCAATTGTGGAATGGCGTTAGCGAAATGGCCAATTCGTTGTTGGATGGACGATGGAAGAGTTGCCAATGGAAGACTGCAAACATGGCCCATATTTGTTATGATTACAATCGTCCTTTGTTGAGAGACTAATAAAGAATAATGAATGATCTACATTGGAATATCAGCCGTTCTTTGGGCGAATAGTTTGGTGAGTGCTCCAAGTAGAAGAGGAGGCATTATGGGAGTGAGAGGATCTGCTTGATCACGAAGAATCTAAAATATAAATTTCTATTTATGGTAAATAAGTAATCAGCGAAACACTTATTTTGGAATAAAGTCGGAAGATTGTTAAAGTGATAATTTGACGCACCGCAATCTTCTTGAGCATTGGAAGGAGATCGGAGGGATTGGAATAGGCGAGAATGGAAGATGCTGATATACGAAGTTCCATCTCCTGAAGAAGATCATAAAATAGAATGGCCATAGATGGAATAATAAATCATTATTATCATTACATGATGCCTCTCTAATCTTCCCTTTTGTGAAGACGATCGCCATGGAAATAACTGAAAGAACAGAATCATTTGAGAGAATGAAATATAACTCGAACTTTGTTCATCTCTTCTCGATTTATATCATCAACTCCTTCATCCGAAGTAGACGGATCTCAATATGACAATCATGATAACACATACGGCCATCGATCCTACCACTATCTGCATTGATCTCGAAAGGAGAAGGAGGAAGACCCGATGAGTTTCTACTGCTATCATTCGTGTTATGGCTACTCTTAATAGACTAAAAAATGGAGTTAAGTTGAATTTGAAGTAGGACGAGACCTGTTGCTTATTCTGTTTGTTCTTCCCCATAATTGATGCAACTGAGGTTGAGCGCCTGAAGAACAGAAAACTCTTTATTCATGATAAAGATGAAAGAGAAAACACAATCAAATAATCGGATGGAGTGGCAGTATATTGTGATTATAACTGGAATGGTTTCAAGAATATATAAGCAAGGTAAGAGCAATTGAATAAATATGTTTACATTCAAATACAAATGAAGAATAATGGTGTGCATCGACAATACAGTAACGTTGAGCTAACGACTGCAATCGAGAACTAATGTTTTATAGCATCCCAATTTGACAATTCGCAATAGACGCAGTTCTTGATAATCGGTTTGAGAAGTTGGCACAATATCGTATATGCTCGCTTTACGTCAAAAAGCCGTGAAAATAAAATTCAAATTCTGTTTGTAAATTATCGCATTATTTACATCTTATTTAATATGCCATATGTTTCTTGAAGATCACTTTATTTCGAATGACGAAAAGGGAGGTCATATTGATGCATCTCTTCTTCTACAGTTCTACATCATCTGAAGAGTATCACGATATGGTCTATTATTATCATCTTTTATCCTCACATTCCAATAGGAGTTTGATCCTCCTCTTCACTATTTCTCATTCCATTGTCCAATGGAGAGACACGTAACTGAATGAGTGGATGAGAGAGATGAGAATGCAGTAGCTCATCTACCACTTGACCATCAGAATACGTGGTATCGGAGGGGGAAGAGACAGCGGGAGTTGGAATGATTGGTGTGTTCTTAGAGAATTGAGTTAAACGATAGCCAGTTGGTATTCTCACAGTTCTTCTATTGAGTGATAACATTCCCTCAAAGTCATATGGTCTCTTGGCTGGTCCATTCTGTCTCTGGAGAAGGGGAGAAGTTGATAATCCAGTCGAAGTTCGGGTTGATGACTGAATAGAAGAATATGTCACCATCTTCCACTTTCTTCTCACCTTATAGATCTCATCGAAGAATTGATCAGTCATTGCTTTCTCTCCATGCGGTCTCTTCCTGAGAAAGATCAAAGATCAATCACGAAGAATTGTTCATATTTGACAACCTTGGATTGTACACGAAGAGTTTGGATAGGAATCGAATAGCTTCCGAAGGAATACTGTAGTCACGAAGGAACTAAATCAATCAATAGAAAGAATACAATTGATGATTATCTTACTCTTTTGACTCCAATGGATCGAATATTGAGATCCATAGATTCGACAACAACTTCCTCGGGAACTCCCATATGTTCGATATCTTTCTCACTCGGAATTCCCAATGCATATTGAGTACGTGTACGTTGATGCTTCACATTCTGTCATATCTCATTCTTTGATTGATCTTTGATCTCTTCCCTTCTCACCCTGCTTGCGAATAGAACCTTTCCCGATAGCATCTCTGCTACTACACATCCTGCACTCCACAGATCAACACGCCAATCGTACACCTTAATTGATCTTTGATTTTGATCTCATTTGCCATCTTTTCTTACCATCATTCCCTTCGAGTACAGTAATTCAGGCGGTCGATAGTACCTCGTGACCTCAATTATTCTTCATTCGATAATTGTTTCATTCCTTCATCTACCTGATATCCAGTGCTCAATTCCTTTGCATTCTTAACGAGTTTTGCCGATCCAAAGTCAGCAAGCTGAATCATCGAATGAATATTATATCGTTATCTCTTTATCTTTCTCAACCTGTAATTCTCCAGTGCCTCTATTGATGAGAATATTCACTGGTTTCACATCTCGATGCATGATATTGTTCTACAATGAGTACGTCACTCCATTCCATCATAAATGGAATAAACCATAGCAAGGAAATCCAATCCATTCAATAACTGCCATGTATACAACTTTGTCTCCACGAGATCAAGAGTCCCTTCACTCCTAGAATAAGATCAACTTCCATTTGAATCTCTCTTTGATCTACCGAATGAGTTGATCGAGATTCGACTCCTGATATGTCATATAGAACGTTTCACATATCTACAATCGACACTTCATATCTCATTACTCGTTGTTCTCTCACAAGAGGATTTCTTGTTCCTTCTCCATGAATTGTCCTTCCTGTATACAGTAATTGAGCCACATTTCTCGCTCCCAACTTTCGAAATGAAGCGAGAAGAAGCATCTGAGATTACGGTAGATTCCATGGGTCAGATCACGAGTCAACCTCGTCATTCCTCTTCGTCTTCTTTGGCCAAACCTTTTTGATTGCTACCTGAAAAGGTCAATCGACGATTATACCGTACTCCCATCGTACCTCCATTTCTTCTGGTTCGATCAATTTCCCATAGTATACATTGGAGAAGACACCGAATCCGCAGAGTCTCGCATCTACAGTAACTCCATTTAGACTGAGTGGGGGAGGGATATACCGGTCAATTTAAGAGATATCCAATGTCCATTGAGAATGTCGAATACTCGTGGAATATCGTATATTGTCTCTTGTTCGATACTCTGAATGATCTTTTTTTCAATTGATAAAAGAGGGATGAATACGGTGAGAGTGGGAGTATTGATTTCTCCATTGGGAGTTCTTCTAGACGGAGACATTTCAGATATTCCAGTTACCTCCAAGTTACCCTCAAAGATCAAAGATCAAATGGAGATGAGAATACAAACCTCTCCAATCGATTTTCGTCCTATGATCGTGTCGATAATTGTCCGGAAGAGGTTTGGCATTTCATTCGAAGAAGAGGAAGGAGAAAAGGAACCGATCGATGAAAAGAGAAGAGAGACGAATGGCGAATGAAAGAAGAGAATATCTTTATATTGAAGAATCACTAATTTGATTCGAGCGAGAAATTATTCAAATTTGTCATGAAAAAGAACGAGATAGAACACCAGTATGAAATACTCGAATCGGATCAAGTATAACACACACGGCTACCATTTGAAAAGATCGCAACCATATGATAATGTTCGTCCTATATTTTGTTTTATACTGATTCAATCACATCGCTTACGCTTTTAATCAAGCCGAAATTTCATTTCAATGTCAAATTGCTGGAAATATAAACATGTGATAGTTCCTAATTATTTCTCACCGTTTTTCATTACTAATCGTTTTTCATTAGTTAGTAAGAATTGTTCGTGATAAATTCTCATTCATTCTTAACTGATGTAGTCACTCGCCGATTCATTTTCATCGTATGTGGTAGAATGAATCTTCTCAGTATAGTGTCAACAATATCTTTCATTGGATGTGTTAATGGATTCAATGTAACTCTATTCTCCCTTTCAGATTATGATCGTGGGTTTTACTTTTTTATAAAAATATTTTCTTTCCAAATAAATAGTGATTTATAATTACAGTAGTGAATGGTAAATTCGAAAACTTTGCGAGCGAAGAGTGTGAAAATATACCTGAGCGATTCGTTGGCACTGATGAAGGAATCTCAGCAGTTCATCTCAAAGGATCTTGCGTTATTCTCTACGAAGTTATTTATATTTCGTTGTTTAAAATCAAAACAATAAAGTTGTTGCAGAGTTCCAATTGCAGAGGAAGCCACATCATTATGAGACATGGTAATTTCACTCTCAGAAGATGTCTCATAATGTATTTCTTCATTACAGGAACGATGTCTCACAGTGATTTGAAATTGATCGGATTTGATAATCGAGCTAAATCGATTGGCCCTTGTGACGTTGTGAGAATTGAAGTGGAAACGGAGATAATTGCTCAAAAATTTGGAATAGTGAGTATCCAATTTGATATATTCATCATAAATCATTTCAGCTTTCACTTCTAACGATCTTCTTCAGTTTATCCAATGGTCTCATGTTCATTTTCTACTTGAGACAAAGAAACAAAGAAAAAGTAATAGGCAATCATATTTATTATGTTTAACAATCTCTTCTAGAATCGTCGAAGAGTTCTCAATTATCCCCTTCCTTCTATTCGATTCGAAAAGAACGAAAACACAACTTCCAATCATCCTTATCAGTCTATATATACTGAGGAACCCACGAAGAGCTTGGATTCAATCAAACGAATGAGTCTTCCCTAATTATGCATACATGATTTGTGGATAATTGTTATTGACACAATTGTAACTCTACGATTTATCCAATTGTTCTCAACACTAAATTTGAAGCGGAGAATCTTCAATCGAGGAAAGATTTCTTCGATTCTTTACTCTTCTTTCCCGTTGTTCGAGTCTGAACACATTTTATTGTTGCCTATTTGTCATTGATCATTCTTACCGATTTACTCAATTTCTTCTTTTTCTTCTTATCATCTTTCTTCGAATTCGTTGATTCTTTCATAGATTTGTCTCTCTCCGATCCCTTTCCCTTCTCCTTTTCAGAATCCTTCGTTTTCTCATACGTTGATGTCTTCAATCGATCCGACTTTTTGTCCTTATCGGATTTTTTGTCCTTGGCTGATTTCTTGTCTTTATCTGATTTCTTGCTCTTATCAGATTTCTTATCCTCAGTACTCTTCTCAGTCATCTTCGTTTTGTCAGTAAACTGTAACAAACTCATTACTTTCATTTCGAATCTTTTGACGTACAATCTCTTTCTTGAGCATTTTTTTCACCGAAGAAGAAGTATTCTTCTCTCCAGTTTTCTCCTGTGATGGTTCAGTGTGAATAACCCGCTCGGATTTCTTGTCCTTGGCCGAAATTTTGTCTCTATCAGACTTCTTATCCTCAGTACTCTTCTCAGTCATCTTCGTTTTATCAGTGAACTGCAATTATATTTTTCTTACGTTTTCTTCATTCATTCAATCCACATACAATATCCTTTGATTTGTCCTTCGATGACTTCTTCTTTTTCTTCGATGATTTCTTATTTCCTCCACTCTTTTCATGTGATGGTTCAGAATGAATCACACGGTCTGATTTCTTGTCTTTATCCGATTTATTATCTCTATCGGATTTTTTCTCCTTGGCTGAATCCTTGTCTCTATCAGACTTCTTATCCTCAGTGCTCTTCTCAGTCATCTTTGTTTTATCAGTGAACTGCAATGAAATCTTGAATTATTTTAAATATAGCCCCACTTACTATTTCCTTCGATTTTTCCTTTTCATATATTTCCTTCTTCTTTTTCTTTGATGATTTTTTATTTCCTCCACTCTTCTCATGTGATGGTTCAGAATGAATGACTCGATCAGACTTTTTATCCTCAGTACTCTTCTCAGTCATCTTTGTTTTATCGGTAAACTGCAATGTATAGCATAATAAATATCTCTTTTTGTCAGCCAACAATTTCCTTCGATGGTTTCTCCTTCATAATCACAGAGGAAGTCATTTTCTCTCTACTTTTCTCCGACTTCTCTGTTTTCTTGAATCGATCAGACTTTTTCTTATCCGATCCCTTATCCTTCACTGATTTTATGTCTTTATCTGATTTTTTGTCGTCAGACTTCTCAGTCATCTTCGTTTCGTTGGTGAACTGTAACAATAAACACATTTTACGCTTTCTTTCTCTGCGCTTCGTTCAATCTCACAATATCTGCTCCTTTTGGCTTCATTGTAACTGAAGAAGTCTTCTTTTCTCTACTTTTTCCCGATTTCTCCGTCTTATTGAGACGATCCGATTTCTTATCCTTGTCAGATTTCTTATCCTCTGTCTTATCAGTCATCTTTGTTTCATCAGTGAACTGCAATTGAATTGTCACTGTTTTCATGCACTTCTAGAACCCACAACATCTTTTGTCTTTCCCTTTACTGGAATATGAGATTTAATTTTCACAGATGAAGCTTTCTTCTCTCGACTTTTATTTGATTTCTTTGATTTCTCCGATTTCTTTTCACCACTTTCTGTCAATTTTCTACTCTTCTCCCTCCCAGACGACTGAAATAAATCTATTTTATTTGATCAAAAAAATATCAGCTGACTCTGTTACTATTCACATCCGATTCATTCAATCTATCATCACTCATTTTCTTCATAATTTCCATTTTTGTTTGCATCCCATATCCTACTCTTTCACTCTTCTCCTCAATTAACTTCTTCACTTCATATTCTTTCTTACTCATATTTGCCTTATCTTCAGATCACTTCCTATTTCATACTCTCACCTTCGATGATTTCTCTTCATTCTTACTTCTATCTACATTTCTCATGCTCTTTCCTTCTTTCTTACTATCCATCACTTTCTTCTCACTGTTTACATCTCGATTCTAAAACATTATTTGTATTCCCTTCTAATGATTTTGTCCTACCGATTTACTACACTTCGATTTCTTTCTATTCTTTCTCTTCTGTGCCTTATCCTTCTCCGTTACACTTTTCATCACTTTAGGGCTTTCATCGAAGATACTGTAATATATTACATTGATACATCGCTTCTATTAATTGTCCATCAACCTCTTTTCTTTCTCTTTTCTAACTGATTTCGATGATTTCATTGAAGATCTCGCCCATTCATTGCTTCCACTCCTATAAAATAAAATTATGTCTCCATTCCCTTCGGTTATTTGGTACTTTGCAGTCTTCGGAGTTGGAGTTCCACCTTGTGATTTCGATCGAATTGAATTATCTTTCTTTCTCCCATCAACTGACTTCGATTTTGACTTATTCTTGCTCGATCTAAATTAATCCATTGTCTCTTCATTATGTATTTCCTTCTTTGTCTTTTCACCTATCCGATCTTACACTTCGTTGAGTAGCATCCACGTCAATTTTTGACTTATCCTTAAATACAATTGATGATTGTTCTTTCATTATCCTCGTTTACCTTATTTTTATCGTCAATTGATTTCAGTTTTCGACGTCGAACGGACGAATCCTCTGAAGAGATCAAAGATCATTCATTTATTCCCCTTCATTCTTACTTGTCTTCTCTTTCGAAGTATGACCAGGATTATCGAGATCTTTCGCGTTCTAAAAAGATCAAAGATCATTCATCCATCAACAGTAATCTCACTGAGTCATCTGGAATTTTTGGCTGATTATTCTTCGATTTCTTCGATCTTTCGCTTTTCTCCTTAGGTTGAGATGGTTTAGCTGGAGTTTCCACTTTAGCTGAACAGATTGGCATTATTCCATTCAATGGATTCTTCATTACCTGTCGATGGTTTAGTCTTCGCTTTATTTCTATTCTTCCTTTTACTCGAAGTTTCCTTTTCACTCTTCTCATTCTTCGTTTCCTTCTTCTTACTATCTCCACCACTCGAACTACAATCATCCTTTCTCTCTTCATTCTTCAATTTATTCTTACCTTTCCTCCTGTTTTTGTTCTTTTGCCTTCTTCTCAGCTTCTTCTTTCACACTCAATGCGAGATCATTCTTCCTTTTTACTCGATCTCTGTCATTCTGAATAAATTACATCAGATTCAGAATAGAGTGAGGAGTCAACCTTCCCACAGAAGAAAATGAATGAAATTCCGATTGAGAAAGCGATGAATACAGCTGAAAAGAAGATATTCAAGGAGATTACGGTAGACGGAGAGGCTCTAGTGAATTACAGACACTCAATAATAGGGCACTTTGATACGGATACTGTATCAGATAGGGTACGGTATCTCACCTGGTCCGATAACTAATAACATTTAGAAGAGGAGACGAAGAGGAGAGAACCACTCAAGACAAGAGAAGAGATGGTGAATGAAGGGAGAAGAAGAGGGGAGAGGGGAGGGGAGTGGGATTGGAACATCTATATTACATGCAAATGAGCTAATCTTTTTAATCATTTTTGATTAAATTTCCAAGAGAAAAAAATCATTATGAATCACAATGATGGCAAAACGAGAAATCCAATCACATCGGTCACAATGATGGCAGATATTGGGATGTCTTCTATTGCGAATTAGTTGTGGAAGAGTTTTTTTATCTCCATGTTCAAAAATGACGATTGATTTTCAATTGTTTATTGTAAGAGATTCACTCCCAAGCAGATCGAAGATGATTAAAATACATTTCTCCTTCCGCAATTTCATTTTTGCTGGAAGGAGAAGAGGAATGAACTTCGGATGATCTGAGAGAAGAGAGATGATAGAGAAAAGGAATTTGGAGTACCTTGTCTCATTCCTTCTCCTTCTCAATGGGAGAAGTTCGATGAACTTTGATCTCCATTCATCGTGAGCGTAGAGACCGGCGAGAGATGAGAAAACGAAGGATCTGAGGACAGAACCGTTTCAATTCATTTTTGAAATTTGAAAATTAGGTAGTCGAAAGTCTCTTACACTGTAGTAAATAGATCGACGACAGCTCTTAGGAATACTTGAGCGAATGGATTTGATTGAGCTGAGATTGTAGCTACGGGAAGACAAATTATTGAGAAGAAACATCCAGTGAGAAGAACAAAGAGAATAAACTAAGTAGTAGATAATTGTTATTCATTCATCTTCAACATTTTTCTCACTCTGAATGCTCGTAGATTTTCCTTGATCTGATACTTCTTTCCAAGAGTGTAATTCACGAATCTAGTCCTGATAGTTGATTTAATACTTTGATATTATCTTATTCCGTACCTCATCATCTTTGTATCTCTCGTTGAATATCGAATGAGTAACCTCTTATTGTAAATCCACGTCGTGAGGAAGATCTGGAAGATAAGAAGATGAATACATAATTCTTTCCTTATCTTTCACTCACACTCACTGATACTATTACTTCCATTGAGAGGAATCCAAGACCGATTATGTTACCCATCGAAGTCATGTGACCTGAATAGATGAAATTGTAAATTGTGATCTCTCTTCTTCACCTGATACATAGGGCATCGTCAATGAGACTACAGTTGAGTAGAGAATCAAACCTATTGAGACGACTGAGTATCTCTTGCTCTGAGATGTTTGATATTTCATAAAAGGGGAAAGGAATCTCACATCATAATCCTTCAATAACAAAGTCGCTGCAAGTCTTTCGATCACGAAAATGGAAATAGTGCAATATACGACGTATACATGATACAATCGAATGAGATGAGCAATGAGGAAGGGAAGATCATAATACCAAATACCTGGAAGATTGAGGAAGTTGGATAGAAAAGAGTGAACAAATAACCGACCTGTGATGGGAAGCCACCGGTTCTGATATATGAAAGTGATAACTCTTAAACAAGTATAGACCACTTCATGATACATGAAATAGAGAAACAAAATCTTGAGATTCGAATGTAGAAGACAAGTCTAAAATATTCAAATTCATTTATTGATCAGCTATGCAATAAATTGTTCGAACCTTTGAGAAGCTTTTGATGAGCGGAATGATGAATATTGCTAGAAGGAATAGTGCAATTAACTCCACTACATAAATGAGCCATACAAATGGATAATACGACGAATCAGAGATTGAGAATCCCTCGATTATTTTTGTTATTGTCTAGGTAAAACTATCCACAAACTTTTGATTCGACGAATGTCAAAGTGAACGTTGAATTGTTTCCGAAATTGAAAACATATTTCGTTGTCATGGAATGATATTAGAAGGAGATTGAAGGTGAGATAGAAAGATGTCTTGTGACGAGAAACGAGCTTAGAACGAGCACTGAAGAGAATCTCACACGATATACAAAAGAAATGAAGCTAACGAAGGAATGAAAAGATACGATGAAATGAAGATGAAATTGAAGGAGGAAGAAGAAATTGGACTCGAAATGAAATGAAGTAAGAATGAAAGGATGAAATGTGCACTATTGAATTGACACACAATGAAATCCTCAAGAGAATTGAATAAAGTTCAGATAGAAGTGAAAATGACGAGAAAGGTAGAGAACACTCGAAATATGAGTGATTGCGTGTCACGATGAGATTAATCGGACTCATTTCATTACATTCGACGTATCTCTTCTTGAAAATACTAGGAATCAATCTTCATGTAGGCACGAATCTTATCTTATTGTTAGCACTGTCTTTTATTTATCGAGACAATTTTTGAGCTTTATTATTCGGTTGTGCATACACTTTGCTGTTTCTAATAATTGAGACTATTTATTGAGAATGCATATCATCGAGTGTCACATAGGTAGGTAGAGACCAGATTGAAGTGAATGAAGTTTGAATTGGTGAGAGATGGTGAAAGAAAGATAAGGTTGAACCCACTATCTCACAAGCGTTCACTTCTCTAAGAGGCGATCAATGACCTTGCAATGGTCAATTTTGGTGTTATGCCAATTACTTATTGTTCTAATCTATGTAGCGTCAGCTAAACATAGTAAGTTCCTAACTCATCCATTTCCAGTGAACTTTTTCTCCTTGAAGGTGGTGGTCGTGGTTCGAGTCATTCTCATTCGTCCAGTCATTTTCATTCTTCATTTCATTCCTCATCAACTCATTACTATGGTGGATACACAGTTGGTCATTACAGGTCTCATCTCATCCCTTCTCAATCTCATCTCATTCCATTGTAGAGGAGGAGGTCACAGTACTTCCCATCGAAGTACTCGTCCTACCATCTCAGAGAAGGAGATTGTAGAGGCCATCTTTCTCCATTCTAATCAGACATTTTATACTCAATCTGACAACAATACCTATCACTATGAAGTATTTACTTTTCCATTCCGTGTGTTAAAACGCGTGATTGTACAGTCAAAATGACATAATGTGAACCGTTTATGATAAGTTATGATAACTTATCATAAGATGTCATAAAACCATGATTGCTCAGCGGAGCCTGAATGGATCACGCTGAAATTTTGCATGGTAGCACGGTTCCTGTGCCCCTTCAAACTGACACTCTCGAAAAATCGATATTTCACACGCGTCGCGGTCACGCGTTGCGCGCGTGAGGACCAAAAGTGGGCGGAGCTTAGCTGAATTTGGACATTTATTAGTCCTACTCGCTAAAATCTCATTTTTTATGAATATTTCGGTATTCTTCAATTTTGAGAATGAGATTTTCGATTCAACGCAAATTCTCGTCCAGACTCCGCCCACTTGGGGTCATCACGCGCGCAACGCGTGACCGCGACGCGTGTGAGATATCGATTTTTCGAGAGTGTCAGTTTGACGGGGCACAGGAACCGTGCTACCATGCAAAATTTCAGCGTGATCCATTCAGGCTCCGCTGAGCAATCATGGTTTTATGACATCTTATGATAAGTTATCATAACTTATCATAAACGGTTCACATTATGTCATTTTGACTGTATCAGTCAAATTGTGCAATTCCGCCTGTCATTCGACTTTCATCGAAACGTTCAAATGGAATGTAGTCAGAAGAATAGAGAATATATTCATCTCAGTGTCTATTCTAGGGTATCATCCGATCTCGTATTTTACTGGGGTCTTCACTATCTTCCACAGTAATCATCAAATTGCTCTTCAAATGATACAATTGGAAACAATAGCTGCATCACTGATTTTATTGACACGTGAGATTTTCATGCATTCAATAGGCAATATTGTGATTTCAGTTGTCAGAGAAGTGTTTCTGATCTCAGTCAAATGAAAACTGTTGATTTCTTCACGCGAAGCAATGAGAGGTATGCTAATCTTTATCATACATACATATCTCACGATCCTTCTTCTTCTCAGTCTCACTAAACTATCGTGGAATTGTCCCTCCAATCAACGATGTTGTGATTGGGAATGTTGTGAGGCTGCCACAATATCGTCAGTTCATTTCATTCTCAACTTGCAACCATACGTCTTCTATTAGATTCGTCGAGTCGTCAATGGTTTTGATATTCATCATCGCTCTTATCGTCTATGCAATTCGAACAATCTCGACTATGTGACACCTTCCGGACTTTTCAAATTGTAATGATGATAAATGGCTTTTTTGGCTTTTGGCTGTCTAAACAAGATTCTTATTGATTTGTGAGTATGAATAAGGATGTAGCGTGTATGTTGGATGGAAAATGCTGAGAGGTCGAAGAGAGTATTGAGTAGAGAAGAGACGAATAGAGAGAGAGAGGGGCAGATGTGAGGGATAATAAGGGGGAAAGAGAGAGGGAAGGGAAAGGAAGGGAAGAGAGAGCATGGGACGCATTCTCTCTCCTTCATTCGAGAGAGAGAAAGAGAGAAGAAGATGTTCTCTTTCTCTCTTTTCTACTATTTGTCTGTTATCTCTGTTGTGTTTCACGTTTGAATACCTCACTCATATCTTCAATTGAGGTCCTTTCTTCATCTACTTCAATCAATATGTACGATCCAGCTGAGAGTGACATCTCTGATGTGCAGGTATCAATGAGAGAGAGAAGTCATTCATTCCATTCTCTTCATTTAGATTGCCGCATCATCTGCTTCACCAGTGAAGAGAGGAAGAGGTCGTCCTCCTAAGGGAACTTTATCTATTCCCAAGGCAAAGAAGGCTCCTTCGGGTAAACCAAGAGGAAGACCCACTAAAAAGAATGTTGGAAAGGTAAATGTCATTCACTTGTTAATTTGTACAAAACCTCTATTCAGCGTACGACGGAGAAGAAAGAGAAGACAGTGAGTGATAATGGAGTAAAGAAGAGAGGAAAACCATCAAAGAATGAAACGAATGGAGATGCGACCACTGTGAAGAAAGGAAGAGGAAGACCCAAAAAGAATTGATTCCATCTCAAATACTACTCAAATTACTCCCCTATTGTCTCATTCCCAACCTTCATTGTATCTACACTCTGATTAATAATAAATATTCTTTCAATTGTATCTTATATCGTGATGAGAGGGGTATAAATTGGTACCAAGAGTAAGGATGGTACGAATGAGAAAACGAGAGATTGGGAGAAATATGAGAGTGGGGGCATATTAGGCATTGAGAGAACAAATCGATATCTACTTCTGGTGAATACTATATATTTGATTAGACGACTTTCACTGTCGGCTTCGTCTTTTTTGATGTCGTTTGGGATCGCGAGAGACATGATAATATTGAGAAAGTGAACTGAGAATGGTCATTAATTTATTCAAAAAAAAAACAGAACTCTCGATGAAAGTAAGCCGAAAAAAGATATGTACACTTAGAACAACTTCGGTCTTCTTCGTTGAAAAAACGTGTAGAGATGTTGAGAATCAGATCTAGGATCAAAGAGTGGCTACGAAATATTCAAATTTTCAATATTTTTCGCTGTTTCTCGTGCCTTAGCAGGAGGCAAACAATGGACTTTTCTTCATTTTATCTTCATCGTATTGACCATCTTCGAATCTGTTGTTTCACTCCAATCAAGAAAAGAAATCACACGCTTGCTACCAAATTATCGACTTCTCCCGACTTCTCCCGCTTTTGAATTCTGATAGAGTTCGTGATGTTTTGAAAGAAATCACTGGAGATGTGAATAAGGTTCCTCGTGTACAAATCACTTACTCTCTAAACAATTCGACCTCACAATTTCTGTGCAACTATGGAAAGTTCCTGAGAAACTTGACCACCCAAGAGATTCAAACGATCCTGAGTTCCACATGTAATTGTCACAAATATCCAAATTTCGTGGATTCCCACTATAAACATGTCTGCTCAGGCAACACAAATATAATTAGTGATTCTGAACTAAGAAATCTCTTTGAAAAGGGAACCAAATTCCGAGTGAGAACTTTCACTGATCGAAAAACAATATTGGATACTGTGCGGGACTCATGCCAAAATCTATTTGCTAATCTCATACGAAAATATAAACCTCCAAAAAATAAATTGCCCTCCATTTATGATGCATTCACTGGACTTATCTACGATAAAATAAACATTAAACTAAAACTACACCAACATGATTATGTTCAAACAAAATCTCTTATCAGAAAAGTGACAGAATTGCACAAAGATTTCGTGATCACCATGGTTGACAAAGCATCAGGAAACTACGCAATCACATGTAAGCAATTATATCTTCAATTTATGGAGAAAGAGTTAAATACGCAAAGCACTGATGGTAAAACCTACGAGATCAAAGATCAACTTGATCCAGTCAACATCAAATTAAATCATGAGAAATTCACACGCAGCTTCGGTATTTCTCCGCAAACAGAAGGAAATCTACCCAAAATTTACGGAATTCCTAAAATGCACAAGAAACCGATAAAGTTCAGATTTATTACTGGTGCTCATGACAGTACCTTAAAACCACTTTCTGTTGAGCTACAGAAAATTCTAAGATTTTTGCATGGTCATTTCAGAAGATATTGCAATAACATCACCAGCCATGATAAAATTAATCGATTCTTTTCCATACAAAATACGTTCCGTGTGGTTCAGCAATTGAGTACAGTTCAAAACAAAGAGTCCAAAATTTTCTGTGCTGACTTCTCTTCACTGTTTACGAATCTTCCACATGATGTAGTGAAAGAAAAGATGTACTACCTCTTTGACTTAATGTTCAAAAATGCTGGTTCTGAATACATCGTAGTTCAAGGAACACATGTCAGATATGATCGAAATAACTCGAATACCAGTGGTAGATCATATCACAAAAACGACCTCAAAGGAATTGTTGATTTCATCCTACGAAACTCATTTGCCTATTATGGTGGAAAACTATATCAACAACGAAAGGGAATTCCTCAAGGTAATAACGCATCTCCTCAAATAGCAGATCTTTTTCTTGCTGTCATGGAATACCAATACATCCGCAACAACATTCGAATTGGGCATACTCTATCCTTTTCGCTAAATCAGACTTTTCGATATATAGATGATCTCTTTCATATATCCGACAAGACAGACGAATTCATGAGAATAACGACCGATATGTATCACCATTCACTCACTCTAGAACAGACTAATACAAGTCCGAAAGAGTCAGCCTTCCTTGACATGTCTGTGACAGTAACCAATACTGGTACGGTACAGACCTCACTATACAACAAGACCGATGATTACTCATTCTCAGTCGTTAGATACCCTCACTATGAATCGAATATTCCAATTAGTATGGGTCTAAACACGTTGCATGGCGAAATAATTCGCATCTTCCGAAACTGTTCTCTATTCGAACACTTTTTGGAAAGAACTCGTCAACTTACACTTTATTTCCTGCAAATTAAATACCCAAAACAAATCCTATACTCTAGGCTGTATTCAACATTGAACAGAACCCCAGCGATATCACTAAAATATGCAGTTTGTAATAATGACATATGCATGCGTATTGTCGAAATCCTGTGATTTCCCCCTAATGAGATTTCTTCCCTTCCCTTCCCTCTCTTCCCTACTCCCGGCAAGGGGTAGATCATTGATCTCTTGACCTTCCGATCTCTCCTCTCTCTATCTATCGACCGCTTCCCATCTTCCTCCAGTCAGCAATCGGTCGAACTAGCGATGGGATGTTTCTTCTCTCTGTCAAATTTGTTTTTCCACACCCTCCTTGTAGCCTATATTGATGTCAAATACTTACAGTCCCCATTAGTTCATTTGCGCTATATATTGACTCGTTTCCGCGTTAGTTGTTTGTTGTTTACTTTCATCTTCATCATTCCCTATCTTTCTTGTTTCCCCACTTGCGAAGGGCGTCGTACTGACGAGGTCCACCCTTCGTGAGGCGGTTGGGTGTCTACGACCCAATGGACCGAAACATCCAACCGCATTATTCTAGGAAGTCTTTCTCTGTTCTTTGCCTCAGTTAGCAGTTTTTCCTCTATTCTTCTTCACTTATAAACCAAGATTCTTTTTAATTGGTTGTATTATATCTCGAGAATACACTTTTTTCATTTCTGATAACACTCCTTACATTTCCCTATTTTATGATTGTATCTCACTATTTACGAAAATAATCATAAATGAAACTTTCCAGAGAATTTCAGAGTTTAGACAAAAAATAATTTTTTCATACAGTCACAACGATGAAACAACAAAACAATTTGAGTAAGAGAGTAAATGTAATCTCAATGTTCGATGGTTTTTCAGTTAAAAAAATTAAGTCGGGCAGTATCATTTTCTATTAGACAGCTTCGTTCGATAGACGATAATATCTTCTCTCAATGATCTTTTCAATCGAGTGTCTCTCAATTATGGTATTCATTATCAGCTCATTTGTCGAATGATTTCAACTGTTCACAATGTGAATGTGTTTTTGAGAATGCAAAATTTGTTCAGATTAATTCTAATTTAGTTGAGGGAAGAAAAATAAATACCTCCATGTTGAAAATGGGGAATGCAGCAGGAAAGGGGATAGCACAGCATATTGGCGCTCCTTCTGAATTGAGGATCCTTATTCAATCAGAGTAGGACAAGTAAATAATGAATGATATGGATAAGTGACGATAAGTGGGAAGAACAGATAGATAAAATCAGTTGATATTATCACCTCAATGGTTCCATTTCAGCCCATGAATCCGTCAAGGGATCGTAACGTCGATATTTGTCAATCCTAAATTATTCACACTATTTTACCAGTACGACCAATGTAGAAATTAGTGCAGATGGAATTCGCACCTAAATATTGTTATCGAGTATCGAGATTATGATAGACGGCTTCCAATTGATTGATAACCTATCTTACATGTGGGGTATTTTTACTTACTCCCAATAAATGTAGATAGTTCTAAAGAAAGTGAATACTGTAATCAGTAGATAGATACCGTATCTCACTACCGTAATAATCGACCGTTGCGAAATGGGAGAGAGAATCAAAGAGAATCGAGAATCGGCATAAAAAAAGTTTTATAAATCATGATCTGGCTGTCTAGGATGGTCAATTTGTTTTACTTTCAATTGGAGTTAAATCCTTGTTCGAATATCTATTGATATTATCAGATTGTTGCATATTCGTTCTCTATAGTTTCATTCTTGAGATAACTATCATATGCATCTTGGAGAATGAAAGAGAGAGAGAGAGAGAGTCAACACTAAATGAGAGAGAGGTCATTGGTAGGGGAGGGAAGAGAAAGAGAGTGAATCATCTTCCATCTGACCTGCATGTTGGACTATTCACTCCCTACCTCTATCTATTTACTATCTATTTTCTTGCCATTTCTAAACAATATAATTTTAGAAGTTGATGAATAATGGAACGTTTTTGATAATTATTCTCATATGCATTTCAATCGTCGCGGGAAGAGGAGGTTCCTTTTTTTACTTATGTTCAATTAGATAATATTCTGTTTTTTTTGCTTTTACTTAATATAGCAAATTGTTTTTTAGGAATGGGTGGAGGTGGTAGAGGAGGAGGAGGATTTGGAGGAGGAAGAGGGGGAGGATTTGGAGGTGGAAGAGGAGGAGGAGGATACGGAGGTGGTGGAAGGGGAGGTGGTGGATGGGGAGGAGGTGGTAGAAGTGTTTCTTCGACTGGAATGGGATTCGCCGGAGGATTTATTGCTGTCTCGGCGTTTAGGTAATACATTGTCTTCTGTTTCTGAATGTTTTCATCTTAATTTGCAGAGGAGGTGGTGGATACTCATCGAAACCACGAGACAATCAGACAATTACAAGCCCTATTATATATTCCGCTGTATTTAAAAATGTTACGAGTGTTTTCCCATCTCGAACGGACAATAAATTGTGGATATCTCATCCAGAAACTCCCATTTCGTAAGAATTCTCCCAAAGTTATTCAAGAAATACAATCTTTCAGGATACAAGACGATTTGGTTTATTTCTGGGACAGACAATATCTTCCTAAGGCGCAGTTCAATACTTGCTCAAATTATATCACCTCTAACTTTCATAAGAATGTCTCATTTTGCAATGTGACTGAGCTGATCAGGTAAATTAAACTGACATTCCATCTATTAAATGTATTTATCTCTTTAGATGCGAGAGAAGAATTGATGATGCTCCCGATCTAAAACCCTTCTCTTTCTTTTATACGAATGGTGTAAAGTATGTAAATATATGTTCATTCACTAGTTATCATTTGTATTCAGAATGAATTCTTTCGCATGGTTCTGCCCAAAGAGACAAGTTTGCTGTGAATGGGAATGTTGTGATCCTCAATCCAATTTTGGTTCTGGGTCAGCCCTTATTTTTTGCTCGACGTTCCATCTCTCTTTTTAGTGAAATACTGCTCTTCCTCATTATTGCTATTATCGTTGTTGGAGGAATAATATGCATTTCAATCTCCGAGTCTACAAAGAAGGAATGGGAGGTGGTTGATGTGAGAGAAAGGACGACCACTACCAAAGTGTGATGCAATCATATAATTATATTTATTATGTCCCATCGACTGGTATTATCAATAAAGTCACTGCCGTACATTTGAAGTTAATGAAAACAATTAATACTGTGGAGTCATTGTAGATCATCTAGATACCTACATGAAATTTTCTTTCGAAGAAAGATTTCACAAGAATATTCGTCTTGTGAAATCGTATCTATTTCTGCTTTCTTGTTTATTCCGGGGCTCTCCTGCACAAATTGTTGCTATTCTTATGCCCGAATGACGTCAATGCTGAGAGGGAGGAGGGAGGGAGGAGGGAGGAGAGGGAGAGGGAGGGAGGAGGGAGGAGAGGGAGAGGGAGGGAGGAGAGAGGAGAGGGAAAGGGGGGAGATTGGTCAAGGAAGAGAGTCCTCTAACACTTCCATCTGTCGCACGCTTAGCGCTTCCACTAGTTCCTCACTCCCTAACTTTATCTGAAATATAACACTCTTTCTTGACAGTATAATACTCCTATTAGAAGGCGATTCCTACATGCATAATGCAACACTTTCTATACTCATCGTGACATGTCTTACTACAGTAACTGCAAGGGGAGGTGATTCTACTATATTTCGGACACTGATATAAACAAAAGATGATTCAGGAATGGGAGGTGGAGGTAGAGGAGGTGGAGGTAGAGGAGGTGGAGGTTTTGGAGGAGGAAGAGGAGGAGGTGGTGGTAGGGGAGGTGGTGGAGGTGGTGGAGGTGGTGGATACGGAGGTGGTGGATACGGAGGTGGTGGAAGAAGCGCATCTTCATCTGCTATCGGATATAGTGGAGGATTTATCGCAGTTTCTTCATTCAGGTTTGAACATGTCCATTCAATTTATTTTCAATTATTATTTCAGAGGTGGTGGTAGTTCCTCTTCTAAACCAAAAGAAACTCAAACCATCACAAGTCCCATTATATATTCCGCTATCTTTGAGAATGAATCACTTCTTATCAAGAACAGAATAGATTATAGAATATGGATATCCCATCCAGAAATTCCCTTTACGTGAGTGCATTGCATGCGGAAATGATCATAATATCCATTTCAGCATCAAAGACGATTTGTCATATTTCTGGGATTATTCGTATCTTCCTAATAAACACGGTGCGAATTGCTGGCGATACAAAACATTGAATGCAAACAAAAGTGTTTCCTTTTGCAACGTGAAAGAAATGGCCAGGCCAGTTTCCAAGTCACTTTTCACAATCAATAAATAACTTGTTCAGATGTAGCAAGAAAATAAGCGAAGCACGTGCTCTCACACCTTACACATTCTTTTCGGATTCTGATTTTCGGTTGGACATTAGTATCATAAATGTAATATTGGATGATTCAGTCTCACTAATTTCGGATGGTTGTGTCCCGCAGGTCAAGAGTGTTGTGAATGGGAATGCTGTGATCCATATCCTAATTATGGACAAGGAGATTTCGAGTTAGTATTCACTCTTTCCTTTCTCATTTATAATGTTCTTTGAATCAATTATTTTGCTTAGGATCTTCCTCTTGATCATGTTTGGTGGATTCATCATCACTGGACTATTGATTGGAATAAAAGGAATATTTGATGGGAGACAAAGACGAGAATATAGAACAACTGAAGGAGAGAGAACAAACACTACCAAATTATAATTGATATAGTCATCTAGCAATTACATATCCTACCTCATTTCGTCTTTCATTACGATTTCATGATATTTTGAATAAAGAATATACATTTGTTCTATTGCGGGACTACCTTGAGATGTATGTTTCGAATGCCCCCGATGCAACATTTTTTTCTCAATGACAGTTATCCCAATGAAACGGAGTATGCATCCATATGAGGAAAATGATGAAGGTAAAAGAGCATTGCGAAATTTCTCCATTCTGCAATCTTATTTATTTGAAGACCTCCTGCATGAAATATTCTATTCTTAGCCATTATGACGTCAATTGTGAGTAAGAGAAGAAGAGGGAAGAAGGAGAGAAGGAGAGAGGAGAAGAGAGTGGTCAATTGAGAGAGAAGATAGAGAAAGATAGAGAAGAAGCTCATTGCACTTTCACATGTTCACCTTTTCTTCGTTCCATCATTCATTATTGCTACTTCGTTTTTATTTATTACATGTTTGAATTAATAATATTATCTTAGAGTGCATGAATAATGGAACGGTATGGATACTCTTTCTGACATGCATATCAATCGTAGGAGGAAGAGGAGGTAATTGAAATATCAATATGAACAATACGAAAAATTCATATAATCGTTTTATATTCAGGAATGGGTGGAGGAGGTAGAGGTGGAGGTGGATTCGGAGGAGGAAGAGGAAGCGGAATAGGAGGTGGAGGAAGAGGAGGTGGCGGAAAGGGAGGTGGTGGAATGGGAGGTGGAAGAGCCGTTGCATTTTCTTCCCTTGGTATGAAAGGAGGTAGAAGTGGATACATTATTGTGTCTTCTTACAGGTTAGAAATCACTCATAGAATAAATAAACTACAATTAATTTCAGAGGAGGAGGTTACTCGTCCAAAAGAGACTCTGAAACAATCAATAGTTCAATGATATATTCGGCCATATTTAAGAACATTTCATTTCTTCTCCATTCAAGATTAGGAAATAAAATGTGGATCTCAAGACCCGATTCTCCAATTACGTGAGTTTAGAGTAATTTAAAGTTGAATACAATTACTGAAAATTTAGAATCAAAGGAGATCTTGTATATTTTTGGGATGAGCAGTATCTCCCTAGCCCAACCACAACTACTTGTTCTAACTTTATCACATCAAACGACTATAAAAATATTGAGTTCTGTAATGTGAAAGAAATGGAAAGGTAACATATTTCTTTATAAGAGCAAATTACTAACTGATTGTATATGTCTATGTATCTATAGATACATATTTAGATATCTATAGATACATATTTAGATGCAATAGAAGAATGGATAAGATCACAGAACTTCAAACATACTCATTCTTCACTCCAAACTATTCTCGGTTCGTGGCTCGATTGAATGTTTAATTAGAGAGTATTTATCTTCAGACTTTCATCTTTCTCATGGATTTGTCCTAAGGGACAAGTTTGTTGTGAATGGGAATGCTACGATCTTTATCACAAAATTGAAGAAAGTAAAACTGAGTATGTTAAGAAATCTCCGATTATCTCGTTCAGTCCATTTGTTTCAGTCCATTCCTCATAATTTTCTTGACTATGCTAATCATCATGGCTGTTTTCACGATAATTACAGTGTCTGAAAATCCAAGATCCGCTGCAAAACCCGAAAGGAATTTGAATAAAAAGGGATCATTATTATGATGATAAATTATGTATTTCGGTGATTTGTTTGAAATGTGCTGGTTGTCACGATAAATATTTTCGGCAATTCTTCGTCGGTTTTTGGCCCAGCCTTTTCTCGCAGAGTATCCAACCATTCTCATTCCCCACTCCCATCCACATTCAGAGCTGTTGTTGACTGGGCAAAAAAACCGAGGAAGTTCCATATTTTCTACAATCAATGTGAACATAGCAATAAAAAAACTCTGCAATTATCATCAATTTATGAGACTTTTGTTTGAACATTATAAGGAATGAACGAAAATGTATACGAATAAAAACGAGACCATGCTGTTTAGAATTACCATAAGCCAGAGTACGAAAGCCTCTTTTTCTTGAAAAATGTTTCCAGATATATTTAAATAAGCGAAATTCAATTATATTTTATTATTTCTCTTTTTTCTTATCCCCCGCCTTCCCTTCTCCATCCCTTCATTCCACTCTTTCTTTCCCATCGTGAATGGCGTTTTCTCTCAACGTCATCATTATTCTTCTCTATGTAAAATTCTTCCGAAATCATCGTTTGAAGATCGATAGCAATGAGGTATTTGATTGCATTGATAGTGATGAAATTGATTGTGATTACAGATTCGTCGGCTAAATGAACAATGTAAAATCTACAAGATTGAAGCCGAAAAGTGGAAGATAGATGCGGAACATTATAAACAAGAGATTATTCGACTGAAGAGTGCTTACGATGAACTAAAGAAGGTATGGGAATGGAGTATCATCTATGGCTATCGAATGCTCGATTCTTCTACTAGATTTATACTGTAGATTCGTTACCGTATCTCAGGTTCATACAATTTGTGAAGAGAGACAAGGAGAGACGATAATTGAATACTCATCACCACAATCGATCGAAAAGTAATCCATTCACTCAACTCAATTGATTATCCTTCAATTCAGATCGCCCGATGCACCTTTGATTCCATTCGACCCCGAAAATCCCTTCTTTGAGTGTTGTGGTTTGCCATTAATTCGACTAACACAACGATATCGAATATGTCAGGTGTTCAAATGTCTCTTCGAGGAACAGAATACTCCGATAGTGAGACGATCTGTCATCCTCTTCCTCAGGTTTTCACTATTCATAGATGAACCTTTATTGATCTTTGATCTTTCAAGCACCTCAAACATTACGAGAATCTTCGTCAAGAGGGAAAAGATTGTGATAAGAAGATAAGAATTGGAGATGAGATTATGAACGTTCACAAGGTTGATCGAATATTCACATTAGAAATTAAAATTGTCCTTTTGATTTCTCTTCGATAATACTGATATTGTCCAGGCTCTTCTTATTGAACGAATTCCTCATTTCAAAGTTCTTTTCGCTGAGATTTGGGAAGAATCTTCGTCAGAGATAATCAATCTTTCGACTCAATTCTGCCGTTCGTTCTTACATTTATTTTCCTTCTTCTCGATTATTTCTTTTGTGCAATAAAATTTTTTCAGAGTTTGATCTGAAATCAATGCAAAACTTACTTGAATATGCCTACACGGGAATCATTACGATTACACAGAACACTGCTCAATATTTGATGTGTGCTGCGGTCTATTTTGAGATGGTAAACTTGAATTAACTAAACTGATATTAATCAATAATTTACTTGAGGAATCGATACTCGATGAATGTTATGCATTTATGAGAAAAAGAATCCAATATGATGACATATTTCCCCTTCTTGTTTTCTGCAGGAATATCAACTATAAGAAATATTCATTCGGATCATTCATTAAAGTTGGTTATCATGAAGACGAATAATGTATAAATTATCTGCAGGCCAATTTTGTCCCCCTCAGTCTCACTTCCAATTTCCTCGAACTTTCTGTTGGTACTATCGAAGATCTATTAAAGAGCAATTCACTCAACGTAGATAATGAGAAACAAGTTAGTTCGTATAGACAATAATGAAGTTTTAAAATTGAATTGGAGGTTTTCGATGCAGTCGATCGATGGATTGGAAAGGATGTGGAAAGGAATAAATACGGAGCGAGGTGGGAGATATACTTGTTACCTACTAATGTGGTACAACTTTAATTTGAGATTACTCAAATTGATTCGTACCCCTCGTCTTTCTCCTTCATTCCTCACAGAAATTGTTGAGACGAAGAAATGGATCTATGACAATCCAGAGTGCATCGATATTATGAATGAAGCAAGGGTATTCAATAGATCAAAGGAAATTGAATCTGAAGAGATTATTAATGTTCAGGGAATCGGAAAGAATTCGAATATCCATTTGAACAACTTGGAGAGGAACTGCGGTTATGCTCACAACCTTATCATCATGACTAGTTAGTTACTATTTATTTACCCGTGATCTGTAAAGATATATAGATGGTAATAGACAGGAAGAGATTGAGAAGAACGACAAGAGCATTATCTATATCTTCGATCCTATGACCAACAAATGGAACAGTACGAATATTATGACCATAATTACATCTATTTCTCTCTCTCGTTTCAGTTGGCCTAATCGAAAGTCGGAAGCTGTATGGGCGTACCGCAGTGATTGGAGAGAAGGTGCAAATCATTGGAATGATGTAGTTAAATTACTTTATCACTTCTTTTATATAGATTTATTTCATCGGAAATCCATACGGTTGTCCTGACGATGAAGATGATGATCTTTCGGGAGCAATTATTACGTACGATACTCAGAATAATCATTTTCATGAGGTGATTTAAATTCATACAAAGTTCTTTTGTGCATTAAACATTATAATTCAGATGAGAGTTCCAAATCAACTTTTATTGAATGATGAATCAATCGGAGTCATCGATGGAAAAATGTGAAGATCGATCGGTTTTTGATTCCTATATTGATTCTATTTGCAGTTATCGAACTGGTGGTAAATGGCACAATGAGAATCGTGTTCTCTCAGTTTTTGATCCATTGAATGCAAATGAAGGTATTCGTTATGCACTATTCTTTGGTTGTTTCCTCAAGTATGTCCAATGAGCTTGATGAGATCTATTTGCATTACAACTAAATTGATTGTTCATGTAAATTTTAGGATTAATGAAACAATAATGGTTTGAATGAATATGAGATGATATTCCAGGTTGGAAGAGGCTGACAGATATGGAAAGAGGACGAAGATCGGCTGCGTGTTGTGTAGCAAATGGAAAACTGTACAGTATGTTATCGTAATGAATAGATGGACGGATTGGTTTGTAATCTCAGTACTTGGCGGATGTGAAGGAGGGGAAGAACTCAAGGATGGAGAATGTTATGATCCCGCAACTAACAAGTGAAAAATCGGAATTATTTACAATTGTAGAGATTGGTATTCTCAGATGGAGTGCAATCCCTCCATTGAATACGATGGCAATCTATTGTGGAATTACATCTCTGAATGGAGATATTTATATTGCTGGAGGGTACGTACAATACTCATTGACTGGAAGGATTATTTAACCAAATCGCGCACTTTACCGAATTCAATGATTTATGCAGTCGATTTGGATGGGGGGAAGATCGATTCCTCAAGGATCTTTTCAAATTCTCTCCTGATAATGGAAGATGGGAGAAACTGAAGGAAATGAATTTCCCAAGGTACGATAGGAATGCAAACGATAACTGATTTTTCTGCTGTTAATGTAAAATTAAAATATATAGATTTAAACCTACTCTCATTGCGAGTTGTGGCTTCCTCTTCGTGATTGGTGGAAGAACCCCTTATAAGGAAGAACGTACAATAGAAAGATATAATCCTATAGAGAATGAATGGAGTGTCGTCACTGAGATGAAAAGGTCAAAATTATTAAGATTTTTGTTTGTTAATATTGGTTTGTAGGTTCTCCAACAACATATCAGACATAATCATCTCATTTCCTATCCCTGCTTCATTCCCGTCTCCCAACATGGAGGTACTTGTCAACTTTACCTTCTCGAAAGATTCACAAGATCGAACTGATTCAACGATTGCAAATCGATTCGATATTTAAGTAACTCGCGATGAAGGACAATTGAGCTGTAGAAATGTACAAGAATTATCATAACGAGGAACTAATCGAAATAAATATCATAGTGAATAAAATTAGAGGATATTCTGATTTTTTTCATTGTATCATTCTTCCGAATTGACTTGTCTCCAATTGTTTCTGTTCGCTCCAATCATCAACTGCATAGAGAGTGTTAGCAGAGATGAGTAAAGAAAGAGAAAGACATCAAAAATATTCTGCTATTGTCTTCCTTATTATCTATTCGTGTTCCATTATATCGCTTCTTCATCTAATTCTCATCTGAACAATGAGGAAGAAGTGATTTCGAACGAATGGTCAACATTGAATTTGAGTAATTCTCGAATTGGAAGTTATCGGAAAGAAGATTTCGAGATAAGAGTAAGCAGCGGTGAAGAGATACAAATACAAATGTATTCCTAACCTTTCATTTTTGATAATAAATCGTATTCATTACATTGAGTCTGTCGGAGAGTTTGCGTAGTCTCAATAACTATATTTTGAATAACAATCTTCAAGTGGTTCGAATGATCACAAGAGAGATAATGAGTACATGAATGTGACTCTTCTTCTTACATGATCATTATTCATACAAGATCTTCTTTCGTCTTCTCACGAATTCCAAAGTTTTACTTTCAAATAATTTCCCACTAAATACTTCTTATATTCTGGTCCGAGTTCGTTTCTACTTTCATTTCGAGGGATATGAATTCATTCAGATCCTTTGACATAGATACGTCATTCGACTAGAACAATCTCTTCAAGGGAATCAGTCAGTTTTGTCTTTATATTGTAGAAGAATGTCAGCTTTCCTATCTCGATTACAGCATTGACTTATTCATTATTCTGTCTATAAGAAAGAGTAAAAGACCACATCCATTCGTCTCTCCCTTCTTCCAATCTCAACTTTCTATCCAATTATTCGGGGATCAGAAACGGGGGATAATTTCCCCCTTGTACTTCCATGCTAAGTTTTTTTCTGGGACAGAGCAGAGGCAAAATCATTGCGTGTATAAATCCTCCGACTTGTGATTTTCACTTATTTTTTTCTGCTGATTATCTTAAATAATGAGTTACCATTGGTAAAATCAGGCTAAATGCTACATTTCTCATCCTTAAATTAGTATATTTCTGTTTCTTTCCTACCCTCTTCTCACGATACTTTTCTTTCGTGTGATTTCCTATTCCTTGCAAGTTCTATTAATCCATAATGAATTATTCTTTCGATATGACAACAACGTGTCCTCTTGCAACAGAGATATATTCCTCACTCGCATTTCACATCGTTCAATGGTGTATTGTAAGTCATTTCAAAGAAAATATCTTGCAACATTTCACTAGGAAATATTTATGTTCGATATTCATCTCTTTAGTTTTCGTCTTGTTTCTCTTCAGTCCTCGTTGTAATCTATTCATTTTTCTGTTTCCATCAAAAACATCCATTTGAGAATTCAACCAAGGTAAATCTCCATTCCTCTCTTACTCTTATTTCTTCTTACAGGAACTTATAACAGCTCTTTATTTCTACGTAATTATCTATTCCTCAACTCAAGTTTTCAATCAGGTCTCAGTTCATATTTATATCTCATCTGCTTCATTCCATTTTCTCATATCAGGGAACTCTTCTCTTCTACCGTTACTCAGCGTCAATTCCGTGCGAGGCTCAAGTTCCTCGAGTCAGTATATTTCTCTCGTCTAATTTGCACATCTTTCCTTTTGAAACTGCTTCTGTCTGAATCTTGTGAATTATCAATCAGAACATGAATTCCTTTATCTCATAATCTTCCACAATCTTTCAATTTCATGGATTCTGTTTCGCTCGTATGCTCGGTTCCTCAATCGTTCCTTCTTTCGTCGTAATTCACATTGCAATCACAGTTCAACGAGCTCTTTCTACTTTCTCTATCAGTTCAACAATTCAAATTGTCGTCTCTCGAATTCTCATCTTCCTCTCTGTAAGCGGCTCTACAATCAAGGGACACTCATGATATTCTTCAGTTCGTATACGCAATAATATACGGAGTATTAACTTACCTACCTGAGCCTCTCGATGGTTATTCAGCATACTGCAGTAGCATCACTAAATCGAGTGAAGCGGTATCTATCGTTCATTTCTCTTCTATTAGTTGACAATTCAGGCGGTAGTTCTCAATATCGTCGTTATGTTTGCACTCGATGTATGCAATGTAATCGTTTCATTTTCCCTCTGGAGATATAATAAATATAAATTGGAGAATAGGTGAGGGTATGATTCATCCTTCACCTTCCCCTTATCTCTATATCCAGAACATCCTACCATCTGGAAGATACTTATCGTCATCGTCAAAATGCTACAACGACATTCAATTTCCTTTCCATCGAATTCATCCATGCAGTCGTATACAGTTCTCTCTTCGGTTAGTTCGATCATCATCAATGTATCCATTTTTTTTAATTCGCTTAATTTATCATTCACGCAACAGATAATGGAATACAGACGGATTTAATTGTGATGAACATGTTTGGTTCCTGTGATAAAATCGTAGAGATCAAATTTGACATTGCAGTGATGTACGTATTGGGAGCAAAATTAAAGCGTCAATATACTGATGGAGAGTATCTCTTCATAAATGTTGTCACTAACGTGAGCCAATTACATTAGTTATCTTGCTATGCTATAATTTTTTTAGATATTTCCCTATTATGTTCTTGCGTGCCCTCTTATTCTCACTGTTCTCATTCGAAAAGATAGAATAAATAGAAAGAAAGAAGTAAAAGGAATGATTCAAGGTCAAAATTCTAAGGTGAATGAAGATTAATTTCGCATTGAAGAATTAAAATATTGCAGCAATATTTCGAAGCACTAGCTAAACAATGGAAATCGGATGATACCCCAATGGGAACTGTGAGGAAATCAGTATGAAAATCATCAGATAGTAATCACTATTAATCACTAATGCGTTTGTAAATGCAAATGAATAGTTCGATCCAAATATAAAGTGCTCTATCGATGGCAAGTCGAAGGCAAAAACGTATAATTTATCAGAATCTGTAGAAACTCGGGAATGAAAAATATCACAATTTATTTGATCTTTGATTATGATTGGAAACTGGGGGAAGGATGATTGGCTACTGATAGTCACAAGATTATGGTAAAAGAATAATTCACACTGGCTAGATATTGGACCGAGATGCATTAAAATTACATTTAAGTAGATATTTGTACAGTAATATGGATAATAATCTGACACATCTCTAATTACAACAGTCTAGTTATTGCACTCGTTCTTTCATGATGGAAATGTCTTGATGACCATTAGAATTTTGATTGGCAAGCACAAATTATGAAAGGATCAACGAGAGGTAATTATTACTGTAGCACACTAAACATTTGAAGAGGAGAAACGAATCAAAGGAAATACAATAGAATCAAAGTAATTCTCCCCAGGAGTGAAATAAATTGGGTGGGATAAAATGAAAATTAATTGAGCACCTTTTCGTGTGTCGAATCGATAATTTGGATATTTCACCTGATAAACGATCATTTGAAGAGAGTGAGACGACGAGATAACTGAAAATACATAGATACATAAAGATGAAAATATGATAGTAATATTTGATCGACGGAGAAGTGTATCTTACCGTATTCTTCTGATTCTTCTCTTTTTCCCTTTCTTCCTTCTCATTGTTGAGTGATGCAACGTGGTCACTCATTTCTCTCAATTTAGTCTCATATCCATATTGAGTCATCCGTAATTCATCCTACAAGTATAATATTAGTTATATTCCGTGACATATTCCACTTACAAATAGTGCAAGTTTCTCTCTGGTAATTGATTCGATATCATCTTCTAATTTCCTTCTTTCTCCTTCCATACATCGAATACTTCGAACCAGATTCTCACACTAAAATACAATCATATAACAATGAACGAATCGTTAAATTCCTCACCTCCTTATTATAATAATTTCCCCTTGAAGTTGCTTTCACAACTCTTTCCGATATCTCCCTTAATCTTTCTCTGTAGTGTTTCTCAACTTCCTCAGAGACTCCCGAATCCTCACTGCAACACCCATACGTAACTCCAGCCAATAATAATAAATGTAAATAGAGCAACAAATATTACGTGATTGGGAATTTAACAACAAAAAATACCTCAAATTGGAACCATTGGCGATTTTCCTTTTCATGAGTGCAATATCCAATAACATTTTCTCTCTTTCTCCTTCCAATTCAGAAACTCGACTACGGAGAAGATCCAACTAAGAAATACAAGTGATATATGGATATATGAGTGAATGATCTTCTCGATAATCAATGAATTCAACGATCAAACCTCTGATTGTTTCTTCCCATTCAATGGTTCGTCTCTTCGAGGAGATAAACTCTTCGTTGATTTAGTCGATCGAATTGAATCTTTCCTCTCTACGGGAGATGGTTCAACAAGAGTCTCCACTACCTAAAAGATGATTATCACGAGAAAATAAGAAAATTTAAGATAAAGAGATTTTAAGATATACTCACTTGGGGAGCAGGTAATTCCTCCTCACTCATCAACAATTCCTCAGCTTCTTCTTCCTTTTTCTTTCGCTTCTCCTCCTCTTTCGTTTCCTTTTCTGTCTCTTCCTAAAAAAGAAGGTGTGAAATTAGTCTACATAACTACATTTAATTTCAAAGTAAAATTATAGTCCACTTACTTTTTCCTTTTCCTCCATTTCCTTGACCACTCCATTCAATCTCGTCACAACCTTCTGAGATGTACCCAACATTTTGAGGAGACTGTCTCTGTAATCACAGATATAGCCATTGCATAAATTATAACAACAATAATATGTTCGAAGTGGTTGTCTCCCTGACCTCGTTGCCGTTCCCACACACTTTCCCTTCTTCGTTTGCACTGGTAATCGAGTCTCCATCAACCAACGAGCAGAAAATGATTCCTGAGTATCTGAAGAAGAGAAATGGGATGGAAGTTCGGAAGATCAAAGTGTAATGAATATTAGTTCGGACACTTACTCTTGATAGCCTGATGGAGAGTGGAGATTGTCTTTGTCAATTCAATCAATTCCTCATTCTTTCCATTTATGGAATCAGTGATGGAAGAAGGAAGGGAAGAAAGTGAGGAGAGAAGAGAACAAAGAGATTGATGCCATCTTCAAATTTAAATTTATCATATTTAAAGATTTTTGTGAAATTTGTCATCGAAATGTTCTTGCTCACCTTTCATTGAGAGTTTCGAGAGTCGAATCAGACCAAGCACATCGACTTTCCTCCTGAAAAAATCGCTTAATTGAATAAATAAAATCAAAATGTTGTAGGAGCAATGTGTTAACATTATAATCGTAACTAACCTGCGAGAGACTAGCGAGAAGAGAAGGGAGATTCTCATTACAATATCTCATTGCTTCTTCCATCGAAGAGATTATCGATGAAGATGAATCACGCCACTCAAAACAACCATTTGACAATAAATTTGACAGATAATCATTTTCAACATTAACGGTGATAAACCGTATCTTTTGCTTCTTTACCTTATCAGCTGGTTCATCGAATAATCGATTAGTTTCTTCATGAGCAGCAGCGAATCTCTTCGATGCCTCACCCAGATGATATCCCAACTGAACACGGCTTATTGTTAGTTAACTATCTAATCGACAAATTAATATGCCAAATTATATATTAATAAACAATAAAATAGTCAACACACCTGTTCGACATGAGGAGGCAATTTCTCAAGAGATGCATCATAAGGGAATATCCTCACTCTTTGTTCCAGAAGAGATAGTAAAGTAGACATTCCTGAGAAGTGACAAGTTGAATTGAGAAGGCCAAATGAGAAGAAACTGACCAGAGAGAATAGGCCTTCCACTCTCAGCAATCTGCCAGAGGGGAGAATCAGATAGAGGAATGGAAATGGAAGATTGAGAAGTAATTGATGGAGAAGATGCACGAGGAGATGATGTTCCCTATATCATAGGAATCAATTTCAGCTTTATATAAATGAAATCATATATTGAAATAAACCACACATTCTCAATGATCTTCCTTGAAGGAATTCTCGATTGTAATCCCCTTCCTTCTCTATCCATCTCCTCTATTCTCTCCTTCAACTCTCTCAATTGAAGAGTCAACATCTCGTTCAATTGAGCCACTTCTTCCACCTGTAAAACACTGTATCGATCACAAAAAACTAAAGTTAACTTCACCTTATTCGTCAACTTCTCATTCTGACTCAATTTATTTTTCAATTCTTCCTCCAAAATGGCAAGAGAAGTTTCAAGTTGTTTCTCCCTTTCACTTGGTCCATCTTTCTTCTTCTCTTTCTTCTTTCCTCCAATTGGTTTTAGCGACCCTTCCAATTCATCCTGTAGTAACACCATTCTTCCTGATTTGACGTGAAATAGATTAATCTCACCTGTACATTCTGTACTCTCTTGAGCAATTGTTCATTTCTAAAAGTGAGACTCTCATTTTCACTCCGTAGCTTACGTGTGATGCTCTCTGCCGATTTCAATTCCTCCTCAAATACAAATGTATAAAACAGAACACGAATTGATGATAATGTATATGAAACTCACAGATAATTTATCATTCTTTGCACGTTCTTCGAGTACTCCCTTCTTGAGAACTGTTGCTTGAGCTCGTAACTGAAGAAGAAGAGAGGTGGTGGGGGTCACATCATCAATCATATCTCCTTCCTAATCAGTCCCTCAATATCAATATCCTACCGTACCTTAGAATATTCAGCAGCTAATCTCTCATATCTCGTTCCGATGTCTCCATTCCATGATGTGGACGACTGAGACATCCGAGACCAGTTCAAACCCCAATCTCCAATAATATAACTTGGTCATAAGCACATTCTACATTCTACAAATATATTTTGAACGAACTTTCACGTTAGTTGTTGTTGCTTGGTACATGGAACGCAGGTATATGCCGAACAGCTTATAACTGTTGATTCACAAGAATCCGGAAACTTATTTTAAATATTTTATCTTCGTGGAAATCATTATTAGCAAGAGATCACCAAAACCACAGATGAAATCAAAATTCACAAATAAACGTGAGATCAGGATACGGTATTTAGACTTACTCGCTGAATGCATAACTTAATAGGATAGGATAAAACGTACAAAATTGGATGTACAAATCCAATGATGATTACAGTTACGAGTATATCACAATGATGTCATTGAATGACAATAGGAAGACTAATTGTAAATGAATGATCAATCTCTATTCTGCTTGGGAACAACTTTCCTTGCTGATCGTCGTGTTGCAGTAAGAGGAGTTACTTCTTCCTTCTCTTGTTTAACTCGAGGAGTTTTCCCCTTCTTTCCTCCTTCTCCTTCCTCGGGACTTTCTGTCTTCGAAGTTGTCGATGATTCAACCTCTTCCTCACGAGATTCTACCGCCTACAATCATTTATTGAATACCAATCACACTCCTTCGTCAGTTAATGAGAATCGGATAATGACATACAGGTGTCTCTCCTTCATCTTCCTCTTTCACTTCTTCTTTCTCTACTTCTTCTTCCACTTTCACACTCTTCCTAGTAGATTTCTTAGTTGCTGCTACTTCCTTCTTCATTTTCTTCTTAGGTGGAGGACCACTCTGCAACTAATTCATTCCTCTAATTAACCATTCGAATATATAGTCTTGATACCTTTGTATTCTTGGATGTCCTTGTAGTTCTCTTCTCTACAACTTCTTCCTCTTCCTCCTCTTCTATTACTTCACCCTCATCTCCTTCCTCTACCTTCTCCCCTCCTCCTCCTCCTCCTCCTCCACAGAACTTATCGCACTCCCACAATCCTACAATATTAGGAATGACCGAAACGTCCAGCCGCGTTATATTTAGAGTGTATCTCTACTTCATAATACATGGTATTTTCTCTAATCCTCTAATATAATCCTCAACCAAGATATAAATTTTAATGCTTTCTTCGTTAAATAAAGTAAGAGTCTAACATACCAGTTGGTGGTTCTTGTAATCCCACACAGAAAGTGTGATATCCTCGATCACATCGATCACAGAACATCAATTTGTCCTGGAATGGAAAGAAATATAGTTCACATTCATCTCATTGTAATGAACACATCGATGCATGTCAACTAAGGTTAGTCAAAAGGAATTAATATCTTGCAGACATTAAATAGACTTCGTATTGGGACGGGACAAATGGACTCATTTCAATATCGAAGACGACGAAAGGATCAAGCTAAGGGAGAGGGAGAGGGGAATTAATCGATAATATCAGTTAAGAGGGGATGAAGCTATGGTAAGCAAGATGGGGTACAGTAAGCATTCGGTGGCACTCATTCATTTTCTCTAACCTCTGTCGTGCTAGACTCTCCATCCTGGAAAAGACCTCTTGGAAAAACTTGAACCTATTGATAGACGTACCTCATTGTCTGGTTTGGCACAGATGGTGCATCTCTTGCATTCGATACAATGCCACTCGTACGATTCTGCCACCTTAACACATTAGATATTTACATTATGAACGCCAACTCGCCAATCAACGAAGATGATATTATTTAAATATTCATGATATAACAAAAATAAATAAATATTTCGTTACCTCCACAATGTGATCGGGCATATCGATACAATCAGAATGAACTTTGATTGAACACGAAGAACAAGTGAGAATGGAAGAGAATTCTTCACTCGAATTACATAGAGCACACGCATCGGAGGATGGCTAAAAGGATCATTCAATCCATCCATAACATTTAGACTATTAGTAGTTCCACAGACAAATTTTGATCTTTCATCTCACTTCTCACTCCAAATGGAAGTAGTTTAGGACAATATTTTTCGAATGAAAAATGTAAAAATGAAAAAAAAGAAAAAAAATCACCTTCTTTCCCTTAGGAGTTGAAGTGATTGGAATAGAAGCAGAGTTCTTTCTACTTCCATTTCCATTGGCTTTGACTGCAGGAGAACTAGGATTGGGAAGTGGAGGAATATCAGTCAAATCATCCTCCTTCACTGAAATTAACACTCATTCATTTGCGTAAATGTGCCATTCCCTATGATTTGTCAATGCAGACGTCTCTCGTGCTCTAAATAGTAATAGTAATTTCACATAAGTAACCCTTACCAATAATGGGAGGCGGACTGGGTGGTCTCTTAACGGGGAATAAATGATGTCCATCGAGAACTGAATTGAGAGGAAGACGACGAAGTTCAGAAGGAGTAAATTGCTTGTAATAATTCTGATATTGTCCAGTGATAAGAGAGCATGGATAAAGATGAGGACGAGTTCTCTCTGGAGGAAGAACCATCCATCGATTAGATGGAGATTGAATTATCTGAAATTAATTATCATCCAATAAAAAAATAATCATTATGCATTACATACAAATTTCTTCACATATATATACGAAAATGCACACATATTTTGAAAACAATATATAAATAAATGCATACGGATGTCTGTAGATCCCAGAAATATTTCCTCTCTGTCTTCTTAACCGCGGCAAGATCAGAATTGAATTCAGATGCATTCTGGAATGATTAAACTGTGAATAAAAATAAGGAAGAGATCCGAGAGGGACCTGATACAAGTTAAACGAATACAACATTCTGCAATGGTCACTAGATCGATAGCATAAACAGTAAGTCATTATGTAAACGTACCTTCATTGCCTTCTTTCGCAGTTCCTCCAGCTTTGATTTGTCATTTTTGATCTACAACAATGGAATTGATCTATATCTGACTAGACAATATATATTACAAAAGTAAATACTAAAGAGAATAACTGACAGCATCGAATGCCTTTTGTTTTTCAGCCAATTCTGCCTTTATCTTCTGAACGGCAGCCCTCTGATACTCCTGCAAAATGATATATTTCAACTATGAAATGCGAGACTATTTCGGAAAACATCATTAGTTACGAAGGTAGCTAATTAACGCGTGTAGACAATTCCTCAAAGTGCATGTACTCAAAGTACAGAGAGAATAGAAAGAGTACATACTGCGTATATGGAAGGATACTCGTTAGCCATCAGTTCACGAACTTCTATTGCACGGAGAGCAGTCATTCCATGCATTTCTGAATATGATAACTATGTACATTGATTAGTTTTGGTATTTAAACTCACGATGTTCTCCGATGGTTTTGTTAAAGGAAGGAAATGTTAGCTGAAGGTACTCTTTCTCCGGAACCTGAACCGCCATTTTGAATCATATTGTAATGAAATTCAAAAAAAAGATATTTGAAAGTAACAAACCTCGACCACTCGACGAGTCATGTCTGCATACTTCCTTTTGAATGATTTCACGTCTAGCAGATCAGCGATTTGTTCCTGTTGATTCAAATTGATATATGTACACATAAAATGATAACCTGAAGGAAGTATCGTTCACTGGATTTGATTGGCCACTCATATTCAATCAAATCATCAGCAGTGACAGGAATATGTAGAGTCTCTTGAATGGGGCGAACTGCTTTAGGCTTGCTCACTCAAATAGTCTTAGTTAGGCTTTGTATGATAATATAAATAGAATACCTGGATCAGTGGTAGCAGAAGCGCTTGTGGCTTCCTGATTGGACTCAGCCTCTACCTGCATACTAGATTCGTCGTTTGAAGGAACAGAAGACATTGAATTCTCCTCTTCCAGGCCCATTCCATTAGTCTGAGGCAGTCCGTCCGCAGTGTTCTCGGTAGAGCTCATCTATAACAATGGAAACATACATTAAATAGACACGTATTCCATGAAAAAAGAAAAGCAAAAATAAGAGCACAGGGTCGATTCAAAACAAGCCTCATAACCGGGATTTGCGGTTCCGGGTATAAGTAGTGATATAATGATGCTACAGTATCCGCATACACTATACCGTTTCCATCTATTTTATCGATTAAATTTATGAATATTACTTGGCGTGTTATTAGTCGTATATAGAGCCCTTAATTTTATATAGAACAGCTAAATAAATCTATGCGAGAACATTATTTTAAGATTAAAAGTCAGTTTTCGGTTGTGTTATCGCCTAGACCTCGGTCTCAATCGATTATTTAGCTTGCAGAAACCAGTGTTTCTAGCTAAATATTCGTTCATTTTTCGAGAGTGTTCACCTATAATTCGCAAATTATTTAGGCTATTGTGTATATAATTCATGCCCTATTTTCCATCCCGTGGGAGTTTTAACTATAGCTAAATTTCTTATTCAAACTCTTTCTAAGCTTGCGGATGAATAAGACGCGTGCTCATTGCTGTCGTAAGAGCAGGTTCTTTTAGGCAATCGTTGCAACTTTGGGGATGACCTATTTCGGGATCTAGCTTGAGTAGCCGACTGGCAGGTGTTGCATACGCGTCCCCAATCCGAACCGGATTATTAAAGAGAGTTGCTGCCTTTGATCATTTGCGTCCCACGCTAGAACTATGTCACTTTTACATCCCTTTCACTATTTTGACCTAAATTGGAATCTGGCTTGAGTTGTTGGCTGCCACTACAAAAGAAAGTTGTTGCCCCAATGTTTAGATAGACAGTGTCTTTTCGATTGCCACTCCTGCATCACTCTTTTATTCACCGTTCTTTTTCGATGCTAATCATGACAAGATCTCGTCCCATTGCGGGCCAGGTAAGAGGTCGAGCGCTAACAGGTCAAATAGATTGACACTGATGACTGCATAGAATGATGATATGGGAAGGTCAAGGCATCGATAGGGATGGTATTACCATACGAATGGAATCTCGAAAGTGAAGATGGATAGGGAGGTCTCCGTACTTCGCAAACAGAGACACACGTACACATTTGTCCATTCTCATTCGTTACTTTCTCTGTCCTAATTGTACGGTGAGCGGAGAAGAGATGAGAGTCTCTTCTCTTTTCCATTGCCCGCCCCACCTCGACCCCTATCTTCCTCTCTCATTCCTTATTTCTCCCCTTTCGAGACCTCGTTTTCAATGTACTCCATTCATCATCTTTCTCTTCATAAATGTCTCGATCACCGTCAAAATAGTGATTGTATAGAAGACGGATTGCCCTCAAACCGTAACTCGTTTCTTCCTTCGCTCTCTTTCTCCTCTCAACTAATTCGATCGGTAATGGAAGCACCGTCTCTTTTCTTCCTCGGCCACTCTTTCCTCCTCTATTCCATCTATTCTCTCATTCTTTCTCCCATCTTTTGTCCATTTATCGATTGATTCTTCTTTCTATGGATAACTAATCGATATTCAGGGTAATCAGGGTAATCATATGGCAGGAGAAGAAGATGATCAATTCCCTGCAGGATCAACAGCTTCCTTTGATATTCCAGTGAGTTCATTTCAATCGATGAGAAATAGAGCAGAGATAGTTCAATCCGACTGTATACCCCAGTTTCCATCTCATCTCCCTCATTTCACCTCTTTCTCTTTTCTCTTTCATGTCACGAAATAATGTGGAAGAGAAGTGTGAGAGAGAATAATCCAGAGGTGCATACTTTGCAATTTCAAAGAGGAGTGAATATTCGAGTGATTTTTGAGTGATGGGAACAAGGAAGAGAAGTTCAGTTCCGTGTTGTATGAGAGTGGTCAATAAGGACAAAATAAGCATATAAGATTGATTGAATCTCTATCCAGAATGTGACCTTCCTTCTTCTATCCATGTCGTCATTCGACCATTTAGCAGTATATTCATCTCTTATCAATTCTTTCCTCTCGTGACTCCATCCTCTCACCTCTTCCTCTTCCCCCTTTTACTTCTTCCCTTTCCATTCCCTTATTCATTTCCATTTCAGGAGTGTTCTCAAAGTAGTTCAGCATCTCCATCCAAAGGTACATTTATTCTTCCCTCTATTATTTAATTCTTTCTCTTATCATAGATTCTCCATCATCATCTCCATCAATGTTGAGGAAGAAAAGACAGAGATCCGCAACTCCTCATTCAATGGGTGGGTATCCATTCTTCCTCCTCCTCCTCCTCGTTCTACTCATTTCTATTTACTTCCTACTTTTTCTTCTTCCTACTTCTTCCTTCTTGCTTTTCACTCTTTCATAATGTTATTCTCTCTTTCTCTTCTTGGTCCCTCAAGAGAAAATTGAATAGTTCTTAAGTGGAAAAGGGACTGTATCCATATGGAATCGAGATGAGAGAGAGAGAGTAGGTCAAAAGTGGCTGACTAGCCTCTCATTCTCTTTTCTAGTTGCAATGACTGGTGTGAGAAGGGAGAGAAGGGAGGACCGCCCTGTATTCTCACTCTGAGGTGTGACCTATTTAGAGAATGGATTGAGGGAGGACAAGGAAAGTATAGAGGGACAGAAGGAATGAGTTCAATTCAATAGAAGAGAGAGAAGGAAGAAGAGAAAGATGTTAATAGAAAGAGACAAGTAATAGTACTAATGAGAGGTACTGATTGAATGGATAATCAAGATGTCTTCTTCCTCTTGTATCTCTCTCCCTACCACATAGTAGTAGCCTGTAAAGGGGAATAATGGGCGGAGTCAGAGAGTAGAGAAGAGGAGAAAGGAAAAAGAGAGTGGATCGATGAATCGTGTTCACTTTACACATTTACTCTCATTCAATAGAATAGTTAGTATTCTCTTTCCTTCAATCAATCGTTCTTTCTTATTCTTCTGTCCTATTCTCTATCCCTTTTCCTTGTCTCATCCTACTCATCTCCCTCCTCCCCCCTCCCCCCCCCCCCCCCTCCCTCTCTTCTCTCCTCACCCGATTCACTTCCCTTTCTTCGTGTGTCCGATCGCACGAATTTCGATGTTTCTCCATCTCTTTTATCGTCTTAATTCCACCAATTGGGAAATAGAAAGAGAAAGGGCATCAATGTTCTCTCTTCTTCTTCTTCTTCCTTTTCCCATTCATCTCGAGAATCCTCATAACTTCCTCATTCTCTTCAGTCCTACGTCGAGGGAGGTCTTCCTCCAATATGTTTGGTTCTTCATCTCCATCTTCACCTCTTGCTATTCCGTGCAAGTCATCCCCTTCATCTTCTAATTCACCATCAACATCTAAATGGAAAGAAGGAGAAGAAGATGACGATATTACGTGAGTTACTTTTTTATTATCTGTTTTCCCATTGTTAGATTTTATTTTGTGATTCGAATACGAGTTTGAATATTTCACACATCTAATTTTTTTACGAATTTTATAAATGGTTTATCGTATTTCAGTTATTCTCCATCTTCCCCTCTCTATTCAACTGATTCTCCCACGTATGCAGCTGAAGAATCCCTTACTCCATCTGATGCCAGTTTGAGAAAGTGAGTATCCAATATGATTCATTCCACACAGACAACCATTTTATGACATAGAGTTATTGAGATCATAAAACGTATTGGATTATTGTTTGGATATCGATTGATCTCTTCAGATACGTTCTTCGTAAACGCCGTTCTTTCCAAATTAAAGATGAAGAGGAAATATGTGCATCGACTCTGGCAGCCACAGCTGAAGAAGTGAGTGTCAATAGGGGAAGAGGGAGGGGGGGGGTGATTGATCCGTTTCTTGTTTCACTCACTCAGCTTAGTTTTTGATGCCCTTTATTGAGTATTCATCTAGATTAGTATGGATGGGAGGGGGATTCCTTCCACTGTCTATTCTCTCTTCAATCTCTCTTGTCTCTACTCTCGAGAGGGCGTCCCCATTCCCCGTGCCGGTCGCCCCCCTTCGAGATTGAAAGGGGAGAGGGAGGAGAGAAGAGAGAGGGGGGGGAGGGGATACGGCCTCGATTGACCTTGCACGACACGTGTGGGGAGGAGGTCAGAGAGGACAGTTGAGGTGAAGGAGGGGAGAGAGGGAGAGGGAGGACTGTCAAACAGTCGGGGACACGATAAAGAGAGAAAGGAACAGACGAGAGTGGAGACATTGAGGGATCGAATATATTGATAGAGAGAAGGGACTGACAAAAAAATGAAGAACGGAGTGAAATTGAATATATTTTCAGAGTGAGATCCCAGCGTGTAAGAGACTGAAGTCTGCCATCGATTCTCCTGTTGAAGCAACGAAATGGTAAGAGATTGTCGATTGATTAGATATTACTGATGTAGTATGCAATAAGGAAGTGAAGAGTGTATCTGTGTATCTCTTCCCCATCTCCTTCTCTCTCTCTCCTTGATTCTGTGGGGTGATCACAATTGACTCTTCTCCCTTCTTCTTCTTTTCTTCTTCACTTCACGTGTGTTTGTTTCCCCTCAAGGAAAGAAGGGAAGGAAGGGGTGACAACTATTGTATTCCCACGAGGGAAAGGGAAGATTCAGAGAGGAGAGAGGTTATGCAATCAATCAATCAATGAATTCAGTGCTGATGATGCTCCGGGAGAAGCGAAGGTTCCTCCCATTGAGGAAGAGAATATTATATCACGGTTACCAGAGGAACTCGTTCATAAGGTAAAGAGAAAGAAGCGGTTGATGGAATGAGTAATAGTCTCGCTTCAGGTCTTCTCTTATCTGAATGAGAAGGAACTCAATAATTGTTCGGCAGTTAATCATCAGTTTTATAAGACAGCGAACAGTCAACGAGTTTGGTATGTGAATGAAATGAAGCAACGGAAGAACAGTAGAATAATCAATAATTTTTGCAGGAAGAATCTGTTCCAGTCAACATTCGAATATTCGATTCCCATGTATCATCCTCAATCAGGGAAATTCGAATTGAGGGAACCACAAAGATGGAAGGATCAAATCCATGGAAGGAATCATTCAAAATGCTCGTGAGTATCCTTCCTTGTAACTGTCACTGAAAGGGGGTTAGATATACGTACATCGTCATCGTCTCCATCTTATCATTTATCACTTCTAATCTCTACAGCGTCATGGTGTACACGTTCGTCCTGGTTGTTCATCCTTCTACGAGGGACGAGATATGCTCCATTTCGAGAAGATTGAACAAGCACTTCTACATGTTAACGCCCAATCTACCAATGTAAGCACTTATTATTATTTATTTAATATTTAAAAATGAATAATTCAGTGGAATATGAATGTAATGATTTAATTTGAGGAGAAGTTGATCTTCGTTCACACTGGTCACTACACTCCCGATCCTATTGTGATCACTACTGATGTACAAATGATTGGAGCGAGTATGTTAAACATCTTATGATATGACACCTCTTTACTTTAATACTCAAAGACCGTGGTCTTAGGGTAATGAGAAATGGAGGAGCAATCGAATGAGCGAGGGAGAAAATAGCTCTCTTCCTTTGGGCACTAAAGTAAAAAAGTGCCTATGATATTTACTAGGAAATGGCCATTGAGAGGTGCAATAGTAATGTGACAATTGATTGTTTATCATGATGATCCTTAATTTGATTATCATGGACCAATAGACGATCATCTCCATTTTTGTGTGTGTGTCGCTCATTCAATTTCAATCTCTTCTTCTCTTCAATCGCAACTTTCTCCCCTCTTGAGAATGGAATTGAGTGTGTCCGAGAGAGAGAGGAAAGGAAGGAAGAAGGGAAGAGAGGGGGGGGGAGGGACCATGCTTAGCCTATTCCATCGATCCCAGATCGAGGGAGAGATTCAAGAGATTGGATAGAAAGGCACAATTTGAGATCGTATCTAGAGAGGGCTTCTTTCTCGACATGATCACGATAGATTTCGAAGAAAGGGAGGGAATAAGATATACAATCGATTGTTTCCAGGCAGTGGATTTGTCATTCCTACTAAAGTGGTCATCCAGAACAGACAAGATACTACCATCAGTCTAATGGAAGGATCGGCTGGTGCTTATGTGGGGTAAGTGCAATGTTTCGATTGATCATTCAATGATACAACGGTTCAATTAATTACAGATTCATGTCTATTCTGTTCACTCCTGAAGTGAATCCTCTTCCCAATCCGACTCATCAAGCGCATTACGCTGTCATGGTATGTATTTATTATGTATGCTGAGTGGGTCCATCCTTCCCCTTCCTTCCCCTATACATCCTTTCTCTTGTATGACCAGGTGGTGGTTGATCTGTCTAGACGACGGCTTTGATCGGACTGTAAAAGAGAGGGGAAGTATTGACCCGATGTCCCCCCCCCTCCCCCCCCCCTCTCTCTCTCTCTCTCTCTCTCTCTCTCTCTCTCTCTCTCTCTCTCTCTCTCTCTCTCTCTCTCTCTCTCTTCTCGTTTTCGTCTCTCGATCAGATCGTACTTTTGAATGGAAAAGAGAGAGATTGCGCTCTCTCTCACGTAATCAAGACTGGTTGTGTAGTATGAAGAGAGAGAGAGGGGAGAAGTAGACAGGAATGAGGGGAAAGAGACTCATCCAATACCGTATCTATTCCATCTCTTTCAGGTATCAGATGAGGCCTCTCCAGTAATCGATCGATGTCTCATTCAGTCTTCATCCAGTGTAGGAGCTGCACTCTGTGTCAAGAAACAGAATGCCAATCCAAAGGTGAGAAAGAGAAGGCGACTATGAATAGATGGGATGGAATCTATCTCGGTCCTTCTCCAAATGGGTCATCAGTGGTCACACCTGTAGAAGGGAAGGAATATAGAAGCCAGAATGGAAAGAAGAAGATAAGAGAAGAGATGAGGATAGAGATAAATTGAGGTGCGTCATTGCAAGATTGCCGATTGTGAGAATGTGGGAGTGTATATCACTGATGGAGCCACGGGATGCTTTGAGGTAAGGAGAAGATTAGAGATAATTGACAAGGATGTGATTAAAGGACTGTGAGATAGCTCGAAATGCTCTTGCTGGAGTGTGGGTGAAGAATCAAGCGAATCCATTCTTCCGACGATGTCATATTCACAGTGGAAGAGATGTCGGCATATTCACTTTCGAGTACGTTATATTTATACACTTGATACTTAGATCCTAATTGTTGTAGTAGATTAATTGAAATGGCCTTGTTCCAGATACGGAATGGGATTCTTCGAGAAGTGTAATATTCACTCGAATCGAATCTCGGGAATCGAAGTGAAACAGCATGCGAATCCAACTGTAGTGAGAAGTCAAGTGCACGATGGTCTCACGGGCGGAATATATGTTCATGAGAAAGGTACGGTAGAGGGGAGGGAGGGGGGTACGGTAGGAGAGGGAATAAGAAGGGAAGAGGAGATGATCTCTTCTTCCGTGTTATTCATCCTAGTCCATTTTCGATCTTCTATTGAGTGGGTGTGATACTATCGGGGATGTTTTCACTTTCGAGAAAGATATTTCATCCATTGTTCTTGTGAGGAATCTCCCGTTAATGAAGGGTATTGGGAACACTTGATTACCATCCCTTCCCTTTCTCTATCCCATTTGTTTCTGATGCTTGATCTATTGGAGAATGAATGTACTCTGATACGAAATAGAAGGAAGTTAGAGATTGAAAAGATGGAACACTGAGAAAAGAGAAGAGAAAGGGGGAATGACACACTTTGAAGAGATGATGAGATGAAATAACGAGAAGCTAAATATGGATATTAAGGACGAGGTCAATTTATGGAGAATCAAATCTATGGAAATGCCTATGCTGGAATATGGATTACTTCTCATTCTGATCCCACTATTAGGTTTGTTAAATTCAGCATTCTGATGAGACAATTTGATTATTAGTGAGTATAATGAATGATAATTGCAGAAAGAATGAGATCTTCGGAGGAAGTCAAGGTGGAGTGTATATCTTCGCAGAGGGAAGAGGGCTCATTGAACAGAATAATATATATGGAAATAATCTGGCTGGAATTCAGATTAGAACAGGAAGTGATCCCATTGTCAGGTAATCAATACTGATTATTGAATTAATTGAAGTGAGTGAATTACAGATTGAATAAGATCCACGATGGCCGTCATGGGGGAATATATGTTCATGAGAAGGGAAGAGGACTCATCGAAGAAAATGAAGTATATGGAAATCTACTGGCTGGAATATGGGTGACCACTGGATCATCGCCTATTCTAAGGAAGAATAGAATTCATAGTGGAAAACAGGTACGATAGAGAGAGAAGGGCAAGGGAAAGGGATACGGTAGATCAGTTATTGATTGGTTGAATGGAGCAGGTCGGAGTATACTTCTACGATAATGGACATGGTTTACTGGAGGAGAATGATATATTCAACCATTTGTACTCTGGAGTACAGATTAGGTATGTGAGGGCAGGGAAAGGGGATTGGGGACTGACAAGGACATCTGAGACTATTATAAAGTTGATTATGTGCTTACCGTACCTTTCATCAAAAGCATACCCGTTTCGGTGTGATGAAAGGAGCGGTAAGTGGTTCAAAGTAGTTATTGTTTAGTTGTTCTCTCTCTTTCTTGATCGAGAATTCGGGAGGAAAGGGGAAGAAATGGTCACTCATTGTAGAACTGGTTCGAATCCGAAGATTACACGGAACAAGATATGGGGAGGGCAGAATGGAGGTGTACTCGTGTATAATGGAGGTATGAAGAAGGAGAAGAAGGAAGGGGTTGAGGATGGACTATCTTCAGGTCTCGGTGTATTGGAAGATAACGAGATATTCGATAATGCAATGGCTGGAGTATGGATTAAGACTGATTCCAATCCTATTCTAAAGAGGAATAAAATATACGATGGACGAGATGGAGGTAACACATAGTTTTTTATGGATGAAGAAACATGCAGATGATTTTTGTTAATCAAATTCAATAAATGTTTCTCTCAGGAGTTTGCATCTTCAACAAGGGTCGAGGAGTGCTCGAGGATAACGAAATCTATAGAAATGCCCAGGCAGGAGTACTCATCTCAACTGAATCCAATCCCGTACTAAGGAAGAATAGAATATTCGAGGTAAGTGACGAAGATAGCATTAACACTTCGCTATCCTTGTATGGATTGTATCAAATCATCAGATAAATCAAATTCAAAACAATAAATATAGTAATAATCTTTGTAGGGTCGAGCAGCAGGAATCGAAATCACTAATAATGCGACGGCGACGCTTGAGGGAAATCATATATTCCATAATAAGTTCGGAGGATTATGCAAGGTATGATTGACAATGATCAGACAGTTGCCGATTACTATGTGAGATAGTACATGTCAAACCTACATTAAGACGGATTTAATACAAATTCGTATTGAATCTCTGATGAGAATGAGATCCACAGTGTGGTAATGTATTTGTCTCAGGCAACGGACGTTCGACCATTGGAGAGAGGGAATAAAGTGTACGAGAACTACAATGCAGTACAGAAAGCTGTGGATAAGGGACAATGTCTATACAAGATATCATCCACCACTTCATTCCCAATGCATGACTTCTACAAGTGAGTACAAGAGAGTACGGTAGATAGAGATAGAGTATTGATTGATTCCTTCTCCAGATGTATCACTTGCAATACCTCCGATCGAAATGCAATCTGTATCAATTGCATCAATACGTGCCATGCTGGACATCACACCGAATTTGTCAGATATGATCGGTTAGTTGAATTCTCACTGTAAAGTAAAGTTTACTAACACATAACGCGTCGTCGACTATTCCATGTCTGCTGCAACTGGGCCTAACTGGGGCCTAGTAGCCTGTTGCGAGACTAACCGGATCGATTGTTCGATTGTTAAGCTCGAAAAGGGGTAGAATGGGAAAATGAGAAATTAGAGTGAAAAGGGAAGATCGAGTCAATTCTCCATTTCAGATTCTTCTGTGATTGTGGTGCGGGTACACTGAACAATGCGGAACCGTGTCGACTTCAGTGTGAGATGAGAGACAACGACACTGTCTACGATAGTTCACAACCTCTATCTACTGAGACGACGTTGTGATACCTCCTCCCTCCTTCCTCCTCCTTCTCCCTCTGCCCATCCATTGCCTACCATCATCCATTCTAGTCGATCCCCATTCTTCTCCGGAATTGGTATACCCATCATCCTCCCATCTACTCTTTCACAATAATTATCCTCAGTGACGGGTTTCTCCATGACTGAATGAGTAGAATTTCCTCTTCTTCTAAGAAGAATTCATTCGATCTATCGTACTAACAACTTCAACTTATCTAGCTTTCCCTCTATTGTTTCTGCTTTAATTACCAATTGATATTAGGAATATTCTATTTGTTTGTAGTAGTATTACATCCATCTAACAAGAGTGTTTCATCATTCAATCCCCCCCCCCTTCCCACCTCCTTCTTCCTCTTAGTCTTCTCCTTCCTAGCTCCATTCTATCTGATGACCTCCTTCTATCTCCTTCACTCAATCATTGAATGACATACATTCGGATATGCTCATTCCTCCCTTCCATCCCTCTGACCTCCTCCTTTCCAAATATCGATCGATTCCTTTTACTCGTTCTTTCAACTTCTTGTCTATCCCTTCATTCCTTTCTCTTCTCTTTCCATCTTCTTCCTCTATCTTCTATCCTTTCCTCTTTTCTTCGCATCCTTCGACCCCTTCTCGCTTATCGGTAAATAGCTAGTAAAATGGCCTTGGTTCATTCGTATTTGAATGAACCATCTTACTCCTTTCTCTCCTTACCCCTCTCACCCCCCCCCCCTTCTCCCTTTCCTCTTTTCTCACCTAGTTTCCATCATCTACTAATCCCTCTCATTTATAATTTGTGATACGTTTGTAATAACAAAATCAATAATAGGATAGTTTAATTGATGAAATGTCCTCTTGTATCTAGTCGCATGTTTGGTAGATTGGAGTGATATTCACATCATTTTTCTCATTCTTTGTAGTGTGTCGTTTTGTCTCCCTTTGATATTTACACCTCAATTTCTGTAATCGGTGTTCATATTTATCTTCTATTAAATGGAGTCTCATTCAGACTACAATAACAGTAACCGATGTGTGTATCTTTGCCCCTCTCTCTATATTTTCACTCTTGTTTAGAACGAGTCAGCCAATCTCTAAATTTAAATTATCGCAGATGTTTAATCTTACAAAAAAAGCTAATAAAGACGGATTTCGGAGTGTATGAACGCTCCATTTTTCAAATTTGAATCGTTGTGTGAATCGACGTTTCCGATACGTCCCACGTACTTGCACACACTCACACTCGAATGATCTACCACGAAGAGAAGTGTCGGGTCATTGATCTACCCCCTTCCGTTCCATCCTCTGACCACTCGATTCTCCACTCTTCCCTTCAAACTGCTTGTCTCTTCTCTCCTCGTGTTCTCTCATCACAGTCTCTCGAATCTTCCTTCGTGTTCCTCTCTCCTTCCCCTTCTCCCTCTCCTTCCCCTTCTCGTCTCTCTCTGATCACTTCTCCGTTCTTCTCCTTTCCACGTCGTTTCACAGTCTATTCTCGTCTTCCTATCTCCTTCATCTATCTATCTCTCTTTCTATTCATTCTTGTGCTAAGTGATAGGGGCGGGCTAGTGACTGTGCCACCCCTTTTCTTCCCTTCTTCCTCTTCTAATCTAGTAGGTACTCGATCAATCATCACTGGTCGTAGTTGGCACCGATTGATAGGAAATAGGAATAAACAGGGAGGGAGGGAAGGGGAGACTGTACAATAGATGGTAGACGACAACTACTGTTATCTGTGTTGTTTGCCCTTCGTTCCCTTCCCTCCTCCCCCCTTCCTGCTCTCTTCTTCATTCCCCCTCTGGTCATTCATTTGTCCATGAGTGCCATCCTTCACTCGGCCTTCCATTACTCCTCTCTCTTCCCTTCTCTAAAAGAGGGTCATTCCATTTAGAATGGGTATCTAATACTGTGGTTAGTGTCTATCGATAGAATCTTCCGTAGAAGGAATAGAATCGGGATGACTCGTCTTCCAATTCGGGATGAATCAGTGAAAAGTGGTTGGTCATTCATAGAAAAACTTGCATTCTATCCTATTTCTGTTGTCCTTGGAATCTTTCCTTTCCTTCTCCCCCATGCTCTTTTCTTTCCATCTCGCTCATTTCCACGTCTATCGATTCCCTCTGTTCTCCCCTACTCTAATTAAGTTGTATTAGCATAGTAAGCCCCCCCCCTCATTGCATTTCTCTCCATCTCCCCTCTCTCATCATCTCACTCTCATTCTTTCTCGAGTAACTCCTGTTGAGCGGTCTCTGCTCCTTCCCTCCCTCCCTTCCCTTCTGTCTTTCTTCTCCCGCCAATCTTTTCCCTCTTCCTTCCTCTTGTCCCTCCATTGACTTGTTTACAGTTTCGTAATTGGGAATCCCCTGTCTCCTCTCCTCCACAGGGGCTAACAATCCTTTCACAACCCCGTTGTTGGGAAAGAACCCCCTCTTCCTCGCTGTTGACAATACTGAATATTGAGTGATTCATAGTCTCGTGCTCATTCGTTTCCACTGCCTCTTCTCGCTCTCTCCTTCTTAATGATCTCTACTCTTCAGAAGTAATCTCCTCAATCTAGAATGGCCGATCAGTTCATTGGCAAGTGGAACAACACGACCTCGGATAACTTCGATGCCTATCTCAAGGAGGTAAGAATATCAATTGATTGGATTGGAAGGGAGATTGATTAATTGTAGATCGGAGTGGGAATGGTGACTCGAACAGTGGCATCGAAGCTGAAGCCAACTCTGACCTTCGAAGTGAATGGAGATGAATGGACAATGACGTCTATCTCCACCTTCAAGACTCATGTCACCAAGTTCAAATTGGGACAGGAATTCGAGGATAAGACTATCGATGGAAGAGAGGTTAGTGATGGATAGAAGAGAATGGTGTGGAATGAAGAGTATTGAAGGTGACTTCCAAATTCGAATTGGATGGAACGAAATTGATCCAGACTGAGAAGGGAAAGAGTGGAGGAAAGGATTCGAGAATCGAAAGATCGATCAATGGAAATACTCTGACTATTAATATGGAGTGCAATGGTGTCAAGTCGGTTCGTGTATACGAGAAGGCTTAATGTTCCCTTCCACTATCGTATTCACTCTCTCATCTACACTGGTTTTGTATCCACACTTCGATCCCATCCTTCTCTTATGATTGTTTTTCAACGGTTGATTATTTCTTTTCCCTTTGATCCCATTGCTAAACCGAGTAATTAAATTAATAAAGAATAATTTATACGCCTAAATGGGATGAAAACGCACTCGTAATGAAGATGAGATGAACTGAGAAGGGATGGATAAATGGAGAGAAGAGGGAAAGAAATGGAGTGAATCAAGAAATGAATCGGGTGAATTATGCATCATCGTCGATGAATTTAATTGATGAGAAGTTTGATCCGAAGGCCTGAAGAGGAAATTGAGTTGATGATGATAGGAAGGGAGTATATCTACCTTCTCCTTCTTTAGTTGGCCCTTGTCTTTTCTCAGACAGAGGAATATCACCAGTATGAAGCATAGTAAAGCAGATACGGAAAGAATAGCCACAGCGATGATTTGAGGAGCCATTGGGAATTGATCCTCCTAAAATGTTTTTTTTGTTTTACTGTTTATTTATTTTCGATCTTTCACAACGAGTAGTTTGTCCACCTCTCTCCCTGTTATAAACCGTACGAAAAAGTATCAATATTTGTGTCTACTAAAATAACTGATAGACAAGACTTAAAATTATTGAATTTTCAAGAAAATTAAAATTGTCAAGAGCAAAGACCGTTTTACGTTTATCTACATTTTTATGTAGATAGTTCGCTTTTTAGTTACTTCATAATCCTTCCCCATCATGCTTTTTTTAAATTACAATTATTGCTGGTTACCTCAATTTTACTCCATAGACAGACAGCACTATTGGATGACGTCCTTACGAATGGACATCTTGGCTCGGGACATTTGGGCTGAAGAAGAATGAAGAGATTTTATTCATTTATTCATTTTGTTAACTCACAGAGGAGTGAACTGGTCGATATTCTTTACTCCTCATTGATAATGAAGTGAGCATTGATGTCCATATTGATTGATGAAGGAGAGATAATCCACGTTCTGACCAATGAGCACAATCGTATCCAAGTGAACTCAAATCACTTCTAAAATCAACATTTTATGAATTTAATTACCATCTACTTTTGCAGGGAATTTCTTGGAATCGTGTGGTTAATCTCAAAATAATTAACCCATTCGGAAGCTGAGAAAGAGCTCCTTCATTCAAAAGTGGTAGAATTTCGACGGTAAAATGCTGATTTTGGAAGTTCTTTTCGACGATTACGTTCACCTGAAGAAAATATTGAACAATAGATAGTAACCTATTTGTACCTGATCCCAAACTTCTTCTGAATTGTGATCTACATATTTCTTCCATCGATCGAGAAGTGTCAAACATGCTGAATGAGCGTGACTTGCATCCTGAATTTATTATTACAAAGGTGCTCAACTACTCCCAAAAATTTACCTTCCATATTCCTTTGCCCGAACTCTTGAGAACAATAATGAATGTTTTCTTGGGAAGATTATCATTAAGATATTCGATTCCTTGTAGAACTTCAATAGCGGCCTGTCCCGTCTCCGAAGCTTCCCCGTCCTATTCCAGTATTTCATGTGAAGAGATTGAATCTATTATTGAATACCTGGATGTTAGGCAACATGAAGATCATTTTCCATTTATCCTCATATCCTTGAATTTCCTTAATCCGTTCTGTGATCGCTTTCACTTGATTCTGAAAAAAAGTAAAGCTATTTCATTTTAGAGAATTTAATATCTGACCACGAACGATTCGCCATTATTCCTGTGTACATTGATGACTGTGAGATTGGGATTGAATACTCGAAACATTTTATCGAGTGTGGGAAGACTACTTGAAGACGAATGATGACCACACGAATCAAGATCACCTCAACAACTAAATATATTCGACTGATCCCTCTCCCCCTCCTCTTCGAATACGGTTTACGGTATGCCTGTTTTCCCTTGCATGACCTCATTTGTCTTCTAGACTGATGATCTCCCCCTTCCCTCTCCCCTCTCCCCTCCTTCTCCCTCCTCTCCCATATTGTTGCGTCGTCCCTTCTAACAGCGAACGACGGCAATCAAGAGCAAGAGAAGGGACAAGTCCTCCTCTATTCCAATCTTCCCTTTCCCGTGTTTCAATTGAAAGCTCACGTAAGAATGGCCTCCCTAAGGGACCAAATTAGAATGGGAAGAATCATGAGATGAAATGGATGAATTCTCATCTTGATTATGTTCTTCTAAGAGGGATCTCATCATCGTTGTTTTCACTCTTTTTCTCCCTCAGACGAAAGAGAACGAAGGCACGAAATGATATCTCCTTTCAAAAGGTGGTTTCGAAAGAAAAGCAGCATATTAGATTACTCTGCGCTCTTCTCTTCCCCTCATCTCACTTTTCTAAACTAATGATTCGTAACTAAACTAGTCTAGAGACTGCACTAACTCAAGTCTACGGGATAGTTACTTCGCATCAATGAGCGTTTGTTTTATTTGCAATGGGAGACCAGAATAGAAATGACTACGATTCCCTTCTCTTCTTCTCTCTTTCTCACTGGACATTGTAACGAAGAGTACTAAGAGGACTGTTGTTGACTCTCCCTTCTCACTTCGAGACTGTTCTATCTCCCTCCCCCCCTTCCCCTTCCCTCCACTCACCATTATTCAATCGAGTCAGATTATGATTACAATAGGTAGAAAGATGTCCAAGATCTGCATAGATGGCAACATCATTCACTCGTAGATTGTGAACTCCATCCGAAAGAGTTCGAATAGAAGGACAAGTTCTCAATTGATCAAGTAGAGATGAGAAATGGAAAAGATCTTCATTGTGATCTCCCATCTGTCGATCCTGAATTAATCCTTCTCTTATCTCATTGAATCTCGTCACAACATGTGACTCATCCCATTAAATCAGTGCAGTCACTGACACCAGTTGATCTCACTCCGGACCCTTCCCATCCCTACCCCTCCCCTCTTTCCCCTCTCATCCATTGTCTATCCACTACTTTATCTTGCACCTCTTCCTATTATGCAAATGAGATAGAAACCATCTGCACTCAATCTAAAAGTGAGATCCCTTCAGTCAATGTTTCCTTAGACATTCGATTGGCAAGAGCGGCATGGGTAAACTTGAGAGTGAGTATAGGAGGTATTGGAGTGAGGGAAGAGAAGAGAGAAAGCACCTCTCTACCATTGACTGATTAGCTCCCATCAATGAAGAAATGATCAGATAAAAAGAGATTGCGACGGCTGTTCACTTTACTTATCTCAACTATGTCACTAGATCCCAATGAAATCATAAGAGAAGAATTAACCTGAATTGAGATGAGATCTTTCCATTGTTCGAAGAATTCAGGATCAGTTGATAACTTCTCATTGATTCGAAAGGAGATTTCTCCATTGAGAAAAGAGAAAAAGAAAGGAAGAAAGATGAGAAACATTTTGACGAGTTAATCTCCTCCCATATCAATTGAAGATCTGATGAAGAATTATGATGAGAGTGAGGAAATGGAGAGAGGAAGATGGAGAAGGAAAGAAGTCGAAGGGAAGAAGGAAGAGATACAAGGAGGAAAACAATAGAAGATAAGTGAAGGATGGACGAGAGAAGGAAGGACGGAGGGTGGGGGGATGGTAGGATAAAAGGAGGCAATCTTAGTGAATGTCTACGGAAGGAAGTGAGGGATGATTCGTGGTAGAATGATTGGATGAGGATAGAGGTGGATGGAAGGGAAGGGAAGGGATGAGAAGGAGGGGACACGCCTCTTCTCACATTCAACCTCATCCTTTCCTCTTCAAGAGGCCACTCTGATGCTCACAATGCAAACAATTTAAGAGTGGAAAAAAAGTAGAGAAAGAGTAACAGTTCAGTGCAAGATTGTATACGCAATTACAATTGACATTTCCACTTCCTCTTTCTTACTCTGATTCTGCGATAAATCCACCCATTTATGAGTAGAAGAGGAGAGTGCTCGTTTTTACCACCTTTTACCGTTGGAAAGAAGGGGAATTCACTCCATTAAGTGAGTCGAGAAGGAAAATGGAGATGATGGTTAGAAAAACAACATTACTGAGTAGATCGAAGAGACCGATTGAGTTTGAGAATAAGAGAGAGAGCACTTGTGAATGGGATTGACTCACACTAAAAGCTTTCGATGAAGATGGAACATGTGAAATATTGTATGTATTGAATGTATGAATGGATAAAAGAGACGAAAAGGGAACGTATAAATAACGTGTATCTCACTCTTCCATCGTTGAACGGCCTACCTCTCTTTTCTCCTCTTTCGTATACATGTTAAGTCTCTATTGTTCATACGATAGCCTCTTACTCATACTATAGATATTATCCCCATTGAGAGAAGTGAGCAGTGGTTGTTACCCCAGTTGGAAAGAGCACAATGGAAGGTGCGAAATAATTTGCACATTTGTGAACTGAATGGGAAAAAGGAAGAATGGAAGAGAGAAATATCACGCATGGACTGGTTGAGAATTACTGACACCCTTGCACAGAGAATGGAAGGGCAGAGAGAATGAGGGAAGGGCAGATTCAATCAGAGAAGAGACAATGGAATCATCTCTAGTTATGGATAGAGAGAGATACAGGAGGACTAAGAGGAATAGATACCGTTACTCTTGTGATGCATTGACTATGAGGAACAGGGGAATTGAGAAGGAAGAGTAAGGGAAGGGAAGCACTTCTTCCTATTTGATGCTATGATGGGGCAGGGAATTGAGAAGGGGAGACTGAGATGGGAGAGGAGTTCTCGACTGCATTAGAGGAATAGAAAAAGCACGGATGAAGAAAGGGAGAAAAGTTTGTTGTGTACAGTTGGATAATGGAATGGAAGAGACGGGAAAATAGAGTAATTGGAAGTAAAAGAAGGATTAAAAGGAAGAATTACACGAGAATGAAGGTGGTCTCATTGGAACAATGAAGACTGAGTGACACATTGATAGAGGGAGGAGAGGAGGAGAGGGAGGAGGGGGGAAGGAGGAGGGAGAAGACTGAACCACTCCCGCCCTTACCCCTTACACCAATTGAATTGGAGGAGGACGGACGTTGATTAATGGATGATGACGTATGACTCAGATTATGTCACGGAGACTAAGAAGACGAAAGGAGTTCAGAAGGAGAGAAAGAGTTCAAGAAGATCGAACAGCTCTTTACAATCTGTGGAATGAGAGAGATAAAAAGAGTGATGGAAGAGAAGAAGAAGGCAACTCTCAAGTCGAAGATATCTCCTCGTAACTCCATCGTCTTTTATTTATGATACTTCCGATGGAATGATGTTTTGAGTGGACATCGTCACGTATTCACTCTCTATTAGACTCTCCAACCAATTTCTTCCCTTTATTTATCGTTTCTTATTGCTCATGAATCGTTGACAATCGCCCTTTCTACATGCAATATTTCTCACTCAAAACCTGCAGATAATATCTAATATTCAGTGTGATCAACGAATTAATTTGATCTTAAAATGATCACGAACTCTCTACACAAATCGAACTTCCTTTCAACGCCCCCAATTTCTTTGTTTCTCACCCTTATTTAATTCCTTTTCTGATCTCTCGTTCTATGGGTGCTTTCGTTCTCATTTTCTAATAGATCTCTCTTAAATTCTCGAACTCTCTTCCTTTTCGCGTGGTCAGTTTCTCGAATTGTTTTGTGATCGGGAGAGGGAAGCGGTTCCGTATAAATGGGAGTGAAACAAGAAGAATCGACAGTCGACTATCGGATCCATTCGATAAGGTGAGATACTCTTCTCTTTCCGTCTCTTTAGTCTGTTCACTTTAGAATTGTTCGTATCCTTTAGATGTAGCTTGAATTTCAGATGAGCAAGTTGATAACTCTCGCTCTTTTCATCGCTCTTTCGATCGGATTCGTATCTGCTCAATATGGATATGGATACAATCCCTATGGAGGTTATGGAGGAAATTACGGAGGATACGGTGGAAATTATGGAGGATACGGAGGCAACTATGGAGGTACAAAGACAATCTACTTCATTAAATATAACATATTTCTTCTCAGGCTACGGTAATTACGGAGGATACGGTGGGCGTGGAATGATGGGTAGAGGAATGATGGGAGGAGGAGGAAATCCTATGGCTGGAGCTATTCAAGGAGCTGTTATGGGAGGAATGATGGGAGCTATGATGGGATAAATGAACTTCATTCTCTCTTCTTCTTCTCTCTATCTTACGATCTCCTTCCTCTTATTCTCATGCTGGTATTCAAATATACAAATAGTATCGTTGTTTAACGAAATAAAGCTCGTTCGCTCACTTATTCGATCTCGTCATCATAAATGGGACAGAAAACAGTCAAGTGGACTCGAAGTTGTGCTGACCTTGCTTATGAGAGGGAAATGGTCCCTCTTATGATCGAGAGTAACCATTCATTCCCTTCAGTCCACTATGATCTACTCCTTCCTTATCTTCCTACTGTATCTCATTCATCCATTCCACTGTCAAATTGGAGCCTATCCTCAATTCGGATATGGCTATTCTCCCTACAACTCCCCTTATAACTCGGCATATATCTCACCTTACGCAATGAGAGTCGGTTCCTACGGAGCTACAAATGGATATGGCTATGGATACTCTCAACCGTATGGTTATGGAATGACGCCGTACTCAAATCCGTATGATATGAATGGAGGATATGGGTAAGTTCGTTGTATTTTTCGAATGACGTTTTGTTTTGTCTAGATCATACGATTCCTTCCGTGGAGGTGGAGGTGGTGGACGAATAAGCAGTTTCCTCGGTGGAGCAATGGAAGGAGTTATGTTGGGAGCAACACTTGGAATGGCTGGATGAAATGATTTCATTCAATGTATACACGATAAATACGATATGGAATGGAAACAGTGCATCATTAGGAATCTGTTGGTCCTACGGAGAAATGCTGAAGAAACACCGTGAGAGTGAATAAATGCGATGGATAGAGATTAGTTGTACTGATGAACATAACCGTAGTTCAGATAGGATAAGTAGAAATGCTGTAGCATTAGAAACTCTGCATAAATTAGGGTTCCATTGGAACGGGCGTGTAATCTGTAAATGCAAAGTCTATTTTGGTTATTATGGAAGACTCACCATGATATTTGTACGATGCTAATACTTGGCCATAAGGAGGTGGAACCCTGTGTTCTTCCACATTCTCTTCATCCGATATTCTGAATTCATAACTTATTCGAATAAATATTGTAAAGATCGTGCTTACATTTGTGATGGAGGTGGAGTGTAACCCTTCTTATGGGGAAATCGATATCGTTTCTCTCGAACAAATATGAATGAATATCGAGCGAGATAAACAGCAATAGCGAGAAGGCCAATGTTGATTGTGAAGATGATCAAGAGAAATACCCATTGATTTGGAACCTGTAAATGATAAAGATTGCACTTTAATACTCCTTGTGGATTAAATTTTTTACCTTCTGAGCAACGTCTACAACTTTATCGGATATGGCCTTGACTGTGTACGTAACATCTTCAAGCTGAAATAATGTCAAGTATTATCTTCTCTCTTCCAACGTCTTAAGATCGAATGATTACGAAAAATCAACGAAAGATCACAACATCAAGAAAGAAAGGGCAGTACCACACAGTGTTCACTTTGAGTGCGAGATTGAAAGCAATCAACGGTGTGAATACATTCACAATTATCATTATAACTCACAGCATCGTCGAGATTAGCGAGAGCTCCGTCCAATTGTTCAAGAAGAGGTTCTAATTCAGTGTCTAACGTGTAGAGGGTATTATTGATTGTTTGGATGGTATAATAGAAGTTATCGATTTCCTGGTCGACTCCCATATGGACACACAACGATTATACGACACAATATGAGGGAAGAATCTGATAAGGATGAAAGAGGGAGGGAAGAGGGAAAGAGGACCATACGGGGGAGTGAATGATTAGTCATGAATTGAGATGATAAGGTGTGAATCACTCACCTTCGATGAGTCATCCCATGATATTCACTTGATACTGCTTAAGAATAGGTCATTGAATAGTTGATTAAGTTATTGATTATTAAGGTATTGATTGAGATTATCGACTCATGCATTCAAGGGGTAAAAAAGTTAGAAGTATTCACATTTTTATTCGTCGATTGAGATCGAACTTCTCCAATTAATACGAAATAACAACGAAAAGTGTAAATGGACAACAAAGATATCACAAAGTTTGGGATCACAAATAGAAGGAATTATCTGAAAGACGAAGGGAATTCATCCACCTGTATTCAATATGAGCGATTCCATGAGAGGAAAGAAAAAAGAGAAAAATTTGCGTGAATTAGGCAGTAACTGGGAAAGTATACCCATTGGGAGATGAGGATGTGTGGAAATGGCGAATTAGATAATGAAAGGCGGTTCGAAGTATGGGATGTGAAGAAGAACATCAGTCAAACTAACGATCACCTCGATAATTTCTGTCAAATTCAATGGAATCGTGACTACCGTACGATAATTAACCCGATAATCGTGATAAGTCTTACAATTAGGATATGAAAGTAATCGATACTATCTGGAACTCTATGATGACTACAATGGACAAAGGAATTTAGATATCACTAGCTTGAATTGTTCGTGGGAATTGAGACGTCGTTCCTGTTTCGATGTTATATTTGCCTGAATCTTCAATTCTTCGTTGATATGGCCTCGTTTCAGACTCGTACGGTTGAGAAGGTTCTGTAATGATTAATTATGATATGAGATTGAACAATGACATTGTCCACACTAATCCATTCGTGCTCACAGTGCAAAATGTCACTCGGAATTCACTCACACACGCTGACCATTTTGAGATCGATCGTTTTCAATCGATGGAGATCGATTGATTACATCACGAAATGAAGTGTACAATAGAGATTGTGTCATTTTAGGTGATTGAGAGTGAAGAAGACACGATGGTTCATTACACACTTGGCTTACCACTACTGCATATGGAGAAAGGATGAGTTTGGAATTGATTTAGTGAGAATGAGTATCTTCGATATGAAATAGAAGTGGACGTACCTCTTCTTCCGGGTCTTCGTGGTTCAGCTTCCATTGATATTGCTACGTGATCACGTGGTGATTCCCTTGGTGGAAGACTGTATTGTTGTTGGGCCGAAGTATTGTAAGAGGGAAGAGGAACAATGGGTTCATTGTACTTGCTGTCGTATACTGATCGATCTGATCTATCAGCCAATTGATCCTGTCCGATAAGAGAAGTCTCCGAACCTACAATTATGATAGTTATGTTACTACCTATAAATGCTTGACATTGCACTTTGAATGAATAGAACCTTCGTTCTCATTAAAAAATATGATCAGAAACGAAAGTGCTACATAATAAGTTTCAACTTTTATGGTTTCATTTTCGTGGATTTTGTGTCCTGTTGAGAAATATGGCAGTTATTAGAAAAAAATCATACCGTCTTTTCCGCTTCTGATAATGCTATAGATTGCGTGTATTTTAGTGATGAGATTGAGAAGAAGAACAATTGATAGAAGAATAAAGACAATAATGAGAGTTATGAAGAGAACGTAGAAGACCCACGCATTTGGAACCTGCAAGGTAAATAATTTATTTCTAATTTCTTTTTCTTTCTTGGAATCGTACAATTTATCTGTCTAGAATTGAATCGTAGTTGCTCTTATCAAATGCGGGAAGGCTCGACGTGTCTCAAATCTGTTCATGTTTGCCATCGTAATACGAATAGCCGTGCCCTCGAGCAATAATCATCACGATTATGACATTGTTTGCACTCTCTTTGATAAGAGTTCCATCATGATACTCTCTTACCTGTGAGACTGTATCTCCGACCTGTCCCGTAACTGATCCCGCATCAGTGGCGATATTTGTGATTGCCTGAAGCATTTCTCTCAGTTTACTCAAGACAAATCAAATTGATTGCACTCGAAGACAAAGGAAATTGAAGAAGTATGAAGAGGAGAGACGCACCCTATCGAAATTGTCAAGTGTGACGTTGATCCTCGATGTGATTCCATTGATTTGTCCATTGATATGACCTACCAATTGACCCAATTGAGCTAATGTTCCACTTAATTCTTCGATTGTCCGATCAACGGACATCTGAAAGAATTTAATGAGAAAGATCAGAGGACGAACATATGAATTAATATACGACAAAGATCGGAAGTCGGATGAAATGATACAATGAGAAAATGAACACGGTTAAATAAGGTGAACACGTATGAGAAAGAGAGTTGAAAGCAGTGGAATCGATGAGCTGTGAAGACGAATGAGGGAAAGAATGAGTAATATTTGAGGAAGTGATAGAGGGGACAAGGAGAATGAGTAATAGAGGGACGATATCATGATAGATATGAGAATGAAGCAGAGAAAGAGACGTTCCCATGTCTGCCCTTCTCCTTCCCTTTACTTTCTTTGACTGAGTCAGAGCAACCCCCGTAACCGAAGACAAATATAAGAGAGTGAGACAGAATGAAGAGAAGCTTGCGGACTCCTTGTGCAAAGTACTGAGAAGTGAATGGAATTACGGGAATGAACTGAGAGATGATCGGAGATGGAGAAGAAGGACCGATCGAAATGTGATCAATGGAAGAGGAAGAAGGAGGGAAGAGACAGTGTTATCAATGGGATGAAAGAGAGGCTTCCCATACAATAGAGAGACGTTGTAAGGAAGTATCGAGGGACCGTTTGATTTGAATCGATGCAATCTGGAGACAGAGAGAAGAGAAGGGAAGGACACGATAGAAAAGGAGAGAAAGGGGCGAGAAAAGCCGTGTCTCTTCTCTCTTCATTCAATGACTACAGGACGGATTATGAAGAGACTGATCTATTGTGTGGTCAGAAAATGTTGAAGGGCGAAAGGGGGAAAGGGATACTAGAAGGAGATAGGATTGAGATAGATTGGGAGGATGATTTGATGGAGGAAGAGACAATTAGTAGTCGAAGATGAGGAGAAGTTCTCTGGGGTGCGAAGGAGGGAGGTGGGAGAGGGAGGGAGGTGGGAGAGGGGAGAGGGGAGGAGGGGGGGGGGGGGAGCAGCTCTCCCCCGGTCGGTCAGCCTTCTCGTCGATCACCTTCCTTCTATGCAAACACAGAGAGAGCGCAAGGGGACGAATAGAAACGGACGACACTGAAAAGAGTATGAAGCGACTGTGGGAGAGAGGAGTGATTGAAGGAGGAGGAGAAGGAGGGGGAAGGAGAAGGGGAATGACCGGATACGATGACTCCACTGGGAATTCAGTTGATCAGTTGTGAGTGATACCCGAATTAGATCAGTAATCCGTTTATTGGCAGGATGGGGAAAAATGTGTACAACCGGTGTGAAACAAGGGAGTGAAAGAGCGCAAGAAATGACGATGGAAGTGAATGGAAAATGAAGAGGAAGAGGAGGTTATCATGGAGACGAAAGAGAGAGAGAGAGGGAAGGAATGAATGGGATGATACGAAGGACGAAGAATCGATGAGAAGAAGAGAAGAGAAGATGTTATTCAGATGATTATGATTGACATACGAACTTTCTACACTTTCAACGAGAACAGGAACATTTGTACAGAAAATAATGAACAAAAACGAACGATTACAAATTTTCGATATCGGAAGGATCAGATTTAATGTATCGTTTGTATCTATTTTCTGCCCAATAAGCGACTCCTTTTGAACAGAGAAATATTAGTCCCACGATGATAAGAATGAGACCAGTGACACAGACAACGAGGAAGGGAGTGACAGGCCAGCCATTGAATTTATCCGAGACTGTCGACTGAATGAATTGATGATGAGAGGATAGATAGAGAAGGAGTTCTCACCAGCATATCGGGAACTCCTGTCTTATTAGAAGTAATTCATCCTGAAGATTTTGCACTGTTTCTTGTGCTCGACCACTCAATTCTCCAACTGCTTCATTCAACTGAAATATTTCATGGATTGAACGAATAAGAAGTAGATAACTGACACTATAAGATAATTCATTGATAACTCCTCCCAATTGTTCAATCTGGAATACAATTCGATCGATCGATGGATTCATTGTAGATGGAATTTCGAATGGATTCATTGTTGTCGTTGTTGTTGTTGTTGGGAGTGGATCCATTCTGAAATGATGAAGAGATGAATAAGATGGAAGAGGTGATAATAAGAAGATGGTTGAGGATTCTGATGGAGTGAGGAGAGTGAGTCATGGAATGAGGGAAAGAGGGAAGAGAGACGGAAGAGGGGGAGGATGGCAACTAGATCAAGAGAGGGGAGGGGGAGGGATGGAGAGTAAATGGAAGGAAGAGAGAGAGCACATAGATAGTGATAGGGGACACTCCACAAAGGGGGAGCTTCTGCATTTTGTATATATTAGTGCCAGAGGGATACAATTGTTTTGATTTTTGGAACTGATTTGATATGTTGGGCGGAAAAGGGGCTGAGGAAAGAGAAGAAGTAGCTGAGCTGAACTGTAGTGTATAAAAGGGAGTGCATGATACTCATTGGGAAAGAGGAAGGATAGAATTACTCGATGTAAATAGAAACACGAAGGGTCAGAAGGTAGAAGGTATGGAAGGAGAGAGGAAGGAAGGGGAGGGAGAGGAGGGGAAGGAGGAGTACTTGAATAGAGTATCCACTCCTGTTGTGTGTGGTCATAGAATAGAACTGATCGGGGAGATTAGAGGATACGCCACTGAATCTCAGCCAACAATGGAAATCCCTATGAAGAGAGTTATCTATCAATTCAGAAGGTTTTCTCAACATTGTTTATTTTCTGTCATTTGCAGAATATATCTTGAAAATGAGAGAAAAGCGAGGAAGAAAGCATCAAATAAAAGTGGTGTAAGCGATCTTTCGATATCCTATGAGAAATTCCGACGGAGGAAGTTATTTGAACATTGATTGGAAAGTGAATATGAACAATAAAAAAACAGCATTTAGAAGAAGAGAATGAACAATATACGGAATTGCAATTGAAAATTTGCTTGTGGAGTTCACGAGAATATTTGTTTATCTGATATGATTATAACGAGTTGTGAATTGACTCTTCTCAATTCTTCTCTTTTATTCATCCTCCTCTTCTAGAATGTACCACTTGCCCTCAGTCGGAGCCCTAAGGAAGTGTTCATCCCGTATTTCGAAAATAATGCTGATAAAACAAAAAAAAGTATACTTGGGAGGGAAGCTTCTGCCAAGATTTGCCACGGGATTATTATCCAATCCTCCTTCCGTTCTCTCCCGGAATGACTTCTTGAATTTGGGGTAGCGATTGAGGATCCTGAAAATACACCATCATATTGCATATACATATAAGATTGCTCTCAACGTTTATGAAAGACTTTTTAATGAATGAAGCACATAAATATCTAGAGGAAATACATAAATGGGTATATTGCATACTTTCTGAAGACGTTTGCTTGATCGTTACTCGCATCGGGAATGAATGACAGAAGTCTCGCGACTCGCAGAAGGTCTAGAATTATATTTCATCTTCGAATGAGATTCATCGATTCTTTGTCCACTATCCTACTACATCATCCTCCATCTATCTACAACCGTTCGCAATCTTATGATGAGTTGAACGATACCATATCCAAGTAGTTCCTCCAACAACTTTGTCGAGTCGAGAGCACTTTTCAGCACTTTGACGACTACGAAGCACTCTGCAAGTAGGATTCACTTGATAAACCAGTCCATTTGTCGATGAGGAGTCAATGTAGGAAAGAAACAATAATGAATTCATACCGTTCCAGTGCTCCTTGAATCTCTTCGTGTTATGGTCAATATCCTTAGGCATCCATCTCTGAACCCATTCGTAGATTGTATATCCCATCTGCAATGGGAACAATTATCTTTCAAAACACCGACTGCTTATTATTTCTAGAAAAAAAAACAGCAAAAGAGAATAGAAAACACGCAATAATTTGTCATCATGTTCAATCTGTAGAAGCAATGATTCAGATAACTGTAAAACGCTCTTATCGACACTATGTTTAAAGAGTCAAACGAATTTTGCTTCGGATGTCTAGGCCTATAAAATATTCTTATTTTTAGTTTACTTGGACCGCTCATTAAAAACATGAACAGGATGGTCTTCTAAAGTATTGTTCGTGAAATTTTAATATCTGGTCAGTAATGTTCTGTTCTTCATTCGCTTACACTGGCAAGAAATCCCATCATCTCGGAAGAATCACACAAGTCGAATATATCGATAGTGTATTCCTCTTCTCGCGAGAGCATATCACACTGCAATTATTCACTGAAGCAATTCAGTGTGATCTTAGTCGGAATCACGAAATTTTCTTGTCCACAAAATCGAGCGGATATTATTGAATTAGGAGATTTCGTTTCTTTTATACGATCTAACGGTCGTTCGTTGGGACAAAACTGCGACGCATTCGTTGCATTTTTCGTTCCGTTCAATTTCTTCTATCATATCTAGGCAAAATTGAGAAAAGATGACTCCTGTTGCACGCAAACTACATATTGTAATTGATTTCGAGTGCTCACAACATTTTTTGAACAAGAGTTAATTTCCGTGTACGAATTGGAATTTCTTTAGGAAGGTTCCATAATAGCTAAATGGCTCACAATTGTATTTCTCAGTCTGCCATTGTATCGAATAATGATTGTGATTCTCTCTGATGGTTCCATCCAATTGAGGAGCATTCCGAGGAATAGCGAATATGCACTAAAAGAGAGTTGAATTAGGTAAGAAATCTTGAATGGCAGCAACATCGCTCAACGGTCATTCAACTCACTCGTGTTCTTTATCGTCCACACTCACAATTCTATCGAAGATCCATGGGAACACCTTCTCGTGACTCAACAGCATATTGAAACCATCCTACAATTGATTCGCGGACCTTTCATTCCATTTCATCAATCAACGTCACGCTGACACAGAGAACGGGAACAACGATGACTTGATAATTACGAACAACAGACTTCGTGGCTATCTATGATGATAGAAAAAAACGTACGAGTCTGTCCATATGTACGAAACAATCCTTCATCACATCGCACAGTTTGGTGCTTTCGGCGTCTGATATCGGCCTTAGTCTTGCTTGTCTAGTCCTAAGGGAGATCAAAGATCAACTTACACGACATGTCCGTAGAAGTCTCTCTGCTTGCGATATAATCGATGCACGCTAACATCACTTCCTTGTAGAATTTTTCATCTAGTTCAAGTGCCTAAACGAATGTTTTCAGAGCGGATATTGAAGAAGCTCTACTTTGTGTCTCTCGTAGTTCATCATATCTTCGTATAAATTGACGAGGGACTCAAATGCCTTTTGTCTCTGTTGCATCGATGACTCCTGAATGAGCGAATAGTTTCAGTATCGCAGACTTGGTATCTAACCTCATTTCGAATCCCGGCAATAATGTATTCCCAATAGGGCCTGAAGAGAGCACGATATTGATTCATTGTTTTAGTGAAAGAAATGAGAAATGAGAGTGCACAAGCATGGGGATCCCGTGGATAAATCGAGCGAAAACAAACTGACTTCATTATGATCCGACCCGCAAGAGAGAAATGAAGAGGGAAGAATTAGGGGAGAATGAGAAAATGGGTGAATGAAAAATGAAAAGAATGCAGATGAAGGGGCAATTAAATTATTCTAATTGTATTGAATTTTTAAAATCGAAATTCATTGTTGATAAAACTTCAATCGTTAGCAATTGTCTCATGGTTAATTTCCTTCGCTTGATTATCTGGTGATGTAGAGTATAGTGGTCGCTTCTCTCCTTCTTATCTTTCCCTCTGCAGATGCTTTTTTATCAGTGTCCGTTCAATTCGGTACCAGATGGATATCGATTATGTGTCAATCAATTCAACTCATCGAGATCTCTCTAACCTCTCACTCAGATAACGATACTTTTTCTGTGCTTATTCCTATCGTTTATTCGTCTCATTCTCTTTGATTGCCATCCTTCGCAACTTTTGTACGATCGAACTGTCAATCATCTCAGTCACTATCTCTTACTTTTTCGCTGGGTTCATGTTTTCTTTCGTTATTCTTTCCATGTACTTTCTTTCTTCTGAATTATTCTATCGCATCACAACAGGCCATTCCGTATTCGGTTTATGTAAATGAAAGCGGTAAATTATGAAGGGTGTCAAAGGGGGGAAGTTATTTCTCTCCTTTGTCTCATCCTTTCCTTCACAGCTGGAGTCGCCTCTCCCTTTGTACTTAATCATCTGCATACCAATGAGCTTCCCTTTCGAATGTCCACTCCCATTCCGAATGGACTTAGATCATGCACGGTTCAATTGTTCCCTTTAATACTTGTCATATCGCTTATCAGTGATTTGTGAGTACTACAACTCAATTCAGAGATGGATTGCACGGGATATCCAATGACTGATCACATTTCTCTAGATAAATGAATGAGTATTGCGTTAATGGGATAGAGTCCATCTGTGATTGTTGCATCACAATCAGAATAGTTGACTGCCTCTGAATGAATGATCTCTCTCTTAATCTGCCAGATGGGATGGATATCACTGAAGAAGTGCAAACAGGGATAAAAGAAGGCGAGAATAAAGGGATGGGATTATCGCAGTATTCTCTTTGTCACAACAAAGGATCGAGATGAAATATGAGTATGTCCAGATGGAATCGACCAGTCGATCACTCACAGTTATACTTGGAGAAACTGGGCACCTATACCTACAGATTGATAACAATATCTTAATTGAGAAGCGTCTTGTACATGGAAATCATCTTTCGATTATACTCATTCATTCCTACCTTTCGTGAGACTTTGACCTATCTATGGAATTCATCCTTCTGATCTAATTGAGGTTAACAAGCTTGTTGTCTATCATTCTAAACGATCGTTCTTATCCCACTCATATCTCCTCTCTCTCTCATTTCTCCCTTTGTCTCTCCTCTCTATCTCTCTCTTTGGAATGGTATAGTTCTCACGAGTTAGATCATATCAATTATCTCTATTATGATGGATGGGCCATTGCGAAGCGAATCCTTCCAATCTCATTCTCTTATCTGATCAACTTTATTCCAATGTCAACTTCCATCGTACGAACAACAGTAATGGGATAGACTGATAGTGTTGCTTGATCTTCATTGATATACCCTTAGATGAGATTGGTTGACCGATAATCCGATTGATGGATTGTCTCGTTAACTGGAGGGAAGAAGGGTGGTCTAGTGATATATGAGGAAGAGAGAGACAAGATTGAGTGGCATTTCACACTCAAACATAATCAATCTTACGACCACCCATATCTCTATTGGAAATTGGAGGAGAAGCATGAAAATGGAAGAATATCCATAGGGTACGGTAATAAAGGAAGAGCATCCGTTCATTGATGGAATACAATGAGAAACTTCCGATCTATTCTTCACTTTGGTAAGAAAGAGAAAGGATATCTTATTTCTAATCTTCTTCGTCTGTTCTTCAACTTCTTTGATCCTCTTCATTCGATTGCATAATTGAGATCGGCTTTCCTATCTCTTCCCTTACCCTTCCTTCCTTATCTCCCTTCCTCTCTTCTCCATTCGACTTCTGGTGCACACTGTATCCTCTCTTCATCTGTCTCACTACGCAACACAGATTATCATTTTACGGATCCCAAGGACAGTTCCTCTGTCTCTTCCCTTTGATGTTCCCGCCCCCTCGAGGGAACGATCTGTTACAGTCCCTCCATAGACTCCTCCCTTTATGGAGACCATTCGAGAATATTTACGAGTCTGGAACCAATGAGATTTCTTGATCTGCCACTGTCCCTACTTCTCATTCCATCAGTTGATTATCCTCATTGTTCTTCCATTGTTCTTTGACCTCCTCTATCTACCCTGTGGTTGTTCATTCTCAGCTTCGATCATCTTCTTAATCCGACATTATCCGTGCCCGTAGGCACTTCTTTAATAGAAAGAACACTTCTTTCACTATCGATATCCTTAATCCCCCTTCTCAGTTACATTCTATCATTCTCGACAAGGTGTATGTTCTTTTTAGCTCTCAAGTTATACACTGTTTTATATTATTTTAATCTCAAACCTATTGGATTCCCTACTGATCACCTCATCACAATCTCTATCTCCATCTCCCTATCTTCTCATTACGTATTCTCTCTCTCTCTCGACCACTCCTTTCTTTGCCCGTTCAACGAGTCATCCATCATAATTATGTCTTGTTTGTGAAAGTTGATCGTCTCTTACGTGATTGTCCTCATCGACTCTCTCCTCCTCCTCCTTCCCCCTCAAGGCCTCTCCCTCTCTCCCTCCCTCCCCTTCCTTCCCTTCAATCGAGACTCCTTATGGTCTAATTCCTCAATGACGATCATCTTCCTTCACTGTTCATTCTTCTAATCTCTTCTTCTCAGCTTTTCCTTCTTTCTCTCCATTTCCCTCATAAACAACGATTCTACAGATGTTCCAACATGGCTTCTCTCTCTTCAGTGTACTGTAATCTCTCTTTCCCTTGGATAGTCGACTCTCACACTACTTTACAGTCACATTTGTTCGTTTATGATAGTCGAGCTTACAATTAGTCGTAAAAAGAGTGACAGCAATAATCGGGAATCGATGCCAGATATACTTCTTCTTTCCCCTCTCTTTCCTATTTTGTGTACCGTACTCACATATTTCCTGTTTCTCCATAATTGTATCGTTTTGGTCCCTTGTCAGACTAGCTTGGGTCTATTCCATAACTTTCTCTTCTCCAATCTGAGCTCCTCCCTCTTTTTCACTCTGAATTCCCTCCTAACTCTCCCCTGAGACGGAGGGAAGAAATCCCTTTTGAAACAAAGACGGACTCCTACTCAATTCCCTTGGTCGACCTCATGGGGTGAAGAGTAATAGAGAGAGAGAGAAAGAGAAGGAGGGAAGAGGAGAAGGGATTACTGTAGACCAGTGTGATATTGAGTAATGATCATTCTATCCGATTAATGAGTGTGGTAATATGGGATCGAAGGAAATGATCAATTTGAGTGATGGATGAATTGGGTTGGAGATCTAATTTAGTCTGACCACTTCTGTCTTGCTCTTCCTTTTGAGTGATAGTCCAATTTCCCTCTCTCATCAGTCAATTGAAATGAGAGAAGGAAAGAAGGAGCATGGAGATCTAAGATGGAAGAAAGAAGGAAGGAAGAAGGAGGTCCATTCAATAGATAGACTATTTCAACCTGAGAGATGACCACAATAAGAGTACGATAATGAAGGAATGTCTCTCCCCTTCCCTTCCCCCTCCTGACGTGTGCTCCCCCCCCCCTTCCCTCTCTCCTTCCCTCTTCTTCTCCCTTACACTTGCTTCATCCCATCCATCCTCTCTCTCTCTCATTCTCTTAACACAATCACTCAACACCACATACTTTATCTCAATCCGTCCACTAATATCTACTCATTGTCAATATTCCCTCCCATTCACTATATCATGTCCCTCTCTCCTCTCTGATCCCTCTCAATCCACTCTATTGTCTATCTACTGTCCTTGTATATGCTTATCCTCATTCTGAATCAGCTGCCTTTCCTTTCTTCTCTTTATCTATCGAATATGCAAATTGGAAGAGAAGGGAGTGGATCCTTAGAGAGATCTCAACCACTCAATTGGTATGGGGATCACTTTACCCATTGGATAATTAGAGCGGAAGTATCAAAGGGAAACGATTGACACTTTGATGATAGACAAACACTTTGAGATAATCTTATTAACACATTGGAAGTCATCGAGAGGGACTTCTGATAGGTAGTGGGGTCAACCTTTGATTACGGTAGGATGGAATATTCAATCGAATTAGTGCAAGTGTATACAACAAAGTGATATAACGATGATTAGTGAGTGATATTGATTGAGTCTGATCGAGTGATGAATAGAGAGGAAAGAAGAAAGAGAGAAGAGGAAGAGACTGATTGACAGGAGGAAGAGAGATTAAGTGAATTGATGACTTCACTTGTCAATTAGTCCATTACTTCTCATGTTGATATGATAGGCTATTCACAGTTTCCACTGATAACACTCATTTATACTCTGATCAAAAGAGAATTACGGTCTAGATGAGAGCTGGAGTTCGAATGACTAGACTAGTCCCTATCATCTCTACAAGTCAATTCTCACTACTCTCCTCCTTCGACTCTCTCTTGAATACAGGAAACGATTTAGTGGGAGTGCTTAGATTGGTGGTTGGTTGTCTCGATTCTATCGTTGTCTTCGACTCTTCTCATCTCTCCTTCTATTCCCACTCTCTCCTTCTTTCCCCCTTCCCTCTCTCTCTAGAGACCTTCTATCTCATCCACAGCTCCTTCCTCTCTCCATTCATTCTTTCTTCCTCCATTCATACTCTTACTGTATCCATAATCCATCTACTTTTCCTCCCTCATTCCCCTATCATATCACTAACAGGAATATCATCTATTCCCTCTTTCACTCATCATTCATTCGTTTACTTACCGTAATCCATAATCAAATCACTGAATAATCATATCAGATGAGTGATCAATGGAGTTCATCCATATGGTCAGCCTCTTCTCTTCATCTTCCTCCGTCTTCAATAGCTCCTCCACTCATTCCAATTCCATTCTCTTCCCTTCCTCCTTCAGGAGATCTCATCAAATTGGAGAAATCTGAACCATCGGAAGGAATTCATTCTCAAGTCAGTTAATTCTTTCTCTTTCAACTTCATTTATCTATTCGATCTATCCATCATTCATTCATTGACATTTGATTGATTTCACTTCCTTCGTCTCTTCACAATTCTCTTCACTATCTCACTTTCTCTTCACTTTTCACACTTCATTCACCATTATCTCCCCTTACGAAGAGCTCTTCTTTAGTCATTCAATTACTCTTCCATTTTTAATATTCTTCTTCATTTGAATCCCTTTTTTATTTTTCGATTCATTAGTGATCAGTTTTGGAGTAGTCTTCCCTCTCTCTTCATTTCATGATCATATATCTTTCCTAATGTCAGTCCTTCTTCTTGACTATTCCTCTCGTACAGAATGAATGATGGTGGTTGGGAGTGAAATATCGCCTTCTCTCTCTTCTTCTCTTGTCCCATCTTCTTCTCTCCTGTTGGTATGGCAATGAAAACCATTCCAAAATACCTCCTTTTACTTGCACGAATTAATTCTTTCGCTATTGTTCACTGCTAATTATTGAAAGATTATATTTCTTTAAAATGCATCGTCATTTTTAAATTTTTGAGCTGTAGGTTGAAATGAGTGTAGGTGACCGAAGTAATACAATTGTGGCAATAATTCATCCTCTATAAGTTCCATAAGTGAATACAGTTCATCATTCATTCTATTCCTTTCTTCTCTCATCTCTCCATCAATCAGTCGCTCTCTCGCTCTCTTTCCTCTTCGCAACTCACGTTTGATATATCGTGAATGGGTCGTCATTCTGACAAGTAGACGGACTCCTCCCTTCTCTTCCCTTCGTCTTCTTCCTCTTCCTCTTCCCTTCTCTCTCTCTGTGATACAGATGCCCTTAGTGATCGGATTATCCCTTCTTCCACTGTACCATCCAGTCATCTGGCAACAGTTGCATTTAATCTTAGAGGGAGGAAGGATCGCACCTCTCCCTCTCTCCCTCCCTCCTTCCTTCTCTCCTCCTCCTTCTCACCTTGTATCATCCAGAGTAGAAGTGACAGTTCATAGGAGGGCGAGATACTCATTAATCTTCCCTCTCCTCCTTCTCTCTTCTCTTCTCTTTTTCCTTCCTTCTCCTTCTCATTCATTCATTCCTCCATTTCATTCTCTATCATAGTGATAATCTAGTCCCTCTTCCTTCATTCCTTCTAGAATCCCTTCTTCCTCATTCTTCCTTCCTTCTCTCTCTTTCTCTTCACAATCAATGGAATATACAGTAGAGAGTGAGAGGCTCTCTCTCCTCTTCATCTCTTCTCCTTCTCTCATTGGCTATTACAGAGGGAGGGTTGGTTGAATGGGCGGAGTCTCTTCTCTCATGAGTCTCTCTTCCTCCTTCCCCCTCTCTCATCTCTCCTCTCCCTTCATCAGTGACGTATTCTACTGATCTCTCCCCCTCTCTCTCCCCTCCTCCCTCCTCCCTCCCTCTCTCTCTCCATCCATCCGTCGTAACTCGTTCATCTCTTCGACGTGGTTCATCTTCATCAATCGACAAGTCACTTCCAATCTCCTTCTATCTCCTTCATAGTCTCTCTCTCTCTTTCATGGCGGATCCTCCTCGAGTAAGTCATTCCCTTCCCTTTCCCTTCTTTAGTCCATTCAATTCCCAATGTGTCCAATGATGATGATGATAGACGTATGCTGTCAAAGTGACGAAGATAGACGAGAGGTGACGAGTAGAGAGACTGCCCCTTCCCCCCCCCTCCCCCCTCCCTTCCATCCTTCCATTGATGGCTCACTCTGATGTGAAGTGACGTCGAATATATGGGTACTCTCATCCAATAGTTACTCTTATTCTACGAGACAGTCGGGTGTCTTCCCCTTCTCGTCCCTCTCCTTCTTCTTCTCTCTTCATTCACACTTCATTTCTCTCCTTCGTTGATCGATGAGTACATTATCCACTCTCCTTTATCACTCAATCCACTTCACTCTTCCATCCATCCTTCTACCCATCTATCTTTTCCTTCATCTTCTACCTCAATCTCTTCTTTCACCCCATCTTCTCATTCATTCTCAATCAATTCTGTCAATCATTCAACATTGTCTCACTTCTCTTCATCATGTATCCTTTTGAGTGATAAAGTGTCTGTCTCTTCTCTCTCTATCAATTCTTCGTCTATTTACTACCTGTCAGAATGTGATCAAAAGGGAGAGAACAACTCATGATATCTTCTAATCTCTTCATCTTTTCAGTATGGGGATGGATTTCCTCCGTCTGATGGCCAGTCAGGAGGAGCTCCATATGATCCATCCTTCTTCCAATCAGGAATGTATACTGGAGGAAGTAATCTAACTGGAGGAGATATCGATGACACTATCAAACAACAGAAAGATGCCATAAGAAGGTATTGTCATTGCTAAATTTGTTTTGTTAAAAATATAGTGTGGATGAAGATTAATTGAGTATGTAATGAATATCTTTCAGTCATCCTCTCTTTCCTCTTCTCGTTTGTCTCTTCGAAAAGTGTGAATTGGCAACGTGCACTCCACGGGATTCATCGAGAGAAGGAACAAATGATGTCGTCTCTGCTGCTTCATTCAAAGGAGATCTCGAAGACTTCAAACAAACGGTTTGATACTCATTTATTCACTTTCTATCCTCTATTTGTTTCGTAGTAGTACATTCCATTCAATCTTCTCTTCCATATGGTCTCAATTCATTCCATTGATATCAGATCTCCTCTAGTCTTCCTTCCTTCCTCCCTCAGAATCCCTCCGTATCCCTTCCCTTCCTTCTCTTCCCTTCATCCATTTCATTCCATCCGTTCGAGATTGTTTAGGGTGGGTATTAGCCTGCCTTTCCCTCCTCCTTCTATCTCCCTCCCCTCTCTCTATTCAACTACAATAGACTCATTGACTCGAGCAGGTAAAAGAGTAGAGAGAGAGAGGGAGAAGGAGTAACCACAAAGGAACCACATCAGTTAACTGCACCCCTTTCAACTTTCCCGCACAATACTGTCATATCATTAGAGTAGTCATTTCTCCCCTCTCTCTCTTTCACTCTCTCTCACGGGTAATCGATTGAAGAGAAGAGAAGTCAAATTGAAAATGAATGAATGAAACACGAGAATCAATGGATATATTCATTCCTTTTCTCTCAATTTACTCCTTCCCTCCCTTTTCCCTCCCTTCTTCTTCTTCCTTCATCATACAGTATACACTCACTCACTCCAGTTACTCAGCTAGAGAGAGAAAGAGAAAGAAAAGAGAAGGGAACTGCACTTTTTTAGTCTCACTCTTCCATTGAGAGCACACACAAACTGACTGGTCCATCAACTATTAAAGAGAGAATGAAGAGAATACGATAGTTAATCGATAATTGATTTATTTTCAGATTGAGACTCAAAAGGCATACTACACTCCGAATAAAGTAGTTGATGACTACATGATAGAGTATATTGCTATGCTTCGATTCCATTTAATGGAAGTGGAAAAGGTATCCATTTATTCTCTCTCTCCATAGATTGACCTCTCTCTTTGATCTACCCTCACAATGACTCAATTGGTGCAGTGTATCTATTTCACATTGCCTCTCTCTCATTCCATTTCATCCCTTTGATTCTTCTACTATTCACCCCAGGGAGCCTTCCTCCCTCTCTATCTCTCATTCCTATTTAGAATCTTCCATCCGATCGTTCTTACCTGATAGAGAGAGAGTTTCATTGAGAGAGAAAAGGGAAGAGAACGAACATTCGAAAAAGGATTGAGAATAGGAAAGAAAAGGGAGAATAATCAATAGAGTGGAGGGGAAGATGACGAGAAAATGATGGATTAGAAGAAAAGGAAGGAAAAGATTGCTAAGGAAGAATTAACGATTGCATTTTCAGGTTCACGAATTGTGCGATAACTTCTGTCAAAGATACGTCAGTTGTCTCAAGGGGAAAATGCCTATGGATATTGTGGGTGAAGAAAGGTAAATCATTAATTCTCTTCCACCCAATCATTAATTCATTAAGAGCTTCATCATCTCAAATGTCACCATCGGGTTCACCTGGAATGAATACTCCTATGAAGTAAGTTTATTATTATTTATTCCCTTCTCATTCGTATCTTCATCCTTTTGACCATTCACCACAATGTTTCACGATTCGTTTCTCTCTTTTCTCTCTCAATTCTCAATAATCTCTCATTCGATGGTTCTCACCTGTTATCTCTCTATAGAAATAGTCATTTTTGTTCTGTCTTGTCTCTTCCTGACACCTTCCTCCCCTTCAACCTTATCTCTCTCCCCTCTTCTTCTCTCTATTTGAATAGTACTCCTCTCTCATAGCTACAGTCATCCACTAGATCTCTTTCTCTTCTTCTACTCAGTAATTCATAGATGACTGGGTAAGTTACTCTACTCTATCCTCTTACAGTAATCCCCCTCTCTCTTCTATTCTTCATCTACCGTAATCCTTTCAGTCACTATCAAGCTCCTTCTGCTCCTCCCTATGAACCTCAGACAGTTCCTCTTCCTGAGAGTACGATGCCACATGGATTGGAAGTAAGTTACACTCATTTTCGAAAATGGGTGGGGGTTTATACGGGGTTGATGAATCAGATAGTCCATTCCACCTCTTTCCATCTGTCTATTCGTCCTCAATGTCTTCATTCCCATTCATCATTCTTCTCTCTATTCCCAAATAGTCCAAATCCCATTCTCTTTCCCTCCTCTCTAAATAAGGTGCACATCTTTAGCTCCGTTCGTTTTCTCAACCATTTCAAAGCATTTCCCTTTCCCTCCCTTCTACCGTCTCCCTCTCTACAGTGAGCTATCGTTTCTTTCGCACTCTGTCTCTCTTCCTTCTCCCCTCCCCTCTCCCCCTCTCCCCCCCCCCTCTCTCCTTCTCTCCTTCTCTCTTGACTCTTCCGACCTTGTCATGGATTGAGAATGAGACCGTATGGAAAGAGAAAGACTGTGATTAGTGAGAGAATAGATCAAACAAAGGAAAGGAAGATTGTTGAGATGAACTACCTACTCAATTTCAACCCTCAATTATGAGTTCTGGAATGGAAGAGAAGGAAAGAGAGATAGAGAGAGGGGAAGGGAGGGGGAATCAGTAGAAGTGTGGGGAGAAAGGAATGAGCTAATGAGTGACACATGACTATTGAACCCGTGTGTGAGAAGATAGAGATAGATCAACTACTTGAGAGATAGAGAGGAAGAGTGGTCTATTGATTAGTTGCTTCAACTTATCTGAAGAGGAAGAAGAGACATTATCATACACTTCCTTCTTCATTCCATACCATTCCTCTACCGTATACTTCAGTCTCTCATTCACTAATTGGTACCAGTCTTTGAGGGCCATTGGGACGTTTCTGTGTGAGGGGAGAGGACCAATCGGACTCTTTATGTCCTCATTTTATAGTTGTTGGAAGGGGAAGATGAGGGAGAGGAGTGAGTATACGGTAGAAGGGAAGGAGGGGAGGAGGTAGGGGAGGTCTCTCCCAGTTGTGACTCAAGGTGCTCAAGTGGAATAATTCGATTGTCTCTATAGGCAAGAGTGACTGTTATCTATCTATCTACTCCTTCTTTCTCCATCTCCCACCTCTCTTCCCCCCTCCCTTCCCTCCCTTTCCCCTTAGTGTCACCTTCCCTCCAGATTCGATCTTTCGATAGGGAAGAGAATGGGAGAAGAATCGACTTGTTCTCGTTCCCACCTAAACAGAGAAAGGAAAGAATAAGAAAGTGTTCTCTCAATCAATAAAAGTGAAGGGATTTGAAGTGTGAAATCAAGATAGATAAGAGAGAAGAAGTGATCACATGGTTCCACTCTATCAGTGGAGAGATACAATCAATACAATCAGTATCTAATCTATATCTCAGTTTCAGTCTCTTCAAGGAGTCCCTTCATCATCATCGTATGGATTAACTCCCTTAGGAGGATCAGATGGTCTCTCATCATCATCATCAATGCTCCCTTTAGTAATGGACGGATCTCACATGGCAGCAGGAGATCACACGTCCCATTCCAATTCAATAGCTGCACCTCCTCCACTCTCAATGTCCCTTCCACCGATGGGTCGTCCTAGTCCCACACTTCATCCATTACATCCATCATCTAGTCCATCTGCCAGGTACCGTATCCCATCTTTGACTATAGATAACTGATTGTATTCTCAGTTCTTCTGGTGGCCATCGAAACGCTTCAACTCCTCTATTCGATTCATCAATGATTAATCCGAATCCAGCTTCAATTGATAGTACAGAAACGGGTGAGTTGAGAGAGTGGAGAGAGCAACAAAAGGGTCTCAATCCCTTCCATTCCCCGTATCCATTCATTTGTGCTAATGAAGACTAACCGCATGTTGCACACACTGTCTCACTGCTTATTGTGATGAAGGCTTTATTTGTAATGAATTGTGTCGTGTTCTTCTTCCCTCGCATTTCTCCCTTGGAATGGAATTCCTCTGTTATCTCCTCTGTTCCTCTTGTCAATCATATTCTTCCTTCTGTTGAATGTCGTTTATTCCCAATGGAATGGTCGGACTCACTTATGCTCTCTTCAATTCAATCTTCTCTCTATCTTCACTCTTTCCATTCTCTTCTCTTCATTTCATGGATGGCATCACTGTCTGCAGATGACAGTCTCAATCTCAAGAGAGAGACTCCCTTTCCCCCTCTCTCTCATCTCTCTTCACCATTCCCTTCGTCCTATTCTATTCCATTGTCAGTCACAATGGAATATCTCGATGTCTCATCATCATCAACTCTTCTCTATCCTCCATTATCATCTGTTCTCTCATCTCATCATTCATCTCATCACTTCGATTCGTCATCATCATCACTTCTCACTCCTCTTCCTTCGTCGTCGACGTCCATTCATCCATCTGATCCTCATTCTCATTCTCCTTCTGATTCTGAACGAAGAGCTTTAGCTAATAAGAAGAGAGGAATATTCCCCAAAGCAGCGACTAATGCAATGAGGAATTGGCTCTTCAAACATTTAACGGTGAGATATTCAATATCGGAATAATCATACATATTTCTATATCACTAACACTGTGGCTTACTGTGAATTGCGCGCGTGTTAATTGTCTATTGCATACTAATTGAGTGTTCACTATTCCTCAGTTCATCTTTGATCTTTCTCCATTCGAAGATTCTCCTTTCTGTTCTCAGTTTCTCCTTGGTTCTCTTCCCTTGTCTCTCTCTTTCTTCTTTCTCTTCTTTCTATCGAAGGAAGGACTGATTTATCGCTTTTGTGTGGCTCCTCAACTGACCATCACGACACAACTAACACGAATGGAGGGAATGGAAGGGGAAGAGAGGGAAGGGGGATACGGTAGAGAGAAGGGATGATCGTGGTAGGAATCAGTGGGTTCAGGGGACGAATCTTCATCGATGTGTGGATCAAATGAAGATGGAAGAGAATCAGTAACAAGTGATTGTACTGGAGGAGGAAAGAGAAAGGTCCCAAAGGTCTTCTCAAAGGAAGCTATCACCAAATTCAGATCGTGGTTATTCCAACATCTATCGGTCAGTTTAATGGATAGATGGGGATGAATCTAGTGGTATCAATGTCTTTCGTCTCTCTTGGTCCTCTTCTAATAGTCCTCAAGAGACGAATCCATCTCTTTCTATCCCTTCACTTATCTCTTCTTCCCTCCCAACTTGAGCTGCAATTCCAATAAATCTAAGAGGAACGATGAACTCGCAGTGAAATAGAGGGAAAGAGAACCAATTAAGAGATTCACTAATGAGATTTATCGAGAAATTGATAGAGGTTAATGTGATAAGAGAGGAGAATTGATTAGTGAAGAGAGGATAATGAGAGATAGAAATATCAAATGAAAATGAAAATGAAAAAAACAAATGAAGAAACGGATTACAGTAGTCTCTCTTACATAAGTTCTTTGCAAGATCTCGACTCGAGATTCGATTGAGAGAGAGAGAGAGAGAGAAAAGAGAGTGTAAACTTACACCAATCAGTTCCATCCCTTCCTTCATTATCTCTTCCAATCTCTACCTATTCTTTCTCTCAGGGTTTTCGAACTGAGAATTGAACAGTAAAAGAATCATACAGAGAAATTGTTCATGCGCTTGTAGCTCATTTATTGTGATTGTCTTATAACCCAGAAAGCCAAACAGTGTTTTGTGATAAACCTGAATTAAACAATGGAATTCGAGGGTATTAAATAGTTGATTTCCCCCATTTCAGCATCCGTATCCATCTGAAGAACAGAAGAAACAACTTGCAAATGAGACAGGGCTGACTATACTACAAGTAAACAATTGGTGAGTTGATCTTTGATCTTTTGAGGGAAGAAATACAGTATGTGATGGTGACTAAGGGGGATTTTCATTCTGTTGAGGGGAGGTGGGGGGGGGGGGTAAGGGGTGTCACTAGCAGACTTCAAGTCCAATCTCTCTCTTCTCTACTCAATCTTCCTCCATTTCCTCTCGTTGTTGTCTTTCTCTTTTCAAAGAGAGAATTCATTGATGAGCTGCTCTATTAATTAATCAGTGGCAGAAGGGGAGAGAGAGAGAGGGGGAGGGGGGACAGGGGTAGATCAATCACTCGATTCCAATCCTCACACGTGTCTCCCATCAATCGACGTCTCTTTCCCACACTTTTTTGATTCCCCAGATTGGAACACAGATTGATTACGATTGAATGGGAAGATGTGTAGTTCAATAGTAGGGATATTCTAGATGAGAATTGTATCCAATTGAGATAAAAGAGAGAGAAGAAAGCGTCAGAAGGAATAATGAGAAGCTATTAGAGAGTGATTTAGAAGATTAACCAATCTATGAGATTCACTCTTCTATTTCACTACTCATCCCTTCTCTCAATGGATGAGGGACAGTTTAGTCTTTGTTCCTTCAGGGAGAAAGAAAGAGAGAGAGAGAGAGAGAAAGGAAGAAAGGAAAGAGAGAAGGGATAAGTATACCTCATAATTGCAGTCTATTGAGATGAGAAGTGAACGAGTCTATCTCGTTCCTTTCCCATTCCATACACACCATTTGAGGGGGAAGAGGGATACGGTATCTAGGGAAGGGATTACGGTAGCATAGGGAAGGGATTGGGTTACTGTAATCGTGTTAGAACAATAATCCTTTCCCGCACGTAGATATTGCGGCAGTGGAGTGTTTATGGTTGAGAGTCCATTATAATTGGTCATGATAGGGGTTGAATGGAGACTCAAGTGGATTAGAGAGAGAGGGGATATCATTGTAGAGAGAGAGAGAGAATGAGACCACCCAACGGTCGGAATAGATCAAAGGAAGAAAGAAAGTGAACACTGCGAGATTTATGGAGGAAACTCCCTTGTAGACACCACTTGTTCCTTATTGTTCTTCAGTTATCACTTCTGATATCAGTTTACTTGTTATTCATTCGTTTTCCTTTGTGGGTTCAGAATAGAGAGAGAGTACCGTAAGACAAGAGAGAGAAAGAGGAAGAGAAAGAGAGGAGGGGGAATGGTACACTGCAGAGGAGAGAGAGAGAGTGAGAGAGAGAGAAGGAAGGGAGCACAGCCTTGGAATGATGGATGGATACAGCTGGTCTGTGTGACAGCAGAAGGAGAGGGGGAGGGAGGGAGGGGAGGGGAGGGGAGGGGAGAAGCCAACCCTTTCTTAGTCCCTCACCACCAACCACTGAAATCAGAAGGAATGGAAGGAAGAAAGAGAGGGGTTAATCTCTTCGAGAATTAGAGAGTGAGAAGAGTATCGTTAGTATGTTATCTGATGGTATTTGGAAGGGGGGGGGGAATGGACTAGTTAATGGTGGGGGTATTCTCAGTCGATCGTTAGCCTACTCCATTGTATCTTTCCACCTCATCTAGAAGGTGTTAAATGGACTGGGATTAAGTGACTATAAAATGGGAAGAGAGAGACGAGACAACGCAACAGGGAATGAACTGTTTTATGAGTCAGAGTAAGAGGTCGTAACTGATCTGATGGAGAGATTTATGAACTGTTTAGATGAATATCAGAGAGAGAGAGAAGGGCTAGAGGGAAATTACGAGGGAAAGATTGACTGAATGATAGAGAGAAAGAAGTTGAATGATCGAGAGGGATCAAGGGAGAATATCAGAAGGGTTCATCAGTTCATCAGTTGATTCTCATCAGGTTCATAAATGCTCGTCGTCGAATTGTTCAACCAATGATCGATCAATCAAATCGAGCGGGTAGAGGAGGAACACAAGTGAATTCATTTAGAGGAAGAAGAAGAGAAAGAGATAGTTCAACACCTCCTCCTGAGAATGGATCAACTCCTGGTAATCCAAATGGTAAGAGGGAATCGGTATATACAGAGATGAACTCATTCCATTTCAGATTCAACTCCATATTCTCCTGACGTAGCTTCATCCGTCGCTCCTCCAATGGTTTATCCATCGGGTGATATATCATATATGCGTCAATCCCTCGGATTTCCTTACCCTTCTTCCTTCAATCCATCGATGTCAACCCCCTTCATGATGCCATCTATGCTTCCCACGCCTTTCCAATGGCCAATTGATGGATTGGGTACTGCTAATATCACACAGATGGAATAATTCTTCCCCTTCTTCCTTCCCTTTTTCCCTCTCTTATCATACATGAGATCCCTTCTTGATCTTCTGCTCAATTTAATCTGGTCCCTCACTCTTTATAGATATTGAATCGAACTTTACACTGTCCTTCTCTATGAGCTTATTCAGTCTTCCTTTGTACACTTTGCTTTTACTCATTCTTAATCTCCACAACCTCATCTTTATAGATGTTTCTCATAGTTTAATATAGATTTACTTTACCGCCAAACTATCCCAGTTCTTAACATTGCCTATGTTCGATATATTTCAATAACTACAGTATGCTCACTTCGATCTACCGTAATCCCCAACCGATGGATTTATCTCATGGATTTCTCTTTTCTTTTCCAATCAACAATTTTCTTTCGTTCCATGACTTGTCCCACCTCTTCTCTATCGATGTAATCGTTTTTGAGCGTTCAAACTTATTTCAGTTCGCTTTTTAAGAACGATTGTTTAATTCATTCATGTGTTCACATATACGAGAGTGCAGGGTTACTCTTACTTCTTTTGTTTCTATTACTTTACTCGAAATACAAAGGGTCACATTCATTCACTCGATCCATTCATATGGAGAATGATAAAATATTAGAATAATTATCGCTTGTTTCTCACACGGAATAAAATGAGTGGAATGGATAGAATGTATTCACCTTTCCTCTCCTCATTTCGATTCGTCCTATTGAAGTGCTCCCTTCTCAGTCTCCATTCTTCAATTCATACTCAATGCTTAGCTGTCAATCAAAATGAAAGCAAATTAAATGGAAGGAGGAAGACAATTTGGGGAAGGACGAGGAAAGGGACAAGAAGTAGGAATTGAGACGGTATTTAACATTCACAAGGGATCTAATTAATCTATTCCTATTTGAGGTAAACTTTTATGGGGGAAAAGCTTCCCATCATAAAGATTTCTCTCGCTCATTTCTGGGTTTATTATCTAGAGGAAAGGAGATTTATTGGATGATTGTGATTGCGGAAAGAGAGAATTATGGGAGGACATGAGGGAACTTTCGAAATACTTTCATTTGAAAGTGACAAACGTTCACAATTTAGGTGAGAGAGAAGATGAGTTATTGAGATAACTGAACAAGAATTGTTTCCGTGAAGGCCATTGAAACAGAGAGAGAGAGAGTTCAAACACGGTCAAAAAGCAGGAACTGTTTTTATTCGAAATGCTATATGATTATGAATCAGAATCAGAATGGAGGATCTCCTTTTACTTTCTTTACTTTTCCTCCTTTTCCTCCTTTTTCATTCACTTCCTTCCTCTTCCTCTTCTTTTGTTTCTTACTCCCACTAGTTGTCACTCAAAATAAAGAATACTTCTTAAAATATTGAACAATATTTACTTGGATTAGATCCGAATTCCAATTGAAACTCGTGAAGAAGAGTCGAATGAGCTTTTCCAGCTCTGATAATAAATGTAATGACCTTTGCTAATGGAAGGTGAAATACTTGCGGAAAGTGCAGATTGATCCGTATACAATGGAAATTATGAAAATCAAGGAAAAAATTGAAAATCCAACGGTCATAAGAAGTCTCCCTTTACGATTCTAAAATGTTTTGAATATTTGTTGTTATCGTTGTTTTCATTGCGCACTTTTTCCATAAGATCTCCACAATATTCCTTCTTTTGTTCAGTCGTCACTTTTACACATTTGTTTGGGTTCTCAATGAACGATTGATTAACCAATTCCATTTTTTCTAAATCGCTTACTTTTAAATCTTGCCAGCATACAAAAATCATTTGTTCATAATCGATGTGTAGACAAGTAGCATTTTTCTCTATTCTATGGGAAACTTCATTTCCATTCGGATAAAGAGGCTCTAGTTTGAATCTCTTTCCTTCTAAACACTACATTACGCTTCATTTCATTACTTAACAACACTCGAATACCATCTCTTCTCCAATAGTAAATGCAGTATCTTGGTGATCTTAATACTACTTTTCATTTGCATGGGATAGATCCCTCACCCAAGCTTCTTGATGTATTTTTTATCTCCGCATAGGAAGAATGTGGCTGAGAACATTCATTCATTCACATAATGATCCACAATTTTGAACTCACCATTACAAATTTTTAATATCTTTGAAAGATCCAATTTTTTCTGAATTATATTTGTGATATATAATAGTTGTGTTATTCTCTCACATCACAATTATCTCCATTACTACACTGATATTCTAGACGTTCGATCAAATCGATATTCGAAGGTCTGCTGTAACTACATGCTTCTTTTCCTTTTTTTAATAGTGATGTTGATATTTCGCTAGAGAAAACTCCTGAAAAAAAAGATATATGAGTACGGAGAATCAGCTCGTGACCATCTTTTGATTGAAGAATGAGCAGACAATTTATTTCCGTACTGAAAGGAAAAGAATAATTCCTTTCATTTGTTTCTTTTACTCACTTATTTCGTAGTTTACTCGCCATCTTCTTCCCATCACATGTTTTTTCAACTGCTGTAATTATTTTACTCATTTTGTTTCTTCCAACTTGAACGAACTCGAATTGAAGCAATGATCTGCGGCCTCGTTAACATTCATCTGAATGAACCATCTCTTTATCTCTTATTACTTATAATCAATTCCGACTTCACAATTGCTCTTGGAACATCGACGGGAGAAATTAATATCGGATTTATACTGACATTCCTGAAATAACAATAATGATCATATCTATCTGTAAACGACGATTGTTCACATCTTTCGTCTCGTAAATGATTGGCTTCACTGTTTTATTCCACTCATCATTTTCTAAAATATAATAGTTTCAAAGAATGAAGTAGATGGAAACGAACGGTAAATGAATGAATATTGACATCCGATTTCTTTACCGGCATTGCATTCTTGTAGAATAGTGTCAGGCACTTCGATTTTTCCACACAGGAATTTGGGGGGAACGAGATTATTGATAACTTCACACTCTACAAAGAATTTTCTCAGGCTAAACATAATCATGATTGTCAACTTACTTTCGGCTGCTATAAAGGATACGCATAATAATATGCATAAAACGAGTGTCATTCGAGGGAAGAAATCGACGACCAACCGAATGAAGAGGAGGAAGACGAAGGAAATGAAGGAAAGAATGGAGAAAGAATCAATCTATTTCACAATCCAATATGGAAATTCAAGTTAATTATTATTCTTTCATTATTTGTGCACGTGTAGAATCAATCATTTCCTACAATGAATCTTCATTCTCCAATACTTCTCCCACATTGAGTACAAACTATCTAGATGTACCCTCCATCGGATTTCCCTCTTCCGTCAAAAAATTCATCACTCAAAAATCGTGTCTTCTCTTCATTTCGCGTGCGATTCTCTCTTGCGTGTCCGAAATGAGAGTGAATATCTTGTGATGGGAAGAGGAGAGAGAGGAGGAGGTATCCAAGGAGATTCCTCCCCCTCCTCACAACTTCCCTTCCATCTCTCTCTCCCTCTCTTCATCGAGAGACTCTAAACAACAAGCCTCTTCCACACATACTTCTTACTTCTATTTCTATTCTTTCCTATTCAAATCCTCTTCACAATAAACCGGATGTCGATATATTCAACCCTCTTTCTATTTCGCACTTTCGAATTTCACATCTTTTCTTCTTCTTCAACAATGTTTAGATCTCTTCTAATGGCTGAGAATTCTTCTCTTCTTCATGCCATCGAAAGACAAGATTCAATAGAAACGAATCGATTACTTGATGAATTTCCAGTGAGTATTCATTATTCCTTATCTCCATCAAATGTGACGCGTTATCTTGCCTAAAAACAGTATTAACTCGAAAATCGAAGATGTGAATTAATGATTATATTTTCTCCTCTGTTTTGCTCCAATTCGTAGGCTATGAATATTACTGACCTCCTCCTCTTTTTCTCTCCATTATTTTCTCTCCTTTACCTTATTTTTCCTCTCTCTCTCAGTTCAAACAGAGTCATTCATACACGTACATTCAATGAAGTGGAAGAAGAGGAAGGAAATCCCTCTCACACGTCCACATGAAAATAAGCAATAGATAGAAAGAGAAAAAAGAAAACAATGAATCCTAATTGTGTCTAACAATGGGTATTGTTTCAGTCAGAAGTATCTCACAAAGACTCGGATGGTCGAGTGGCTCTTCATTATGCAGCTGATCTAATGAGAATTGAAACAGTAAAGAAGATAATTGATAATGATCCCTCACTCATTGATGTTCCTGATGTAGACGGGTAAGATATTCATATCATTTCATGCCATTTCACGAGAACGGAAGAAGTCTTACAATTAGACTATTGGATTGAACAGCTCAGAGATTGAGAGAGAAAATTGCGCCTACTTTCCATGAAATTCGAAAATGTGATGCAGAAATGCATTCTAAGAATAAATCGTCTACATTTTCCGTTAGAACAAATCAAAGTTTTTTAAAACATTTAAAGCTGTATAAATATATGTTTTTTCAGTATGACTCCTCTTACGATGGCAGTGCAAGCAGGAAGAGAAGATGTAGTGAATTTACTATTGGATAGAGTAAGCTAACGAATACATGTGTCAATCATAACCATAATCATGATTTAAATCATCGTCATATCATAACCATAATCATGATTTGCCAAAAGAACCTTGGCAAATTTCCAAAATATTGCAAGGCTCGGCATATCGTTGTAAGAGTCGCAACATTTGAATTTCAAAAGTTCATGTTACGCCTCCTTTAAGGGAGCATCAATATCTCACATGGATGAGAATGGTCATTCACTCGTTCATTGGGCTGTTGTCTCTGCACAGGTTTCATCCCTTCCTCTTCTTTTCCTCTCATCGATTCTCTTCTAGTTGGGAACTCTCAACGTTCTCATCGAAAGAGGAGCACCATTGGATGTGAAAGATCATAATGTAAGGATCTCTCTCTCTTTAATTGGCATAACTGTACATCCTTCAAGGGAGCGACTCCCCTCCATTATGCGACTGCAATGGATGGATTACCTGATAATGTGGAGACATCGATTCTTCTTACTCTCATAAGGTATCTACTTCCATTCATGGTTCCTTCTCAGTATTCTTTCTGCAGGAAAGCTCCAGTGAATGCTCGTGATCTTGATGAAAGAACTCCATTGATGTGGGCAGCCAGTAATGGTATGTGAGAAGTCACATAAAGGAATGAAATAGTATCTCAGGTAATATCGATGCTCTTCTCTCACTCAAACAGGCCGGAGGGGAGATAAATGCAGTTGATAGAGATAGAATGAATGTACTCCATATGGCTGCTAGTCATGGATCTGCTGATGTTCAATATCTCTTCGTCTCTCACTCAATCAATTAATTCAGATGACAGAGAAAGTGCTTGAATTGGTACCAATCACAATGGTTAATCAAAAGGAAAGATCTGGTTGTACTCCTCTCTTTTATTCGGTTGCCCATGGATATTATGAACCTGCCAGATTACTCCTATCCAAGGATGCCAATCCTAATCATCAAGTTTGTTTTTATCATAGTTTTTTTATCATATCAGTTTCGATAAAAAGTCGATCAGTGTTTTTCTTGACAGGATATAAATCTTCGTACTTCTGCTCACATCGCTGCAGCTAAAGGACAATTGAGAATACTCAAATTACTCAAACAATTTGGAGGATCTTTTGAGATGCAAAATTACAGAGGAGACATTCCATTACATGAAGCAGTCCAGACGGGAAGTAAAGGTATGAATTAGATGGACGAATCAAGAAATACTAGATCTCACACGTTTGCGAACTCAAGATAAACTCTTGAAAATCTTTCTTGAACGGGATTGTTATTCGTTCTCTTCCTTTTCAGATGTTGTTGAATGGTTGCTTGGTCTCCATCCCTCAACTGTGAATGCGGCCTCTCACACGGGAAGAACTTCCCTTCATATTGCTGCTGCCAAGTGAGAGAGAATGATGGAATATCTTAGAGAAGATAAGAGCTAATGGAGATAATCAGGAAATGAAGAAATACATCAGACATTAGTAGTTGCAAATGGAAATCTTTCTTCATTGCAGAGGTCACATCGCCATTGTAATTCTTCTTTGTGGTCAATCTGCCCATGTGAATCCATTGATGCTCCTTAGAAAGGAACTCGCAACTCCACTCGATTTAGCTATTCAACAAGACCATCAAGTGAGAATACATCGATATTGACACTTGTTATCGGAATAATGAAATTATTCTCCTTTTCCAGGTAGTGGTTGATTACCTTCGAATGCGACAAGAGGCACTAACAGCCGATCAAATGCCCGATGATGTGAGAAGAGAATCGAGAGTTCATATTGAGGAATCAATCATGGATGGTATACAACAAACATTTTAACGTTAATGAATATTCTTTTGTTTTAGCCAAATCGAAACTCGGACAAAACCACAGAGGAATCGACTCTGAGGAAGAGATGGAGAATAGAAAGGTATAACAATAGAAATTGAACAAATTAATTTATTTTTTCAGAATAGAAAACGAAACCCTCGAGGAGCTGTTGAATTCAGAGGACAAAGAGAAGTTTTATCACGAGATTCATCGATTGATGAAGAAAGGAGAATTACTCATGCGACTTCTACTACTGGTATGATGAAGAGTACAATTGAAGAATATCGAATAATAAATTCGTTGCAGATTTGAAGAGTGAAGAGGAAGATGAAAGAGGAACTCGATTGGTTGAAGAACGAATTGAGAAAATTATTAGAGAAGAAATGAGAGCAGCCAGAGAAGAAAAAGATGGAGAAAAGTTTGTTTCAGAAATTTTAGATGTTATTGGGGAATTCTAAATTTCTCTTTCATTGCAGATCACCGAGTGATCGAGAAAGAAATGGAAGTAAGAAGAAGAGAAGACAAAAAAGAGATATAAAAGAGAATGAAGAGAAGACTAGCAGTGAAGAAGGTATGGAAGAGAATGATCTATTTAGGTGAGATCATTATTTACAGACGATAGAATTAATCGGAATTCATCACGATCAACAAATGAAGAGAATGGAAAGAGTAGAGGAAGAGGACGAAAGAAGAATGCAGAGGTAATCACAGATCGAAATTTGTTTATTGTACTATTTATTTGTAGACTGGTGATATTAATGGAATGAGTGATGGAAGTGAAGAAGAGTTGAATGAGGTATTATTTCGATCAATAAAAGACTTCAAATATGTAATTTCAGAAGGAAAATGGAGACGAATCAGCAGAGAAAGGAAAATTAAGTTCTTCTACGAAGATAAAGAGGGTTTGTATTATTTATGTTTCTTATTTGAACGTCTATTCCTTGTACAGTCATCATCGAAGAAATCGTCTGCAAATAAGAAAGGAAAGACTCGTTTGACACCTCCAATGGAAGAAGAAGGAGAATATGATATATTTGAAGATGAATGGGAAGAATTGAGCGATGCCCATCCAACTGGTTTGATGGAATTGATATTTGTCCGATGAATACAATTGATTACAGGGAAAGATGCGCAACGTCGATATCTACACGAGAAATCAATTTTCCAGGAGTTAACTCATTTGAAGAGAATGCAGATTCAATATGGAAAAGTGATCAAATTGAGTAAATGGGAGAATGAATATTCCATTGAAGGTACAAGAGAGAGTTCTTGTTCATTCTCTCGTTGGAAACTTCTGTAAAATGCATGGATTAAATCCAGCTGATTATAAATTCTCATCCTTTTACTCATGGGAGAAGTATCTTTATGGTAAGTGGACCATTCTCTATGTCAAATAATTAGAAATAGATGATATTGACAAAAATTTAAGTAGACTAAATTTGAAGTAGGTTTGCTTCCAGAGCAACTGAAGAGCATTTACATGGAAGAGAGGGAGAGACTTCTTACGAGTAATACAAATGGAGGAACAAGACCGAATCATGCACAGAGATTGAACAAGTTTGAGACCAAATTGAGACAAGTATGACAATTATTCCTTTACTATCAAGAAATGAAATGTTTAGGCTCGTGCAGTCCCATTGAATGATCGAATTCGTGAATTAACGAGAATTTATGGAAGTGCGAGTATGACTGCCGGTTAGATTGAATATAGTGAAGGATTGAAGAGAGATTGATTGATTACAGGGAAAAAAGTACAACAAAGGAATCTCTTCCCTGGTCAGAAAAGATGCGATTGTCTAGGAAAGCATCTATTAGTGAAGTCGACTTAGATTGAATAATCATTCTCCATAGATCATATCTACTCATTCCATTGAACAAAGCCCCATTTAACTCCCGAGTGAACAATAAATCAGATTCTCTATTAATCTTCGGCCCGTTGAACATTTTCGCAATTCGTTGGCATTCTTCAATTCTGCATGCAAAATCTCTCAAAGTGCCATCGATACTTGCATAAATGGGACACGATTTCTTCCTCAATCCATTCATTTCCTTCAATCGACAATGTTCACCCCTCTCCTTCTGCTTCTTCTTCTTTCCACTGTATCAACTGCTACGGTAAGGATTCATCAATTCATTCTGAATAATGTGATAAGTTTGCAGGATGTCGTTGGTTGTGGACCTAACGAAGATGGAAAAGAGTCCGTTTAATTTTGTAAAATATTTAAAAAAAACTATTTTTGTGCAGATTTCGTCTCGGAAGTTTCCTCGTCCGTTGTACTTCCAATGGAAAAGGAGGAATGGAAGCAACGATTATAAAATGTATTGATATTCTCTCCAATCTGACTATCGATGTGGGAGATTCAAAGAAGGTCGATGGAATTGTGAGATGATCATTCTAGTGATGTTTAAATGTAATTTAATTATTAAGACTTATTCATGTGAACTGAAGGATGGAAACGTACAATTGAACAAATTCGCATCCACTGACAATTAAATAGTTTCTTCGGAATAAACATATTTCACACATTCGTCGACCGTAGATCTTTCTGCTTCTTTCTCTTCTCTCGAAATTCTCCTTCCGAAACGAGAAAAAGATGATGATTGTGAACACTCGATCATTTTCTCGCTTCAAATGCATGAAATGTCTCTAAGTATCCTTTTCCGTTTCTCTCTCTCTCTTTCTACAATTGAACATCTTCTATTCATATCTCCTGAGGTCATCATTCCTCACCTTTTCTACTATACTTCCTTCCTCTCTCTCGCAACATTCAAGAAGTATGCAAAAGTGAGGGGGTGCAAGTGTAATTTCCCCCGCATTCTCTGCAGTTCTTATGAATTTCTTTGAGTGTGAAATCCAGCCTTGTTTGCACTTTCTCTCGTGTTGTTTTCCACTGAACTCTCTCTCTCTCTCCTCCCTCCCTCTCTTATGCAAACTGTCTCATTCAACCATCAAAGAAGCTTCCACTCTAACGTCATTACGATCGAAGAGATGACCATTCTCAATTATCGTTTTAGCGTTCCGTTTTGTTTATAAAATTGTTAAATCCTCACTCGTCTTCACTATAAGAAAAATGTTTCACCAAACATCTGAAGCACATCTGTTGTTTTCATATTTCGTTAGATAATTATTACTCTTCTCTAATTTACTCTTCTTCCCATCCGATGAAACAGTAGTAATTTCTCACTTCTTCGTGTTCATTTGTGTCATTCTTCTATCTTTTCTTTGAAGAGGAAGAAGTTCTCTCGTTTTGTATTCTCTCTAAATCGACTACGAAAATGGTCCATTCTACCTTCACATTGACTGATATCGAATGCAATAATTCTTCGATAATCACTCCCTCAGATCATTTCATTTTTCTCCCATTCGATGCACTTTTCAGTCCTTCTTTCCTCTCTTCTTCTCAACAAAACAGACAAATGGTGTGTGCATCTTTCGTTGGCTAGAAGCTTCCCTCCATACATCTGAGATCTAACCCACCCTCACTTCTCCTCCTCTTCACTACTAACAACGGTGACTACTGCATCTCATCATTCTAGAACCAATCCCCATTCCCCTTCTCTCAACTACCAATCGACTCAATCCAGTCCTTGAATCACTCAATTAGAATCGATGGAATAATGTGTGACTATTCTTCATGTCTAGAGGTCTCTTCAATCGTGCAAGAAAAGAGGACAATTTCCCACGAAGCCAATTGTTCCAATGAGAGAACAAAAACACTTTCTCCTCCCACTCAATGGAAGAGTTCCTTCCCAATGGCAGATTTATACTAATCCCATCGTATCCGAGGGGGGGCACTGTGATCACTTCCCTTCCCCTCTTCCATGAGATCCCTCTCTCCCTTTACTTCCTGTCTTCACAAAAAGTGATGTCTCTCCGTTCAGAAACGAAGCCATTCTCTCTCTTTCTCACTATTTCATCTGAGGAGTGACCTATCCCCTGCCCCCCCCCTCTCAACCATCTAATTTCCCCTCCCCCTTTAGCCCCTCTCCACCTGTATGCCCTATTCATTCATCAGTGGTCCCTCTCACTCCCCTCCCCCTTCCCCTCCTTCCATCCTCTCTTCTTCCACCCTCTTCTCCTCTTTGTTTCCATCAGTCTCCTTTCATCTCACAGTCTTCTACTCCTTTTCTCGCCTCTATTTCTTCTTCCAATCACATATCTGGTTCCACTCCCTCTTCCATTCTTTCCACTTCATCTCATTCTCCTTCAATTTTCATCCCTTCCGGATTCATTTCTATTTCATATTCATTTCTTCCTTCTCTTTGCCTTCGTTCATTCTTGCACCGATTAGTCCTTTTTTGATGATCCATCTCCCATCTCTCTTTCCTCTCTCTTTTCTCTCACTATTCAATGGGAGTTATCCTGTGCAGACTTTCTCCTCTTACGCAAGAGATTCTTATCCATTGCCATTCCAGTCCCTTCGCCAGAATTTAATTAGTTGACTACTTCCTTCTATTCAATTTTGTTTATGATCTATATTGATTAATCTGATCTTATCATTTATATTATCTTTATTGTCTTTCTGATGCTAATTCTCGTTCTGTGTACTCATTTCACATCTTGAATTATATCTGTGATAACATGATCACCTTCTTATTCACTTGATCGGTCACTTATTTGCGTGTGATATTTACTATTCAATCCATCTTCTTTGATCCGTCATCTCTCATTCTTCACTAAGTCTTCCCTTCACTGGTTCCCTCTTCCTTCCTCTTTCTCTTCCCTTTGACCTCTCTTCACTAATTGATACCCTTTCTAAGAAGGTTGCACAATTATAAGTTCCTTCTTAGTCTATCCTCCTTCTTCTCATTTGATCAATCATTGACCTATCCTCATCTCCTTCTGGACTATTCTCTTCCCTTCAAGTGTCCTTTAATTCCTTGTTTCTCTTCAGTCATTCAAATGGTCTCACGAGTCAATTCCATTCAAAGTTCCTTCTCTCTTTTCCCTTTCACTCACAAGAACCCTAGAGGGGCCTCAATCCCATTGAATGATCGATCTCACCATCAAAATGGTTCAATCTCTTTCGTAGTCAATTCTCCTTTTCTAGTAGAGGTGAGAATATTCCATTGCCACGTTTCTCTTATCACTCGATCGTCACTACTATTTTCATTTCCCTCACTCCTCGATGATACCATGAATTATCAAGGTGATCCGACCTTCCCATCCCCCCCCTCTCCCTCTCCTCTATTCGTAACGTCGTTCACTCTTCTATCTCAACAAGTAAGCATCTTCTCCCCCTCTGAAACACCTTCTGTTCACATTTCTCTCCCTCTTCTCCCTTACTCCCCTTCCCTCCCTCCCTCTTTCTTCTTTCCTTGTTCAAGTGTTCACTATCATCACTATCACAATTACCTTGCAAAAAGGTACTCATGCACTCATTCATTATTGCTCGTCTATTGTTGGTTTCCCCCTCCTTCCTCCCCCCCCCCTTCCCTCCCTCGTTTCCCCTCCCTCATTCCAACCGGTACTTCCTCTCAGTTATCACAACACTGCCAATCCCCTCATTCCCTTTACGTAATCATTCGATGACCTTCCTTCTCTTCTCATGCTTTTCTCTCTTATTTCATCCCTCAATCCTTGAATGGATAGTTGCCATCCCTCCTCTATCCTCCTCTTCCCTTCTCTTCTCTTATCATCGTATCTCAATCATTCCATAATCTCGTATCATCCTTGATCTCTCCTGCCTTCCTTTTCTTCTCCATTTCATCTATGGGAACCTGTCCTGTCTCTCATCCCTTCTCTTGTCAATGGCTTTTCTCTATCCCCTTCTACCTTAGTTCGGGATTCGATCGATACAATCGTATAGTTAGCTCATCCTCTCGTAATCATCTTCTAATCTTCTTCTTCTTCACTTCTTTCGTTTGCTTTTTCGATTATTCCTATTTGAGTATCTTTCCTCCTAAGGTTGAATAGTTCCGTTATCTTCATTCTATCACCATTGTCATTCATTTCCTCTCACTTTCATCTTCATTCCGGTTTTCCTCTGATTTCACCAATCTTCGTACTTTTATGGTGATTCTGAACTGATAGTGACGCACAAGTATAATCTATGCCATGAACTCCCTTTCTCCTTTTCCCTCCATCCTTTTCCCCTCTTTCTATTCTTTCTCCTCAGCATGTCAATCACATCCGAACTATCAAGTAATCTCACATCATTCCTTCGTATTTCCCAATCATGCCAAGTCTTCGATTTCTCTTCCGATCGATATCTCCTCTTCTACCGTATCGATCACTTCACAGATCGAATGAACTCCTAACACGAAGGAGGGGATACGGTATGACACGACTCTTCATTCTTCCTGCCATATTTGGCATCTCTTCACTCTCGTTATGGTATATGATCTGTTCGGCTCCCGGATGGAATACAGATGGTACGGTATCTCATCACTTATCGATCAATATACGTCATTGACACATAGCCGTCTCGAAAGTGGTGGAGTGTGTGTTTAGACAGCTTGAATTCTTTCAAAACTTATGAAGAGAGGAATGAGGAAAGGGAGGGGGAAGAGTGAGAGGGAGATGGTTCGGAACGACAAAAAAGTCCGCTTAGGTTGGTTGTCTCTCTTGAGGTGAGAAGCAAGGGATGAATAGAAGAGAGAAGGGAATTCCTGAGAACGGAACGAGTTTACAAACCACTCTTTTCTATACTGGACAGACTATCTATTGCACGCGGCATTGTAAAATCGCCATCTAATTCACTTCTTTCCTCACTTTCTTTTGCCCTTGTAATGGAATAGCAGAACAAAGGGTATTGATAGTGATTACAACGAGGGAATTTGAGGTAGATCAATGATCAGAGAAAGAAAGAGATACAATTGATCGATTGAAGGGACAACGACATTCGAGATGCCTAAACAATTCGACAACTTCACTGTACTAGCCACCAAGTTTGTTTCTTTTATTTTCTGCTTAGCTCCTCCTGATTAACAAGAGTTTTGCAAACTGCAGTGTATGATAATGTCCACTTTCAGATTTAAAGAGTACAAGGAACAACACTTCGCATATATCTCTGCTGTATTCATCTGTACTTATCTGTACAAACAGACATTTGCCATTCCTGGCTCATTCTTCCTAGTGAGTAATTCATTCACTCCACCGTACGGTAGTCCACTCAATCACAAATAAATCACGCCATAGAGGGATTAGATCAGGTTGGAAGGGCAGAAATGCAGGATATATCTCTCTCCTTGTGGAATGCCAATTGAAATGCCACCACAAAGAGAGAGAAGAGAGAGAGACTTTTTGTGGCTAAAGAGAGCGGAACAACCATTGAGTTATTGCACTTTATTAGCCTCTTCCCCTCTTACGTAACAGGACCTTTGCACTACTTTGGAGGAAGACTATAGAATGGATAAAAGAGATCAAAGATCATCTTTCAGAATGTCATTGCTGGTGCAGTATTCGATATGTGGTCGGGATTCTTCCTTGTTTGTTGTCTCACCACTGCAGGGTAAGAAGAGTCTTTAATCTCCATTTGATCTTTGATCTTTCTTAGATCAACTCTCTGCTATCTCTTCTCTGAATTATTCGGAAGAGAGTATGTGTTGTACTACTTCGGTCAGAAATTGACTTATCTCCAGCAGAAGGTTTGTTTCCTTCTAAACATTGTTTTTAGAGTACGCACTATTTCAAAAATAATGAATTTTACGAAATAAATTGTATATTTCTTTAGGTTGATGATAATTCGAATCGTCTTCTTCCCTTCCTTCTCTTTGCTCGAATGTTTCCTATTTCTCCATCATGGTTGCTCAATATCGTCGCTCCCTTCCTCAATATTCCTCTTCCTATCTTCGCTTTCTCTGCACTAATTGGTTAGTTTATCTCCCTGATTCTCTTTATTCATTCTCTCTTCATCTCATCATTATTCTCTTCACAGGTCTTGCTCCGTACAACTTCATTTGTGTGCAGGCAGGATACATTCTGAGTGATCTAAGGAGTTGGGATGATGTGAGAGATTCAATCATCATTTCCCTCTATCAATCTCTCTTCTACAGGTTTTTTCAACTTCGACTATGCTAAAATTGTGTAGTTTCGCCCTTCTTCCTCTTGCATATGCCATCTTCATGAGGCCACGGGCTAAGGTTACAACTATTTTCAAATAATATTTCAATTTATTCGAATGTTTTATCAATAAGAGTCCTATGAAAATAATATAAGTTTCAGAATGTAATCGCCGACGTGGAATCGAACAATAATATCTACTCTCCAGTGAAGACTCAGATCATATAATATATGCGTCAATTTGCACAATATTAAATCAGGTTATAATATAACATTCCCTTCCCCATTCCTTCCCTATGACTGGATTCACTTCCTTCTCAGTTATTTCTCTTGCCCAATCACAATCTCCTTTCTACTGGTACCATTCAACCATAAGAGTTTAAACTAATTTATTGTACATATCGTCGTCTTTCTAGCTCATTAGATCAATTCGTAATTGTATTAATGCATAGTATAAGTATTAGGCACTGTCTATTTATCATTTTCCTCACGCGAAAAACTACCCGACGAGAAACTCTTTCATTGTGGTGCTTTCACACAAACATTTCGTCCTTTCATCTGATCAGTTTGTGATTCGACCCTTCACTTACCGTATCCCTTTCGTTATCGATCCGTTCCCTGTTTGATATTTGATCTTTATCGACTAGTTCCCGAGTGCCTTTCATTGTTGATTTCCTCATTGCGAGTTTGAATTTTCTTGTGAACCGAAGAAAATAAATTATTTTCAATCATGAGTCATCTCCGTTGCACAGAATATTGGGAGTTTCTGTGAGCGTGCACAAAATGCACCCAGAAAAGGATGGAGAGTTGCTAGGAGAAGTGAAGAGAAGAAGTCTTCCCTTGTTTTGATGTGCCAACTTTGTGAGGATCACAATGTTGCCTGATCACTAACATCATTCTTGTCACACAATGGAATAGATTACTGGAAAGAACTCATGCACTCAAAAGGTTTTTAGACTATGTGGAAAGATAGAGAGATCATTTCTACCATTGATGGAACAATTAATGCAACACAATAGAGATATTGCACGCCATTTCAAAGCACGATTTACAGGTTGATGCGAAAAATTACAGTAATTTGGTGTCGGATTAGTCGTCGTACACACGGAACCTTGGAGCGAATATTTACTTTTCAAATTAAATCAAATTTGAATTGGCGGGAGTAGTAATAGTAGTATTCAACCTTACCAAATTGGTAAGATCAGATACTATCACTTTTTTAGGACCCATTGCCAACATTTCTTCAATTCGCCAAAAAAATTTCCCTACCATTTTTCTGGCCCCATTGCCAACTTTTCATTGCCAACATTTCTTCTTATTCACGCCATGAATATTTCATTTCCAGTCGCATAAAATTAAGCATTAGTTAAATTCGGCATATCATTACCATGTCATTACGCTCCTTTCGGCTTATTGAGTTTCTTAACGCATTTCCTCTCGATAAACTAACAAATGAGGAAGTGAAATTTCTAATTAAAATGCTATTTCGGTTTGCAAACAAGTTTGGGCATGTAAAGACGTTACAAGGAAATGAACCGGAGGAAAAACAGCGATATTCCGAAATCAGAGTTGTTGATAATCAATACCATCATGCAAAAATTGCAGTAAAACTTCCTAATCATCAAAAGTCACGGCAATGGACCAGAGTAATGACAGTTGATGAAGAATTCGAAATGTGGACAAAGATCAAACCAGATCAATCCCTCCCAATGGTTGTAAATGAGAATGAAAAACTTCACGTTCTCGAGTCATTTACTTTTCACTTTCCTAACGCCTAGATATCGCCAGCTATCACCACAATTCGCATGGCATGTCTCGCTCTCTGTCTTTTGCGTGCACAAACATCTCTTAACAAATATTTATGGTTTCACCTTTTCAACATAATAAATAATTGAATCATCAAAAATATTTGTACATAGCCTACGATCTTCTCTTGTCATGGGGTGCAAATCGCACATTAAATACCCATATCGTTGGGACTTGACCGCATCTTCATAAGCCTCCATAAAATAGTTAGATTTGCCAGGAAATATCTGTCTTGCAAAATTTTGAATTTGCAAATTGTCTCCAGTAGATTTCGTCAAGCAAATGTAAGTGCTGTTAGCCCTAGCAGTTCTTTCTTGCGCAAACAAGGACTGAACAATATTAATGATTGAACAATTGCAATGATGAGCCACTCGGGTAAACAGGTTGTTTAGTTCAGTCTTATTCTTGAGATAATAGGTCATGAGGTCATCCAAAATCAATAATTTGTGTCCCTTTCCTTCCAACATTTGCATATCGGGAGGGCCTTCATGAAGTTCAATTTTATCATTCCTTGGGAAGTCTCCAGTATCAATTCCATAACACCAAATTATGCGATCAATTGGCTTATCAAACATTTTAACTTCATTTTCCAAAATCCTTCGCAATAATGTCGTCTTTCCGGTTTGGGTAGCCCCAGAACAATATAGCAAGCATGGAGTCTTTATAACAAACTTGTCGCTTTCCATTGCCTTCAAATGATTCTATCAAGCCATACTAAACGGTCAACGCTATTTATTCTCTTTCAACTGGCCATCGTTTCAGTCTGTATAATTACATCGCTAGTAAATATTTCGCTATTTCCTAATAGTGACAAGCGTTCTTTCTGGCTTGGCCTTCTTTCTAGCTGTCTGGCATTAATCGTGCCTTTTCCTATTAGACATGGCGGAATTTTTTATAACTCTTCCATCCAACGTTCCGGATCATCCAGAGAACTCGAGCTCATCGTTTCTAGTCCGCCTACCAGAACCAATAATGCTCAAGAGTGAAAAGTGGAAATGTGGGCTAGCAGAGATTATCTATACAAATAGTTTCGAAAATATCCCAGAACCACTAAAATTTACGGCGATTGACAAAAGCGGAAAAAGAACCGATTATTACCTTCCTTCCGGAAATTATAGAGATGCGCTAGCACTTGTTGAATCGCTATCGTCTATCACTTCAAATAGGCGAAAGCGTAGCGCTCCTACTGACGAATCCAAACCGCTTACAAAGGAAGAAACGAAAGATAAAATATTAGAATTGGCTCGAGCAGGAAATATCCGACACGCTACTGCAGAGGAAATTGCTGCAAAATTAGCACAGATAGAGGAACGAAAAGCAAAAGCCACAGCTCTAGTTGTAGGATCAGCTATTGCCTCAGACATTGCCGCATACGTTCCTCCTCCTAAACCATCTGAACCTGCCGTTCAACCACCGGTTCAACCACCCACTCAACCTCCTACTCAGCCGACAAGCAAACCCGTAGACACAAAATATGAAGAACAATTTGATAACCTCGTTAACAAGTTTATCAAGCAATCAGATTCGCTAGGCACTAAAGTAATCAAGGGTTCGGCGCAAAATACTGATAGATTAATCGAAGAGAGTAAAAAAGTGCAGGCACTATTGCAAGATTCAATTCACACCGCCAAAACAATTGCCGCGAGCGCTGCAAAAGAGGATAAAATCAATTCAGGAAAAATAGTGGATGAATACAAGAAACATGCAAGCATAATTCGCGAAGAGAACCAGAAACTTCAAGAGTTAATGAAAGAATCTATCGCTATTCAAAAGGCTAACGCAGCCGATTCTAAAAGAATTGCAAATCAAGCAAATGTTAGAGGCTATTCTCTAGGGCGGGCTCAAGAACAATACTCTAAATTTGGATTCTCGTTTGATTTCGACCCACTCTTACACAGAATTATTATCTATGTAAATAGGAGCGTGCTAAAAGGCCTTGAACTCTCACCCGAGCTGGCATACCTATGTGGATTCTCTATGCAGGATGAACAAGAACCATTCATACTTGACGAGTACAAGACAATCGCGCCTTATTCAATCGATTTTAATAACAACGTTTCTGCAATTTATGTTTATGCGGACTGTGTACAGCCATCGATTGTGGGAAATTGCAAGTCTCAACTTTTGCGCATTATTCCTACGTCAGATCACTCGTCAACTGTTTCTGCAGTTTTTAATCCTATTCAGTATTTGTCCATCAGCAAGGAATTCATAGATACTATTAGGATCAAAATTTGCGATGCGTATGGAAACCCTATAAAATTCCATTTCGGATCAACCATTTGTACTTTACATTTCGTTAAAATCAGGTCGTAATGCCTGCCGTAAATTGTTCAGAAGAATTTGACTATGATAAAATTGATTTTACTATCCTTTTGCAAAATAACAAGCAATATGGAGGTAGATTTGTAGGCGTTCGGAATCAAAGAGGACGGGGTATTGCTGGAATCGTTAAACGACTCAGAGTAGCAATTCCTTCATTTCTTGAATCGCCAATCGGCAAACAAGTAACGCAAGCAGCTACAAGCGTAGCTACTGACGTCATTAACGGGTCGTCAGCCTCAGAAGCATTTAAGCGGGCCGGTAGACGAACTATCCGTAATCTTACTGGACTTGGCAGTCGCAAACGACCCAGTCCTTCTTCCGTTCCTTCTGAAAAGCGGTCGTACTTTGTTCCTGCCCCATAATGCAGAAAATTATCAATCCCAAGTCTAAAAGGGCTACTGTTCCCGAGCTTGACCTTTTCAGTATCCCCGATACTTCAGTTGGCGTAGTAAATAGTCGATATGTAGAATGTCCTCTGTCAAATTCCCTATCTTCGGGTGCAATGCAAGGCCCTCTAGAGTGGAGATACAATCTACAAAAGAGTTTCCTCAATCTTCAACGTAGTTATGTCCAGTTTACAATTGGGCTCAGAGACAAGGATGGAAAAAAGATTAAAGTGGAACCAGGCCAGACGCTCCCGCTAGCATTTTGCCAGTTGATTGGCAAGACTCTATTCAAACAATTTCAAATATATTTGGGAGGTCAATTGGTGGAGGACTCATCGCCTCTATATGCGTGGAGAAGTATTATTGAAACTGAGCTTAATTTTGACAAGGAGACCAAGAACAGTACACTTTCCCTTGCGGGATATGCCTCAGAGGATGAACTCAATAGCCCAACATCTGCTGGCTTTAAAACCAGATCAAGCTGGATTCAAAAAGATGGAGAGGCTCAATTTGCAGCCACTCTCAATCTTAACTTGTTCAATCAACCTCGCCTTCTTCTCAACTATGTAGACTTTAAGCTTATTGCCTATTTGAATGACCCTAAATTTGTGATTGACTCGTTCGAGGCTGACAAGGACAAGAAAACTCCTAACGATACAATCTATACTTATGAGATTATGGATATGAAACTACTCCTTCACGAGTATGAACTACATGACTCGGCTAGCTTGGCAATTGAACAACTTCTCAAGCAAGAAAAGATGATTACATATCCTCTTACAAACATTGCTATGCGCAGTTTCTACGTGGCTCCAGGACGTTTCGACAGTCCAGAATGTCGTCTGCTTACTTCGGCGCTCCCTAAGAGAGTAGTTATGTGCATGGTAGATGCTCAGTCCTACCTAGGTTCTCACATTAAAACCCCATTCAACTTTGGTCATTTTGATGTAAAGGAGGCGTTTATCGATTGCGGTGGTCGTACTATTCCTGCCCGCCCTCTCAACTTGGACTTTGAAAATAACCGGTACATGCCTGCTTACCTGAATATGCTGGAAGGGACGGGAATGGGCCGATCTGTTGGAAATAATGGAATTACCAGGGAAATGTACAAGAATGGCAGTGCCTTTTTTGTCTTTGAAATCTCGCCAAGTCTTGATTCGGAAACGTTTGACCTAATCAACCTTGGAACCACTAGTTTTAATATCAAATTTAATAAGCAAGTTCCCGCTACTGGATTGTATTGTATCCTCCATTGTGAATATGACTCTCTTCTCACCATTGATGATAATCGTGTACCCCATATAGATGCGCTCATATAGATAAATACATTTATTATATAAATTGCAAGTTCAAATAACAAAAAATAACAAAAGGTAAATTTAGGCCGCTTTGACAATTTCCTGCTCATACACTATTCCAGTGATTTCTTCGCCAAGTTTATCAATTAATCGATAAGTAGGTGGAGATCCTGAGAGCGCTTGAACAATTTGGAATACTTCATCTGTCCATCCCGATTTATATCCGCGCCGGAATGCCTTATTTTGATGACTCATTCGAACCATTTCGCCGACTCTATACTTTGGCGTTTTAGCTGGTGATAGTGGAATATCTGCGGGCTTTTTCTCTCCGGAAAATGCTTGTTGGGGTGTGCACTTTATGATTCGATGGTACGAGTTATTGATTGCCGTTGTTAATTTACTAGCTACGTCGATCCATTTCTTTGTACCGTTAGCTGTGAGATACTTGAATAGGCGTGTCTCCCAGGTGCGATTGAACCGCTCTACCATTGCGCATTTAATGTCCGAATTTGGATGAATTAGGTTGATATGTCTAGATTTTAGATAATCCTTCACTGGTGAACAGACAAACTCTCTTCCCCTGTCACTCACTAGAAAAACAGGGAACATTTTTAATTTTTCAAATGTATTGACCAGTGCTTCTGCTACTTCTACGCCAGTTTTGCGATGAAGAGGAATAATGAATGCAAAACGCGAATAACAATCAATCATAGATAATGCGTAACGATGGCCCTTGTTCTGTCGGGATAGTGCGCTTAAATCGATCAAATCTGCCTGGACATGAGAAAATACATAATCTCCTATAGTTTTACGACGTGGGAACTTGTACCGAACTTGCTTGTGCCTAGAGTAGACTGGCTGACTCTCCAGAAATTGTTGTACCTTTTTGAAAGACTTTTTGCTAGCCTTTTGCAGAGGACCTGCCGATGAAAAGGCAGTAGGTTCTTTGAGATTGTAGTATAGCCTTTTCAACATTATGGTTTATCTGGCAAGAAAATAACAATTTAAATCCAATTTCGAACGTAAAGCCTTTTGGAAGGGCCTGATCCCTTTTGTCTTCTTGTTGATTGTTTAGGCATCATGTAATTTGGAATTTGTAAATTCTTGAGTTCTCTATTTTTATTGGCAGATTTTTTCTGATCATTATTCGGAGTATTCTTTGGAGAAAATCCCAAAGTTTCATCATCCCAAGTAAGAGAAGGAGTAAGTGTGGGTCTGGGTTCTCGAACCGGTGTGCCTACAACAGGTGGTTCCCGAACTACCGGCTGATAATTATAATTTTGAATCACTTTAAAATCATCAATATACGGCTGTTTGGCAGGTGTGTAAAAATCAATGAGTGGAGGGAGTTCCTCAGAAACTTGTTCAGAGTGTTCATCCTTTAGATCATGCTCCTTTCTAAAATTGATAAGACGTGCTAGCCGATCTTGATACAATCTCATTTTAAGATGAGGGTCAATATCCTTTCTGCGAACAATTTCATCAAGCCTTTGTTCCATTTCGATAGCATTAGCCTCTTTTTGTGTGACTGCGACAAACGGTTGAACTCGAGTAGTATGCTTCATTTCGAGGATAAGACAACTTGCACAATGACTCGAATAAAATGGTGAGCAAAGGTCAGTAGTAAATCACGGGCCTTATCAACGTCTCTACACTTGCCGATATATCGAATGATTGGCAAGAATTTTACAATATCGTTACGCTCGGAACGATTAAATGCAATCTTATGAATATTAAATAAAAGTTCAACAAGACAGCCAATTTCAGAACTATTTGCAAGTTTAATGGCTTGCCTAGTATGACGAAGTACTTTTACTAGAAAATCAGAATGGCGGATTATACGACTATTCATGGCGAATTAACTTTGACTAAAATAGTCCCGTCAACTGGGCTTTTGTAGACGTCGAGATTGCAGATTAGCTGATTATCGGGCTTTGTTTGCTGAACGATAGTAGGCGGAACGTCTTTAGGCAGGTGGACCTTATTGTGACGATTGCGTGAGAACGACGAAGAAAATAGCCGATTGCAAGTAGAACAGTAGAGTTTGGAATGCTTCTCAGCCAAGTGTCCGGCAAGGTCAGTGACTTGAGATTCACAAAGATTGCAGTGCAGCATGACACAACCGCTCAGGGTGACTGCAGAGAAGACAAATGAAAGGAAAAGTTACGCAGAAGGTACTTTCGTACGTAAACATCGTCCCTTTTTATACGGTGAAAGGTCGAAACTACTGAACGAAATGACTTGTTATTGAACAACATCTCGTTCATAACAAGGACACAGTAAGCCCCACAAGTAATTTCCTCAATCTGCTGATGTTTTTCCCTATTAAACTGACAACTCTTGAACTGTTCACAAAAAGTGCGAATACTCTTGATCTTAGGAAGACCGCCAAACGAGTCAAAATAATGGCAAACACCGTTCTTTACGACAATGGCTAGCCAGTGAGTACCCGTCTTGTCCGAAGAATCAGTATTTACAACTAGGCCAAAGTTCTTTGATTTATCAGAAACTGTAGGAAGACAGTCTGAAGGAAATACTCCCAGAAAATTGGGAATATGAGATAACAACGAACTAATGTCAAGGGAATCCATTTGACTAATGATTTATCGATTGTTAAACTTGCATTTAACCATTCCGTCGACAATGACAAAGGACAGGTTATGGCAATTTCTTTGAATAAATGTTAAAATATCGCTAGGTTGAATTGCTTCGTTCATATCGCGCAGTATATCAACCAGACAGCTAAGCGACATTGGTCCTTGTCGAACGAAGATAACGAGTTCAATAAGGCGAGCTAGTCCAGCAGAATCATCGGGATGAAAAGTCTTGTAGATAGAGACATATCCAGGAGGAGAGAACGATGGAGAAGTCCAACCACTCATGACGACTGATAGCAGCGCAAATGACAGATTCGAGAATAGGCAAAGAGTACTTATACCCCTAGAAGTTGACGACTAGCGCTGACCGACTCGAGATTTCTTCGTAGAACTAGACAGTATGATAACAAGACAATGCTAGCGACTGTACTGCAGACTGTGAACAAATGATAGAGCAGATTCGACCCTAACTTTACAGGCAAATTATCGAATGACGAGTAGACAACCCCTTCATATTTGTAGAAGATGACTTTGGTGACATTGTCAAAGAGATAACCTTGGACATTTTCAAGCAATCTAACTTGATTCTCTTTGTTGATATGGAATAGCGTGTTCTGTTCGAAAAGAAATGATTCTTCATTGTTTAGCCATTCTTCGCTTGCGTTTGCAAGACAGCCAACCAGCAAAAGAAGGAAAATCATGACTGATTATTGATAGATTTGTTGAGATTAAGTAGTAAAGACAAAGGCGATTTATTTTGCAAGAAAAAATGAAAGCGCGTTGGAAAATTAGGCACAAGGAAGAAATTTGACCAAGCTGGCTGAATCCCCCTCGTTGAGACGGTTCGAACGATATCCCTATCGGCGGAAAATGTATATTTTAGGAGGACTTACTTCACCTATGACGACAATTCAGCTCCAGATTTCAGCACTGACATTATGACCTTGCTGGCTGTTTTCCCCTTGTTGAGAGGAATCGAATGATACCCGTATAGCCTAAATATTTATATTTTGGAGAATTTTTGAAGAATTTAAGGATTCAGAATCTTGTATTGACATTATGACTGGGAGGATTGAATTGACCTTGTTTAGACTGTTCGATCGGTGTGCTTTGTGCGTGTGTAGAAGAGATCAGGTAAGTTGACTGCTCTATGCCCTTTCCTCCTCCTTATATACCCCGTTTAGTGGTTCAAAAGTTCAAAGTAACGTGAGGGACTAGTTCTGAGATGACTCAGCTAATTCGGGGGTATACGCACCAATCATTCCTGCTTAGATCAGCACCAGCTTGAGGGTATAAAAGGAACGGTTTGGCAGTGTTCAATTTCCTCCCTCCTTATATACCCCGCTTAGTGGTTCAAAAGTTCAAAGTAATGTGAGATGACAGTTCTGAGATGACTCAGCTAGATCAGGTTATGCACACTACGACATTCCTGTTTAGATCAGCACCAGCTTGAGGGTATAAAAGGAACGGTTTGGCAGTGAGAGACACCCTGTGGGATACGCAGGGTGAGCAATGGCTAATGCCCCTTCAGTGAGCAGAGAAAGGAAAGTGAAAGTGAAAGGAGAGACATGCATACGTTTGCATAGCGAACTTATGGTTGAAAGGAATATCTATTTCCCAGATATTGGTTCTTGATTTTGGATAATTTTATGCGACTGGAAATGAAATATTCATGACGTGAATAAGAAGAAATTTTGGCAATGAAAAGTTGGCAATGGGGCCAGAAAAATGGTATGGAAAACTTTTTGGCGAATTGAAGAAATGTTGGCAATGGGTCCTAAAAAAGTGGTAGTATCTAATCTTGCCAATTTGGTAAGGTTGAATACTACTATAACTACTGGCGGGCAGTTGTTAAGCGTGTTGACTGTCAGTCTGAGTGGATACTCAGCTGACCGGGGCCGGTGTTTTGAGCGGGGCTGCTACGCAGTAATTACGGTGGTTGATCCATATTGATTGGTGGGCGCTACGCAGCAGCCAATCAGCAAAAAGTGGGCGGAGTCTTGCTTTTGCGTGGACCCCAAACGCCGTGATTGATGATGAGTGCGGACGAATTGAACGAGAAATCTTCATGGATCGATAAGATGATGTTATTGTTCACTTTCTTCGTCGTGTCCTCCCTCATCATACAGACTCACGACGGTAACACCGACTGGTTCGCTAGAGAGGTTTCATGCGTCGCGGTCACGCGTTCGCAGAAGCGCGAAAACGAAAATGCTCAGCCTGTAGTCTACCGTACCTACCGTAATCTGCGCTGGGGCACAGAACTGACTGGCAAAAACAGGGGTGTGAATTTGCCAAAGGTTGGAAGCTTTTTATGACTTGTTTCTTGCATGATAATTTCGAACAGGCTCTGGAAGAGAAGATCAGGGAAGGGAGGGGAGGAGGAAGATGGAGAGGGAAGCGAGGGTAGATCAATGGCCTTTCTCCCTTCCCTCTTCCCATCTCTTGATCAGTCTTCTCCATCATCCTTCTTCACTTCTTCCCTCTTCCTCTACTATCACCATGGTCAGTTCCCTTCTCACTTCCTTCTCTCTAATCCATTCATTCCTTTCAGGGAGTCGATCTTCACAACATTGATTCTCTTCTTCAGGAGGAACGAGCGGATGAGGCAATGGATCAACTCGCTAAGGTATTTTCTCTCCTTTCCGTCTCTCATCCCTTCCTTGCACCCTTTAGAATTGTGTTCTATAGAATTGTGTTTGTGATTCCTCCTGCAATTTGCCTATTTCCTTGGATTTTGGGATTCTTCTTATTGGCATAGTAACCACTGTAGAGGAATATCTCTCGTTCCCTTCCTAATCTTTCTCTTTCATTCAGATGACCAAATCATGGGATGTTGAATGGAGATTAGCTCATGCAATGTTCATCCAGTCCAATTCAATGGAAGATGTGGATAAGAGAAGAACTCTCTGTAGAGAAGGTATCCTTTCCCCTCCCCTCTTCCCTCTCTTATCTTATCTCTTCAGCTCTTTCTCTGGCCGAGTCTTCCTTCACTACCAATCCTCGTTCCTCCGATGCAGCGAAACAAGCAGCAATGCTATCCGGCTCCCTCTCTGAATCTTCCTCTTCCTCTCTCGAACAAATGAAGATTGGAGCTGTATTCAAGAAGTATCTGGATGCTGCTATCGAATTGATGGCTGAGGTACGGTAGTCTAGACTACGGTAGTTGTATGCTGTAGGGTTGCACGTTCGGGATCGGCAATCCCGAGCTCTCTGAGTCCCTTCTCTCTCAAGCCCTTCTCTCTCTAAGGGAAGGGGAGTCAAAAAAATTTAAGAAAGTCTGGATTGTTGACCTCTCTCCTCTTCCCTTCCATCCCCCGTGCCTCTTCCTCTTCTCAAAAATACCGACTTTCTCGGGATTGCTGACCCTCTTCACTTCTCCTCCCTTCTCGATTCACACGTGCGAGGGAGAGAGGAGGAGAAGGGAAGGCTATCCCGAAACCGATCACGAACTGACAACCCTAGTATGCAGTAACCCTAATCATATCGTTTGTCAGCCCGATATGGTATGTCTTCACATGAGAGGTCGTTTCTCGTACAAAGTGGCATCTCTTTCATTCGTAGAGAGAACAGTCGCATGTAAGTGAGTGACCACCTCTTCCCTTCTCTCTCTCTCATTCCTTCCCTTCTCCAGATTGGTTGGTTCCCTTCCTTCATGCTCCTATGATGATGCCATCAAGGATCTCCTCGCTGTAAGTTTCTCCCTTCCCTTTCCCCTTATTGATCTTTGATCTCTTAGGCTGACTCCATCGAATCTACTCTCGAAAACGACTTCATTCTGGGCAAGGCTTATCTTGGAAAGGGAGACAAGAAGATGGTAAGTGACTCCTCTCCTCCCCCTGCCTCGGAGTTGATCTTTGATCTTTACAGTCTCGTCTCTACTTGACTCGTGTTCTCGAATATAAGAGTGAATCAGCGATCCACGAAGAAATGAAAGAAGAAGCGAAGAAGAAATTGACTAAATTGTAGAGAGGAATAGGCTAACACTCACTGTACCATTCATTACAATTGCATAAATACGTATTATCTTTGTTCTACTATCGGTTCAGTTGTATAACTTCTCGAATACTGAAGAAGTGAGTGGGTAGGGGCGGGATGGGATTGGGGGATCAAAAATGATCAACCGGCACTCGAAATTTTCTTCTCTCGAGTTCTTTCTTCTCGGTTCTTCTCGGTTTGTCTCGTCAGACTAAAGAACGGAAGGGGTTGGATACATTTGGATTGGAAAGGCTTGAACGAGTCTGGATCGATTACAATCGTGCGCACTCCTCACGTCAATTGATTCCAGAGACATCAATTAATATACTCATTGGCCGGGGATCCATAGATATATTTATCAAATACTCGGTGTATTATTATGTCCCCTAGCCATCAAAGTTCTGGATCCGTAACCAGGGAAGAAAATGTTGAGCCTTTTCCACAATGGACGGATAATAAATGAGCAGTGGGGGAGGGAAAGAAGAGAACCCGTAGAGAAGAGGAAGAAACTTCTAACGACTACAATCTATCTTAATATGTACAAGGGGGTCAATCTACGTTCTAGAAGGGGAGTGAGTCTACACTCGGATAGGAGCACACAAAAGAAGAATTGGAAGAAGGAAAGCTGTGAAGACAGAAAGGGATGATGGAGATGAAGAAACAGGAAGAGTTTCATTCGATTTAAGAGATTGAGGAGAAACCTGCAATTATGAAGCGTTGCTCCAATGATATTTTCAAGTATCTAGTCGTTCATGAAATTGAAGTGGATTGACCTCGGGACTCTGATTGATGACATCATTGACAGAAGGAGGATTCGCTGGTTCGGGTAATCGATATGTAGTGATATCATTACATAGTTGAGGCCATCTGAGAGACTTCCACTCATTTGATTACTCCATCTCAATGACTTACTTGTGTACAACTCCTGTGTCGAGAGCAGTCTTTTCCATGGAAGCGAAACTCTTTCTCGTCAATTCAATAACGAGATTCGCAGTCTCGAATCCACAACGATGAGCGATATCAGGAATATCACAGTGAAGGGAGCAGATTACGTATCTGATGATGGACAATTAGAAGATTGTCATTCATTTCAGGAGAAAATTTAATCTAATTAGACATACTCGCAGCTCTCCGAGAGGTAAGTCTCAGCTTGAGATGAATCTCCATTCATAGCGAGAGTTGAGAAATGAGTGGAGAGAGATGTTACTGCCTGTATTCAGTCTCTAATCATTCATTCCGTGGATTATTCTCACTTTGTGATGAGGAGTGCAAATGTGGAGACAATCCTGAGATGGTTCCATTGTTCCGATACAAGGGAAGAGACGTTGGATATCTAAATGAAATTGATTATTTCATTCTATGCGAATAATTCAAACCTGAGAAGTGGAAAACACAATATTGATCGATGATCTCTGATGATCTTAAAGTAAGAATGAATATAACAAAGGGAAGGGGGATAAACCTCATGAGCATTTGATGGAGATAACCAGTCTCACATTTAGATGAACAATGCTGGAAATTGTGGTAGATTCTGAATGAATGATTAACGACATTTCAACGAATCAAAAGAGAAACCGGCAGAAATTTTCGAAGAAGGAAGCGTTAGAAAAAGCTCGAAGGAAGTCATTGTAGTTCAATTTGAGAAGTTGCATCGTCTGAATAAAGAGAATTTAATTATTGGAATAAATTATACTTACCTTATTCATTCCAATTTGTTCACTCATTTCATCGATCATCTTGAATGCACACTGACCAATACATGAATCTGCTGTTGTATTATCGTTGTGAGGACTGCAAAGATCAAAGATCACAAGATCTCAAGCATTTTAAGATCATGTAAAATTCTGCATACATATTTCTAGTGTGTATTTTCGTTCCGTTGCATAGTTTGCAAGGTTGATGTGGTGATTCCACCATGTATACAATCATCCATCTCTTCTCATCTCCCAACTGTACGAGTCTGAGTCACCGAACGTGTATAAAAGGAAGGAGCGTTCTCCCTCTTTGGCTTTCCTTACCACCATGATAAAAGAGTTCTGCGGACGTCTAGTATAGTTCACGGCATAAGTATACGGCCTACTTTGCCGCGACATGGCGACCATCACCCGACCGAATCTGCGTTAGTCCATCGCGCAGTTAGTAAGACTCACTCCTTTCGAGTCTCCCGTTCCCCTCGACCGGCTCCATTCTTCCAACCGGCGAGGCTCCCCTGCGGCTCACTCCATTCGAGCCAACCCCCCTAGTTCGTCTGCAGTCTCGGCGGTTTTTGCTCTTCCACCAGTTACCAGCAACGGCTTTTCCGCCCGGAGGTCTGTCTCCATCCGACTTGAGACAGATAAGCCCCCTCCATCTTCTCTTCCGCACCCATTGAACATCCGATTCCATCCTTGAACAGTTCCTGTCCCTTTACGGAAAGATACATCAGAACCTTGCCGTCCCATTCCCTTTGAACTCCCCTGTGTCCCTCATACGCGACCAGGCATCGAAGATGCCCCGAACAACCTACCTTCCAATCCTGCCTCCGTCACGGCAGCTTCTCGCCCACTGCAGGCGACTCGACGGTGGAATGCCACTTCCATGCAACGTCATTCGAATAGGTCCCAACCTCAGCGTCCGTCCAGGTTCATAGTCCCGGCTCAGGTCCCTATTTACTCTCGATTTGATTCCAAGTTTCACTCGCAAAACTGATCAATCGTTTTTGGAAGAATTCTAGGTTCGTTCAATTGTTTCTAGGAACTTGTTCATCTCATTCCACCCCACACCCTCCTCACTTTCTGTCCTCGGGAGTGTGGTGATTCCACCATGTATACAATCATCCATCTCTTCTCATCTCCCAACTGTACGAGTCTGAGTCACCGAACGTGTATAAAAGGAAGGAGCGTTCTCCCTCTTTGGCTTTCCTTACCACCATGATAAAAGAGTTCTGCGGACGTCTAGTATAGTTCACGGCATAAGTATACGGCCTACTTTGCCGCGACAGTTGAATTGAAAGAATGATCTCACCTGACAGTGGGAATGGAAGGATCGAGTCTGTGAGATGCAGGAACATCAAATGATAACACGAATGGAGATGAAAGGAAGAGAAGGAGAAGAAGCATCTGAAGAGAACGAAAGAGGAAGAGAAGGTAATAATCATAAAGAGATCAATTAGTAGAGTGAACCGATTGATGACATATCGAGATAACTAAACGAAGACGATAAGAAAGAAACGGGAAGTGAAAGTGTGAAAGTGAAGAGAAAGAGTAAAGGAAGAAGAGAGTGACTGAATGGGAACTTCATGGGTCACAAAGCACTGTCTGAACTGAATGGGACAAGAAAATAAAGGAGGAGTTTGACCTTGTCTCGTTACTAGTAAAAGTGAAGAGGAGAAAAGGACTAATGGTCGATAAATCGAGAGGGAAAATGCTGATGAGAAGGAGGAGAATGGATGCCGTTCATTATGGCAGCTTCTTCCCTCTCCCTCTCGGGGCGGGTTCAATGATGGTATCTCTCTCGTCATTTCTTGTTGTAATCACTATCACCGGAGTGGAACAAAGAAAATCAAAGGACAACTCGGCCGATTGAAGCATATTTACTGGCCAATTTACTCCTTTTGCCTCCTTGATTCCTTCCGTCTCTCTTATTCTCTCTTTCTCTGACATCTTGTAGGTTCTTTGACCTTTCTACTCCAGTCTCAAACCAGTTAAGAGAAGAAGAAGAACGAGATTCTTTATGCTGAAGAGTGAGAAAATCATTGACGATAAAGAACAACTGAAGAGAATTGATAAGCACTCGAAGAGTGAAGAGGAAATGAAGAATGAGAAGGAAAGAAGGAAGGACTGACCCGTAGAAAGAAAGATGGAATATGTATAGTCAATGAATGGATTAGAGAACGAAATAGAAGAAGTAATGCTATTGTTGATGTGTAATACAATACTGTGAACTACAAGGTAAAGTACTACTCTAATCGAAGCTATGCGAGAATGAGGAAGTATTCATAGACTTCTCCTCATTTCACTATGAATCTCTTCCGAATTCTTCCCTCTCGTTTCTGGTAGACAATTGTAGAAGAATACTGAAGAGGCTGATAGAGGAATAATGAAGAGAAGGAAGGAGTATGCTCCGACAAATCTGAAGAGAGAAAGATGAAAAGGAAGATCATGAAATGGTCTACCTTTGAAGAGGGAAATATATGATTGGAGATAGGAAGCAAGTGACATATTGAGCTCCAATGGAAGCAGCTTGCACTCTCGCTCGCGTCTCTTGTGTAGACAATTCTGCCCCTATGAACCATGCTGCCGGACCTGCTCCAGCACTGAAAGAAGGAAAGATTTATTCTTTATTCTTTATTCTTTATTCTTTATTCACCACACGAGACAATGAGCGTTAAGGGCGGTATGTGTGCAACAGGTTATGATGATGATGAAGAAAAGGATGACCTGAAGATGAAGAGGAATGCAATGAATATGAGAAGGAATGCATGGCCGAGTCCCATCCAATTTGTTGTCTCGTACAATAGTTCAAGAACCTGAGAATTATCACGATTATCGATTAGTACCGTAGTACTCACCATCATGAGAGTATTGATTAGTGCAAGGAGAAGGAGGGATCCGATAACGAGTAATCTGCGACCGACCTGTGAGAGATTAGAGTGGGATGAGAAGGAGATATGATAAACCTTATCAACAGCGAGAGTAGCCGTGATAGCTCCTGCTGTTCCTGCGAGGGAAGAAAGACAATTGGAAAGTGCAGCTGATCTATCAGAGAATCCAAGTTGAGATAGAAGGAATGTACCGAAGAATGACATGGCTATGATACCTAGAGAGGAAGGGATAGAAGAGGAAGGAGAGAGGGGAGCTGACCACTGAATGAGACAGTCGCATTTAGAGTTGTTGAGAGGAGAAGAACACGACGAGAAACACTGAGAAGGAAGACGATTGAAGGAGGAATGAGAGAGGGGAATACCGATCCATTAGTATATCCTTCATTGTAGACACTGTTGAAGTACGTGATAACTCCAGTTTTATCTCCTCTGAAAAAGTGAATGATCCATGGTAATGATCGAAATCAAACCAATTCTCGTAGATGCGATGGTTTCATTTGAATAAGCAACGGCCGATTTAAATGCTCGATCATCTTTTCCTTTTCTTACGAGATGAACAGGAGATTCATGAGCGAAGAGAATAAAATAGAAGAGAACTATCTGAAGGGATTATTTAAGATCACATGAAATATAAATAACTACCGCACAATACATGGGGATCCCGCAATGAAATAAGCGAGATGCCATCTTGTTGCTTGACCGAGAATGTCTGGAAGACCTGAAGGAAGAGAACATGAGGTCACATTGAATGAAAGTACGATAACTAACCAAGGAACGAAGCTAGAATGAATCCAATGTTGGTTCCGAATCCTCCAAACGATGAGATGAATCCACGATGTTCAACTGAAACATAAGTTTGTAAACCATTATTGAAACAAATAGTTGTCCGTACCAGGACTTATCTCAGCGAGAAATACTCCTTGCGCCGTTGTTCCAATACCAATTCCGAAACCTGAAGAATAAAACATCTCTTGATTTCTCCCTCGAACGCTCACCAGTGACTAATCTTGATAGGACAAATAATTCACACGATGTAATGAGATATGCAAAGCCAGAAAGTGGAATGGACACTCCAAGAATCTAGAACATTCGATAGTTCTGAAGGGATCAGAATAAGAATGCATACAAATGCAGCAACAATCACTGTTGTCGCAGCTCCTTTTCGATTAGTGAGAGAAGCTCCAATCCATGCACCGATTGCTGCTCCAATGAACAGAGAAGCTAAACATAAATTGATTCTTCTCTAATCTCTTTCATCCCATTGTGTACAGTTCAAAGCTCATGGCTCTTTCTCTTTCCTCTCTTTCTTTTTCGTTCCACTCTCTCCTTCTCTCTCCTTCTCTCTCTCCTCCCTCATGGCATCACTTTAATTATCCATCTCTTCCGTTCTAACCTGCAAGTGATGACCATACAATACGTTGGAATGACTCGGAGACGGGCATGTGATAACGACTGAAGAATCAATTGATTGACTGGGTAGATTTCATTCAATTCACACATTCAATTCAGAGAATGGTTTATTCTCACCGTTCGAACGCCGTCATGAGGAAACTCTGTAGTACTTCAGCCATCGGATTGAGAATCGCCATTTGGAATCCGAAATGGAATCCACCTGAGGAGGAAAGAGAGAATGGAAGAAGGAAGAAGAGACTAACCTGCCATGACTGCCATTGTTGCAGTGAGAATAAGACGAGGAGATGGACGTGAAGATGAGGAAACATCTGAATTAGAGGGAATTGAGACAGGAAATATGGATTGTCAATGGATTTATCGCTAGGAATATCATAAATAGCTAATGCCATACCATCTGTGAGTGTTGTGAATAAGTCTTGCATAAAAGAGGAGTGAGTTCACAATACGGAAAGAGGACTCGGGGTTGTTATTTGGGAAGGAGTGAAAGGAAAGAAGTCTTCTTATAGACGGATGAAAGAACACACAAAACACGGGAGGGAACTACTTCACACTCAGAAGTCATCTTCCTCTAACATTATAAAACCCCTAGAGAATTGTCTCGTATTTCAAAAGAACGACATATAATAACTAACCATTCGCCAATTCTGCAGGAGTTATTCTCATTCTGTTGACCACACTGAAAGAAACTATTGACCATCCAAGGATTTATAAGGAGAGAAGGGAAAGATTTAATTAGTGGAATGTCGACAACAGATAACAAATAAAAAGAGAGAGTGAATCAAATGGCGGAACTGTAGAAAGTACAAGTGGATCGAAGAGGGAAGTAAAATGAAGATAGAGATGATAATCGAGATTCAGAATGGATAGAAGGAAATTGGTCATTGTGATAAATGAAATCAATCGATATAAAGGGTCAATGGAGTCGAAACCAGAATGGAAGAAGAGAAAACAAGTGAGGGAAAGGCAGTGTTCATTTAGCCAATAGACAGGATCAGCTTTATCCCTTCTTATCTTTCCCTCCCTCTTCTCTCTTTGCTTCAATGGGTCACTACCGAGTTTCCAGCCATTTCCACTCTTTTTCCTCAATTTTCTCGAACCCGGAACTTGTTTGTTCTCATTTGATCGTTTAGAAACAACATAGAAACTTGCAATGTAGATCTAAATAGATAGGACAATTCTCAGGTTTCAACATTCCTCGTGAATCTCAATTGCACGAGTATCATGGTGATTGATCTAACTCAAATTCGGCGGAAAGTATCTATTTGTGTTCCTGAAGGTAAGCAGACCACTCGTCAAAAAGCATAGATGATGTATTGCATTGTTGATGTTGTCTATCTGTTCCTGGAAACATTCTGCAAACCATGATTTTTTTTTGGAAAATGATTCTTTTGCGATTGGGTCTACCGAGTGTTTCTCATTTCTTTATTTTTAAACATCATAGTTTGAATGATCGGAATTCGATGAACATTTCATTTATTTACATTCGTTATAGTCGTAAGGCGACCCTCAATATGTAAACCACCCGTCTCAGTTCAATAGAAGTCATGAGTGAACATTGCATTAATGATTGCATTTCCCGATTCAAGAATGTGAATTGAATTAAATCTTAGAAGTTTCTTCAGACGAATAAGCAGAATTGATTCTCGCCTTCTCTATTCCGAGGTCAGGAAGTTGACCTGAAATGAATAAGATGATCTTTGATCTTTGATCTCTGATCTCTCACCGATTTCCTTCAAGAATATCCTTCGATCTCTACTGTATGTGATTGCTGATACGATGTAGAGAATTACTGCAGGGATGAGAATAATATTAGGAATATAGAAGGAAGTTGCGAGAGAAGACCAATGTGCCTGAAGGAATCGATTGAATGAGAAAAGAGAATGAATATTGTCTACCCCTGGAGAATCAGGATCGTCCATTGTGGAACGAATTGCATCAGATATCTGTAAGAAGATATTGAAAGGGATATTAGAATGGATAAACTCACAGCTCCCAGAATATACGGTCCCGATCCATCTCCCAATAGATGAGATGTTAGGATTTGTATGGCATTTGCTGTACTTCTTCGACCAGGAGGAACAACTGACTGGAATTAGAAGAATAAGAAGGAAGAATGGGAAGAAAGGGAAGAGGGAGGAACGAACCATTAGCAAGTCAACATTCGTTGCCCAATTGAAACAGAGACCAGTGATGGCAATGAACATACAAATCTGATGAGACTCATTTGAATAGGAAGGGATGAAGGGAAGAACTTACATAAGAGACGGTTTGATTTGTAGGAATTGTTTGGATAACGAAGAAAAGGGATGGGACTGAAATGAATGGAATTGATGGAAGGAGTAGAGGAACTAACTTCCAATGATAGCTCCGATAGCACATACAATGGGATCGGATCGATCAGTCTTGCAATAGACACAACACCATGTTCCCTTATTCATCATCTGAAGATAATGATGAATGAGGAAGTAGAATAGAGGAAAGACTTGCATTAGATCCGAAGGTTCCGATTGAAACTCCAACGATTCCTCCCAATGATGTGATTAAACCGAACATTATTGTAGATCGAAAAGTATATTGATGAATGAAAGATTGCATCAACTACTATATTACTTCGTTCCTTCATCTCCTAACTCAGCCGTGCTATTCAGTCCTTGATTCGATGCTTCTGCATATTCAATAGCAGAGGGAACCCACCAAGCGAGAGTTCCTGAATAATCATTCCACTCATTCATCAATAACAAACACCTCACCAGTCACAAATACAACAGCAGTGTATCCAAGTGTCGAAGTAACGAATGTTGCACTGAAATGGAAGAATTCCCATCACTTTCAATTTCGTTATCGATAAGAGTAATCCGTTATCAGTTCATTCCCCTTTGCTACTCATTGTGAATAAGATGGTGCGAGAAGGCTAATCCCTATTGAGTCACACACGAAACACTGAAGATGTCATAGACATTCCATTGCATCTGTGAACTCTCATTATTGCTTCCCATCTTCACAATTCTCCATTCCACTTCGATTATAATAAACAAACTTCTTAGCGAGAGCCACGAGATCTTTCCAATATCCTTCCTTCAGTCCCGCAAGTTGATCAGTGTTACTCACCTACAAACAATTAATTGCTGCCAGATTTGATGACAACAAATATGGGATCGAATAAAACGAAAACTAACTTCCATTTGTCCTCTTGGCCTTTCTTCAACGAAAACGATAATGAGAATGAAGCAGATGACTCCTACAACGAATCATTCTTTGCAATCTGTTGATTCTCCATACCAGCAATGGCCGTCACTCTTATTCCCCATTGCCATTGTCCCGTTAGACCAGCAACAAGAGCACTGACGACGTACCCGAGACCACTGAAAGAATGTTTTTTAATTTTCAAATCGATCACTAGTTAATTGATTCGGATACCTTCCAACTGGAATGGCGAAATAGAAGACCATAAGCATTCGAGAACGAAGAACTCCATGGAACATATCTGAATGGATTGAGGGTCGAGTATTCAATGACATCGTTGTCCTCACCAGCAATAAGAGAAGGGCAGATTACTGCATAGGACGCTTCTCCTATTCCAACGATTGATCGACACAGCATAAACGCCCAGAATGCCTTCAAATATTCATTGTATTTTCGAATATCTTTCTTTGTAAACGCGATCTTTCTTTTTTCAGTTAGCTACATTGTAAATGATGTAGTCTGAATGTCCTTATCATTTCCCTCTTTTTGCTGTCCCTTCTGAATGGGACCATGTGAAGATCAGACGAAGACAAGAGGAAGAAGACACTTAAAGAGGGACGGAACAATGAGATATGAGAGAGATGGAAGCTTTTATGGGTTATAAACCACACTCGCAACGTGGGAAGGAATGAAGGGTCAGTGATCACGAAAATGAGAAGACTTACTTCTTTTGGAATGAAAGTCGAGGAGAATACAGCAGCTACCCAAATGAAGATTCCAACGACCATCACCCATTTACGATTGTATCTGATTGATGAGGAAATGAAAGAAGGGATGACAGATAGAATGAATCTTTCTCTCACCGATCTCCGAGATATCCACAAATGGGTGAAATAACAATAAAAGTAGCGATGAAAACAGTCTGAAGAAGTCCCGCCATCGCATCGTCGATATCATAGAATTTCTGCACGTCCTCAAGAACTCCTGAAATAAATGAAGGATTAGATTGAAATTATGATTGATTCATCTCACCCGAAACAGAATATCGATCGATGTAATTGAGAAGATTGATAAAGCATAGAATTGTGAAAGTACTCCAGTCTCTCCATGTATGAGGTTTCGATGCCGCAGTTGTGGGAAGAGGAATGGGTCTGAATGAGGATTGGATCGTCTGTATAAGGGAATCATCTCACTTCTCATTCGATTTGAACGAAGCTGAATCATCCGTAGTGAAACTATCGGCTGTTTTCTCTTCGAGAGAATCATCAGCAGACCAAGCTGAAATCGTTAAATAGCTATTATTTAATAAATAAATTACTGACGATCTCTGCTTCCTGCAGGATCTTCCGTGTTGTAACTACCGTATGTTTGAGCCATTCTGAATATGGGAAGGATTAATAGAAAGGAAGGAACAGAGACAGAAGCAAAGAATGGAATGAATGATAATCTCAGCTTATCACGAAGAGATTGACACTACGAATGGTAATGGGATAGGAGAGGAATCAATCTCGATTCCCGTGATGTCAATCAAATATCGAAGACTACAAATCCAGCAGGGAATAATGAAGGAGATAATGAAATTGAGATGGAAAGGAGATTCAAGATGAGGTAAGAGTTCACGCTTCAATCTGAGTCAATTCGATCACTTTGTTTGAACTGTCGATTCACTCGTGAGATTGTTAGGCACAAAAGGGAAGAGACAGTGAGAAAGTGAGAGAGAAGTGCCTCCTCTCAATGAATTCATCTGAAGAATGATAAGAACCCGAATATATGCTTAGTTGCAAATTCAAATCATCACAATTTCAGTACATAATAGTATCAAACACGTTCTAGAATCTAAGAATCTAGTAAGTTATACATCGTTTTCAATATTTTCGTGGAAGTATCTATCATAGCTCCACCTCATCTGCAAAACATCATCGAAATGTCAACAAAAAGTGCGAACAAATAAGAGTTAATGACAACATTGCGGAAGCAGTTGAGAGATCAGCTGAGAATGAAGGCAAGGAGTGGAAGAAGATAAGGAGAGAAGAGGGAAGAAGATTAGAAGAAGGATTAGAAGAGGTCATCCACAAGATTTGATGAACTGCACTGTCGACATGTTGAATTGTAGAAATTGACAATGAGAGGGAGAACGAGTGAGGGATTGGATTGAAAGATGTCATAATAGAGAGATAATCGGTTGTTTGGTGTGGATGGAAGGGATGAAAGAGAAGACGGACTAATCTCTTGTCAGGAATTGAATATCGATGATAGAGAAGAGAGGTAGATCGACCTCACTCGATAGTATTCGATGAGAAGGAACTGAGATTGAGATGAACAACCAACACTGAGAGAACAGAAGAAGCTCGTTGTATTGGAGAGAAGAAGGAAAGATAAAGGAGAGAACCGCGCATAATTTTAAAGAAGATGATAAATGATCATGCGTTTACCTAAAAAAATATTCAGAACACGTGAATATCTATTTCCAGAATAGAATGAATCTTCTCGTGGGAGGAAATGTGAGAAGTGATAGAGAGAATAGAAAATATGATGATTGAAGTGAGGATCTCGATGGAAGGAGAAGCAATGAATTCATTGAATGAGAATGTCACACGGTTGTAAACTGATAGGAATGAAGGAAAACATTGTGGAAACCATGACATAATGAGATTATTTTCCTCGTGTCTCTTTATTGGATTTATCGTGAGTGATGATAATCCTCAATGTCTCCATTATCTCCTTTTCCTTCTGAGGAATATGTGCAACTTTATTGCCTTCTCTGTCTTCTTTCCCTCCAAACATCAGGTCGAACTAACAATCAATTCTGTCAGCAAAAGCATGCAAAATATCTCTATTTTCATATTTCGTTTCTCGATCGGCTTCAGTCGAATGAGTAGTTCCACATGAGATACATTATTCCACTTGAATAGAATAGAGGAAGTGGAGTGCATGACTGAATGAATCTGTTGAGAAAAGAGAGACCGAAGAGATTGGAAAGAGTTATTCACTCTACTCGTTATGACTGACTCTGATGTTGAACATCCTGTCGAAGTGGAGGAAAGGTAAGATCAGATCATTTTGTCAGTACCGATCTTTCATACAGAGAATGGAGTGAGGAAGAGGATCGAACAGATGGAACAGCAAGGAGTATTGTGAGTGAAAGTGCTATTGGTGAGATTGATTCTCTATCCTCCTTCCCATCGTTCCGTTATTTCAGAAGAGATTCGATCACGAATTATCGATCTATTCAAGACTTTCTATGAAGCGGGAGATGGAGAATGGCTGGAGATTAGAGAGGTATCGAATACTTTTGATGAATGGCATTAATTCCTCAGGTTGGAAATGTCCTTCGTTGTCTCGGATTCAGTCCTTCTCTTGATGAAGTCGATCAATTCACAGACCATGTGACATTCACTCATTGAATTAGTAATCGATTCCTCCCTTCAGTTGATGAAGACAGGGGAGAAAGTTCATTTTAATCATTTTCTTCCTCGTATCGTCGCTGCATACGAAAGTAGAGAATGGCCAAGACAATCAAGAGATGAATTATGTGCTGCTTTTGAAGTGAACAAAAGGGATGTAATATAAGTTTGGGAAGGAGGAATTTCAGACCCTGACGGAGTCCAAATTCATCAGCAAGGACAAATTAGTGGCAGTTCTAACGACTCTCGGTATGAAGAATACTCGAATTGTGTCGATTGAATAACCTGAATTGAGGGGAGCCTCTCACTCAGAATGAAGTACAAGCAATGATGAATCATCTGGCTGTTAATAAGGTTATTTATCTCATTTATATTTCATCTAAATGTAGATTGTTTATTATCTCAGGATGGAAATGTCGATTGGAGCTCGTATGTCGATGAAGTTATTGATCATGAAGCACAAAGAATATAAGAAGGAAGAGATATCACAGAAGATCATTTATGGCACAGACTTGGAGTTGAACAATAATTGATACAAAAATACTAATTTGTACATTGCAACGATCCTACAAACAATAAATAATTATTAGTTAAAAAATGTTGATTCATATTATTTTCCTGATTGAGTTATAATTCTCTTCTGTCGTTCAACAATTTCCTTCTCACAGAATTCATCATCAGGAAATGATGACACTTTTCGATTCTTCTCTTCCTCTTTCTCTTCATTATTTACTATCTCGAAATCGATCGATTTTAATCTGAAAGCGAATTTGTGAAAATAAAGATGAGTGTATCAAACTCACTTCAATGATCTCGCTCCATCTTCATATGGAATTCCTTGTGTGATTATTCTCTGAAGAGTCAATCTCTTCATAAGAGTTCCGAGAGGTTGTTGCTGAAACATATATCTTTACTCAAAAATAGTTCATTATCGTTCGAACCCGATCAGATTTCAACATGTGTGCAACCTTCTCAAACTTGGATGAGCTCACTTTGGCTACAACAGAGTTGAATAAATCTGCAATAAAACGCTAATAAAATCAAAAATGGGTTAACTCGCCTTTACTAATTGGTAATTCTTCAATCTCATCGATCAAAAGAACATTATCTGATTTTGATGAATCGACAGCCATTTTCTTCATGTAGAAATGAGGATAATCGACATGCTAAACAAAGGAAAATTATTGTTACTCGACATTTCACTCACCCGGTCGGTCTGATACACAAAATGAAGTTCAACATTAGACGGAAGATTTTCCTTCTCCCTTTTGTTATTCAGATAATCACTGGAAATTCTTTTTTTGAGGATCACAGCTCGTGAACAAACAAACTTCAATTGAGCTCTCTCCAAATCAGTTCCAAATAGAACGAGAGACACTGGACCCGGCCAGTTACCTACTGAAAAGATAATCAATATGTGTACTCAATGAAATGTTCCTATAAACTGACACTTTTTAATGAGATTCACTCCTTGATTAGCTAAAGTATGAACGGCCATTGTTACTTCTCCAGTCTTCAATCAATTATCGTCAAACTCGATAATCCATTCGAATTCTCACCGTTATTTCAGCAGTAAGCATGTTCAAAAGCGTTCTCGGATATTGAATCGTCTGAATGATGTGAATTTTTTGCGATCGATAAAATTTCTAGAAACCTGGTTCATTTTGGGATCTTGGAATCTACTTCCATCTAACTTTTGTATGCACTTGTACAATTTGTTGAAATATGGGAGATATCCTTTATTCTCTGCCCATTTTTCACCTCCAGTCCAATGAGGAATCTGAGAGGATGATTGCGTTATCTACACATTATCAAAGTGTCTCAAGGTCGTAAGTTTAACAACTTACCTTGACTTTAATTAAGTCTCCTCTTTTCGGAATGCAGTAGGTTTGTAGTGCACCCTGAATATGAAATTGAAAACAATCTTTTGCAACAAAAATAAGGTTTACCCATCCCATTTGAAAGTTGTACTCGCATGGAATTCTCTGATGAATTTCAGGTCGATAAACGGAAAGAGATGTGAAAATATCCTTAATTATTCAATGGATACAAGGAATCTCTCTTTCTTCTCACTTGTTCCGATGCCATCAATGGTCCGATCATTCTCAGTAATCGATCTGCCTCTGCTCTCCACATTTCCTTCCAATTCACTGAAAGGAATGAAATGGGAAAGGAATAAAGTGAAGTGACATACTCTCTCTCATCTTCTTCAGATTGTACAATGTCGTACCCGTATTCTCTCCGTATCCCTTCATACATCGAATTATTCTGTTGCTACATACTGTCAATGTGTACCTTATGGGGATATTTCAGTCTATCAGTCGTCCTCTTATACATATCCTCAGATGTGCTATACAATGCCCCTGTGTAATCATCTCTTTCTTATCCATTCTTCATATTCACAATAGCTTACCATTTCTTCTCATTGAAACAACGTAGTTCTGAAGCTCTCTCACATCTCCAAGCATAATCATATCGGTATCGAGAAGAATGACCTAAATGGAAGCACGTTGGGACTTTCAATGATGAGTTTCAACTACCTCTCTCACGTAGAGTGGAAGTATTTCATCGATAACTAATTTGATTTGTCCCATGGTGTTTCGATGTGAAGTCTTCACCTACATTTCATTCATTTCAGTGTATTTGCCAATTTCAAATTGTTTTTCTCATTCCTTGCACCAGATCCCTCGTGCATCCGAATTCAATTCGATCCCTATTGTTTGGACACCTTCCAAAGTTTAAACAATCAAATGATCTTCGCATTTCTGCACAGGAATTGAGTGTCAGTTGAACTCTTTCAGCACGGAAATCAACGAATGGATAATGAAACGAACCCATTGCAGAGTGTCCTGAGTTGCTTCGAGGTCGTAGAGACTCCATCGAACTGAATATTATCGTTTACGATTATGTGATTCAAATTATAACTCACGATTAGGAACCACCCACGTTTGAAGGAGGGTAGATAAAACTTGTCGAGATCTAATTTTTTTATATTCTTTCATTTTTTCAATTGTATTTGACGAACTGAGAATCAGCGATGAAGTGAAAGTGGATGATTCCGTTGTGGAAGACGAAAATAGATTTGAGAAGAGTCTCGATACGATTACAGATCGATACTCCTCCAACTACGGTAGTCATGTGGATTATTTCGATCTGGAATGATAATTATTATAAAATGAAACGACACTTTCATATCGAAGTAAACCTCTCACCTCGTGGGAATTCACATGTGAATGAACGAGGGTCAAATTTATGTAAGGACTGTGACCTTTAAATATTTAGGAATTGGTCTCGAACAAAATATTTGTCATATTTGTTTGAACACGGTGCATCTACTACGTGGGATTGATCGAGTATTGATACCTGGTAATCTCCATAATGTTGTGTAGAAAAATATGAGTATTCCTGTGCAGATTAGGAATAAGAATGTAGAAGAGAAGAAAGACATTGAAGGAAAGAAGAAAGATCTCGGACGATGATTTACCATCGAATAATCACCATTTACTAATGGTTGCTTCATTCTACTGAAATTATGAGAATGAAAAGGACGAAATTTTGTACTGAAACTATGGGAATGAACAAGGACAAAGCCAATAGATGAAAATATTTATATTAGTCTTTCATGAGAAAGTTTTGAAGAGACATTCAATGGATGGAAATATGAGTGAGAAAAATAAACGAGCAATGAAACGAAAATGGGAAGGAGGGCGGATTTGTTGATCCTCACAGGGTGGAGATTGACGATACAACGAAACTAGAAAGTGGTTTAATGAACTGAGTTCGATGACGAAACAATGGATAGACGTATGACTAGGGGCCACAACGCACATAGCCGATTTTGCACGATCGGGTCAAAAGTATATTCAAACAATCCCTCATGGACCCAATAACATCATGCTTTTTACCGTTTGTTGATATCTTGTCTCTGAGCCGCGCTAGAGCCCGAGAAGTACGCGCGTGACTCACTGGGGGAGAGGAGGGAAAGGCGAGACGAGAGGGAAAGGGGCGGAGCCTAATTAGCGTGTGTCTCTCTCCCTCCCCCCGCCCTCTCGCCCGCCTCTCCCCGCGCTTCGAGCCCAAGCTTTTGATGCATGATAAAAATCTAATTTTCTCTCTAAAATTCCTAAAATATTCGTATTAGTCAGATAAATACTGCCCAAACAAAACTTACACACTGTAAGGCCTTAAAACGGCCTCTTCCCATCGTTATATGCAAATTTGATCTACTTATCGATGATATGCAAATTTTGGGCAGTGCTCAATCGATTTAGGTCGGCAGTAGCTATCCAACGCACTTTAGAATGAGCGATTTGGTTTAGAATGAAGCTTGGGCTTTTGTTTCTCGCTTTTAGGCGAAATCGTGTCTCACAAAAGTGGGCGGAGCTTGGGGCCCCTACGTATGACAATTATGGATGGTCTCTTGCTGGTTGGACGGTAGGAACGGATGAACTATTGTTCACGTATGTTTTCACCTGAACCGAGATTATCTATTGTAGTGGTGGAATGAATAACTGACGTGTTTGTATTCACGATCTTTGAGGAGATAGAAAAGCCCCGACGCGATAAGGAATGATCCTGGAATAGAGTTAATTAATTTATATTATGAATATAAACTACCAGCTATCCTCGTATACAGAGAAGGACCGAGGAAATCGAGGAAGCAAGGAATAGACAGAAGAAGATAAAAGAGACCGCGTTTAATCTGAAATAGAACAAATCAGCTCTGAGTGGATGATTAATCTTACTTTATCGAATGATAAAACTAAAGAGAACACTCGACAACAAATTCCATCGGTTCTGAAATGATCCTTACAATTGTTACGGCTCGCGTTCTTCTTACCCGCAGATTGTTTTAATGAGGAATCCGACTTCAAGCAAGAAGACTGGACAGAAAATTACTATGAGATAAGTACCAATTGGAATGTGGGGTATACTAAAAAAATAATACTTCAACAGAATAATAGAATAGTCACTTGACCTACCTGAATAAAGAATCGATGCCAGCACTGATAAGGACAAAGACTGTGATTAATCCAACTAGAGTTCGGAGGTATTTTATATATTTGAATATGGGTCGACGAAGAACTTTCGTCGCCCCTGCCTGAAGGTGAAGAATTGGAAACGTTTACAATGTGGAAAACGCTGTGACATGATAATTAACTGACCTCAACGAGATTGGAAGTGGAATTATTCATAGAGGATGAGGAACCATTGCCCATATCAACTGCAATATTGAAAGAGATGGAGGGACAGTGACCAATAAAAGAGAGAATAGTGTAAATCGATAGATGTTATGAAAAGAATTGATCGATAAGAGACGTAAACAGAAAGAGAGAAAGAGAGGCTGCTTATCTCAAACGAAGAAGAGAATGAAACTACTCACCTCCTTCCATTCTTCCTTTCATTTTGTCATGACTAACACCGTCCATCTGTTTTCAGAACTTCCCCTCTTCCATTCCCCACTGAAAAAAATGGAATTTATAATTTTGTTTATTGTTAATCCCTTCGGAATGAATACCCACTACATTTTGCAGTACATCTGTGTTGTACCACTATTCACCATCTGATCAATCAGATATTCATTCTTCTACGGGATAACAATGTCCTTCCTTCCCTTCCATTCTCTCCGCTCGTCTTATGTTCCTTCTTTTCTTCTCTCTTTTTCTCACTATCTACGCTCAATTTGAGTGGATAAGCGAAGATAATTGCGATAGAAGTCAAGGTGAGAATAACTTTGTCTTCATTCTTCAATTGATTTGTTCACGTTTAGTGTGTGATATCGCTATTCTTGTCTGTCCCTATGGATACACTTGTTCGTCTATGAATGAGATTGATGGAATCGGATTCTGTTGTAGAGATCGTCATGGTATTCCTTCAACTTCATCTCTTAATCATTCCCATTCAGTTCCTCCTCCTCTTCCTACTATCGATCAATGCAAAGATCTCTCAATACCAGGAGGAATTAGTGAATGTCAAGCAAAGAGTTGGCTGTGTAAAGTACCCATCTATGATGAGGTGAAATATCGTAAGCGATTGAATATTACCTCACTAATTTCTAGGTGATGCGCGTTCAATGTAGGAAGACATGCGGATATTGTAATGGAGACAGTCGAATTTCTCAACCAGGAAGGCCATTCACTGTCATTGATGATATGTTCCCTTTCACTAGAGGTATTCCATCCTTTCCATTTCTCAATCTGATTATTATTCAAGGTGGATCTCGTCAAGATGATAATTGTTACGATAAGACGGTGATCTTTGATCTTTCCCATCTATCCATCAATTTCCTCTTTAGATTCGTGGTCGTCAATCCGATTGTCCAGCTCGTGCTCATCTTTGTCAATCTGAATCCCATATTGGAATTATGCATCGAGAATGTCCGAAGACATGCAAAGTATGCTGATATTTATACATCGTCAAGATAAACTTGTAAATTTGAATTACAAAAATATATATTATTTTCTACTACAGCCCGGCCGGGACGGATTGTTTTCAGGGAGGAATCAAGCTGGACTGTACTCTCAGTGTATCATTTAAAATCCATTGCATCCATTGTTTAATCTTTAATATAGTTTTTAATCAATTCAGGAGAATTAATGTCATGCTAGAATTCTAGTACCTTCCTTATTGTGTACATCTCTAGTATGGGTGTATCACACTTTTATTAAATGGTAGTAGGAACAATTACGGCAACAATTAACAATGCGTTCAGAAAATTAGAGCTTACACGAGTTAAAACAACAAAATGCTCATTAATCTAAATGGGGAAATGAGGTGATATGGGGAGAATGTGTGGTTGGGAGGAGTGTCTACTATGTAGTAAGAACAACTGGGATGATCATAATTGAATACCTCAACAAACAATCACGATAACGATGAAAGTATTTAGAAAAATAAAAAATTAACAATAAAGGTATGCAAATGAGTTTGAGGTGAATGAGATGGGTAGCTGACACTTAGTGTCCATTGGCAAGAAGATTCTTACTCGATTCATGAGCAAGAGATAACTTCTCTAGAGCATCCAATGATTCTTCTGCTGTGAGACACTTCTTAAGAGGAGTTGAAGCACGATTACCAGAGAGATGAGACTAAAGAGAGAAGAGTTTAGAGAAGGGGAGAGGGAGATGGAAGGGATTGACCTCGAGTTGACCACTTGCAGCAAGAAGAAGACCAAAGAAAGGAGGAGAAGGTTGAAGAGGATGAGAGAGATATTCAGGATGATATTGAACACCCACGTAGTAAGGATGATCTGAATCGATTATATATCCAATCACTCTAATTCTTTCTCACCAGCCAATTCAATAATCTCCATTCTAACAGCAGTTTGATCCTCTCCTCCTCTCTTACACAGATAATCAATCTTCGACAGAAGATCCTGAACAATTCATATAAAATAGATCAATAAACCATCCCAATCCCCATCTTGTCATGCTCAATTTTACCTCATTTTCCTTAGTCTTCTCTGCATATTCGATGAGAGCAGCAGAATTCTCACTCATTTTCTTCTTCTCATAAAGTGAGAATTTCTCCGTAGTATCTTCATCAACTCCCATTCCCACGAAGAGAAAACCCTGAATGAAGAATAGTTACCATTTAGGACACTTTACCGCTCAATGGAATATCAATGTGTATTAATAGTGGTATATTAAAGGTAATGTAATAACCACACAAAATAACGCAATAAATTCATAATGAATAAAAAGCATACATTCTTGCTCAATTCCGGGACGATATTGGGATTAACTTCGTATCGATGACGATGTCTCTCTTCCACTTCATCTTCTCCATATAGAGATCCTACAATAATAATTTATTAATCCATGTTTTCATAATTAATAATTTCTTTCACTCACGTAGTTTACACTTGGTAAGGAATACGGTAGTTCTCGCTCCCAATCTCATCGTTCCTCCCAGTTTACCCGTGTGATGTTCAGGCATCTCGAGAACAACCTTAAACACAATAAATAAACTTCATCTTGTCTGAGTATGGAAATAATCGATCGTACCGTCTGTCTCTCAGTAAGTCCTTCCTTCACGAATTCAGTTGAATTCGCTCCTTCGATCCCGAGTACATTACGAGAATATTCGATAGTTGCACACTGCATACCGAGACACACACCTTAATACAATTATTCATTCCATTTCTTCTTCCATCAATTTCTTACCAAGGAAGGGAATCTTCTTCTCACGAGCGTATTTGCATGCATTGATCATTCCTTCCACCCCTCGATTATCAAATCCACCCGGAACGATGATACCACTGCGATCAAATATAGAATTATAAAGTAATTCAAGTAGTAACAAACTCTGCTCCTTCGAGTTTCTTCCATTCTGCCTCACACAAGCTTTCCTGTCCTGGTTTAGGAGTCTCCAATAGCTCAGAATTGACAAACTGCAACAACCAAATATTTTAATAAAACACAATTTTCAGATTGGCCCGTTTATGCTCCTTTTCTCGTGAATGGGATTGCCTATGGGAGAGTGAGCACTTTCGCCGCCTCTCTGCCTTCTCACTCATTCTATCGCTTCACCACCCGTGCTCCCATGTGGTCTAGTGGTTAGGATTTCTGGTTTTCACCCAGGCGGCCCGGGTTCGATTCCCGGCATGGGAATGCCTTTTGCCGCATTTTTCGCATATCGTCAAAATAATCATTCCAGCTCTCGCAATATGAACAGCAGTTTTTTTACAACGTAATTAGTTTTAATTTAAAAAGACAAAAACTAACAATTTGTTTAAGCTTTCTTCTCGAGTTAATAGCTGCATGATGGAGAGCCTTGTTGAGAGAGGCATATGCATCTTGTATTTGGATGTATTTTCCAACGAGAACGATTGTCACTTCCTCTTGGAAGTCATCCACACTGCAATATAATCAGACTCATCTCTCTTCCTAACTGTAATCAACATACCATTGAGCAAGTTTTCCCCAGTGCTCCATTGTGAACTTGAGAGAATTGAGAACTTCATCGGAAGTGGGAGGAAGATGGAGTCTGAAATAAAGGATCATCTCTTCGATTCCTCTCCTTTTCTTCTATCTTGAGAAACCTCTTCTGAATTGCTTGAAGTACTCCTTGACTCTCAAGAAGAAGAGGAACTCTGTATATATTGGAGACATCGTGCACTCCCAACACCTGTAGTTAGTCATTCAATCACTCATTTCCTCTCCCTTCCCCTTCTCATTCCTCACCTGTTCCAAATCGACTAATCCGAATGCAGCAATCTTCTCTCTCAATCGTGGTTCCAACTTATTAGTAGTGCGACAAACGAGTAGATCAGGCATGAGACCGGCGGCACGAAGATGACGAACCTAATCAAAGTAAATGGTTAAAAGACACTATCTGACTCGATCGGGCAAGTCTTGGCACAGGCCAAATTACAACCTAAGCCCAAAGTTGTACCAAATATAGGGTGTGATGAGTGTGTCTTGCCGCGGGGGTTAGCTAAGCTCTCCTGCTTCTCGGCGCCCCAGGATGCAGTAAGAAGTGCATGATGACGTCATAGGTCAAAACGTGTAAATCGTGTCCAATCGATTCGATAGTGGTCTAGTTGTGTTCCTCGTCGAATTCTAAGACATTTTTACTCTGGGGCATTTTTCGGTCAAATTTCATCGAGAGCTGATAATCGATAAATTTGAAATTTTTTCCACTTTTTATTTTTTTAAGTATATTTACAGGTCCAACTACAGACTTTTTATTTGCTCAATAAATGCGCATTTGTATAACACACACGCAGTAAATAAATCGTAATTTATCTCGTCTACCAAGGAAGTTAAATCGGCCTAAAATCGTGCTAAAGTTTGACGAAAATGCATACAGTACCCTCGAACTAAATGCCGGCTCCGGTTTTGAACTTATGGTTCCGGCTCAATTTGAAACTTCAGTTTCAAGCTCTACTCACTTTACATGTAGACTAGTGCTAGGAACCTATGATGCGTGTCCTACCGTAACCTACCGTACCCCGATTACAGTAATCTCGATTGGGCTTCGCGAGCTGTCTTTCTTGTTCTTTGTCCCTACATGCATAGCTCATCGAGGAAATTTCTTTGGGTACCGTATCATAATCCTACCGTACCCCTACAGTAATTTTACCGTAACCTGGTGGATACAACGTTGATTACTCATGTTGTTTACTAGTAAAGAGCGCATCCTAGAATCACCGGGTTAGATAAATCTTCGATTACGGAGGTTGTTTAGTAATAACGACACGATACGGTACCCAAAGAAATTTCCTCGATGAGCTATGCATGTAGGGACAAAGAACAAGAAAGACAGCTCGCGAAGCCCAATCGAGATTACTGTAATCGGGGTACGGTAGGTTACGGTAGGACACGCATCATAGGTTCCTAGCACTAGTCTACATGTAAAGTGAGTAGAGCTTGAAACTGAAGTTTCAAATTGAGCCGGAACCATAAGTTCAAAACCGGAGCCGGCATTTAGTTCGAGGGTACTGTATGCATTTTCGTCAAACTTTAGCACGATTTTAGGCCGATTTAACTTCCTTGGTAGACGAGATAAATTACGATTTATTTACTGCGTGTGTGTTATACAAATGCGCATTTATTGAGCAAATAAAAAGTCTGTAGTTGGACCTGTAAATATACTTAAAAAAATAAAAAGTGGAAAAAATTTCAAATTTATCGATTATCAGCTCTCGATGAAATTTGACCGAAAAATGCCCCAGAGTAAAAATGTCTTAGAATTCGACGAGGAACACAACTAGACCACTATCGAATCGATTGGACACGATTTACACGTTTTGACCTATGACGTCATCATGCACTTCTTACTGCATCCTGGGGCGCCGAGAAGCAGGAGAGCTTAGCTAACCCCCGCGGCAAGACACACTCATCACACCCTATATTTGGTACAACTTTGGGCTTAGGTTGTAATTTGGCCTGTGCCAAGTCGCTGCACAAACATGTCGATCCTCTCAGATAGTGTCTTTTAAGGTCCTTCCACAATCAAAGCGATTTTACAGTCGTCAGAGGACGACCACACTTGGTGGAGTTCAAAAATTTAACACACTCCTAATTTCGCAATGCTTTCTCGATCTCTCTGACTGGCGAGAGAACATGTGAAATCAGGAGTGCGTTAAATTTTTGAGCAGTCTTGGCGTGCACAGGTAAGGCCAGGTAAGGCCACACATTGCATTATACATTAATGTTAGGATTCCTGTATAATGGATACGGTAGATGGAAGGAACTCACTGAATTCTGCATTGGTTTCGTTTTTGGTTCGCCCGTTGCATCAGGATGCATAATGAGAGAGACATGAACATTCATGAGAGTATCACGAAGGGCCGGTCGCTGGAAGGGATGTCAATTACCCATTCCATTACCAATAGAAAGTTACTCACTTGGAATCTCTCGAATGCAGCAAGGAATGCCATTCCTTCTATGTCTCCGATTGTTCCTCCCAACTTAAATGGAAGAGTAAGAAGTGGAAGGGAGGGGAGGGAGATACCTCGATAATGCAGACATCGGGAGTCTCAGTAGATCCATCAACAGGAATCTTTGCTACTCTCTCAATCCATTCAATGATTGCATCCGTCAGATGGGGAATCGTCTGCACTGTCCTTCCCAAGTAATCACCTTTACGTTCTTTGTCGATAACCTCAAGGGAAGGAATTAATCATCACGGATATTCAGTGGACAGATTACACTTACATGTTTATATATCTTTCCAGTGGTGATATTGTTGTCTCTGGTTAGTCTTACACTAAGGAATCTCTCATAGTTTCCTAGATCGAGATCGACCTCTCCTCCATCATCCAATACGTATACTTCTCCTGTCAATGGAGTATCATAACCACTTCTCTTTCTCTCTAACTAACCATGTTCGAGAGGGGAGAATATTCCAGCATCAATGTTGATGTACGGATCGATCTTGATCGCAGTCACCTGTAATTAACACTTTTTTATAAAATTTAAAACGTATGTGCGGAAAATAATCACTTATCACCACACGCTTCCACGAAAATTGTATGCTGTCATTGATAAGATTAATCCCATCCAGTGTGCCCTCTTTCCCCTCACTCTACCACACAGTTCATACTTTGTATCCATTGTTCTTGAGTAGAACTCCGAGAGACGAAGATATGATTCCCTTTCCAACTCCTGAGATTACTCCTCCCGTCACAAGAATGTATTTCATCTGCTTCTCAGCAGGAGACGAACAATTGGAGAAGACTGCTTGGGAAGTCATTCTGAAGAGAGATAATGATTGATTCAAGAGTGAACTATTGCGAAAACAAAGGAAATAGAGCAAAACAAACAACAGTTCATAGTTTCAAGCACACAAAGAATTTAAATGAGGTCACTTGATCTCTTTCTCATAGTGGGGAAGCCCTGTAGATAGTCCTCAGTTGATAAAAAGGGGAGGAGATAAGATGAAATGAGACTGGTGCCTATCACGGAATGGTAGAATGGGATTATACTCATCGAGTCTATTCCTCCCAGGAACATTCAAAGAATGGAAGATATATCCTAAGTTAAATAGAGAGAATATAAATAATGGCGTTGACTACGACAAAGGCATCACTTATATACCGATGAGCGGCGTGTAATTGAGGACGACCAGAGGGGAGAAATCAGTATTCAAGTGATGAATAGACACGAATGAAAGAGTCTTCTCACATTAGAGAGAGAAGTGACCATTTGAGAAAGAGTTGTGAACATGGGAACGGAGAGATCAGACGACAAGATAAAAAAGAGTGAATGGGGGAAGGGAAAGGAGGAAGAAGAGACAGAAAGTGCATTGGCAGATACATTGGAGAAAGGGAGAGTGAGAAGAGAGAGAGGAAGAGAAAGGGGACATGGAATTGATACTGTACATTATCTTTGAGATGGACGAGTGAGAGAGAGAGTGCATTCACTAGGGGAATAAGCAGGGATAAGTGCAGATAGCGTAAGCGAGTTGCAAACACATAGACCATCGATAGGAACATCGATGGGTTTATACAATAATTCACAATAAAAAAAAGTTTTATACTTGATGCGGTATTTACATGGCACACAGTGTACAGACAAGAAGAAGCGAATTGAATTCTATTCTAACTACTCATTTCCTATCAAAATAAAGAAAGACAATAGAATGTAAGAGATCGAATTGATAAAGCAAAGAGATAACATTACATCGTCTTGTAGGCATGGAATAAATTGAGATCTCCGAACAGGACTTCTGCCCTCTTTTCATCCACTATCTCACAATTTCGTGTAGAGAGAAAGAGGAAGTTGTTACTGCAATTATCACCTTGATACTAATTGGAATTGACAAATATCCAACAAAAATGGAGAAGAAAATAGAGGATATAAGACATAAACTCACCCTGAGGAGTACCACTGCAATTTGACAATTTGCTCTTTCTCAGAACTATTCTCTGATAGAGGAATAATATCAGCTACCTGATCAACAATAAATTGTCAATCACATTTGCCCCATCATCATTTTCCCTCCTCACCTCAACATGGACATTCTTTCTCGATCCCCAGAAAGTGAGATAACCAATCCTCGCATAATCATTCGATTCATTCATCGAAATTACTCCGATCAATCGATTCAAATATCTATATTCATATCATACACTACTCCTTATCGTCTCTTACAATACCTCGAGAATACAGCCAGAAGGAGGGGAGCAGCGACTGCTAATACCAAAGTGAATAAGAATGTTTGTTTGTCATTCGTTCCCATCAATAATCCGAAAGTGGAGTAGGGTAGATAGAGGACGGAGGCTATCGTCTGTACTAGTTTAACACGAGCGAGAAGAACACCGAATCGAATTCCTTCGAATCGATACACTGGGATCCTGGATGGAACATGACCATAATTGGATCAATCGTATAATCTCACCATCGTTCATTCTCCAATGCTTCCCTTAGTGCCATTGATTCCCTCTCTACATGCTTATGAAGCATTCGAACTGATGTTCCACCTAATCGATTACGGATCTACAATCAATACATAATCCCTATTCAATCCTTCCAACAACCTCAGTCTTGTCATATGGATTGATTCTATTCCTCAATGTTTCTCCTCCTCCCATCGCTCTTCTCTCCATTCCTCTTCCTCTATCTTCTCCCATCATCATTACTGATGTACGGGCAGCAATCTTCACTGCAGCCTGTTGAGTACCTCTGCAATACATCAACTACCATTGGATCATCAACATCTCAATGTATCATCCTCCTCTAACCTGTTATTGACTGCATTGAGAATGGCCTTGCCCAATACGAGTCCTGCTGGCAGTAAAACCATCCTGAACACAAAAACAAATATTATTTTTCTTATAATGAAACAGATAATCGAAGTGGACAGAAACCACTTTCTGAACATCGAAAAAAGGTGAGAAAACAAGTCTCTTTATTAAACTCGTATTTTTCACCGCTGTTTTTGGTTTGAGATGTAAACATGAATAACAACTGCTTAACAACAATGTAACTAATCAACTACTCCACCTATCTATTCAAATCCTCCTAGAAGAATCTTCTGAGTACTTTAGAGAAGAAAGAGACGAGAGTAGGCACATGATGATCTATTCTTCTCAATGTACGACCATCGACAATTGATGAGAACTCAAGGAGAGCATCTCGTTCCTGTAATAATTCATTTATTGACATTCAATCAATTGATATTCATCTACTTACATCTCTCAGTCTCTTCATCAGATTCTCATTCGTAGTACTGACAACGACTTGAGCTTCGAGATCACGATGAAAAGATCGATATCCTGATAATTCCTTTCCTTTTAATAAATAATAATAAATGAACGACTCACCATAATTGGATGATCCAATAACAGTGTCTATTCGATCTCCTCTATCACACCACAATCCCTTCGCATGGAATGACCATCCTTTCCGACTCCATTCCACTAACTCCACACACTTACGATTCTGAATTTATTTACTATTTTTGAAATGATGGGTTCACAATTCCGTAGAATGTGGAATTGTCAATAACAACGGTACAATTCAGCAATTCTTCTTCTTTCACTTACATGTTTATCGATAGCAGCGAGGAAAGAAGCAGCAATGGAAGAATACATGGAGGGGATGAATCGAGAGAGACCAGATGCACCCGCGAATCCATTCGCCTATCCACAAATTATTATTAACTATGGTGGGATTGATGATCTACTAAGATACTGATAACTGATAAATAGATGAATAATAGAAGTAGTGTTACATCGGGAGCAGCCATAAGTACTTTGAGTGAATAATCTCCCTCTCTCAGCATTAGATTCTCGTATTCATCAGTCGCATTGAAGTATCCAGAAGCGAGAGTCATATTCAACGAAGGATCCTACAGAATATACAAAATATTCATTTAGGACATTTCGAAAAAAAATGATTAACCACCTACTTTGGACGCGAAGAGCCTTTTGAGAAATTGATACTCCTGATCAATTCCAATCATTCCCATTTGTATCAAAGGGTAGATTACGGTATCTCCTTCTATTGACTTATTCCCTCTTTTCGCTTCTTCTACTACATTCATCACTCGCTCTCGTAATGAAGAGCAATATTCAGAAGCATTTCCTAGCACAGAATAATTGCATTAGAACGGAAATGTATAATAAGTATTACCTTGGTAAGGGTGTTTGGTACAGTCCGAATGAAGTTTCTTCTCTCCATCTCCACTTAATTGGAACGAGTGAGATCCCACTGCCGTGATAACTACAAGTGCATCATCATAGAAAAATTGGATTTTTTTTAAACGAACTAGAACAGAAGAAGTCAACAAGTTCCTTGGAATTCTCAATCATCACATATCGATCCTGTCGATCAGTGAAATATGAATCAGAGAGATTAGCGCTGAATTCAGTTCGATAAACATACTTATTGTAGACATTCTTTGGCTCACCCCGAAATGAGGAGAGTGTTATCGAAGATGTACAACTTCATATGTTGCAGTCCCACAATTTCATTGTTCCTCTCTCCCAGAATACTCTTCAGTGCTCCTCTCAGTTCAGGAGTGTGGAAGAGATAGATCTGAAATTATAATTGTTGGACATTAAAACCACACTATTTATATAAATGTGTATAAGGCTTCATTTCCTGATCAGGATTTCAGTTATCAAAACATGAATATTTCCTAATCTTAATGAAGATTCATAAAGCCCTACACTAGAAGAGTGATACCTTCGCTTTATCAGCAATCTTCTTGAGCAAAGTTGTACTACTCTTCCCATCCTTCTCTCCTCTCGTTCCTCGATGGAAATCAAGCAGAATCCTCACATCTAGTGATTCATTATCCTCTAGACGATTCGAAATACCATCTACCTAAAAACAGGAATGGCTCAATTGTCTATTTACAAATCATAAATTATGTAACAAATGATGATGAAATTTTTGAGGCTTACGAAACTATAACATAACTTCACTCACAATAGCTGATTCGTGTTTACCGGTTCCAAGGTAAAGACTACTCAGATACACTCGATTCTTCGCACTTCCGATTCGTTCCTAAAACTGAGGAAGACTGATTTAATCAAGAGAAAACGAAATAAAGTCTACTCACAAGTATCAAATCGTAAAACTCTGACGGTTTTTCGATGATCCTGATAGAATTGGCATCCACAGGAAATTCGACGCCAGTCTCTTTGAGGTAATCCATCGATTGACGACGAGTTTAACATTGACTCCGTCCCATATCAACTGAAAATTGATGAAATATTGAAAGAAAACGAAAAGTTGCAAAAATTAACTACCGTATTCGAATCGAAATGTTGTGTCAAATATATTTCAGCGTGTCTGTTATTTAACGATAGTATTTTCATGACTACGCTTCTTTATGGAACAATGACTCCAATGTAATAAATTAAATTATAAAAATAATTTAAAAAAGACAAAATATAATAGTCTGAGAAAAATATCAAATTGGCGAACGGTTTTGTGAATGGGATGAATGGGTGATCTCCATAATTGCGGCTTAAAACTCTCACACTGATTTGTGAGAGGAGTGATTCACTTCAGTCATCTCAATCAAAGTGAACTGGTCACTCTCCAATCCATTCCTCTCCTTCCCCTTCACAAGCAGATGGCTTTTCGCGCCAAACGAATCTGGGCAGACGGTGAAGGTACGGTAGATAGCCAGATGGACTAGATCAATCCATATATTCAGGGGAGAATGCAGATATCGTACTCTCGAATGAGAAAATGCATGCAAGTGGTCGATTCGCCAATGTATTCGCTGCCAATCTACTCAAACCAATGAACAAACGTGTGGCCGTCAAAAGGGCATGGTCCGTATCTCAGGAGATAGAGAAATGATCGACTCTTTTGAAGGGAATCAAAGGAAGCGAAGGAATCGGGGAATGAATACAGAAATGAGGCTGATGTTCTATCTCAATTACACCATCCCAATATCACTCGACTACTCTATTATTATGTGCAGAAGATGGAGAAGGAGGTGGATACTGTCTCATTTCATCATTCATCTCATCATACTGTAATCCCTTGCAGACTTGTCATTGGATGATTCTCGACTTTCTTCCTCTGGATATGGTTGGCCTCAAAGCGAAGGTTCATCTACCGTATCCTTCCCTTCCTTATCAGTCTCTCTTGGAAGGGAGTTCATCTAGATGTAGTTGATGCTCGTCTCTATTCATATCAATTGTGGAGGGCAGTGGAACACATTCATTCAAAGGTATTTCCATTGTATTGATTGTGAATGAGAATGAATCTATAAGGGTTATCTTCATCTCGATATCAAACCAGCCAATTTGATTGTTCATCACGACAAGGGAATTCTTCAATTGGCTGATTTCGGAAATGCTAAGAAATTTGTTGAAGGGGAAAAGCAGAATCCGTATCAGGTTCATAATTATCTTAAATGAACTACTAAGATGATAAATATTGAGGTAACTCGATTCTATCGTGCTCCTGAACTGTTATTCGGTACAACCACTTTCACTTATGGAGTCGGTAAGAGATCTCTTCATAGATATCTTGTTGATCATCACAGATTGGTGGGCGACTGCTTGTGTCACTGCTGAATTCATGTTGGGAAGAACTTTAATTAGAGAGAAATCGGCTGATTCCCAAGTAAATGAAATATCTAAAATAAGGAGAAGAAGAAAAGGAAGATGATTGTAGATGAGAATGATCATTCACTTTCTTGGTTATCCATCTGATATTGAAGTGAAGAAGATGAAAGTATCTCGTCCCCGAGTCAGTAGACCAAGTAAACCAAGAGGATTGAAAGCTGTGAGATGGAATAGATAGACTAGTAGAGGAAGAATGATAATTACAGCTTCTGGATGATTCTTCTCCTTGTGAACTTCTTTCTTTCCTTCAATCTTCTCTTCAATATTCTCCCGATGGAAGACTCAATCCTTCTTCTGCACTCAAGCACGATCTATTCAAGGTATATCTTATTCATCAATCGACTACACATTCATGGCAGTTGTTGAAAAAATAAAAAATAAAAAATATATACACAAGAAGAAACATTTAGATTTTTAGGGAGTTTATGACAATTTATCGTTTGCTTTATCGCTTTTTAATAAAAAACGAATTATATTAATTTAGCCTCTCCTCTCGTCTCCTCCTCCATTGAGATGGAATCAGAACAGAGCAATTCTTCCCAATCTTCAATCCGATAACGTGAATATTCCCATTTAATCTATTGGTCATTGATTTATCTCAGGGATCGGACTCATCCAAATCTTCTGAAGATGAAGACAATAAAGAGAAGAAGACAACTGATGTGAAGAAAGAATAAATAACAGATAATCTAATCTGAATCCGACACAAAACGTGATGATAAAGTGTAATAGTTCATTAATGTTCTTCGATATATCTATCCATCTGCACTCCAAATATCTGCTTTCTTCTCTTCCTTCTCATTCACAATTTGAGTACCAGCGATAATCTCAGGTCCCTTTGCCTCTTCAATCTAAATTGAAAGGATAATAGGTGGAATGAGATAATATTGCACCTCCTCTTCAGTTTGTTCAAGAGACTTCAACTTCTCAATTGCATCCTTCTGCATTTTCTCCATTTTTTCCATCGTAACTTAATCAATCTCAATAATTTCATTAATTCGTAAAACCAATTTACTCACCAGTCTTCAATGGAAGGAGTTTTGGTTTACAGAAGATGGGCAGAACTGGCTCTTCCTGTCAATTATTCAACAATAAACAATTACAAAAGAAATCTTTTAAAAAATCATACCATGAAAAGCATTGCATTTTGAGAGCCGAATATTTCTTTAAATTCACTCATGGTCGCACGAGTCTGACTACCCCTTTCCCCTCCCCTCTTTCTCCAGTCGAGTAACCATAGAAACAGAATTTACCCCCCTCCGCTCCCTCCTTCTCTTCAACACAGTGCGTATATTTGCGTTTACAGTGGATCAGTTTTATCAGCAACAATTTTTATTAGAATTATTCATTTTTTCGATGATTATAATAATGTTAGGAAAGAAGATCAACTGGTGGAAAGGAAAGTGGATAGGAATTGACAAGTGAATCCATTTGGGAAATCAAGCAAGAATTGATGAACAGTTAGCGAAACACAAGATATCTGAATAAGACAGGGATAGGGAAGTGTGAGATGGAAGATAGGACAGAAGGGGATGAACTATGGAGGGATTGATTGATAAAGGGGAAGACTGAGTACCGGTAGAAAGGGAAGAAAGATGGAAGAATGTAATGCATGACAAGAGGCTTAATGTGGAAGGATCAAGCTAATCAGGACGGTACTCAGGGGTACGATAGGGAGTGATATGAAGAGGAATAAACAAGGCTCAATTATAGTGACAATGACAGAAACCGGGGAAGAGGGGAACATTGAGTAACCAACGGGAAAATGAGATAAACCAATTGCAAATCAAGAAAAGGGTCCATTGCAGTTAGAGAGACAGACCGATAAAACAACATATTACTCCAAAGTCGATTAATTATTAAATGCTACGATTAATCGATTAGAAGCGAGTTAAGAAGGTAAGAAGGGTATTGAAGGTACGTGATTCAATGTTGAAGAGTCAAACAATCTATACAACAACATGAGTATTATGTACATTATCACGAGTCGAATGAAGAGAGAGGGATGGGTTACGGTATGTGAGGAAAGAAGGGGGCAAAGGGGATACGGTAAGCAGCATTCAATATTATGCATTAGGATGATGAATGGAAATGAGCAAGGATTCCGAGTAAAACGAGCAAGAATTATTGATCCAGAAAGAATATAGGACACTGATAATAACGATAATATAAACGAATGTAGGGGAGAAATGAGATGAGATAACGAGAGGTTGTTCACTACTTATTGTAACCGAGTCGAATAAACGAAATTAGAAGAACAGGAAAATAAGAAAATGAACGGAAAGGTTAACCAACATAAGCAGACTCTTTCATGTACATAACAAAGCAAGAAATATAGTAAGAGTATTATACACGATTCAATGGGGGGAGGGGGATAATTTACAAGGGGTCGATTGAGATCTCTCGTGAGATCATGAGATGGAGAGAGAGGAGAGAGAGGGAGAGAGAGGGGGAGAGAGGGAGAGAGATGGAGAGAGAGGGAGAGAGAGGGGGAGAGACCTTCTCATGCATTACTCCGTAAGATACGAAGTAATCTTCCAACCATACCAGGTGAGACTGGAGGAGGATGATAAGAATGGAATAGAGCAGGATTGGTCAATGTATCTCGAGGGAGTGAACCCGGTCGAGATGGAATAGAAGAACGATGAGATGAACATCCAATGAGAAGATGAGTTGATGATGAAGATGGAGATGGTGGAGAACGAGGACGAGGAATTGATGGAGTACAACATGTAAAGATGAGTAGACCATCCTGGAATACAAGTGATGAGGAAAGGAAGGGGGGGGGGGAGGAGATACATACCTCATAGTAATACTTGACTGCTTTTCCTCCTTTAGCATGACGGAATTCCATAGTTCTCTTCAATGATTCTGATTGTTCTTCAGTTCTGAATTCATTCTTGCTCGTTGCGAACGCAGGTAGATCAGATTGACGAGCACGAAGATATGAATCCTGAAATGAACAAATCAATACCGTACCAATATCTACCATACTCTTCCTCTCCTACCGTACCTGTTTCTCATAGTGCATAATATCCTTCTCTGCTTCCTCCACTAAATCCCATGGATGCATACTGTCTTCATCAATGATGATCGAATCAAATTCAGCCACTTCCTGGTACATTTGCCATTCCTGTAAAGGATCCAATACCAACTACTCATTTTAATGGGCGGATAACAATTGAAAGGGATGTCCACTTACTCGAATGAATCTGCACATTCCTTTCGGTGAAATCCGTCGACAATTCGTGAATCGAATTCTAATCTTTGCTCTTTCAGCAGAAGGAAGACGAAGCCATGAGAGAAGAATTTCCTGAGACAGACAGACTTAGATATTGTCGCACGATAAAATACGCTAATTCAATAAGGAAATGATCATTTACTCACCTCATTGGCAATCAGTGCAGGATTGGATGAGGCTTGTTTGATATTCAGCTGTTCGATATTATTGAGAGGAAGAACTGCGTCCACTTTGATTCTGTCTTTACTCTGAAGACCATCGAGAGTTATACGACGAAGACGAAGACGAAGACTGAAAGAGAAGAGGGATGAAGGAGGGGAGAGAGGAGGAGGGAAGGGGGAGGGGGAGAGAGGAGGAGGGAAGGGGGAGGGAGGACTTACAGGGAAATGAACCAGAAGATGAGTTGAACAGGTCTACGTGAATATAATGAATGATCACGGAATACAAGATGAAGTGGATTAATTGGTGCGAGTTTCGATGCCAATCTCTCGAATCGACCAGATGATAACAGTCGAACTTCATCAATCAACTGGAATACACATTATTATGATATTATCCTTCCATCGTATTCACTAGAGAAAAGAAGAATATCATACCTCATCAGTCATTTCTTCGACAACATTTCCCTTATTGACTGATTTGGTTGAATCCAATTCATGATATCTCGATTGAATATCATTAGTAGTCTGCCCTCCTTGTCTTCCATTGATAATTCCTCCAGGTGGACCTCCCATTGCCATTCCTGCTCCTTGACCCTACAAGAGAGAAAGATCAATTCAATCCTCCATCCCTCTCACTTACATTTCCATGTGTCATTCCTCCACTAGTCGAGGGAACATCAGCCATCTGTCCTCCTTCTCTCTCAAGGAAGTTACCAATGTTCTGTAGAAGCACCTGCAATTCATTCCCTCATTCTCCCTCCCACTCAATCCATTCCCCCTCCTACCTCACGTGGGAGGATGGGAAACGATGCAATCATATGAATACTTGGATCAAATCACTCTCCATCCATCCCCTGATTATCCTCACCGATATACCATCGAAACAGTCTACTATCCACCACCCCCTCCCTCCTCACGCTCTCTCTCAATCTGGTAGTCCATTCCATCTCTCATTGTCCTTCTTCCCTCTTCTCGATGTCTCCTTCCGGGACGTTTTCCAATTCACACGAACAGATTCTCTCCATCAGAGAAGGAAGAAGGAAAGAGGGGGGAGGCGACTAACGAGATCAGCTCCATTAAACAACACTCTCCACATATAGTAGTGGTACAATAAAGGATGCGATTGAGATCCACCCTCTCTCTTTTCTTCTTTCTTCTTGTTGCAACGTGCAAGATCAGAGAATCAAGAAGGTGATTCATGGTCCGATCAAAGAAATGAGATTGAATGCCAGCAGAGAGAGATGGGGAAGGTAGGAGAGAGAGAGAGGAGAGGGGGAGAGCGAGTGATGGGGGGAATCATTCGTTCCAATCATGCAAAAAGTGTTCTCTTCTCCCTCATGGAATGCATTGACGTCGTCTCCATATCGCTTACTCATCTCTCAATCTGACTAACCCCCCCCCCCTCTCACTGTTTTCTACATCCTCTTCCAATGTGTCATCATCTCTACGCAACATTGTGCAATCCCATCCTTCCTCTTAGTAATCTCATAGTAATCATTCATACCTCAGTAATATCATAATCAGCCATCCATTTGTCCATATCGAAAGTGTATGCCCACGATGGTTCAGATGTTCCAACCATTTGATCAACTTCGAAACGAGTAGAACGAGGTTCAAGACGCTCTTTCATTGTGGGAATAGGCTGAAAGAGATGGATATTCTACCTAAACGAGAGAGGGGAATCATACCTTCTCATATACAGTATCGAGGAAATCCTTGATTGAATGTTCACTAGAGAGTGATCTGACAGTACAATAAGAGAGAGATCTCTCAGATGTTCCCGATATAGATACTCCATTCGATTGATAACGAGATGATGAAGGAGGAGAAGTTGATAGAATATCAGAATTCATTCTTTCTCTTTTTGTCTTTCCCTCATCTTCCATAATGAATCTCTCCAGAATCATCCTGCAATCAACAATATCCAATCACTTATTTTCCCCTTTCCTTCCTTTCTCCAATGATCATCCCTCTTCCCTCCCCTCTCTTGTCCTATAGGTACAAATGTCTTCCTCTTCTCTTACCTTCGTCTATCAGGAATGAATAAACGGGCGAATATATGTGACGGTTCGATCGATGGATTAATTCGTTCCATCTCTGATTGAACTGTTCTTCGTAGAGTGGAACACACACGGGAACAACGAGATATCGATACTGGATCACACCTGCAATTATCTATTGATTACAAGGATCAAGAGGGGAGTACGGTATATCATGGGAGAGGGAGGGGAGAAGAATATGACAAGTTATGTAGTGAATGAGTGTGTTCTCATCAAATATCGTTCAGTCTTATCATTCAATCAGTGACAATAGACCAAAAGAGAGAGAGAGAGAGAAAGAAAGAGACTATTCAATCAACAGACAACAATGGAATCTCATCCTCATTCAATCCATCTATTATATCACACCATCTCTTGTTTTCAAAAAGATCAATTAACCCCTTCTCGCCATCTCTCCCTCTTCCTATGCGCCCCTTACGGACCAGTGAAATAGTGCATAAAATAGAAGGGCCGTATCATATTTCAGCACTCTTACAGTAGATCACGAGACTACGTGCATTACTCTTGAGTATCATTCCCCCTTCCCCTCCCTCCTCTCTCTCTCGATTGAGGTACAAAGTATGCCTCTTCTTCCTCCAATCGTTTTCTACATTCTCACTATCATCAACAATCATCTACCCTTAGCCTCTCTTCTCAATCTCATCTCATATCTCTCCTTCTCACTTATTACATCTCACTGCTACTCAGGGAGGAATGCCATAGGGTAGAAGGGGGGGGGGGGAATACCCCACCCACCCTCCCCTCCCTCTACCCATTCCATCTCTCTCGATGCACTAATCGTCGTCTAACGATGGGAACGCAATCTCGTGTTCCCCCCCCCCTCTTCATCCATCCATCCATCTACTGATCTACCTTTCCTTCCCTCATTTCCTATCTCAATTTCCTTTACTCTCACCCATTCCATTCCTTGCCTTTCCTTTCTCCTCTGAATGAGTTAGTGCAGACTCCTCAAGAGATAGATAGACACTCCACAAAAAACAGCCCCCGATTGGAATGTAGAGTAGAGGGCAAAAGGGAAGGGAGAAAGGAAAGGATGAAAGAAATGGGAAGAAAGATGGTGGGAGAGAAGAGGACATGGGTAGATGGGGTAGATGGGTTGGTAGACAAGGGACACTATAAAGGGACATCATCCTCTCTCTCTCTCTATGACCCTATTGACTGATGAGTGAGAAAGAGAGGAACAGAGACAAAGAGAGTCTAGTCAATCCATTAGTAGACAGTTTAGTCTGTCCTCCCCTCCCCTCCCCCTTCATCCTCCTCCTCCATCATTCTATCATATACATCTCCCTTCCCCACTCCCAATCTCCACACGTACTCCCTGTATACACAAACTGTCTTCTTTCCCCTCTGCAAGCTCCCCCCCCCTCCTCTTTTCTCTCCTCCATCTACAAAATGACTGCTCCTTCAACATGAGCTACTCCATCCATTCTGAGAACCCGCATGACGAAATGGGAAAGAGGGAAGAAAGGAGAGAGAGAGAGAGAGGGAAAGAGACACACATAGAACACCGTCCACTCCCCTCTCTCTCTCGTACCACGTGGAAAAGGAGAATATCCCTCCTCTAGCAGTCTCTTTTTGTGTGCATGTGATGTGGATAGACTGAATACGACGATGACGACGGTCATGTGAGAGGGAAGGCAGAGGAGAAGGGAGGGGGAGACAGAAGGAGGGAAGATGGAGGGATGGAGGATACCAAGTATCGGCAGTGGAAGAGGATTCATTGGAATGAGTGAAATGAGCGAGAGTAGTGGAATGGGAAGATGGAAGAGAAGGAAGAAGAGGAAGAGGAAGAAGAAGGGAGGAATAAAGAAAAAGACCACTGACATCCATCCAAATACCTTACTATTCCCATCTATCTCAATCCTTTATATCATATCGCGCGACTGAAGGAAATATAATAAGAAAAGAAAGAGGAAATGAGTAGAAGAGGAGCATTCCCCTCTGTAGAGTACAAAAGTGACCGATGGAAGGATCATTATTAGACCGATTGATAAGAGAAAGGGCAAGATAGAAGGAGGGGAGAGGAGAGAGAAGAGAAGGGCATCCCCCTCCCCTCTCCTCTTCCTTCTTACTCCTATCACTCCATATTCGCACATCCTAATCACACACAATGTACATTGGTCACTGAGAGAGAGAAAGGGAGGAGGGACATCTGTATGCTCATCTCAAGACTACGTAAGAAGGAGAAAGAAGAGCAAGAGAATGGAAGGACGATGCACGGAATCTTCCCCCTTTCTCATTCTCATCATTCAATCACTAATCACTTCCCTATCTATTCAACACGTTCACTCAACATTCTCATGAGAAGACTACTTGATATCAGAAGAGAAAGGAGATTCCCACAATCTATCATGACATCTCTACCACTATCACGACCTATGTCGTTAATCAAAGAATGCGAATCACCTAGGGAAAGAGATGTGAATTGAGTGGGTGGAGAATCAAGAATGGATCAAGGAGAGATGAGGGAGGATGAGAGGGAGAGAGGAGGGATACGTGAAGATCAAGGGATGATATCGAGACGCGTCATAAAAGGAGAATAGATACAATATGATGAGATGACTTTCTGAGATATGAGAGATAGATTGGAGTATAGACTGACATTTATGGTGGGGGAATCCCCCAATAGAGATGAAGAGAGATCAAAAGAGCAGAATGGAGTTCAAATTAAGGATGATGAGTGAGGGTGGAGAGGAAGAGTGGAATAGTGTAAAGGGGAAAGTATCAATCAACTATACCCTACCATTATATAGAAGGAAGAGATGGAAAGTGAGATGAGGCAAGGGAAGGAAGGAGGGAAAGGAGGAGAGGTGCGCAAGTGAAACAAGAGGATGGAAGCAGTGAGTGAGTGAGTGATCAAGGAGTGTCGGACGGAGGAGGGAGGAGGGGAGGGAGGAGGGGAGGGAGGAGACGGAAGGGACAAGGGAGAAGCAGCTGACCTCTTGAATATCTCGATAAGAACAGGTTGAGGAATTGTATCCAGATTAAGAGGAAGAATAGTGGTAGAAGTAGCCGTTCCACTCCATGTTGTAGATGATGATGAGAATGATGGAGATTTCTTATGTGATCGAGTAGATCGAGTTGGTGGTGGATGTGCCATCCACATTGAGAAGGAGAAAGATGATAGAGAGAGAGAGACCAAGGGATGGATTAGACCATCCAAGAACTGCAATTGAGAAGGAATGATTAGATCATCTGATGAATGAATGAACGTAGCGAATAAAAGAAGAACGGGGTAGAAGGGAATGCGACGAGAATGAATCACTGTGGACACTAGAGGGCGAATCGAGGATAGAGGAAGAGAGGGAGGGAGGGGGGGAAGGGGAGGAGAGGAGAAGACTCCGCCTATGAATCGCCTCTTGCGACTGAAGAGAAGGAAAGAAGAGATGGAAAGGGGAAGGGAGGGGAGAGAAGGGGAAGGACGAGAGCGAATGAAGGAGAGACGAGAAAAGAGGAGAGAAGAGAGAGAGGCAGAGACTTGGCACCGTGCCAGTCGCCTATTGCGAATCGCCCCCTTTCGCGAGAGACGAGAGATGGGCGAATAGAGAGAAGAGAGAAGGGAGATGGGATGAGGGAGAGGGAGGGGACGGAGAGGGGAGGAGAGAAGGGAAAGGCGCGGGAAAGAGCCTTGGCCTCTGAGATGTCATCACAAGCTGCAGTAAATAGTGATGGGAGGAGAAGAGAATGGGTAGAGGGAAGGGAGGGGGGGGGAGAGGCTAAGGGGTAGAGGGGGATTGGAATATGGGTTACTCTTTCATCCAATTGACTTCTCTCCTTAACTATTCTTTCATACGATCTATCGTCTCTCTACTACATTCCTCATTCCTGTCTCACTTCCTACTATTATTTACCATCTCCCCCTTCAATACACCAAAACGAACCGCTAATTCGCTTTGTATGGAAGTGAGAGAGAAGCGCGAGTATTGAGAGAGAAAGGGAAGAGAAGTGGGGGAGGTGAAAGAGGTAGGTAGAAAAAGGGTGGTTTCCATTCCGAATGAAAGATCATACATTATTTTCCCCTTTTTGTTCCATGCAATATATGAGAATGATGATACTGTAGAAAAGATGCGAGACTTAGTTAGGTCAATGAGATATGGAATAAGTGTGAATAGAAGGAAGAAGAAAAGGAAGGGAAGGGAACAAGGGAACGATTGAGAGGAGGTAATCATAATCTAAGTGAATATACTTCAAGAACTACGATGATAGAAGGTAACTAAGAAGAGAAAGGGAAGAGACAAGACTACCGTATCCATCGTCATTCCCTTTTATCCTGAATACCATTGATGAGGAAGGAGAAGGAGGTGATAGGGGGAGGGAAATGGAGAATCTCACGAGAATGAAACAACGAGCAAATAAATGTCAAACTACGTAGGATACAGTGTAGAAATGGAGAAATACACGAGGTGATATCACCCCTGAAGGAGATCTCGTGATAGAGGAGAGAGGAGAAGGGAAGGAGAGAGAGAGGGGGAGAGAGGGGGGTGGGGGGAGAGACTACAGGTACCATACCAACAACTACCGTACTCTTATCCTATTGACCATCTACTCAATCACCAACAGTTAGATAGAAGCAATGTCGAACGAGCGGACTGTCAATAAATAGAAGCGACTCGATAGAAAAGCTATAAAGAAGAAAGGAGGAAGTGGTAGTTGAATGGTGAAGAGTAAAGAGATCAGAGAAGATGAGAAGAAGGAAGAGAAATGCTGTCCCGAGAACATTAAAGTGAATGAAAGAATTAATGAAAAATAGATGGAAATGAGGGAGGAAGAGATTGAAATACATGAGAGAGAGAAAGATAGTCACGTGATATCATGAGAATCAGCAGGAAAGAGGAGGAGAGAGAGGAGAGGGAAGGGTGCAGCCGAATAGAAACAGCACACTACTGATAAGACTATTCCAATGTAGAGGAGGGCGTCATTATGAGAGAGGAGGGGGTGGAATAGGCAAAGACACAAAAAATGGTTAATCTGAAGGGACAGATTGATCATGAGTCTGAGCGGGGGAGGGATAGAATACATTGAACATTGAAAAGAGGAAGGATAGAAGAATAACACGAAAGATAGAGTAGAAGAGGTACTCATTGATATGGAAGAGGAAGAGGAAGAGATTGAATGAATGGAAGAAGAGAGAGGGGGATTCAACTGAATGAATATCAATGTCATTTAGTATGGATATGAATGGGATGAGTAGAGGAACGGAGAGGTGGATGGGGGAAGAGATGGGGAAGGAGGATGGGGGAGGGAGGGAGAGGGAGGGGGCAGCGGTAGGTCCCATTCATTCATCTCAATTCCTCTCGTGAGAAAGAAGAGATCACATCACTTGAATCAGAATGAAGATGGGAGTAGAAGGGAGGAAATGGAAGGGAGAAAGGTTGGAGAGAAAGGGGGGGGGGGAACGACGATTCAACCATTCACTATCTTCCTCCTCTTCTTCGCCTTTTTCGTCATTCTTTTCTTCTTTCTTCAACTCGTTAATTGAGTAAGGAATGGGGATTCGTTGACTATATCGGGAGATTGGAATGAATGTGAGTGGGGGAGGAAGGGGAGGAAGGGGAGGGGAAGGATGGGAGGAGGGGGAGGAGGAGAAGATGAAGGGAGGAAAAGGGAAGGAATGCAAAGACCGGAACCCACTCTCAACTGTTTACCCTATGTGAAAACAGCTCGAATTAGCGGATGAACGAAGATATGAATGAAGGAATGGAAGAGAGATAAAAGAGAAGGAATTCAGTCTAGATATCAATCCCCTTTTCTTTCTTTTCTTCTTCTTCCTCCTGTCATTCAACAAATGTTGCCAGTGATGATAAGGGAAAGGACTGATTGCTGATTACAGATTAAAAGAGAAAACGAAGAAAGAGAAGAAAAGTTGTGATTCGCCCTATAAACGAGGAGTAAACGATTCAACGGACGGTGAATGGAAGTGAGAGAGAGAGGGAGGGAGGAGGGGTTCAAACAAGCGACTACTCAAAAGGTCGTGCTGAGTAAGAGGGAAAGAGTAGAAGCGAATGGAGAACTGATGCTGCCCCCCCCTCCCTCGTAGACTAAATATAGAGAAGGATAGGGGATATACAGTATAACAAGTGAACTATCAGAGTAATCGATAGACGATCTACACAATGTGATAGGGAGAGGAGGGAGGGGATGGATGAAAGAAGAGAAAGGGGAGGGAGGAGGGGAGGGGAGGAAAGGGGAGGAAGGTGAGAGGATAAGCTGAACAGATCACCTGAGGGAAGCTATTGAGATGAATCGGATGTGATAGAGTGAAGGAAAAGAGAGAGAGAAGACTTCTTAGCCTTTCTTCTATTCTGTTGTAAAAGCAGATGTGAAGAGTGCGAAGGAGCAATATTTGAGGAGAGAGGGAGAGAGAGGGAAGAAATCAGTAGAGAATGAGAGAATGAGAGGAAGATAGAGGGAACAGAGAAGTCAAGTGAGCAGAAAGAAACAAAAACGAAGCAAAAACAAGAGAGAGACGGGTTTGTAATGCTACCTGATAACAATGCTTCACTGTGGGGAGGGAGAGGGAAGGAGTCACACTAACCGAGGGAAAGAGGAGGGCGGCACTGTGGTGTGCCCTCACGAGCTAATTCCACTGACTCACTGATCTAGACCATTCAATGATCGAATCACATTGACGAAAGGGCAAATAACGACGAAATCGAAGAGAAGAGGGGGGATATCATACTGTTGCTACTCCCAATTGATCCGATTTGTGAGGTGAGAAGATAGAGAAGAGGATTGACTATAAAGGGGAAAGATCAAAAGAGGAAAGAGTGAATGATAGAAGAGAGAGATAGCCTGATAGTCCTTGTATACGGGAGAACACGAACAAACGAGAAGGGGATGGGGGAGGGGGGAGGTCAGCGAGTTCGTGAGAGAGGGAACGAGAAGAGACGCGATCTCGATCGGGAGAGGAGTGAGGAGGGGGGGGGGAGTGGGCGAATGGACCAATGGGGACACATCATATGATTGGGGACAACCATTCGCGCATTCCATTCCCTCCCTTCTCTTTCCATCTATTCCCCGATAGAAAGAGAATGAATGGGCACAACATTGCAGGATTACTGACATGAGTGAGCATCCTTGTGAAATTGTACCTTGTGATAGTGAGAGAAAGGGAAGGAAATGACAAGCACATCACAAGAACCATTTTGAAACACACATAATTTCATCATAGGAGAAGGGGACAGAAAGGAGAAGTCGGTACCAGTCTGTGAATACTGTCTAGGAGAAGAACTCTCTTCACTCTCATTTGAACATCAATCATCCTCCTCAACATCAATGTATCTCACCAAGGGACAAGAAATGAGTAAAGAAGTTGATCATGAGAAGAAGAGAAAGAGAGGGGGAATCCCTATCATGTGATCGAGAAACTCATTACAAGTGACCTTACGAGTCGAGTCCATTCGGGGGCATTATTATCATATGAAGACGAGAGATAGGGATAAGAAGAGTGATCGCACAGATTAGTAACGATGGAATTGAAAAGTTAGGGAAGAAGAAGTAGAATGTATGCATTGACAAGTACATGGACAGTACAATTTACACACCTGGCACAGATTCTTTGCCCAGTCCACTCTCTTGATTGAGAGAGAGAGAAGGAAGAGAAGACACGTGAGAAAAGACTTTCTCTATCTACCTTACAAGAGATGAGACAAAAGACGCGTGTACTTTCCAAGGTAGAAGGAGAGAGGGAGAAGTCCTTCTTCTTCTTCTTTCCCATGTGACTAAAGGAGCATTTCGCCCTCTTCTCTCACCATCTCCCTCTCTGTCTCTAATGGGAAACTACGGCCATGGCTGGCAAAAAATAGTTGGGAAGGAAGAAGGAAAGGCAAAAAGAGGATCCGGATATACGGTAGTCACTATGAACTCCATGGATACAAGGGAAGCAAGAAGATGAGAACAAAGCATACCAGTGAATGGATGGAAATCTACGAATAGAAAGAAGAGATAGGAGAGGTTACTAATTTACGATAATCATTCGGGGAAGAAAGGGGCACGCGCAATGGAATGCGTATAAAAAGTGGTCATGAGCGAACTCGTGGGCTAAATGAGGGCGACTAAGATTGAAAAGAAAGAAACGAAAAGCGGCTTATAAAAGGAAGTTTTAACCAATAAAATACATACGATTGGCTGTTGTGAGATGGAACGACTTCTCGCCCACTCGATCCACTTTCGATTATAGGGCGTTTCTGCAATGGAAACTCATAAACAATGCAAGAAAAAGGAGAAACGAGCCGAATGCATGATAGATTCTGTAAGGGAATTTCGGGGTTGAGAGAAGGTTGGTATACGCGTATATACGCGAAACTATGACGAAATAGATTTGCGAGCTCGTGAGACTCACGCTCCGTGATGCAATAGACCTAGCACAGCTGAATATTTCGAAATACTTGCGATCTAGTGCAAGAAGAGAAAGAAAGAAAGACAAAGTACAAAGAAGAGGAGGGATCGCGACAGAAGTAAGGGTCATTAGATTAACGATCACTCAATGAAGACAGGAGAAACTGGGACCACCCTGATCGATAACAATTATCCATTACAAAATTTAAAAAAGTACGAAATACAGTATCAAAATTTCTGAATTTTTCTATTACACTAATTTTCATCAATAACTAATTTTATTTTGTTATTTTTAAGTATCAGATTATTCGCATAAAGTTCCATCGCGACACAGACACAATACCACAAATTTAGCAGGATTAATACCTAATAGCGAGAAATGTGAGGCAAAGCGACGAGAGAATGCATAGGATGGATAGAAGTGCATTTGTGTCTCGCGGCTAAAGGAGAGCGAGAGCCCCTCAGGGTAATAGTGAGAGAGTAAGGGCGAATGAGAGAGCGCAGACGACGAGAAAAGAGCGACTCGCGTCTATAGAGCACACTCGTAATTCAACGATCGATACAGGTGGATACCGTATCTATCATTTCATCTACTTGGCCTAATGGGGCTCAAGTGTTGGACTGAGATACAGTTGATAGGGATATTTAGATAGAATATTATCTGTGTTCAGTATTAGGTGGAAGGGGTTATGCAAATGAAAGAGTACAGACTGAGTGCAGATATATTAAGAGAAAGAGAGTTGCGAGTGCCCTTCCACTCAATTGGCCTCTTGATGCAACTCTATGAGAGACGAAGACACACAAAGAGAATAGACTACAGTCAAGGCTGTCAAGTGGTATGTACTGTGTCAAGTGAGACAAGTGTAGAGATACTGTAGAGGGATACGGTAGACCAGGAAAGAGGAACGAATGATGATTAGAAGGGTAAGTACGGTATATAACTTACTCGTAATACATATTCAACCGCATCGTTCGTCAATTGTAGGACGAATGAGGAAGAGAGAGAGAAAGAGTGAAATGAGACGATACTAAATTCATTATTCCCATTCTTCTCTCTCCACTTTCTCTATCTAATGATCATCTTCTGATCATTCCTTCCTTTTCACACATTTCAACTATAGATGTTCACACTATTTTCATCTTGTCAAATTCCCCACCCACTCATTTGAAATTCGACTAATGACAGTGCGTATAATGCATAGTAGATGGAGAATGGAAGGAAGGATCTCGAGTCTCACTCTCATTCTCGTGCTGTCTTTTATCAATCAATAATCTACAAGTAGATCACCTCTTGCGGGATCAGTCTATCGTTCTCTTCATTCATCTCTACAAATTCAATCCGTTCATCCTTTCAATCCTACTCTCTCACATTCAATTCATTCATTCTCTCTATGGTTCATCTCTACAGGAAAAGACATTTCATTTATGCCGTGAGTAATTGAAAGAATCGTAGAGATCATAATCTTATTATTTTTTCCAATTAATTCACCTTGCACATTCAACATAAAATAATACATAATATTCTTAAGTTTCTTCTCTTCACATTCCTTGTCTATCTCTCATTCTTCATTGATCATAACCACGAATCTGAATCATCCTTCCATTTTCAACTTTCTCGACCAGATTCCCATCCATTTGAGAATTCATGCAATTTTCCAATCTTAGAAGATGAAGATTCGAGTCTGAAGGTCCCCCCCCCTCCGTCCCTCATCTATCTAATCACTGGATCCATTCAGAAGTCAATCAAACACTTAGATGGACCTCCATCGTGTCCTCTTCTCTATCCCAATCAGGTCATTTATTACGTCATCCCTTCCCCAATCATATCTACTTCCGTATACATAATCCTTTCAATTCAGGTTGTAAATCGATCTCTATATGGAACCTTTTTTATTTCTTCTTCAACTGTCTCATTTCCATTTCATTGTTCAGTCCAAATTCTAAGTGGAACTCTTCATCCAAATGTACGATCAATGAATATTTCTGAACCAATCGAGGTACCAAACTTATTTTCATTTCCGTTTCTCAAATAAAACACTTAGCTACCCCTCAATAAATCCTTTATTGTAAATGAAGATGTCTTTTTAATCACATGTAAATCCGAAGCGAAGAAGGAAGGCTCGAGTGAGGTACAATCATTTTCTCTTCATTCTTCATTCTCATTCCAGTTGATATTCTCACGAGTTTACATGGGAGTCAAGCAATCATCAGTGAATAATCTTATCGTAGGTGGGAATAAACTTGCACTTTAGTCATCATTCTATTTCCTTGAGAAGTAAATGGATCATCTGAATCGAATGAAATCCTTTCTCGTCCATTCAATATCCATTCTATGTCAATATCTATTCTGGTAATCTTTTCATGCTTCACGTGATCAAACAATCATTTTTGCTTAGTTTGGACAGGATCGTAGCGAGGGAAAAACATGAGAAAGAGGGGATGATAGGAAGAGAAAAGAGAAGACAAATAGATAAAAGATCTTTGAAGATTTGTTGTGCTCTTACCGAATGGTCATTCTCTTCCTCCATATAATTCCGTCTTCGTCTTAGGTCTTCGATTCAACTTCACGATCTCAATTCGCTCGACACATGAAGAAAAGTAGAAAGATTATGAACGAGATGGGATTCGTCACTTTAATGGGATATAATAAGGTCGAAAAAATCAACTAAACACATAATTCTGAAGAGTACAGTTGAGACTCTTCATTCATTATATTCGCAGGTTGGAGATAATTCAGCTCCTAATCTCAGTCCAATTCTCGCTGAACCTTTCAAGGAAAACGAGGAATATGATCTATTGTAGGTTGTATTTAATATTAGAAGAGTGGTTAAAATAACTTGAAGGGACGAAACAGGAGACATCGGACTGAATAAATTCCTCCCTTATCGAAAGAAGATAGATCCGGATACAATTGAATTTATATGGAAGAAAATGAAAAGTAAGAAGTAGGATATTAATTGTAAATAAATGGGAATATATTTAGAGAAGGATTGCGAGACTCTCTTCAATGATGATATAATGCACACTTCAAGAGGATTATTTCATTACACAAATCGTCATTTTAAACCTGGCTTTTCCTACAAACCAACTGATCATTACTACAGGCCGTTTTACAATCATTTTTATAAGGTATTTCTTTAATTTCTAGGAAAACATAGAATCGCTTTTTGTTCAGATGCTGAACAACAAATGGAAATTGTGTTGGGATGGACGAATTCTTTCTGAGGAATTACTTGTTCCTTGGTTTCTGTCTCTTCGACAATTCGGTTAATTTCTTCATGGTTCTCATAATCTCTCATTTTCTTCTCAGCTGATCGATGTTTCTTCTCCTTTAATTTCCTTACTTCTCCCTCTCACGATAATCCGAATAATCTCGAATCTGTCGATGAAATACTCAATCAAAGGCTACGAATCCTCAAGAACTCTGGTAATCCTTTTTTTAATTTATCGATATCCGATTTTACAGGAAGTCTTTCGAATACGCTTCTTATTGTAATGGGAGATCATGGACAGAGAATGCATTATTCACAGGTCAAACATCGTGATAAAATATATTTAATAAAGTGAATTTAGAAGACATTTGGTGGTCGAATCGAAGAGAGACAACCAATGATGTCCATTCTTCTTCCAAGGGAATTCAAAGTTCATCATCCAACTGCATACGATCATCTACTATCCAATGTACACAGACTTACCTCGTCAGTACCATATTAAAATCATTCTTTCATTAATAAATTAAATATATAAAAATTATGATTTAAATTTAAAGCAACGTGGACATCCACGAAACACTTCTTGATATAATTGATAATCGAATGGGAAAGAGTAGACCGGAAGGAAGAGGAATAAGTCTCTTCACTCCCATTCCTACATCGAGAAGCTGTTTCGATGCATGGATTCCCAAGAATTTCTGTCTATGTCAATACAATGGAACTGAAGAAGATAAATCAAGTAAACGTATCCCCTGTCGATCACTAATAATCACTGCGATGTTCACTGTATTCAATCTCTCCATCTCTTCAGACTATCATCATTCCCTCTCTGCTCTCCTTTCTCCTCTTCGAGATCTCCTTCTATCATATCCATGTCTCAATGTAGATACTCTTCATTGCAATATCAACTATTCACTTCACCATCCCCATCAGGTTCACTCACAGTTATGCATCGTATTCCCTTACTAATATCAGTCCGTTCGAATGGGTATGAGAGATAAGAGAAACTGGACTGCGAAAATGGCTGAAAGAATTAGTCCGAAGGTGAGCATTCGATATTTGTTTCAGAGCATGTTCTCATTTGATTTATATCATAATTTGAATGATGTGTATTAGGGATTCTTCACTGAGACATCTTGTACCATTCGATCACTTCGTAATCTTCCTCTTTTACTTCTTGTTCGATCTCGTGTCGATACAAATGGTCATTCTCATTCAATTCCTTTTCCTCCGATGATAATCAACGCCGATGGAGAATGTGGAACCATCAAGGTATTCATTCTCATTTCACTCATAATAATTATTCATCATCAGAATTTGGATACATTTTGTACGTGCGAAGGAGCATATGACCTCCACTCGAAGATCGAATCGGCTTTAGATTAGATTCATTCTTATCACTCCATAAGTGATGTTGCCCTCACGGGTGTTTTTTATTATTATAATGTTGTTTCCCTGGTAGTGCAGAGATAAGCATCTCTCATTCTTGTTGTTCATTCTTGCATAATAAAGAGTATTGACTCTTCAAAATGAATCGAGTGAGCAACTTCGTCACAACAAGAAGCCATCCCTAGCAGACACCAATCTGTTTACACCTTCCATACTCATCCCGTCAATCGGAGTCCCGTGATAGGAAGAAAGATAAATAGAAAGGGTTTAAAGAGTTGCTGATTGAAGCAATCTATCTGAATGGTCAGAGTAGAGTAGAATGGTATCTCCATTTCACTCTTGACCCTCTCTTCATTTTGTTCCTCCCTCCAGGGTCAACCATCCCCTCCCTTTCCCTCCTTTCTTCTTTCAATTGAACAGTAGAATGATGCCACTTCTCTCTTTCTCTATTATGTCTCTCTCTGGTATGATCAAGTACTACACACTTTTTTCATCTTTTGTCCCCTACTCGATAATACTGTACTTGCATCGATTCCATTCTGAATCCATCTGTATCTTCCTCCTTCCTTGTAATCTCATTCTCTTTCTCTTCTTCTCTCAATGGATAGACAGGTATGATTCCTTCTCTCGTCTCTCTATCAGCTGTTCCTTCTCTCTCTCTCCATTGTGCCATCCACCCTCTCTTTCACAAGTGAGGGTCAGAGTACCCATGGTTCCATTAATTCATTCTTCCATTCTTAGATCGATTCGTAACCATTGTATTCCATACCTCCCTCGTTTCAATACAATCTCTCATTCAGTTGTTTCTTTAATGGGAGGGTTCTCCCTCCTTTCTCTATCTCTTCTCTTCCTTCTATCTCTTCATCTTCACTTCTCATTCGCATCCAATACATCCAAGCATCGAGATCGACCATGCTCCATTATCGTCAGTTTATTATCTTCATTATGTCTTCCTTTCCAGAATTCATATATACTTCTTCTCTTCTTTCAGTCATCAAATCGTGAATATTCTTTCTCGTCTCCAGTCTATCGTTCAACTCCTCGGTGGAAGAAATCCGCCTGCCTCGCACTCCAAGGACAAATTCACAATTTCCACGCAGAATGTCCTTGGTTCGTCTTTTTTTTGCAAGAGTGTTGCCCTTTTCTCGAAAATTCGAAGTGGAAACTAAATGGGAGATGAGTCATTTTCTGTTCAAACAATACTCTTCAATCCGATTATACTCGGTTTGCTATAGAATGAGATCACAATTCTTCACAGTGGGAAGTATCACAGATTCTTCCATCTAACTAATTCATTATTTCAGTTGTCCTTCTCCGTCGATCGAATTTCGAAATGATCGAAAGATCTCCAAAGTGGATCTCGTTGCATTTATTGTTCTTCTTATCATTGTAGATATGTTCATATTTTCCTTTACATTCTAATCTTATTCTTCTATTCCTCAGCCCTCATCAGATCTTTCTCTCAGTACATGTCCCTCCCCTCACTCAAAACGGTTCAGTGACGTACTTACATAAACGACTCGCTTTTCTTACCAGTTTTCCCTCTCTTACAATAAATCGAATTGGCAATCGAATTCTTTGTTCGCTTTCCCGCCAATCGTCATTCTCTCCCTTTCTCTTTCTCTCTCTCTCTGCCGCAAACATTTGGTTTCTCTAGTGAAGATTGAGATTATGGTACCAAGAAAAGAGATTGTACATTTAATTCTAAAGAAAAGGAATGAGACTAAAGCGTGAGTGAATTTGAATTTCGATACTGGAAAGAACGTGAAATGGAGAAATGGGAAGAATGAAGTGGTCGGTTCCCGTATTCCTCTCATTCCCTTTCAACCTTCACTCTCATACACAATACTTGTTTTCTTCGTGTGCTCTTCACAGTAGCAACAGTTATATCGAGTCAACAAGTGCACTTCCTTCAAAAGAATCTTTCTATTTCATCTACCCTTTCTTTCCAAATAAGTTGAATATCTCTGGAAATCCAATTTCTCTCTTATCTCACTGAGAATCTGACGGTGTTCCAGTCACAAGGTATCGAAGAGTTTACCGTGTAAAAATCAAATACAATAGATATTGTATCTCAACATGCAATATTACCATAGAACGATTGGTTGTTGTGAAGGAGAGGAATGGAAAGAGAAGAATGATCATAGGGCCACAGAGAGAACTGCACGGAGACTGCAATTGAATACATCAATCGTCCCCCCTCCTCCCCTCTCTTCTACTCACCAATCTCCATGATGGAGTGTCTCGAATGCTTCATTCACTTGTTCGAGAGTATATCGATGAGTGACGAACTCATCCAATTTCAATTTCTTCTGCATGTAATCATTCACAAGAACAGGAACGGAATCCTTCGACTTCCATCCTCAAATACGCATCTTCTCATCTTACACACAAATTTATATACAGTACTAATCATATAATATCTTTACTAGATATAAAAGTATAAATTGTATACCTCCAAAAGCAGTTCCCTTCCAAGTTCTTCCAGTGACCAATTGGAATGGTCTCGTACTAATTTCTTGTCCTGCTCCAGCCACTCCGATGATACACGACACTCCCCAACCCTGTCGACAACAATCATTATTTTAACTTACATCAAAATATAGCAAAACATCATGTTTACTGTTAGCAATCTAATAAGTATACAAAATGCTTTGAGAATGATAATTGAGTAGATCAAATAAATAATCTATTAAAAACCCATACCTTGTGTGCTGCTTCGAGTGCCTGTCTCATCGTCTCTACTCGTCCAACACATCTTAAACCACATTTTATATTTTCCTAAATCTGTTTATTAATATAAATGAATACTCACTCGAAAGTGTAATCAAATCCGCCATCAAACTTCTCGACAAGCCATGCCTGCAGTTCAGTTCATTACTTATCTTTTCATTCATTATCACTGTATTCATTAGTGATATCTCCGTACCTGGAATGATTTTCCCTCTGGACATTCCTTCGGACTCACACAGTCAGTCGCACCGAATGCACGAGCTGCAAAGAGAAAGAGATTATCAGTTGTCTTCCTCTCACTTATTCCGATAATTCACATATCCACCACCTTCAGCCTATAGCTGATTCCACACTCCAATCAATCTTCAATCTCCACCATTTCCATCCTCCTCTCCATAAGAATCAATCGATCTATCCACCATCGATTGACTCCTTTTCTCTTACCAGCCTCTCGCTGGAATTCATTCCATACATTCTTCACTATATGCTTCTCTCCTCTTCATTCATCCAATCAATAATATCTCTCACCCGCATCGAATTTCTTCTCAAGTAGATCGATGGCAACAATTCTCTTTGCTCCGACAGCTTTCGCTCCCATGATCACTGCCAATCCGACGGCACCCAATCCCCATACCGCCACTGTACTGCCTGATTCAACCTGCAATTGAACAGCCAATATTACAACAGTGCATCGATATTATCTTCAGTTACTAGGAGATGGGAGTAAATAATTGGGTGTACGTACCTTGCAAGTGTTGAGTACAGCCCCGTAACCAGTGGACACACCACACCCGAGAAGACAAACTTTCTCCAGAGGAGCTGACTTATCGATCTGATAATATCCAATTGATTATTTTCTACATCTTCTTTCACCAATCACATCTCCATGATATTGTCCCCTATCGTACCTTAGCAAGGGAGATATCAGCGACAACCGTATACTCAGAGAAGGTAGAAGTTCCCATGAAATGGAACAACTGCTTGCCCTGCAATTTTAATATTAAATATACATTTCGAACATTTACTAAAAAATGAATTGGATACCTTGCAAGTGAATCGAGAGGTTCCATCGGGCATAACTCCATTGCCCTGCAATCATATCTCCCATTACTCATTCATTCTGCTTCTTTCTCACCTGAGTAATTCTAATCTTCTGGCACAGATTTGTCTTGGGGTTCTTACAGTATTCACACTCCTTACACTGAGGAACGTAAGTGGGAATGACATGGTCACCTGAATTATAGAATGTAAATAGTTCAAATTGAGCATCACCCGTAGTATCACACACTTTGGACTACATCTTAGCTCCTTTCAACTATCATTCGATTGCAGAAAATCAAGCATAATCTTCAACTTATGTGTCCACCCAATTATGCACACTCGGTACGACTAACACAACTCCTTCACCACTACACTTCAGTTCCCCTTCCTACTCTCCATTCATCATTAGACATACCAGGGACGAAATCAGTAACTCCTTCTCCCACACTCTCCACTATTCCTGCTCCTTCATGTCCGAGAATAACAGGAAAGAGTCCTTCGGGATCGTGTCCTCCATGGGTATATGCATCAGTGTGACAGAGGGCATTGAACAGAATCTGAGAGAGAATTGATCATTCAATCAATCGGAGGGAATAAGAGTATTCAATCATACCTTAACTCTGACTTCTCCCTTCTTAGGAGGGGCAACCTCAACAGTCTCGATGGAAAGAGGAGCTTTAGCCTCCCAGGCAACGGCTGCCTTACAACTGATCACCTTAAAGGAACAAATTATTCACAACGGAAGACCACTAACCAGTGAAATGTGAAAACACTGATATACAAATTAAGAGGCATGAGCGTGCAATAAATAAAAAATAAGAAACCTTTCCTGCGGTGTCCGACATCTTTCGACAGGGGTTGAACTGGAATGGAGTGATTAGACAGGAGAGACAAGAGATGAGGGTTAGAGACAGATAAGATACAATCTCCAGAGATAGAAAGACAACGAAGGAAGAAGAGAGGACAGAGACATATACGGAAAATTGTGGTGTTATCAATGCCATACGCATAAAAGATGCAGTCGCACTGTTAGCCATAGCGTGAAGGATCAAATAAATTGAGATATTCACGGTTTACGACATTCAATCGATTGTATTTTCATACAACGTCTATTTCTCCTTCGATATTTATCCCTTTTTATCATGAAACGCTCAGAATCTTAACAAACATCACAGTAATAACAATAACAAAGTGTTCAACAAATAATAATATCAACCAATGAGTTGTTCTATTGTCTAACAAGAGAGATGACCCATTCGAAGTGTTCAGTCATAGGGAACATATCCACAGGAGTAATCTTCTCTACTTTGAATGGAGCTCCGCTGAACTTATTCGATCTAAAATATAAACATTTCTACGTCATATTCTACACAGATACTTCTTCATTCGTACTTATTTGGTAAATATAATTGTAATAAGTGCTCACTCTGGTCTACACAATTCCGTGAGATTTCTGATTGCAGCTGAAGGGTCGCATGATACATATATCAGTCGTTGAAGTGATTTCAACTGAAGACAAGAGATTGAATGGCCACTCATTCTCGAATACCGTACCTCTCTGCATCCCACGACGACTTTGTGATGGATTCCTCTTCTGGGGGGATCGAGTACTCCAATCACTCGAGATGAATCCATCGAGAAACCTATCACAATAAACATACACTTAATAATTAAAACCATGCATTTTTTTTAAAATCATAATAAATGAAATATTATTATAATTACCATGTGGTACAAATCGTCGTAGTCCTCTGAAGGTATCCTCTGCTTTACCCGCCACGTACGAACACCTTAACATTGAGGAAAAATAGTTGTTGTGTTGTTGTGGAATAGTTGTGGGAAGTGAGTTAAAATAACATACAATTTGTCACTGATTCCGTTGTCTCGTGCATTCGCCTTCGCATCTTCCACTGCTGATTCAATCAATTCAACACCGATGCAACATGTCTGAATGTCCATTTATAATTATATATACACGAAGGATCAACTCAATCAACTGTTAACCCACACACCGTTTCAGCCCTCTCCTTTCCAATATTCTTCATGATACACTGTCCAATAGTACCAGTTCCACAGCAGATATCAAGAAGGATTGTCTTCTTCACTTCTTTATTCTCTACTTCTTCCATCTTCGCTTCTTCCTTACTTTCGTCGACTACCTCCATTTTCACTACATTCTCGCTGGTTCTGGAAGATAAATAGACTGATGACTAATGGTTTAAAGATGAGAAAGTAGGTTAGTCATAAGATAACTCACTCCTCCTCAATCTTGATTCTCTTCTCGGGAACGCCCTCTTCTTCCGCTTCCTCTTCCTTCGTAATAACATTGACTTCTTCGTCTTTCTTCACTTCATTCAATTGACACGCGTCACCTGTTAATATTTCACTTGTTAACTGTTCAACCCAACTAATTATTCCACTTGAACATTTGAAATTCTTTGAATTAAAATCATGATGCTCACCGATTGCCTTGTAAAGAATAGCAGCCGCAGCTGAATTAGTCTGGAAGAATGCATCGGGAGAAACGCGGAATCGAACACCCAGAACTGTCTCGTAGATATATGGAGTACCTACATGCATTTTTCACTATTTAAACACAAAATAAGTTTTCAATAAATGAATGAATAAATGAAATAGATTCAAACCTGCAAGTAGAACTCTCTCAGGTTCATCACTAGCATTCGCTTGTACTTGCCAGTAGAGAGAAGTAACTCGGAATCCACGAGAGATCGTATCATCCAATGAATGGAATCTGAATATACGTTACCAAATTATCATATCAACGTCATTTTTTCTCTTTTTCTCAGTCTAATTCAAGTAACCTCTGAATGAGTTTCGCCTTCGCCTCTTCTTCTTTCTCTTTGTCTTCGATGGGGAAAACAGTTACAATAAGGAGAACATCTCCACTCATTTCCCTCACAGTCAACATTTTCCATGTTCCTTTACGCTCGAATTCATTGAATGTCTCTAGTCCTGTAGTAGTAGACATTTTCGAAAAGCTTAAAAAGATAAGCCCACCAGATTCTTCAACAAATAAAGTGAATTCATTGACGATAATCTTAGTTTGAGGAGATAGATTAGGGCATTCTTCCACAGGGAGAACATAATGCTCATTCTTCGAGAATCGACCACCAACGAATCCTACCGTAGTCTGGAAGAAATTAGAGGAATGCAACAATAAATCTGCTCACCTTTCCCTCGAGACTCTTTCCTACTGTGAATTCACACTTGTTACGGTAGACTGCAGTTGAAGTGAAAGGAACAATCTGAATAGAATAGAAACGTCTTCGTTCGAATTAGACTTGATCTCTTTTTATTAACTGACCTGATTGAGTAGACTATAGCTGGTAACTCCCTTCATTCCTTCCACTCGAGCAATATAGAAATCTTGAATCATTCGTCGAACTAGACGATGACATTCCTAAATATATCATATCCAGCTTATACTCTTAATTCATCTACAAAATATATATGAGCGACTATCTGAGAATTTGAACATATGTCTTAAGAGGCTTGGAACTAGGGGAAAAGGCCTATCTCAGGGATCCCTTTCATACTTGCACAAGTTGTAGGGGTGGGTGAGCTGAGTGTGTACGCCACATATGAGCCGACCGCGACGCGTCTGAGACGCGCTGGAGCGCGCCAATTTCAAATTTTGATTTTTTTGATTTCTTCTCCTGGGCTTTAAATCTTTTCAAAAATAGTGCCAATCGACTCCTGTGCGCCTACTGATCATTTTATATATTGGTCACTTCCCGGGGCGATTTCATCATCGCGGTGAAAAATAAGTTTCAAATTTTCAACAATTTCGCTAAAATCGGGGGTTTAACTTTGGGAACTTTTTATTTTTGAATATGCTGCGCTTAGTACAGGGGTACATAATAAAATTTTAAAATCGAAAAAAAATTGGTACCGAAACGTGGTTATTGCAAATAATAGGGCTACCGTACCCGGTTATCGAGAACTGACTTTATTTTAAAATGGCTTTTAAAAATATTCTGGTTGGTCATTCACGAGTGAATAATAATGCAAAAATTATTTACATACTTTTTATCTCAAAATCGTGGCCTAGTGGCTAGCGCGCTCGCCTTGAAAACCGAAAGTTGAGGGTTCGAGTCCGGTCGGTGCCGAATGTTTTTGCCAATGTTCTTGGAGTCCAGTTATCACCAAAACAATCAGAAAAATTTATCTGAACGTATGCTGTTGATCTTAAAATTTCCAACCGGGCTCTGAAGAGCAATCATTAGCTCAACTGAGCTGTTGATTTTTAGTGAACATTTTATTTAATGATTGTAATCTGATTTTTTGCCGTTCTATTAGTAACCTCTATACCCCCACCACAATTCCTTTGTTAACAAATGCTCGGAATGTTCTAGTGATCCCGACTTTTCCCACGAATAAACAGCAAGAGGTAAGCTCGCTTGTTATTTCACATATTTCCTTGTCGAATTTATACAGCATCCTCATAACGCTTGAAAATGAGAAATGGAACTTGATGTAGGTCAATATTACTGAAATATAAACGTTAATGAAGACTTGCCAAGATCGTCATCCCTTATCCGGAATAATCAGAACCTTTCTCTAGTCCCCTTTCTCTTTCAAGAACTATATTTGCATGCATATTTTTATCATGGGGGAAAACATTGTTTCAATACAAAATTCGATAAATCATGTTTCTGTTTGAGTCATGTCAAAGAAACGAGACAAATTATTTTGAATGAATTTGTCAAGGACGTCGTCGTATCCAACATCCTCATACGGATCGCAGACATCATCATATCTCTGTTCCCACTCTCCCAACTCTTCCTCATCATCCTCGGGATCACTTCTTCTTGCTCTAGATGTAGGGATTGGCCACTTCCACATTCTTCCGAACAAGGACTTAATCTGCTGATAAGTCATCCTCTTCTCTGGAGGAATTCCACTCTCGTTGAGGATATTAAAGGCTTCAAGTGTGACTGGAGTTTTCCCTTCTCGTTTCACTTTCCAGAAGTAATCAACAACTATCTTCTTCGCATCTTCAGGAAGTCGGCCTCCTCTTCTTTTACTTCGGAGAGCGAATCCTTGTGGAGGAACGGGCACAGAATCATCAATGGCTCCATTGACCGCATCTTGAATAGGCAGAAGGGAAGCAGTAGGAAAATCCTCAACGGTTCTTTTGAACATTCCGATTCCAAGATCAATCATAGTCGTCTTTTCGGGGCAGATCTTATGGGTCCCCCATTCCAAATGATTCATGAGATTCCCGAATCGGACAAAATTGGACCCGCACCAACAATAAAAAAGCACATTCCTATCGGAAGTCGGTTCCTTTGCGACATCGTCATCGGTATCCATCGGTTCTTCTTCAGCCGGAACTGCTTGAGCCTCTTTCACATCGTTGATCCAGAACTCACAAGGGAGATTATGGGCGATGTTGTATCTCTCGGTCTGGACAATCGATTGATCAGCGGTCTTTCTGCCTCCAATCTTCACAATTGGCATATCTCCTCCCACTTCGATCATTCCCGACACGACAATTCCCTTTCCAATGGAATAGTACTTCCATGCAGTCATTGTTCCATCATCATTCAATTTGAAGTAACCATAGTTTTTATCCAACTTCCAGCCTGGCACTACAGTTGTTCGATCGATCTTCGCGAGAACAACGGTTATGCCGCGGAATTTCGGCTCAGAAGTGAGGGCATCATACATGGCCTGGTAACTGTCCACATTCAGTCCCTTGTGCAGTTCTCTTCTCATTCTATCCTTTCCCACAGCAGTCATCCTGTCGCAGGGGCCTTTCCCGCGGCATGCTTCAGTGAAACTGATCGATCCAACAGCTACTCCGGTCCTCTTCGCCAAGAACGGAACACTTCCAATAGTATCCCACTTTATCTATCCCACTTTAACTAAAAAATGAACTTTCGAAATTTTACCTTCTCATTGAAAATGAATGATATTCTGAGAGCTATGTGCGACTTGCCGATTTCGAAGTCTACAGTGATCCTGAAATATTCTTAATTTGATCCAGAGATGAATTTGCGCGCTAACTTATCGTCAAGAGCGATTATCGCGATCTGCCATTTAGTGCCAATCTTAGGTCCATATGGAACTCTCGTCATTATCGGAGACGGTAATGGTTTTTCGGTAGTGGTGGTGGTGGTTGCTTCAGCATTTTCTAACTCTCCTAACTGATAATTAAGTCCGAGTTCCAATAGTCTCGCGGATTCACTTCCGCTTAGACCGATCATTTGTTGCCCACTCGCTTGACCGAATTTAGTCATCTCAAAAGTTTAGACTAAAGTTATTATTTTTAAATACATACCGCATTTTGGAATCGAGATCCTCCGCCTTGACCGATACCGCTCTTACTTTGACCGATACCGATCTTACCGATACCGCTAGTTCCGATTCGAGAAGATTTGGCTGTTACCGTCCAGATTACTAGTGCAAGAGCGAAGATCTTCATATTCGATCTAAATTTCGAGGTACATTGTGAAAGAGTTGTTGACCAGATGCACAAAGGAAAGGGGCTAGGTAGCTGTTGACCAGATAGAGATGCGAAGGCAAGGAAAAAGAGTTGCAAAACAGGGGGAAGGAAACTGTTGACTAGATAACAAGGAGTTGATCAGTATCCTGCATTCATTCACGCATCAGTACCTTGTCTTGATCATCATTGCATCAGTACCTTGGCTTGAGGTGAGTGGAGCAATTACGAATTCTCTTTTTTATAGTTGACAATCAAAATGCAAAAAGTAAGAGCTTGAGCAGATCTTAGCTAAAAAATTGAACATTTTCTCTTTTCGCCAGTTGAGCAGAATAATAATCGCGAACATCGCTAGTTGAAGCAGGGTAAAAACTAAGAAAAATCACCGAAAATACTGTTAAAATATAGTATTGAAAAGGAAATGGTAATGCACATGCCCGTGCAACGTAATCAGGAGTGTCTGAACAACTCTTTTTGACTGTCATTGCACCATTTTAATGATATTTACACTTCAGGTAATGATTGTGACACACCGAACCCCAAGTGACCTTCCGCACTTAGGTTACAGTAGGTAATAACGGTAACTTTTGTGGTGCTCCCTGAACTCCAAGAACATTGGCAAAAACATTCGGCACCGACCGGACTCGAACCCCCAACTTTCGGTTTTCAAGGCGAGCGCGCTAGCCACTAGGCCACGATTTTGAAATAAAAAGTATGTAAATAATTTTTGCATTATTATTCACTCGTGAATGACCAACCAGAATATTTTTAAAAGCCATTTTAAAATAAAGTCAGTTCTCGATAACCGGGTACGGTAGCCCTATTATTTGCAATAACCACGTTTCGGTACCAATTTTTTTTCGATTTTAAAATTTTATTATGTACCCCTGTACTAAGCGCAGCATATTCAAAAATAAAAAGTTCCCAAAGTTAAACCCCCGATTTTAGCGAAATTGTTGAAAATTTGAAACTTATTTTCACCGCGATGATGAAATCGCCCCGGGAAGTGACCAATATATAAAATGATCAGTAGGCGCACAGGAGTCGATTGGCACTATTTTTGAAAAGATTTAAAGCCCAGGAGAAGAAATCAAAAAAATCAAAATTTGAAATTGGCGCGCTCCAGCGCGTCTCAGACGCGTCGCGGTCGGCTCATATGTGGCGTACACACTCAGCTCACCCACCCCTACAACTTGTGCAAGTATGAAAGGGATCCCTGAGATAGGCCTTTTCCCCTAGTTCCAGGCCTATGTTCAAAATCTCAGATAGTCGCTCATATAATCATAGCTATAAGAAAGAGAATCGCACCTTAGTCTTCATCTGAAGCTGCTCTGGATATGGCATATCCGAAAGAGGAGTCACTGATTCCTTCGCCGTCTTTACTCGTGCAGTTTCAGTGCTGGTCTAGACATATCATAGTAATAAGTATAATCAATGGATGGTACCGGTAGATCCCTTCCCCTCTTCGGTGCTGCTTCAGCCATCTTACATTCGAGTGTGAACTTCTTCACAACCATTCCATTGAACTTATCGATCGCTTCCTGAATTAGATACTTATGTCAAACGATCAAGTTTTTGAAAAATACTTAGATGACTGAATTCACCTGAGCTTTCTCATTTGTCGTCACATTGACATAGGCAGTATCTCTCATTTGTCGAATTTTGCCGACATTCTCAGTACCAAGGGTTCTTGAATAGAATAGTAATATATTGTAAGGGATTCTTCTTACTTCTCTAACAGCTTCTTGAACTCTTTAAAACCAAGAAACTTCGGTAAATTCTTGATTTGAACTCGAATCTCTTCTACCCCAGAGTTTTCGTCTTTGCTATCTTCTTCTTTTTGCACAGGATCGGACTCCTCTGGTCTCACACTGTCCAGAACCTAGAATAAATATCATATGAAATATCTTACAAGAGTCGCAACTAGTAGAAGTGATCAACCCACTTTAGTTTCTTCTGAAGATTCTGTACCAGCAACAACAGTGTCTTCCATCACAAACCTGTGCTTGCCGTTCTTCCTGGTTATAAATAATTTAGCGAAAAGTCAATAAATTAAACAAATTAATTAATATTAAATTTTTAAAAATTTAAAAGTAGAACCGTCTCGTGAGCCGGAAAATATAGGCAATGGGATGTACTAAAAGCCGGCTGTCGGCTGTCGTCTGTCGACTCTAAAAAGTACTAAAAGGCAGCTGTCGGCCGGGTATTTTAATTGCTCCTAGTTAATATGAAATATGCATTTGACCAATCGTGAATATAGATGACAAAGAACATTCGACAACGTTTTGTACATTAGTGGGCGACAAGTCTCTCGCTTATTGGAGATGGTAGAATATCAGCGACAATATTGAGATCAGATTCGTATGAGATGGTAGATAACTCAGCAGTAGCAATAGGTTCACTACACTGGAATATCTCTCCCTCATAAGAATTAAAAAAAAATTCACAGTGAGATCTCACAGCTTGAAAATTTCGGATAAAATTGATTTCGGGAATTGGGCAATTCCGGAAAATATTATATATATTACTTTATTTTCATAATTTTTATATTATGTCAGCCTGGATTCAGAACACCTGTCTGACCAACAAATCTTTTTTCCTCCAACAATTTCTTAGCGTACCTCCCAGCATCCGACAGCCGACAGGCTCAGCCGACTTTTAGTACATCCCTATAAATTGCACTCGCCTTAAATTGCACTCCGACCCGATCACACCACGATCATGAACTGATTTATCGATTTTTTCTGTTTCTCGGATTTCTTTATACCCTGCGTGTCGTCCTGTCTTGGCCTCTCGATATCATGTTTCAATGGGCGGTCCTTAAATTCTAGCTAGCGAGTGTCTTTCAGGCCTCTCACAAGAGCCTCTCCAATGCGTCCTTTTATCGTTTTGTGTCTTTTTTGGCTGCCAAGCAGCAGTTCCAAGAGCGTTTTTCTTATAGAAGAAGATGATGAGACGCTTTCCTTCCCCATTCAGAGGTATACAAAATATCCATTGAACATTTTTCTGGGGTAGATCATAGCAATAGCATACTGTAACCACCATTTCAGAGGTAGCATTGATGAATTGCAAGAGGATATTCTGAATGTACTGGGTGTCAACTACAATCCATCTCGAGATGTATCTTCGAATCCGCAAGATGCGAGTATGAAGTACATGAGGGAATTATACTCTGCACTTGAGAATATTGAGTATGTTATTCTCTCTTATCGTCACAATTGACAATGCTCAGTGAGAAGACAGGAGAAAGAAGATTCGATAGAGACACTGAGAAGGCAGAAGTCGTGGAAGCTATCAATCCATCAGGTATACGGTAAATTATATGTTTGACCATTAGGTAATTTCTCTCATCTACAGAACGAATGCTACTCGAAGGATCTCTATGGAAGGTCGAATTCACTTCCTCTTCAATTTCAACAGAAGGAAATCTCATGGGAGCATCTCTTCATTTTGTCCCTTCTGAAGAATTAAAGAAGAAACTCAGCAAAGTCGACATTCTAGTTGATATGTGAGTTCTCTGTCTGATTTTCCTTAGTGTCAACGGGAACGTTGAAGAATGAGGAATGAAGAGTAAAATGAAGAGTTTTAGTTGTAAATGAGCTGAGAATCGAATTGAAAATATTAATTTGTTCTCGACACCCTAGCCATTATCTATTTAGAGAAAATACGATTTCAGTGAGGGTCAATTATCTCATTTCTCTGAATGGAATCCCTTAACGGGAGACGATCTCCCTATCAACATAACTTCTCTCGTTCTCACTTGGAGAAATTCATTCGCTTCTCCTAAGATTTATCTCAACATTCTCACAGGTATTAATATAGTCAGTTGAATAGTACTTGTTCGTCTCCTAGTCAGCCAATCTTTATTAACATTAATTCACATTACAATAATAATCATTTATCTACTTCGTCGACACGGCAGTTAATTCTTTCAGATGACGGTATTTCTCCATCTCCATCTGATTGGAGTGTATTCATCGTTGGTACTTTCGCTTCCGTTCCAAGAGTATTCAAGGTACATTATATTCGTTTCACTTACTATCTTATTCTTCTTTATATTCGTTTAATCAATAAAACCGTTAGGAGACATCGAAAACGCGAAGATCGAAGAGGTCGATAGATGATTCTCCCTCGAGATCGTCATCTCGACCAAATCCATTCAATCCTAAAGGTATTCTTTCTATTAAACTTAATCAATGAAGAGTATACACTCATGGACATCTTCCTCTCTCTGCTCAATAAATTGAGAGAAAGAGACATAGAGTGCGTTCTGGATGACTCCCTTGAGGAAAGAGAATGGGTAGTTTAGGAAGAGTCGCTCTAAAATAAAGATTGGGATAGTTCAAAAGTAGAATTGTAAGATGGCATCATAGATAGTAAATATTGTAGGAGGAAGGAGAGCAGCATGTAGAAAGCATGGATTGTATGTCGACTTCAAGGATCTCAATTGGAGTGTCAGTCCTATATTCATATGAGAGACTATCTGAGGGGATTCACATACGGCCGTACAAGGAAAAAATAGCATCGGCTCAAAAAATTCACCTAGGGGTAACTTTTCACGTAGAACTCGAAAATCGACCTTAAAAATCCGTATCTCTAACACCCAATTTTCTATAGGAGGCTTTACCCTGCAGGGGAGCAAATGCTATCTTCCGAATACGCTTCCAAACCCTATCATATGATAGCAATTCTTGTAGAACTCGACGAGATAAGTATTTTGACTAAAAAGTGAAATGCTATCTCACCTGAAAAAAAAATTATTTCGGATCAAAAACTGAAAATATTATTTTGCATTTTTCTAAGTTGTCTGTCGTATCTATCGACCTTTCCAATCGATTCCCCGTTGAATTTTACCCCTGGGGTAATTTTTTGAGAATATTCGAGGGCTAAGTCCACCTTCATTTTTCGCCCGGAATGCTTTCGAGTGCACGGTGGCGCGTCAACAAGTTGTTTACTTGACCTCGCGATGACGTCATCATGACCCAGAATGTGTTATATTTTCTTCATTTGTTTATTTATATTGCATATGACATGAATTTTTCTCACTTTTAAGAGTTTAAAATTTGAAGAGAATTTTTCTTCAATTTTTCGCACTCTTCAAATTGAAGAAAAATTCTCTTCAAATTTGAAACTTAAAAAATAGTTCTTTTTAATTGCGAATTCATGTCATATGCAATGTAAATAAACAAATGAAGAAAATATAACACATTCTGGGTCATGATGACGTCATCGCGAGGTCAAGTAAACAACTTGTTGACGCGCCACCGTGCACTCGAAAGCATTCCGGGCGAAAAATGAAGGTGGACTTAGCCCTCAAATATTCTCAAAAAATTACCCTAGGGGTAAAATTCAACGGGGAATCGATTGGAATGGTCGATAAATACGACAGGGCACTTTGAAAATGTCAAAAGAATATTTTCAGTTTTTCGAGCGAAATAACTATTTTCTCAGGTGTGATAGCATTTCACTTTTATCTTCAAAATACTTATCTCGTCGAGTTCTACAACAATTGCTATCATATGATATGGTTTGGAAGCGTATTCGGAAGATAGCAATTGACCCCCGGCAGGGTAAAGCCTCCTGTAGAAAATTGGACGTTAGAGATACGGATTTTTAAGGTCGATTTTCGAGTTCTACGTGAAAAGTTACCCCTACGTGAATTTTTTGAGCCTATGTTATTTTTTCCTTGTACGGCCGATAGGGTGAAAAGCTCAATTTTCTCAGATAGTGTCTCATATTCATATTTATTCTCATATTTTCGTCTTTTCTTTACCTTTATTTTCTACCCCGGCAAATGGCGCATTTCAGGATTTTGTTGTATCTCCACCTGGATTTCAAGCGTATTACTGTTCTGGAGCGTGTTCCTTCCCACTTTCTTCTACATTCAATGCAACAAATCACGCTATCGTCCAGGTTATTTATTTAAAGCTTTAGAATACAATACTATTGTCCCGTAAATAAAAAAATATTTTCTTTTATTTTGGAAATAATGGGATTCTATGGTGAAATCTCTGTCTTGTAGACTCTTGCCCATCTTAAAGATCGAAGAAAGAATAGTGAATCGAAGTGTGCTCCTCTCAATCTACTCCCATTACAAGTGAGACATTCAGATTTACTTATATTTATGCTACTTTCGTATCAAAAATCTACCCTAAACTGAATTAGACGATCCCTCAGTTGTAGATACAGTTGATTATTCCATTCCATTGAGGTACTTTTCACTCCTGGAACAGATGGAACAGAACAAAAGGTTGTACTGAAGAGATATTACGATATGATTGTACAAGATTGTGGATGTCAATGAGCATCCTTCTCATTTACTATTTGTGTTTCACCCGCTAAATATTCGGTTAGATCAATATCCATTTCCTTTAAAAGTGCATGTCACATATTATCAGATTGTATATTTTATTGCATGCTTTAGATAGAATTCATTGTTGCCAGTACCTTCTTTTCTATTCCCGTTGTTTCACCCTCCCTATTGCTCTCTTATCATAGTGTTCACTCTCTCTTTTGTAGTTTGTTGTTTCCTCACTCGATCTCAATCTCAGCCAATCTTGCGTCCACCATTTTATGTTACTTTGCCATATTTCGATTCAATAAAAGATCTCTTATTCTAATACTAATCATTGTTAATATCTTATCAAAGATTAAAGCTCAGATAATGATTGGTCGGTATTCTTTATAGACTGTGTTACACCATTGTCCGCCAATAGCTCGCATTAGGTCGTCTCGCCAGCGTGTTCGAGAGTGGCCAGTGGGGCCGTTTCTGTTGTAAGTGTCCAGGCGATGATGGCGTGTTTCCATTGCTCCATATCCATCTGACCTTCCGAGCCCAGCGTGCTTTTGTTTCAGTCCTTCTTGGACCCACTCCCGCAGTTTCGTACACTCCCTCACGCTCTCTATCGTCCATCAACTTGATCTGTAGTTTCTATTCTCCGTTGTCTCATGCTAAGTTGTTCCTTATCGCTAGATCGAACAGGATGGAATAATTCAGTTCTCAAAGAGTAGTGAATTGGTCTTTGATCTCCAGTCAAACTCGGCTACAGGCCTTCATCAATTTTCTCATCATCCTTTCTAGTTCTTATTGTACACGTTATCATCATCTCCTTTTGTAGTTTCTTGCTAATTCGTACTGAACCCGTTGTTTATCTATTCTGGCAGTGAACATGGTATGTATATGGATAGATCTTCATATTAGGATGGTATTAATTAAATAACTATCTATTCCATTTCATCGATAGTCTTGACTCTCTTCCATGCATTTGGTGTGACTAGTACGAGTAGAGAAATAGCATAGATGACAAGAGAGATCATCTGTCCATTATACACCCAATCAAGATGATTTGAGCACGTTAGATCCTTGTAACAAGCGAATCTGACAAGTGATTACATTACTGAAGTCTAGACTAGTTGATAATTACTCTGGTCGACCGGTTGCGAATGTAGTGAATGTAATCTGTCCAATAAGAGCTTGAGCTGAGGTTACTCCGAATATAATACATCCAGAGATACGATGGAGAGGCATAAATGATGCACGAGTCTAGAGGAATAGCATTTATTTCGGATGAATAGATCACACACTCACTTTCATAGGCATTATTCCAAGACCGAAATTGAGAAGACCAAAGAAGTACTGAAATATAACGAATTGTATTGATCTTCGATGGTATTTCTTACCTGTATCACATATGCACCGAGAACAACCAATCCCAACCATGAATGAAATGTTTGAAATTGATTGATATGATGAGTTTCCTTATGTCGAATGACGGAATATAGACCTGTATAGTTATTCTCATTCTCGATATCTCAATATATTTTCTAACCAAGTCCAGCCAGACTCACTGCCAATGTATGGAGAACTACGTGCATGAATTTACTGATTAGTTTAGCATCTCTTCTGTACATTCGATACGCGATTATTGCTGAAAAGATGGATTCTAGTCCTAATTCTTCTTCTCTTTACATATTGAACTCTGTGCTCGATCGAAATAGATGAGTCAGAAAGAATGTTTACACTCACCTTCTCCTTGGAGAAACACAAGTCCAGTCGACATGAACATTGCATGAAGATTCAGATTACCGAAGTTGTCTGCTCCATTGTCACTCCATTTGAATCCCTTATCGAGAGTGTTGAAGAAGAAACCTATGATTACACGATATCATTCTCCTTTACTTAATGGACGTTCTCTCTTAAACGACTAGGTTTATCAATTGTTGATAGTGCTTATAATTACTCATTAGCTATGTCTCATTCTACTTTGATATACTTCCGACGAGAGACACGCCTTGCTAATCTCTCTTTCTGTGACGCTAACATTCCATTGAAAGACGATGAAAGACATCGTAAAATGAGTATGCAAGAGGATAAGCAACATGCGAATTCGCAACTATTCCCATTCTATCTATTAGTGAATATTTAACCTACCCAAGAGATACTCAAGAGATATTTGCCTGTGTGTTTTCAGACTGATAAGTGCAAGAACGGATTAGTGAATGAATAGATAACGAACCAGCAATTCCAACGAGGCAAAAACCGAAGAGTTGATTGATAACCAGAATTAGATCGAAGTAGATCAATGGAAGTTTGATCATTCCAGTGGCAGAATCTGAGTGATAGGAAGGAATGAATAGAAAGAGGGAAGAAGAGAGGGAGTGAGTATGACTCGACTGTGTCTCTACACTCTTCTCTTCTTATCTTTCTCTCTCTCTCTTTCTTCTATTCCATATCAATCCATTCCTATTCCTCCCTCCGGCTCTTTGTTTACATATCATATAATTCGTTGTCCATTTCAGAATGTCTCTAAATGTCTCTTCCTCTCTCTTCTTATTCATTCTCCCTCTTCTCATCTCTAAATCTAATCTACGAACAATAAGAGAATACATTTGGAAGAGGAGGTCCATCACCGTCTACCATACAAGACCTCATCATGAATATAGGTACCAGTAGTATTACTATAGACTGGTTGACATGAATACATACGTCAACCAGTCTATAGGTAACTTTTCATGGTCCATATTTAGCGCTAGTTTTTCGGTACATATTTTTCCGGTACAATTGTACAAAATAACCGACATGCGATTTTCAAGGCTATATTTTCAAGCTACGATTTCCGTACAACATTTTTCCGTACAAATGTACGAACTAGCCGGCATGCATTTTTTTTCAAGGTTCATATTTTGCGTTACGTTTTAGGGACATAGTTTTCTGATACATTTTTTCGATATTTTTCATTAGCAACTTTTCAAGGTCCATATTTTTGCGTTACGTTTTAGGGACATTATTTTCTTATCCCTTTTCGATCGGACATTTCCCATTTCCGATCCCTATCTTTTCACTTTCTTTTTCTTTTCAAGGGTATTTTCATGGTTACATTTTAAAGTACATTTTCCTTCCTCGATCCCTTTCCTTTCACTTTCTTTTTTCGTTACTATGGTCATTTTCCTGGTTGCATTTTCAATCATTTTCCATTTTCGATCCCTTTCCTTTCACTTTCCTTTTCTTTAACCGAGACGCTTTTTTCCCGTACGAACCATTTGATTGATGCATGAGTCACCTTGTACTTTTCGCTAACTTTGATTGATAGGTGTCACCTTGTACTTTTCGCAAATCACATTTGATTGATAGGTGTCACTTTTAAGTTCGGCGAATCCTTCCCCTCTCCCTTTTCCGAGAGTATATATTTCGTCGCTCTCTAACTCGTTCACTTTCTCGATCTCGAGATTTTTTCTCGATTTCAATTCTCCTCTCTACTTTTTTCTAATATGATTGGATTGCTTAAAATTGTCGACAAGGATTCTCTTCTCCGAGCAATAGGTAAGTGTATGATATGAAAACAGAACAGATAATCTTTGAATTTTCAGTATTCGCTAAGGTAAAGGCAGATCTTCAATTCTTCAATCTCAAATGGAAAGGATCGGAACAACGCATCGATGATCAAGATAAGGACAATATCAAAAAAATTCATGGGCTCCACAGAACAGTAAGTAATCCATTTTAATAAGAAACTTTAAAAAAATATTTATTTTTTAGATTAGAGCAAATATTAATGATTGCCAACGAAAGTTTGTGGAGAGATTCGCTGCAGAAATCAGCATGAGTCTTAAGAATTCCTATGATCTCGAGGATGTCAAGGCTATTCAACGATCTTTAAACGAAATTCATGGACGTCATGCATATCGAATTCATCTATTTGAAGTAACAGGCGATAATTGCTTTCATCTGTGGAGTGGAGCCAGCTCTTCTCAACGAAATATCCTAATCATCACACAAAACGGTCAGTTCGATGTCCCTAAAAATTTTGACAAACTTCTAAAAGGATCGTTTTTTTGTTTCGACTGTTTGTGTTTACAGAGATTCAAGCATAGTCATCGTTGCGAAACGACTTGCAGGTCTTGTGGAATTTCAAATATGATTTGCAACTCGATAGATAAGAATTATTCCCAGGAGTGCGAAAATTGCAATATAGTATTTCCCTCAATGATGTGTTTTGAAAGGCACCGTAAAAAAGCAAAAAATGGAGGCAGTAGATGTAATATCGTCCAATTTTGCAAACTTTGCGGTCGATTTTTTAATAAGAGGAATTTCGCTCCAGGAGAATTTCACGTCTGCGGTGCTTCTGAATATTGTTTAAAATGTTGTCGCCACGTTGAGCCTCTTAAAACGCATGCCTGCTATACTAGGATGCCTACTGAAGCCATGAAGAAGAAATACAAGGAGAAGGAGAAGACTGTCAAGGTGATTGCGTTCGACCTCGAGTGTTCTCAATCGATAGAGAAGGAGGACGGCACTTTTGAATTTTTGGAGAATCATGAAGTCGTGTGCGCAGTGGCCAAAAAGGTGAGTAAATTGTTTCATGATAAATATAATTACTTCATTTCCAGGCTTGTTATGAATGTTTCGAAGTGAGAAGGTTCAACAAGAATGTAGATTGTGCGAAATGTGATCGAAACAAGGTTGTATTCAGCTACTGTAACACGGAAAATATTTTTGACGAATTTATCGATTGGCTATTCCGCCCGGAGCACAATGGAAGCTATTTATTCGCTCACTACGGTAAGTCTATAATTTTGAATAAATATTTAATTGAATATATTTTCAGGAGGTCGCTACGATTATTTGTTATTACTTCAAGGCATGCTCAAGCTTAAAATTAAACCGGATGTGATAATGAATGGGAGACGTGTGATTGCGGGAACTGTGGTTCACAACGAATGTACACTCTATCTTCGAGACTCGTAAGTTTTCAATTTTGCAATGAAATAAATTAATTTTTAAAAATTACAGATTTAATTTGATTCCTCTTGCACTCGGAAACTTCAAGAAGGCGTTTGGATTGAAGTCTTGCGATGATAAAGGTGAGTTCCCTTTTCTGCTAATCGAGCAACGTTGGTTCCATCAATCGATCCCCCATATGCCTGCATTGAAGTACTACGGAATCGATGGAAAATCAGAAGAGAAGCGAGAAGAATTTCTCAAATGGTACAACAGTCACGATCCTGATTATATATTTGAGTTTGACGAAGAGTTGATATCTTACTGCGAAAAAGATGTGGATCTTCTTCTGATGGGATTAATTGAATATCGCCATGCAATGATGAAGCTAACTTCATGGGATCCGATTCCTGCAGTCTGCACTTTACCCGCATTCACGTCCTTCATTCTTCGCTGTGATCACATCAAGCCTCGGGTCCTTTGTAATTTCCCGGACAATGGATTTTCCTTCAATCGACAGCAGAGTCCTATCGCAATCAAGTGGATTAAATGGCAGATGGAGAAGACTGGCGAGCACATTCAACATGTTGAGAATGGAGGTGAGGTAAAAATTGAACTTCCAGATCTCACAACTTATGTCGATGGATACTGTGTTCGTAAATCAGATGGCGCCGTCGTTATCTACTGCTTCAGAGGCTGTTTCTGGCACGGAGACGTGCGATGCTTTCCCCCGCATGAAATCAATACAGTATGCAAGCAGAGTTTTGGAACACTGTATGCAATGACAATGGATAGGCATAAAAAGTTGTCAGCAGCATATACAGTAATCTCCGCGTGGGAATGTGACGTGAAAAAGGAATTAGCCCAGCCAAAGAACAAGGACATGCGAGATTTTTTCAACAATTGCGAGGTATGTTTTTTTCATTCAAAATAAACAATTAATAATTTAATTTCAGAGTAGCAGGCTCGTTTTAAGGACCTCAATGCAAGGCGGAAGAACAGAGGCCCACTCTAGAATAGCTAAATCAACTAATGATAAGAAGCTCGTTTACTACGACGTAAATTCGCTTTATCCCACAGGTTAGCCTTCTTATCAAATCAATAAATCAATAAATAATTTCAGTTATGTCTACGTGCGATCTGCCAGTGGGCCCAGCAGAGGTCAAGAGAGATGGATTCCCGCCGGTTCCTTCACGAGAATTCAATTTCACTGGACTCGGGCACATCAGAATCCTTCCTCCACGTCATCTTCGATATCCTCTTCTGGGAATCAAGATGAATAATACCCTCCTGTTTTGTTTATGTAAATTATGCGGTTCAAAGAAGTCATCGGCGACATGCAATCATACGGATGATGAAAGATCGATAGTAGGGACCTGGTCCCATAGGGAAATTCAGAAGGCCATGAGCTTGGGCTACGTCATCCTCGCCTACTACGAAATTTGGATATTCAAGAAATTTAGCAATTCTCTATTCAAGGATTATATCAAGACTTTCTACACTGTCAAGATTAGCAGCAGTGGATGGCCGAAATGGGTGAAGACTGCGGATGATAAGAAGAAATGCCTGCAAAACTACAAGGATACGATGGGAATTGAGCTCACCGAGGATCAGATTCAGGATAATCCAAGCTTAAGAAGCGTATCGAAAATGCTCCTTAACACCAGTTGGGGAAAGTTCGCTCAAAATCCGAATGTAAAGAAGACGATATTCTGCGATGCAGATGAAATGGGTGATCTCTTGGATTCGAAACTGCATCAAATCTCAACCTACTACAAGTTGAGCAACGATCTCTTCATCGTGTCACTAGCAATGAATGACGAAGAGGTTCATTCGTGTCCCTTCGGGAACGTCCCTTTGGCCTGCTATATTACCAGTGAAGCCCGCTTGATTCTTTATTCAATGCTCGAGGCATCAAATGGAGCTGCTTTATATAATGATACTGATAGTATCATAGCTTTAATTCCACGAGACCCGAATCTGAATCCCTTTAAATTCCTTCTTGGAGATGGTTTGGGAAAATTGACGGATGAGACCCCAGGCAAGCTTATAAAAAAGGCCCTGTTCGGTGGCGCCAAGCAATACGGGCTGCAGCTGGAAGACGAGAAGACGGGAAAAATATCTTATGTGGTGAAGGTTCGCGGTATCTGTCTTGACTATGCAGCTAGGAAGATTTTGACCTTTAAAAAATTTAAAAGTTTGATCAAGAAGGGAACTTTTATTGAAACTAAGCGAATTAATCTTAAACGAAAGGCTATGGGAATTAAAACTGTCCAAGAAAAAAGGTCTACAAGGCGATCAATGAGAAGGGTTTCCATATTTATGGAAAAGTTTTCCCATTTGGATATAATTATGCTCATGAAGAAGAACCTCTCGAGTACGATGACAGCGAGGAAAGTGATGAGAGCGAGAGCGAAGGGACGACGACAGAGATGCAGATCGCCTAACTAGGTATCCGCTTTTATCACATTAAATTCTTTCTTCTTTTTTGATTCATTTGTTTTCTTTAATATTTTGACATACTGATTACACGAATTCGATAGCATTCCATTTCCAAGAAGTTTCAGACCTTCAACATCGTATAAACATCACTTTCAGACATTTCTCATCCATATTATCTATGAATAGCGCCCAGATTGCCCAAGTTTTGCCTCAAACCCTATTTTTTTAGCATTTTTCGGTTCCAATACATTTCCTGTATGCATACTCTATCGATTTTGGAAAACAATAAAATATTGTTTGATTTTTTTATGATTGCTTCAAATTTATTGAAAGTTTATTTTTTTAGTCGATAATGTTAAAATAAAAATTATCACAAGACTCGAATCTACTTTCCCTTGGCTTACTGCGTTTGTTAGACTCATTGATTCTAGAAGAAAAAATAGTTTATCCTCAGAACTTTAACAATTGAAGGTTTAATCAATAAAAATCATAGAAGTCGTAGTAAAATTTTGTCATTTGTTAGACTTCTATAGACGCCAATGTTGCAGATCAATTTATTCTCCACTGAGTCCTTCGTCAGACCAGCTGTTAGCGATAGCGTATGCATCTTCTCGTGTCGTTTTCGAGAGAATGCCGTGGAAAATGACCGGTTACATTTCGAACAGTAAATTTTCGAATGTGACTCTGTCATATGCTTTGAAATATCTTCAACCTGGGCTTGGCATATGGAGCAATTTAAAGTCATAGGAGACGGCTCTCAGGGTGGTAACTCGAATGAGTGAATGTGATCGCTTACTTCACTGTATTTATACCCACTGGATATTGAAAATATGGCAAAAGAAAAAGCATGTTTAATTAAAACGGGTATTTTTCTAATTAACAAGCTGATATAGATTTGAATTCGTCTCAGAAAAAACTAACGCCTATGGGAATTGCCTGATATGAGGGAAAATTTATATGTCTATGCAATTTTTCTGATGGTTTTGATTATTACTAAAATTAGGATTAAGGGATATCTTGGGTAACAATCTATTCCTGTGTCTCTATTATCAGTATATTTTATGATGCGTATTGCGAGAGAGCGATCTGAGGAAGGAGTCTAGGAACCAAAAGTATGAGCATTCCCTATGGAGAGACGTGATTGACATTGTCTGATGTTTGTTGGTATTGATGAGACTAAAAGTCCATGTCTATGGGAATATTCAAAAGCATGGATGAATTACTGTGTCTGTAAGCTTTTTTCAAGATTACAAATGTTTTTTACAACTAAAAACACGTCTGCATATTTTTGGTAATCGAACTTAGACCCTACCTAGATAGCTGGAAAAAATATGTCTGTATGCTTGTTTGAGACTGAAAAAAATGCGTCTGCATGCTTGTATCTAGCTGAAAAATACGTCTGCATGGTTTTTTGAGATTGAAAAATGCGTCTGCATGCCTGTTTGTAACTGAAAATGCTTCTATGCAACTAAAAAAATGTCTACATGCTTGTTTGTAACTGAAAATGCTTCTATGTAACTAAAAAAATGTCTTCATGCTTGTATCTAGCTGAAAAATGCGTCTGCATGCTTGTATCTAGCTGAAAAATACGTCTGCATGCTTGTTTGAGACTGAAAAAAATACGTCTGCATGCTTGTATCTAGCTGAAAAAATACGTCTGCATGGTTTTTTTGAGATTGAAAAATGCGTCTGCATGCCTGTTTGTAACTGAAAAATACGTCTGCATGGTTGTTTTAGATTGAAAAATGCGTCTGCATGCTTGTATGTGACTAAACAATGCTAGTATCTATCTAAAATATGCGTCTGGATGCTTGTTTGTCACAGAAAAAACATGTCTGTATGCTGGTTTGTAACTGAAAGAATGCGCCTGCATGGTTGTTTGAGATTGAAAAATGCGTCTGCATGCTTGTATCTAGCTGAAAAATACGTCTGCATGGTTGTTTTAGATTGAAAAATGCGTCTGCATGCTTGTATCTAGCTGAAAAATACGTCTGCATGGTTGTTTTTGATTGAAAAATGCGTCTGCATGCTTGTATCTAGCTGAAAAATGCGTCTGCATGCTTGTATCTAGCTGAAAAATGCGTCTGCATGCTTGTATCTAGCTGAAAAATACGTCTGCATGGTTGTTTGAGATTGAAAAATGCGTCTGCATGCTTGTATCTAGCTGAAAAATACGTCTGCATGGTTGTTTTAGATTGAAAAATGCGTCTGCATGCTTGTATATAGCTGAAAAATACGTCTGCATGGTTGTTTTAGATTGAAAAATGCGTCTGCATGCTTGTATCAAGCTGAAAAATGCGTCTGCATGCTTGTATCTAGCTGAAAAATGCGTCTGCATGCTTGTATCTAGCTGAAAAATGCGTCTGCATGCTTGTATCTAGCTGAAAAATACGTCTGCATGGTTGTTTTAGATTGAAAAATGCTTCTATGCAACTAGAAAATATGTCTGCATGTTTTTGAGACATGTTTATCGTATAATTTGTATGATTATTTAGTTAAATGAAAAATTCACTCCGGATTATTGATTATGCGAAAATTTGTATTCCACGCATGATATAAGTGAGAGAAGCGAGAAAAATTCATAGCTCATGGAATGGGTACCGCAAACTCAAACCATCGACAGGTTCTTTTTATCATAACAATTATTTAAATTATTTTTTATAGTTCAATTATTTTGAAAATTATCCAGCGAACGTGGATTGTGGGATATTTGCAGAAAATAATCGGCATTAAACCAAAATATGGTAAAGATGTACTGAAGCGATTTTACAGTCGTAAGACGGTAGCGTGTGTAGGGTGCTAGTAATTGCAAACTGGAAAGGTTAAAAACAATAGAAAGTGATGAAAACCTAAAAAAACAGGTAACGTTGAGGTTATGACGACTGTCAATTAAATGGTGGGTCAATTCGCCAAACGGACCGTAATGTCCGGAAATGTAACCAAAAAAATGTTCCTTGAAAAGAAAAAAGAAAGTGAAAGGAAAAGTTTTCAGTGTATGTTGTGTCTCACAGGTAGGTTTTTTTTTTTTTTTTTTTTAAAAGTAGTTTTATTCAATGATATGGAAACATTTTTGCGGATAATATTAATTTGATACCCAAAGGTCGAATCCAATATTATCCTGAATTTTAATATTATCATTAGATTGGCCGAAACGTTCAATAAAAGCGATAATTGCCTCTCCTGCATTTACATGCTTATTCAAATTACAAAAAAATGATTTTCCTTCTTCTCGTAATCCGTCGTGATGCATAACGAGAGTAGTATTCTTGTCAACAGCGTCGGCCTTCTTCACAATTTCATCGATGTAATTATTTAAAACCTCGATCAAAGTTTCTTCTATCGTTGCATTACTGTCCATAATATTCTTGAAGCTGAAACTAGAAACTGAGTAAAGGGTCTTCTTGTTTCTTCCACCGATAACATCTTTGCGCATTGGTCCCTCGTTCCTAAAGTGTTTGAGTGGAAAGCCGAATTTTAGAACTTTATCAGATTCAGACGAGTAGTCAGTTCGAGGTTGCAAATCTTGAGACATTATTCCACGAGGCAACAATGGAGAAATGAAGAAAAAATAAGTCTTCTTTATTTCTCCAAAGAAAACCCAAAGAAAATCTCGAGATCGAGAAAGTGAACGAGTTAAAGAGCGACGAAATATATACTCTCGGAAAAGGGAGAGGGGAAGGGTTCGCCGAACTTAAAAGTGACACCTATCAATCAAATGTGATTTGCGAAAAGTACAAGGTGACACCTATCAATCAAAGTTAGCGAAAAGTACAAGGTGACTCATGCATCAATCAAATGGTTCGTACGGGAAAAAAAGCGTCTCGGGAAAAGAAAAGGAAAGTGAAAGGAAAGGGATCGAAAATGGAAAATGATTGAAAATGTAACCAGGAAAATGACCATAGTAACGAAAAAAGAAAGTGAAAGGAAAGGGATCGAGGAAGGAAAATGTACTTTAAAATGTAACCATGAAAATACCCTTGAAAAGAAAAAGAAAGTGAAAAGATAGGGATCGGAAATGGGAAATGTCCGATCGAAAAGGGATAAGAAAATAATGTCCCTAAAACGTAACGCAAAAATATGGACCTTGAAAAGTTGCTAATGAAAAATATCGAAAAAAAATGTATCAGAAAACTATGTCCCTAAAACGTAACGCAAAATATGAACCTTGAAAAAATGCATGCAGGCTAGTTCGTACATTTGTACGGAAAAATGCTGTACGGAAATCGTAGCTTGAAAATATAGCCTTGAAAAACGCATGTCGGTTATTTTGTATAATTGTACCGGAAAAATATGTACCGAAAAACTAGCGCTAAATATGGACCATGAAAAGTTACCTATAGACTGGTTGACGTATGTATTCATGTCAACCAGTCTATAGTAATACTACTGGTACCATTCCGATTAATTTAATCTGTCAACTTGTTGAATATTGAGTGTTCTCTTCGTTCATCCTCTCACTTTTCTCCATTACGGAATCTTCCTTGGTCAGATTTGTAAAGTTTCGTTCATAGTAAGAAAGGATACAAGCAGAGTGAGTTCTTGTCTTCATATCCTCATAATATTTATCCTCTCAGTTCATTACAATTGATCGATTATTCCGAATTCGTCCTGATGTCACTCTTCCTATTAACGGATCGTCCATTTCCTCTTTCGATCTATTCAATGCATTCGGGGCACAACCTATTATTTCTCTATCCATCAAGGTAGTCCGTTCACTCATCTATCTATCTTACGATATTTACCTCCAGAAGATTACTCCATATTCACGATTGCCTGAATCTCTTCATCTTAAATTGGCCGATAGACTCAAAGTCGCTACCGTAATCCAGCCGAAGACAATATCGATCGATGAGAACGGAGGAATCGCAAATCTTCTCGAGAGTCCGAGGTATACTGTTAGAAATTGGGAGCTTCTCTGTTTTTTGGCCTTCCTATGACAGCTCTGAATGTGAAGGGGGTAGGGAATGAGAAGGGTAGGGAGGGAATACTCTGCAAAAAATGGCTGGGCCAAAAAACAGAGAAGTGCCAGAAATTGCATTCAAATAATTAGGATTAACGCTTTCTAGAGTTGTATACAATGGAGATCTCGTTTCTATGGTAATAACAAATCCATTGGAGGGATCAAAGGAGGTTGTCACATACAAGGTATTATAAAAAAACAGTTTCAATCCTCTTTGATCTTTGATCTTTTCTAGTTGGATTGTACTCCTCATAATTCGTGTCTAGTTGATTCTCGTGTCTCAGTATACGAGACTTCATCTATCCATTCTCCCATTCCCTTCGGAAATTCTCCTTCCTCTCTTCCCATTCTTCCTCCATCAATCAATCAATTACTCGGTGATATGACTAAAATTGCGTATGCTCATTCTCAGGTATGAATTATAAATTAATATATGAACGATGAGTGTCCATCAGATCTCAAATGGTTTCCCTCTTTCTTTTCTCCTTCATGGTTCATCTGGATCAGGAAAGAGATTACTCACTCATAAACTCGCGGCTGCTACTCATCGCAATATTATTGAAGTACGGAAGTTAATGATTCAGTGAATCTTTATCTATGAACACTTTCTCATTGTCAGGTCAACTCACTTGATATCTGGAGTGATGTTTCATCCCAAGGAGAACAGAAATTGAAGGCAGCCATTCAGAAAGGTCCTGTTGGATGAGTGGGATTACGGTATAGAACAATAATCGATTTTAGCAATCTCTGCTCATCCTTGTGTACTGTATCTGTCGAATGTTGATGCACTAGGATATGATGCACATACGAGGAATATTGGTGAGGAATTATCAAAACGTCAAAAGCTCATTTACATGATAACAAAGGTAAAATTATTCAGATTCACGAGTTCTTTCCACTCTTCGAAATACATTGGAAGATTCGAGTAAATCAACACAGATAATACTTGTCATGGGATGCACTTCCAAACAGGTTTTATAATCAATTATAGAATATTGATCTTTGATCTTTCTCAGTTGACGAATCTCTCTCAATCTCTTCGTGAAATGGTTCTCTATGAGTATTCTATTCCTTCTCTCACTCCAATCGATCGACTTTCTTTTCTGGGAAAACTATTAAAATCAGATAAATTGGCTACTGCTGTAGCTAAGAATACCTCTGTGAGTAGTGTAAGTCTATCTAGATTGAACTCCCGTCTCTTCAGGGATTTCTCGTGGCTGAACTTATCGATCTCGTCTTAGATTCAATTGGAACTGCGAGAGAAAAGAGAAGGTAAAGGAAGAAATGACTTTATTCTTCGATGTATGAATTATTAAGGGAAGTAAGAGTTGAGGATGTGGAAGGAGCGATTGAGAGGAGGAATTTATGCATTGCTTCTAGTGTTGGAACAGCAAAGGTTCAATTTTCTTATGAGTATTTTGTCAGCCTTCGAATAAGTATCAATTTCAAAGAAAAGAAAATGTAAATAGAAGCGTTGTTCAATGAATTTGACCTTTGGTAGGTTCCATCAGTATCATGGGATGACATCGGAGGATTGGAAGAAAGTAAGAGAATTCTTCAAGAGAGTCTCGCAGCATGTCTCAAAGGAGGAAAAAGAACAAAGAGAAGTGGAATTATTCTATTTGGACCACCCGGATGCGGAAAGACTCTACTGGCTAAAGGTCAACTATTTATTAACCCAGCTCTTATTGTTCAATTGACATCTAATAACGAAAAAATCAATTAATTTAGCTGTTGCAACTCAATACAAGATTGCTTTCCTCAGTGTGAAAGGGCCTGAATTACTCAATAAATACGTTGGACAGAGTGAGGAAAACCTTAGAAATGGTGAGTGACCTTTATTTTCGTTAATTTATTAATTATCGTAAAAGTGAATATATTAATTTAAGTATTCGAGCGAGCTCGTGAGGCGTCTCCCTGTGTGATATTCTTCGATGAATTAGATTCCATTGCACCCAATAGAGGAAGACATGGAGATTCAGGAGGAGTTATGGATAGGTTAACACTTTATCTACTATTCACTTATTTATGATGTATCGACACTGTCCACGTATTTATCTGTCATACGAATATTTTATTTCTTTCTCAGAATCGTCTCTCAATTGTTATCCGAATTGGACGATCTTCAATCTCAGGAGGAATCGCAAGTATTTATAATGGGAGCGACAAATAGGGCTGATCTACTCGATCAAGCACTGCTTAGTCCCGGAAGGTATTCTATTATTCACTTTTGACGGCGTTTCAAATCATTATTGAGTTTGCTAGTAAAGGAACACGTCGAATTTATTTCATCTCAGATTCGATAAGATTATCAACATTGCACCAGGACAAGATATAGATTCGAAGAGGAAGATTCTAGAGGCTGTATCGAGGAGTGTTCAATTGGATAGAGATGTTGACATGGAACAAGTGGTAATTCATCTTCTATGAATGATCTTTGATCTCTCCATCATAGGCATCATCATGTCCACCTGTAATGAGTGGAGCTGAATTGTATTCTATCGTATCCAATGCAACAATGGCTGCTATTAGAGAACAAGTGAGTGAAAGATGAGATGGAAGTGAGTAAGACGGATTAGAGAACTCAACATTGATAGAGGGTAATTCATTGCATTAGTCACTCTTATATCGATATGTTACCATGTTCTAGTGACATACCTGACCCTTTGTCCGGCCATTTAGATAAATCCGCAATTCGGTTGGGAAGTATTTGGTGCAATGCTGACTAGTTTGGCATTGCACCATGGTGGAATGATTCCATAGATGGATCATAGGATCTTTCAGCTTTTCGACCATCCACAAAAAGACGATTCCGGAGGAAGTATGATAGATGAAAGGAAATTGTACCTTTTTATGATTCACTTTCTCTTCTGAGGGGGGGGTTAATAACGGAAGAGAAAGTGAGACGATATCATTCATTGTTTTGCCTCTTCCTTTCCTTATCATTCCATCTCTTCACCCTTTTAACTCTCTCATTTCATTCCCTTTCCATTCCAGGTTTCCCTCATTGAAAGTGGAGAAATCAGTGAGAATGAAGCAGATCTCACCATATGTCAGAGGCATCTTCTTGATTCTCTCGCCCAAGGAAGACATATTGTATAAATTGTTATTTACTTTGTAATATCGTCGTAGTTTGATCTCTCATTCCATTCCATAATAAAGTCATTCCATCAGTATTATTCTTTTCTTATACGCCTGTATCCATATCTATTCCCTTTCTATCTCTTTACTCTCTTTGATCCCTCTTCTCTCTCTTTCTCTTCATTCTATTCCTCTCATCATCTCTATTCAATCCCCTCTAGTGATATCGTTCCTCTATTCCATCTGATCAACTCTTCTATTTACTGTTTACTCTCTCATTCTATTCTCAACTCATTCCAACTAACAACTCTTTTTGTTCTTTGAGGAGGGAGTAATACTGACTACTGTTTGTATGAAAGATGAAGTGACTTCACTGCTTCACACGCTTCTCTTTCCCCTATCAGTCAAATAGATTCCCTCTCTTTCCCTCAGATGATAGGTCACTCTCATCATTCCAATCATTAGCCAATCACTTCATTCTCTTTCTAGCCTATCTATCATTCCAATCAATATGCCATTTGTCAATCATAAATGTTATCGACAGAAGGAGGAATGATTCAATCCCTTCATTTCCCTATTCATCCCTTCCATTCGTTTCTCTTTTTGTGTCCCTTTCCCTTTCTCTCTCTCTCTCTTCAACTGAACACCTGTAAACGGCTCTTTTTTCTCTCCATTTATTTTACTTTTTGTCCATATCTCACAATATTCCTCGATTTCTTCCTTCTGACATTGATGCCTCCATTTCTTCTTTCCATCATTCGATCCATTCGTTGATCCGACCACTCCCTCCTCTAGATATATCCCCCTCCCTTCCTCCCCCTCTCTTGTACTTGATTACACTCACTAAATCAGCGTGTCCCATGTCCTTTCACATACAATTCATCCCTCCTACCATTCTATCCCTACTCTTCTTTGATCTACCCCCTTTCATTCCTTCAATTCATCCCTCTTCACCTTACCGTCTTTCCTACCGCTATTAATCACTTCCCATGTCTTTTCTTTTGGCGCCATTCCTTCATTTGAATTCCTCGTTCAGTTTCAGAATGAGAGAAGTATTTCCATTGAAACGATTCCTCGAAGATTTCGTTACTTCTCTCGATTCATCTACTTGTGAACTAAGAGAAGAAGGATGCAGGTATTCATTAATCGTCTACTCCCTCCTTCCTTCCCTTCTTCCCTCTCTCCTTCTCTATTCTGAGTACTAGCTGTCCCTCTCCTCTCTATAGACTAAGTATGGGTGTTTATCCGATACCGTCTATTTTACGTCACAGTCTGCAAGGATCTCGAAATAGAGAGAGAAGGAAGGGAGAAATGACTAATTGGCAGAGGAAGATTCATCCTATTCCTTCTCTCCAGTATGAATGCTCAAGCACCTCAAGAATTTCCACGTTTTTTTCGGAAATAGAGAGAGAGAATAGGGAAGGAAGAATTCCTTGTGCGAAACTCTGCCGACCGCACAGATTAAGAGAAATGGGATATCGAATTACAATGGGAACATTCTTTATTCGGAAAGGAAGAAACTATGGAAAGTACAATGAATGAGGATTCGATTGCAGATTTGTGCATGCAGTTGTGGTCGTTGCTGATGAAAAGTCGGGAATAGTCAATCAGGTTTATTATTTCGTATTTTTAGTCGTTCTTATTCAAATAGTACACAAACATATACCAATTGTATGCCATATGGTTATTGTGAATTCAAGCAAGAACAATGCCGACTAATATCAATTTGCAGATGACTCTTCGTCGTCAATTGGATCCTCAAGCGATCGAAGATAAAAGTGACGATGAACCGTCTCTCGGACCACCCACGTATCATTCCTTCTTTTACTCCCTCTAACAATACATCTTATGTCTCATCAAATATTCAAGCGCCTTTTTCTTCTCGTTTCAATCAACCGTGAAATTCAAATCTTCATTCTTGAGATATCTCAAGATAGATTTTTTTATCACCACAACATTCCGATAGATTGGAAAAAGATTGATTCCGAGAAAATGTTTCTGCAACGAAAATGTGAATTACAGGTCACTCGAAAACGCGGATATTCTACGAGCCCTTCAAATTCTGGAGGAATCAAAAGAGTACGTTGCATCCACTCCCATTCCTGACACATAATCAGTTATCGATCAGCCGATACCGTACCCCTCCCCTTCCCTCCCTCTTCCCATTCTAAGCTTTCGCGTCCTGTACCATTCTCACTCTTGTTGTGAAAAGTAACTGCTAACTTCAATATTTGACGAGACTCATAGACAGTTTTACACAGTAAAACCGGTACTAATAACTGATCTATTAGCCTGACACATTCATACTTTGAATCCATTCCTATTTCTTATTTTGCAAGGATAAACATTAATTATTCATCGTCTTCCTGCATTCATTCAACCACGCAATCTATTCTCTATTATTATTCTGAATATATTTTGTGAATGAATCAGTGTTCTTATTTTTCATAATTCTTCTTCTTCTTCCAATGTAATGAGTGATTCTCTTCCTTTCTCACTCACACTATTCTGTTCAATCTTCTCACCAATTGAGAGAAAGGCTAAAATAGAGTTAGAGCCCTCTCTCACTAATGGAAGTTTCCCATTACTAAGTGAGAGTGAGACAATCTTTTCAACCTTTTCTCAGTCTTTTATGAGTACGGTAAGAATGGATAGAGTAAATACACGAAATAATACGTTGAAAAAAAACACGTTGGAAGGAGTAACCAGTGGAGGAAATGGAATTATCGATGTATAGATTAATGATTGATTTTGTTATTGAGAAGAGGAGAAGGAGAAAGAAGATCCGACGATGAAGAATCATCCTCTTTATCCATCTTTGTATTCGTGATCATCGTTGAATGTTCCATATATCTCTCCTGAACGATACAAAGATCAAAGATCTAAGGGGGCGGGGCTAACCTGTCGTGACTTGATGAAATGGGTGAAGAAAGTGATGATCTCCCTTCTAAGTTGAGACTGGCACGTTAGATAAATTGGAAGACGAAGGGAGCAAGCGACGACCTGAATGAAAGGAGTGAAGAGGAGTGAAGAAAGAGAGGAATTACTGTAAGGAGAGAGACAATATCCACTGAGAAGAGATAGAAACCAGGATGTTCTTCCAGAGATTTAATATCGATGTATTCCCAGATAGTTACGACCTGAAGATAAATACTCTTATATCTTCTTCATAGATATATCTTACCACATTGAGAATATTACTCATAAGATAGACACAAACGATGAAAACGAGAGTTCGAGTGGCTTCCTTCACACGATTCTGAAATTCCGTCCCATTATAACTCAATGACCATTTTCGGAAAAATAAATAAAAACTGCTCAATTCTCAATAACCCCAAATATGAGCGATACATTGACTAGTTTCATAAAGAGGTGGACACCCCTCCCTCCTTGTCCTAACTCTTTTCTGTTTTCTGTTTTCGTCATCTTCCTCATTCTTTCTATGTATGTGATTATCCCTTCTTGTGATTCAGCTTCCGAAGGGTCTCCTTACTCTCAAAAAGACTCGTGAAATGACAGAATGAATGGATGGAAGAAGGCAAGTGTTTGCTTGTGTATGAAAAGGCAACGTCTTTCTACGAATAGCCCTACCCCCTTCCTTTTGGATCTCCCATAGACAGAATCATTCGTCGTTCAATAAGGAGACGGGAAGGGATAATCAACGATAGACGTCAAAAGAGAGAAAAGAGATCTCGTTCAGTACATTCATACTATTTGTTTACTCAGTACAAGAGAAGAACGGCAGTGAATGAAGAAGTCTGATGCATGCAATTACAGTGGATAGTACCCTCGACACTCACACTACTCTACCGTATTCCATTCTCTTTCTCTCTTCTTACCTTTCTCTTCTTTCCCGTCTCTTCAAGATGCTCAATGTAATCGGCCTTCTGTATCACACAAACGATTCTTGCATTGAAGAAAGCGAGAATGAAGAAGGGAATATACACAGTGATAATGGTTCGAGCGAAGAATCTGAAGAGAGAAAGAGAGAGAGACATGTGATCATCCTGTCAGAATATTCAAGTGAAATTGAAGAAGAACAAGAATGAAAACAATCCCTGCACATGCTCAAACTATGGAGAAATTCCAAGAGATTTCTCAATCCTTCTCTACCGATTTAGACCAAATAAGGCGTGAAAAGTGTCAAAACGTTCTTGATTCCGCATGAGTTGAGCGAGCTGAGCAACCGACAAGAAATCTCCTATTGGGGCCTACGATAGAAAGAATGAGTACATACTTCCATATACTATTGTACACATTGTGCTTTCCCAATTCGGATACAGCAAGAGTCTTCTCCAACATTGTCCCTTTACATTCTTCACTCGTTGTGATCTCAATTGATTACATTAAATCTTTATCAAATCTGTCGTCATTCTAACGAGAATAGAGTCCACAACCCCACGAGTTCCGTCCCTAATCAAATTCCCGTTTTCCCTCTATTCTGTCTCCCAAAAAGGACATTTCCCTTTATGGTCTTCATTCGATTTCCTTCAATCTCTTCTACTATCTAAACTGACCTCCAATTCAAATGCCATTGAAAATTTGGTAAGAATTCCGAGAAGAAGAGCGCCCATTGCCATGAAAGGTCGACGACGATTGAAACTTGAACTTGAACTGAAATGAAAATGAAAAGTTAGTTATCGATCGATATGAGGGAGATACAGTACATTCTGGGGCAGACAGTGAGTTGATATCTCTCGAAGGTAGCTGCTACAATAAGGAAGGATTGAGCAGTCATTGCTATGTGAGAAATTGTGATCATTGGAGTCATGTAGTTGAACCTGTGAGGAGAGGAATTCATTGTGGAAGAAGATCGTTGTCAATGGTGTATCCCGTCCCCCCTTCGGGAATGTTTCATTCCTCTCCAATCTCTTTTCATTCTCACCATGCATTAAGAAGAAGAGGTGATTCTGTCATATCAGCCAATAGATTGAGAGACATCAATGGAATATACGATAGAGAAATGAAGATATCGCATCCGGCAAGAAGACCGAGATAAAGAAGAGGAGATGAACGAAAGGAATATCTGAAGTATGAAAGGAATGGCAGATATCTCTCCATGGAAGTCTGTCAAGGGTACTCATCTATTCTCAATTTGTATGCCATTGAATGTTCAAATGAGTCCTCAATTTCGAAAGGGTCCAAATGGAAGAAAGGATACATTTGTGACGTCATCTCTTTCTCAGTTGGCTCTTTGTCAGCAACGAATAAAGAGTGGAAATTCAGTCATCGAATGCAAGATGGAACGAATGGAAAGCATGCAATTGCAGAGTGGTACTGTCATCTCTCTCTCTCTTTCTACTTCATTATCTACTTGAAATGGTTCTGTTCAGACATCGTTTACACTTAAGAGGGCCTTGGGAGAATATTGTGGCTGGTCTGTGGGAAAGAGAAGAGTTCGAAGATCATTTACCTTCTCAGAAGAAGAAAACAGAGGAAGGCATTCTCGACAATGGAAATTAGGGCGATTGTAGTACCAATTCCAGTGACAAGAATGAATCTGAATGGATGATGATTCGATCTAATCAAGAGACGGAATAGAAAGAATACCGTTCAGTGAGATATTCAGGAGATGAATACTCGCATGGATCAATTGAAGGAATTATGACTGTTGATGATTCCATTAGGACATCGACTGAAAAGATTGGAATGTAGTTGAAGGAAAAGGACGGAGGACACGATAAATATAGAGATTGTCGAAGGGAAGGAGGGAGGAGGAAAGGGAGGAGTAAGAGGAGGAAGAGGAGGAAGGGGTGGAGTTTCTTAGTTGCGAACGACTGAGAAGGGCGGTAATTATCAGTTCAGAGTGAAGAGACAGAAGAGGGAAAAGAGACTTCCAAATGAATAGTAGTGGGCTGAAGAAGATTTCTGAAGAAAGGGAAGGATTATACTACCTAGAGAGGGAGAAATCTCACTTTATCTGTGAATGACAGAAGGGGGAGGGTTCCGCAATGGGAGAAGAAGGGTGGAGAGAAGGAGGAGGAATGGGAGAAGGAGGAGAAGGGAGATGGGGAGGGGGTAGGTCAAGAATGAGGAAGACTGAATATGAAGTGTAACAAAAGAAGCTCCTTTTGATCTCTAAACACTTCATGAGTTAATGAATTTAAAAATGGATGGTATGAAGAGAGGAGAGTGGAAGTTCAGATTGAAAGGGACTTCAGAGAGGGGGGGGGGATTGGGGGATGGGATACAAGATTTCTTTCCTTCCTTTGTCCAGTTCTCACTAATCAACACTGAGGCTTCTCAATGAATTCAGTGAGAAAAGAGGGAATTGTCGTAGAAGAAGAAGAGATTGAAAAGGGGGAGGAGAAAATGAAGTTGAAGACTCTTCACTACCAATCAAATTGAAGAGATACCTGGTCAATGGATACTATCTGTATTCTGAAAGAAGTACTATGGGAAAAGCAGCGGAAAAGTAAAGAAGATTGTGTTAGATCGAAGATGAGAGAGTGGTCAGAAGAGAGAACGAAAGGGACGAAGATAGAAGTGGAAACTGAATGGAGTAAAGGGTTTGTTGACTATAATTGTAGATCCTCTATGAATAGTATCCATCAGAGAGAAACGAGATAGAGGGATAACTTCATCGTTTTGAAGAGAAGAGAAATGAAGAGATCGTATGACAACGTTGCAACTTGAATCTAAGTGAAAGAGGTTCTTCCTAGACTAAACTTCTAGAAAGAATCCTTCCCTTTCTGCAGGAAACGACTGTCCCGAGGGTCTCAAATTGTGCCCAGATGAGAACTTTCTCCCCACTGATTGAATTCTCTTCTTCCGACTGTTTTCGGACAAAACATACTCAAATTGAGAGAAGAAGCAAGAAGTCTGCCAATGGAGGTATTCAATGGAAGTATTCAATGGAAGTGTTATACTGTGGACGGAGAATCTCTCCCTTCTTATAGATCCTTCTAAGAAGGAAAGTACGTAGGAAAGTTCTCATATTTTAGAGAAGAAGAGCGAAATGTTTGAACGCAAAGGAAAATCCGAAGACGGAAAATACAGAATTGAAAATAAGTGCACCTAGACAGAGAATTTAGTGGATAATGGAAAGGATAGTGAAGTGATTGAGATGATAAAGATAGATATCTAATTGAATGGAGATAGATATCTAATTGAATAGAGAATGGAAGGGCTCCGTTATTTCAATGGTTGATTTGACGTCGCTATGAATTGATATCTTTTTCCACTTTGAGTCCTTGGACAAACATATTCAAGAAGGAAGAAAGTGCTCAGCAATCGAGGGAAACAATGAAATCGTGGAACTAGAATGGAACAAAACTATGAGAGAATTCGTTAATAAATGCGGTATCCCGGAAAATAGAATTAGCACGTCATTTGTTTTGTTCTCACGTTTCTGAATACAAAATAAATGTCTTTCTACACATTGAAAATATCATAGAAGCAATCAATCATTTGAAGGATGATCTTTCAATCAAAAGTGAAGGTATACATGTACAGCTGGGGAAACAGACGTTCCGGAAGGAAAGATGTCACTTGAATTCGAAATACGAATCAGCATTAGCTAAATGATGGAGTGGAGAGGGGAAAATGATGGGTTAAAGTGTCTCAACTCGCTCACAAGAAAAATGTGATCTCAGACGGGAAATTGAGCAAGAAACCAATTGGAAGAGTAAGAAAAAAGCGGGATAAATCTTCTTGGTCTGAGAATGAATTTGACCTTTCGGAGTACATTGAAATGCTCCTATCTCAATTATACAGTCCTGGCGATTCCCCCTGTGAAAACGGAGCGCTCCGGGTAACCCCGGGTGACCCCCAGTGACCCCACGCTTCGTGCACTGTTAATGATATTCAAAAAGTCGCCAATTTGTCTCTGTCGTGTTCAGCGTTCAATTCTGCTTCGATTCATGTAAAAACATAACAAAATAATTTTATTTTAATTAATTAAACTAATTTTCAAAAAAGTGGCGAATAAAACGATTCGTGCATCAAAGAGTACACCTCCGCTATTTAGCAAATTCTTTTTGCAGCGGCATGGCATAAATAGCAGAAGTGTACTCTTTGATGCACGAATCGTTTTATTCGCCACTTCTTTGAAAATTCGTTTAATTAATTAAAATAAAATTATTTTGTTATGTTTTTACATGAATCGAAGCAGAATTGAACGCTGAACACGACAGAGACAAATTGGCGACTTTTTAAATATCATTAACAGTGCACGAAGCGTGGGGTCACTGGGGGTCACCCGGGGTTCCCCGGAGCGCTCCGTTTTCACAGGGGGAATCGCCAGGACTGTACCCACACACATTTCATTCTTACTCCGAAGATAGATCTTCACTAAGATATCGAGAACTTCCCAAATACCAGTTTGTTTTTTGTCAAGTGGGAACATTATCTCGCAGAAGGACAATAAATGTCTCACTTGTGATAGAGATAATGATCACACCGAAAAAGGAAATGTGTTCCCTTGGCCAACTTGCACAAATATGTACATGGCACTGTGTATGTTTTTTTCTTGAAATATGGTTTTCAATTATTACATCAAGCTCTAATAAATTTCTAAAATAAACACTGATTCTTCTCGCAAAGAGAACAAATCTAGATAAATTTACAATCAACACAATCCATTTAACTGAAAATAGGTACATAAATCATAAATTACTCTCCTAGTTCGTAAGTTTCACCCTTCTTCCCTCCTACTACATAGCTGTTTCTGAGTCGGTATCATTCCTTCAGAGGGCTCTGTTTGCATTCAAATGTAAAGTGAATTGACTGTGATAAGAAGGGCTTCAAAGTGAAAGGAAACTATCGAGAGGGCTCAGACACTATTGAGACTCCCTCCTCCTCCTTCCTTTCTTCCACAGACTATAACAATCAATAGTGAAGTCTATCGAATTGCATTGTATAATCAGCCCCGATTGGTCTCTTTCTTCGAATCAATGGTCCTTCTTATGAAAGTGTCCATGTGTCTTCATTCCATCCCATCAGTAGTTTCCTCTTTTCTTCTTCTTCTTTCCCTAGTACGGTCGTTCCATCTGTTCCTTCTTTTCTTAGTCATCTTCACAACGCAAAATCATCACCATCGATAGAAGAAGTAAAGAGAGAGAGAGAGGTGGTAGATAGCCCTTCCCTTTCCTTCAGTCCACTTCTATCTAGTAGTAGCCAGTCGAGTCTACACTTCTGTTTGATCAAGGCTCTGGAGCTTTCGAGTCTCTCTTGTTTACTAATTATAAAAGTGCATTGGATAGACACCTCTCTATCTATGGACTCCGTCTCCTCCCCTCTCCCCTCCTCCCCTTATAGTCCTCCTTCTCCTCTCTATTCAACACGAATCGCAACACTTTGATGGGATGATTTCATTGTCCGTCTTATCATTTCTCTTCACTCTTCTTCACCTTTCCATTATGAATTACAACCACTTTTTCTTGTCAGTTAGTTGACGTCTTCTTGATTGGCAATACTCACCCATATATACCACCCATGGAGATCCCATACTCTATTCCCAATCGGGGGGGGGATCTCTTTCTTACAGAATCAAAGTGCAAATGAGGGGAATTGTTTCCTTTGAACGTTGTGATCCTCGAACAACTTCGTACTTCTTGTCAAATGAAATGTTTGTATAGAGAAAGGAGTGATATGTGTGGATGATCAATAACCGACTGAACTGTAGTAGTTTCCCTCTCTTCTTCTCTCTCTCAAAGAGTGCTCCTTCTTCTTGTATCTAATCACATTCTCACACTTCTTCTTCAGTCGGTCAATTGGCACTTAATCCTACCGTACAAATACTTGCAAAGATTGCATCACTATCTATCTCTCCCTCTATCATGAATACCGTAACCCATACCATAAATGAGAGTGACTCATCTCCCTCCAAGGGGATACACGCGCTCTTTCTCTAGAGGGCGGCATAATGTAGATCTGACATGGATCAAACAGAAGGAAGAGGAGATTACTCCTTCTTCCCTTTCTCGTCTTTCTCTCTTCTATTCACTCTTCCTTTGTCCATCTTCAACTGTATTCTCTGCCATTTCTTCCCATCTATTTCATTCTCATTCTCAATCGAGTTCATAATCTAATCGCCTTTCAA